>CM057450.1:820055526-820680526 GCA_016271365.2 Neoceratodus forsteri | reverse complement strand
CAAGAAATGATACTATAGGACTCTTCTAGTTTGCAGTCGGGCTTCCCAATTCATGAATATATTAATGGCATTTGGAGGGTTGTGGCTAGAACAGTCTCATCCCCATGGCAGGTCCCATTTCATAGATGGCCATTATGGAATAAACCCAAGTTATTGGTGGGAGGCTCCCCTATTTATTGGCCTCAATGGGTTAAGAGAGAATATTTCAAGAGTTGCAGATCTCTTCCATCTTGAGATGGGTTTTCTCAAAGATTTTGCCATCCTTAAGTCTCACGCTTCATTACCAGTCACACTTGTGGAGATATTTTCAATTTCGTCACTTGCTTTCCACATTTAGGGGCTTGCATCCTTTTCTGATCTTGAGGGGGATTTGGGATGACTTTTTGGGGTTGGCAGGTGGGTGCTGTGCTACTGTTTGACCCCTTAAAATTGATTGAATTTATAAAGGACTCCTGCAGGAATATACCCCCTCAATGTCTATATTGAAGAATAGATGGGAGAAACAGCTTGACTATTCCTTAACCTAGGATAATTGAGACCACTGCTGGTCTACTGTTCACAGTTGTTGGGATGTTGGGGGGAGAATGCAATGGAAGACATTACATTTGTGGTACAGGACCCCAGACCAGTTGATGAAAATGAATTTAGCTAGTCATTCTGAGTGCTGGAGATGTCATCAGCAGAATGGCATCTTGCTGCATGTTCTCTGGTCCTGTCCTAAATTGCAAAGTTGGTGGGCCTCATTAAAGGCTAGAATTTCTGAAGTGCTTAAGTGTATGGTTCCGATAGATGCCTCCCTCCTCATCCTGGGCAATATCATCTGGTTGCCTGTCCGGAGCAAACCCCTTCATCTCTGGTTTATGGTGGCCATCACAGAATCTAAGCCCATCATTTACAGGAAGTGGTGATCTGAGCTAGTTCCTACTTTGGCGGAATGGGAGGACAGTGTGTACAGATTTGCTAGCATGGAGCATTTATCTTACCTGGCTATAAATAAGGCCGCACTCTACGATCAATTTTGGGGGCCTTATTTGGCTTGACCTCTCCCATTGGTGTCATTCATTGTTACGGGTGTAGTTGAGACTACCATTGTTATTTTTGCTTTAGGATATCTGAGCTTGCTACAGCCTGGTTGGGCATAGTATACTCCCACTTTTTCCCTTTATCCTGGGATTTGAGGTAAGGGTCTTGAGCCCTGTAACTCGTGTCTCTTTATTCTTGAACATTGTTGGTTTTATTTTGATACAGCACTTACAATCTGCCCTGCTTTTCCTCTTCTTTCCTTTTTCTCTTCATTCATTTTCCCCATTTTGGCATGTTGCTGACTATTTTTGTACTACTTTCATTATTTAATGAGCAGCATTGCACATTCTGATGTATTTTGTCCTTGGGGTGACTATACCAACATTATATGATGGATTATACTTTCATTTAGTTTAATATGAAGGAATTGTGGGTGTTTACCAGGATGTAGCTGTTGCTATCTATTTTAATATGTCATTGTTATGTTGTTGTACAATTTGGTATTTGTGGTTATTTTAAGGATTTTTAGACCTGGTTATTCATAGGGTTGATTGCTATGATGGTGATGCGATTGTGCTTACGTCTGCATTTCTTAAATATACAGTATAATGTTAAGTGAAAAAAAAGTTAAACAGTGACATAAAGGATCAGGGAGGGAGGCCACTAAACCACAAGGAAATATGTAAAAGTAAAGCTATTAGGGGCATCGGGGATTGGGGATGGAGGGCCACTAGACCACCAGGAAATATGTATATGTATTACTCTTAGTGAAATCAGGGATCAGAGAGTGGGGGTGTTTACATCTACCAATAACAGATTGGGGCTGGGGGTGTGCTCACCAGCAGGCACATGCTAGAGCAGCACAAAGACACCCAAAAGCTTGTGGCACACCCTCTGGATGTGCCACCTGTTTGGCTCACAGCCAGGGTTGCTGCAAGCCACAGGACCCTGCCTGATAGAGAATCTGGTGCAGGGTCCCTGGTGCATCAGGTTTTGACACATTGCCATTTGCCACAGCACGCATCAGTCTAAGGGCTCTTTGATAATCAAGCCCTAAATGCTTTAAACCAGACTTTTACATTATTTAATTCTCAGTTCCTGGACAAGGTCTGTGAATCTCCAGCAACAATCTTCAAATGTGTCTGCCATCACAGCACTAAAGGCACTTTGCCTGTTGACACTTCCTCATCCAGCCCCAAGTCCAGTAATTTGCCATCAGAAATGCCAATGAAGACTGCATAAAAAAGTCAGTATTTTTCACTCTGTAATGCAGCATGCTGCCCTGTTATGGCATGTACAGATTGCCACAGTCAGCGGCTCATATTCTCTGACCCTATCATGCCTATGAGGATTGATGTAGTTGGCACATCCTTCTCCAAGTCAAATAAATTGTAGTGCTGTGCTGTCATTGACACAAATTTGTTCGGTCTGACATATAGGAAGTTCCCAAAATTTGCCAGTCGGCACTTACTTCTCCTGGCCCTGATTTACCCTCCTCACAAAAATGTGAAATGATCCCCTACTCTCGACACATAAACATAGAAACATAGAAACATAGAATTTGTCGGCAGATAAGGACCGCTTGGCCCACCCAGTCTGCCCATTTCCCTGCCTACTGGATAAGCTGCAGATCCTAGTTAACCAGCAGCCTACTTCTTTCTACCCCCAACCCCTAGAATTGCCTTATGACTGTCCCATGCATGCCTGAATTCCACCACTGTTTTTGACTCCATGACCTCCTCCGGAAGGCCATTCCATGCATCCACAACCCTCTCTGTGAAAAAATACTTTCTTAAATTACCTCTGAGCCACCCCTCTTCTATCTTCAAATTGTGCCCCCTTGTTCTTGCACACCTCTTTTTTTGAATGATGCTACCATCTTGGACTTTGTTGATTTCCTTGAGGTACTTGAAAGTTTCTATCATGTCCCCCCTCTCCCTCCTTTCCTTGAGGCTATACATATTAAGCTCCTTAAGTCTCTCTTCATATGTCTTCCGGTGCAGACCCTGCACCATTTTAGTTGCCCTCCTCTGGACAGCTTCCATCCTGTCTATGTCTTTGCGAAGACTGGGTCTCCAGAACTGCACGCAGTACTCCAGATGGGGTCTGACCAGCTGTCTGTACAGAGGATAATAACTTCCTATTTTCTACTGGTGATGCCTCTCCCTATGCTTCCCAGTATCCCCCCAGCCCTCCTTGCTGCCCTCTCACATTGCTTGCCCACCTTTAGGTCATCTGATATGACTACCCCAGGTCCTTTCCATTTTGTTGTTGTTAGTATCTCAACCCCCATTGTGTACTCTTCCCTGGGTTTTGTTTCCCAGGTGCATTACCTGCACTTCTTAGCACTGAATCTAAGCTGCCATACATTTGACCGTTCCTCTAACCTTGCCAAGTCCCTTTTCATCCTTTCCACCCCACCTTGTGCATCAACTCTGTTGCAGATCTTTGTGTCATCTGCAAAGAGACATACTTTCCTTCCAGTCCCTCTGCAATGTTGCTTATAAAGACATTGAAGAGGACCGGTCTAATACTGAACCCTGGTACCCCTAGTAACCCCCTTTCTTCAGTGGACTCCATTTACTACTTACTCTCTCGTCCTATTCTCAAGCCAATTTTTACCCAGGCTGTCATCTTGGGACCCACTCCCAGGCTAGCTAACTTGTATATTAATCTTTTGTGTGGGACTGTGTCAAATGCCTTACTAAAGTCTAGGTAGGCCATGTCCACAGCCCCTCCCTGATCTACTACTTGGTCACCCAGTCAAAGAAATCTATCAAATTTGTCTGGCATGACCTTCCGGCTATGAATCCATGCTGCCTTGGGTCCTGTGCCCCTCTGGCCTCTAGATACTCGACAATTCTTTCCTTCAGAAGTGATTCCATCATTTTCCCTATGACTGAGGTTAAACTAACAGGTCTGTAGTTTCCTGCTTCTGCCTTGCTCCCACTTTTGTGAAGGGGAATCACATCTACCCTCCTCCAGTCCTCGGGTACCACCCCATCCTCCCATAATTTGTTAAACAGGGTAGTCAGTGGTGTCACTAATTCCACCCTTAATTATTTTAGAATTCTGGGATGAATCCCATCAGGCCCCATTGCTTTGTCCACCTTCAGTTTTAAGAGTTCTTTCAGAACCCTTTCTTCTGTAAATGGGCTGGTATCAACTTCTGTATCCAGAGTGTTTCTACTGTTTGTTTTAGGTACCTACCCCTCTTCCTTTGTAAATACAGAGCAAAAATATTTGTTTAGTATCTCTGCCTTTTCACAGTCACCCTCTGCCCACCCCCCCCTTTATTAAGCCTCACTATCCCTCCCTTGGTCTTCCTTCACTCTGATGTACCTATAAAAGGTTTTATCCCCCTTCTTAACTGAGTTGGCTATCTTTTCCTCAGTTTGGGCCTTTGCTGTTCTGACTTCCTTCCAGCTTCCTTTTGCTTTAACTGATACAGTTCTCTGTCCTGCTCCTTCTGTGATTCCTTGTACTTCCTAAGCTTTCTTTCTCTTGATCCTTCACTGCCACTTCCTTTGAGAACCATAGTGGTTTCTTACATCATTTAGTTTGTTTATTTGCTTCACACAAGGCTAGTTACCTCTGTGATGGCAGTTTTTATTATTCCCCATTGTTCTTCAACCCCTCCTTCCTGCCCATTTGCTAGTGCATTCCTTAGGCACTCACCCATTTTGGCAAAGTCAGCCCTCCTAAAGTCCAGTACCTTTGCCTTTGTATGGTTTGACTCTATTGCTGTGTTTATTGTGAACCATACTGTTCGATGGTCACTAGTTCCCAGATGGCTACCCACTTCTACATCTGTGATCCTCTCTTCATCTCCATTTGAGAGAACCAGGTCTAAGATTGCTCCCTCTCGAGTGGGCTCCAATACTAGTTGTCTAAGGCATGCCCCCTGTAGGGCATCTAGAATAACCCCACTCTTTCGAAGTGGCTGTGCAACTGCACTCCAGTTAACATCTGGCATATTCAGATCACCCATCAGCAATATCTCCCCTTTTTCTGCCTTACTAAGTGTACTTTCTACCATTTTCTTGTCCATTTCCTCCCCCTGAGAAGGGGTCTGTATACAACCCCCATGTGGATTGTGGTGCCATTGCCGGTCTCCAAATTTACCCACAGTGCTTCTTCTCCTCCCTGTTTTCCCTTTTGTTCTGCTGCTTTGATTCCTTCCCTTATGTAAAGAGCTACTCCTCCTCCTCCTCCTCTATTATCCTCTCTGTTCCTCCTGTAGATAGTGTATCCTGGTATGTTTACATCCCAGTCATGGTTTAGTGTGAACCATGTTTCTGTGACTGCCACGATATCCAGATGTTCCTCCTCCATCAAGGCCACTAATTCAGGAAGCTTGTTACTCAGACTATGGGCATTGGTACTCATTGCTTTCCATTTTTGATAGCTTTACCTTCAGTTGCAGCATCCCCCACTGACCTTTCTACCTTTCTACCTTGGCCTTTTTCTCATTTTGTACCCTGTTTTTGTAGGGAGAGGCTGGGATTTTCCTGCTGCTTATCAGTGCCTCCCCCCTTGACCTCCACATCAGCCCCAACAGCCTTCCCTTGGGTGAAAAATAAGAGGGGAGGGGTCTGGAAACAGCACCTCCGCTCACACAACTAAGTGCAACTGAGGCAGCATCTTTCTCACCCATCAAGGGTATCCTATAAGAGCAATACTTTATAACTATATCCAAGACATTGAAGTATTGTACTGGTTTCCATTATCACTGGTCTATTGGTACATTGGAGCCAGACATGATGCAGCTCAGTAACGTGCAGTAACTGACATGACAAAAGGGCATAATTGCCATTGAATTACACTGTTCTCTGTAGTATACTGCAGCATTTTGTGATATACTGCAGCATTACTGTGTTGCATCCAGGCTGGAACCACTGTAGGTACCAGGAGGTAGTGTGACACAGTAACTACTGTATCTGTGAGAGAGGACCCTTAATGCATCATCCAAGGCCCAATTGCTATTAAGTGTGCAACTGTGTTGTGGTATGTGGGACTCTAGACCATACATATCTAGGAAGGTGCAGCATAACTGTACACTCAGTAGTATTCTTTGGAATACAAGAGAATCCTAGTAAAAACCCTTTCTAGGTAATAGATAGTTTAGGAAAAAGAAATGGGCACCTGTAGCTTCAGAATTGACCTCTGCCTATTCTCCAGGATAATGGCAATGTTCACCTAGTAAATATGCAGAACCATCTCCCTCCATCTCGGGTACAGCCACAGAAAAATCAAAAAAGTGTGCATACTGCGAATCATGAGTATAAACTCCTCTCTGGGGGTCACTGCATTTTTTTTTTATTTAATTTAATTTTTTTTTTTTTGGTAGCAAGACACTCCATTGCTGCAACTGATCCTTTCCAGCTGCTAGGTTTCCATTCATCCCTGTTCCCTGAAATGCTGCCTCTAACCAAACAATTCCAGCAGAAAACAAGAAAGAGTCCCCAAACAGCAAGTAGTTTTAGTGGCCATACCATTGTTTTCAGATGGGAGGAGTGACCAAGAGAAAGAGTTACATACCAAGTGGGAAGAAGTTTTATTGACCATGCCAGTGTCTTCAGAGGGAAATAGAGGCTGCAAACTGGAGCAGAACACAGGGAGCCACACACTCAGACCTGGAATTTAAGTGAAAAAACTCCAAAGTGCAAAGTATTTGCTGCAAATCTCTAAAAAATGTATCTAGTTACAAAGCTCAGAGCATGACTTACCAGATTCCAATGTGTGGATCCCTACTTCTTGCTTACTGTAGGTTCCTTTTCTAGCCAGCAACTGCTATATGCTGCAAGCATATGAACTGTATTGCCTACAAACTGTAATCTGACAGTGATGGTGTTATTAGGTATGTGGAGAGAGGTTGTGCTGCAGAGAGCAGCTGTAACTCGGCACTGCTGGCATTCCTGGGTGGGCAGGGGGAGCAGTGCTGAAAAGAGTGGCTGCACACCAGTTAGAGTGGGAAGCAAGTGCTACATAAAGTGGTTAACATCTGTTTGCTTTATCTCCAGTCAATCAAGGAATGTAGTACAGTTGCCAGAGCATTCTTATGTAGCATCATACCCCCAAATGAATTACTGATGCTATGGAAAACACATTTTTTTTAAATGCACAAAAAAGTGCATGCATGATTACAAGAGGTACTTACTTGCTGGTGCCAAAATCGAAGAAGAGAGCATGAAGCTACTGTAGAAGGAAAGGACAGTCTGGAAGGATTTAATGGCAGAGGAAAGTGGAAAACAAAAACAAATTCTTGTGTCTATGATAATGCCTTTCATACTCATTGCATTTGAAAGTACTTTTCAAACCCTGTAGTATGAATGGATTTATTCACACTGCCAAAGCCTGCTGTAAGAACAGTTTGTAGGCTTCCTCCTCACTGACTCTGCCCCTGTGTGTGCTGTGTTCCAGTCAGGAGCAGGGATTGTGCTGAAGGGGGAAGAGTTTGCCAAGATAAAATAAGGGGTGGTTTTGAATCCTTTTGCTGCATTCCACACATCCATCCAGATGATTCAGGGACTTGCTAGCTGATGAAAGGGAGCAGAGGCCACTCAGTCTCCAGTCCTGAACAAGGGAGCCAGAATTTATTCAAACTGCCAGAGCTTACTGTAATAACAGCTTGCAGGTTTCCTCCTCACTAACTATGCCGCTGTGTGTGTTGTGCTCCAGTCAAGAGCAGGAACTGTGCTGAGGGGGCAAAGCTTAAACCTACTATTTCAGGGCTTCTTCCAAGAGGGCCTCCAACTAAATGGCCAAACATAAGGGTGACACACTTGGGGAGACAGCATGGGGGCAGTAGTCAACAGGAGACACTGCACAAGTGAAAAACCCTATTTGTATATTGCAATAATATGTAACTTTCTGTGAAGGGACAAAACTCAGTATTAATACATCCGAAAAGTAAGTATAAAAATGGGTTTATGGTTTAAACTTGGTTTAAACCAACAGTGGCAGTGGCTCAGCAGGTAGCACACTCACCTCTGAGGCTAAGAGATCAGAAGACTGAGGGTTCTATCCCCACACCAGGTCCTTGGGTTAAATCCCAATACTGACACTGTAGTGCAGCATGAGGGGTCTGCTGTACTCCTAAGGTGCTGTCTTTCAGATGAGACATTAAACTAAGGTCCCATCTGCTTGTTCAGGTGGATGTTAAAGATCCCATGGAACTTCTCTAAAAGAGTAGGGGGATTTTTTTATTTTTAACTGAAAGACAAATTGCATACAAAATAATACTGTATCATACAAAATCCTAAGAAAAAATTTAGAAACCATAAATAAATAGTTCATCATACATGCCTATATTTCTAAATAACCAGAAATCTTAATATTTTCGAAATAACACAATATCTTACAGAATTATGAAAAATAAAAACAAAAATGGAAATGGGCATTTCTTTCTATATTGAACTCTAAACTTAATTTATTTGTACTTTAAACATATCTTCTCCCCTACCTTACAAAAGGAGTGGTGGGGGTATTTCAGAAATATGGATTAAAGCATACAATAAATCTATCTAAAATGGACAAGATAAAAATACATAAACATCCTGCTTTAAGCACCAAAAGTTGTATAAACCAACAGTTCAACATTTCTCTTAACAAGTTTAAACTACCCCTTTCTGGTTTATACAGCAAAAAATGAAACAGCTAAGAAATAATAATATTTTGCCTAATAATTACCATATTTGACCAAAACTATGCAATTTTACACACTATTACATTAGGATTATCAAGAAACACAATTCCTTCTCAGGATTGCTACCCCTTTATTTAAAATGCCACCAATATCTTTCCCAAATGGCCCTTTTTAATGTTATGAATTCAGAGTCCCTCAATTCGATTATATTATATTAGATTAAAAAATACAGTTCTAATGGTGTTGTTTGTTGTTGCTGAAAAATAAAATGGCATCTAATTTGTTAAATCCAATATAGTATGCATGCTGAAATAACATTTAAATTATTAGTGTTGTACTCTGTCCAGTTTGTAGGGAAAAGCCTATAATACAGCTGTCTAGCATTCAAGGTTTTAAAGGGATGTAGTTTCCAATTATCTTTCCAAATATCCCAAAACTCCTGGATAAAAGGATAGTAAAAGTATAAATGATCTAGTGTTTCAATTTGTGTAATGCAAGTGTGTCTGTCTGTTAAGGCTTTATGTTTGTGGTTCCCTCTAATATTAATCTGCCTGTGAACACTTAACCATACCATGTCCCAGATATGCTTAGGAATTATGTTATCAATACGTCTCTCACCTATGTATTTTGTTCTATATCATGAAAGTCTACAAATGGTTTTTCGTTAAAATTTGTCAATAATATCTCCTGATGTAAGACTTTTCTAAAGTGATGTACTGCATCTTTAAAAGGCAAATTCCATCTACGTATTAAGTGAAAAGTAACCCCCCAGTCTGGAGATAATTTGTAGTGTCTCTTACTTATATGTATAAATTCAGAGTGTTTCCATTCTAACAAAATGTCATATAAATTTGTGGACACCCAAACCCTCCATGGTTTATCAATGTTTTGAATAATAGGTTTCAAATTTATATTCAGAAAAATGGTAAAGAAAAAAACAACCTGGTGTATCATCTGTACTCTCCCTTTTTTAAAGTCTAGATAAAGAATATTTCTCCTAATAGTATTTAACATACTCCCCAGAATCAAAAAAAAAAATCAGGATAGTAAGGCAGATTCAAATGTTTTGGGTAGCTGAAAAATGTGGCTAATAAAAAGAATAATGGGTAATAAAAAAGTCTTGATAAGAAAGATTATTTTCTTTTTCCCCATTCTCCAGTTGGCTCATCTACTGATATTTTCTCTCCCTTTATTGATACTTAATTCCCAATTATATTCTGCCTTATTTTCTCCTCCAAAACAAATACCCAATTTTTTTTGGGAGAGTCAAAAACAGTTATGCCCCTAAGGTAATATCTGCAGCTGGAATATCAGAAAAACTTAAGCAAATGCTTTTATACATAATTTACATTTAAACCTATAATATTTAATAACAGCGTCGATACTTTACAGATTAAGTTCCCCGTATTTACATCAGGAAAAACAATGCAGAGACCATCAGCATACCCTATAGTTTTCAATTCCCCCAATCCTGGGCATTGTATTCCATGTAATAAAGGTAATCTATTTAATATTCTCATAATTGGATCTAGTACTATAACAAATAAAATCGGTCTGAAGGGGAAGCCTTGTGGAACCCCTCTCCTTATAAAGCATGCCTTCCCAATCCAGCCATTTACATATGGTTTAACATAAGCTAAGGTATAACAAATCTGTAGCCAATTTATAAACTCGACTGGGAACCCAAAAGCAGATAAGGTTAGCCATAAAAATTCCTGGGCTATATGATCAAAAGCTTTTGCTTGATCAAAACTTAATAGGTAACCTGCCCTGGAGGTTCAAGCTCCTTGATCAAATGATTCTCTGATCTGAATAAGGGCATCCTGTATGGAGCAGCCAGGTATGGAACAAAACTGTGAAGGGTGAATTAAATAATCCATAACCCACAATAACCTGTTACATAATAATTTTGAGAATATTTTGAAATCTGTATTCAAAAGTTTTATAGGTCTCCAATTGTTTTTATCTGTTTTATCACTTTTTTGAATAAAAAATATCACCTCATGCATGGTTTCTGTTGTCCTGTCTTCAAAAAGAAAAGTATTGGAAACCTGCAACAATATTGATGGTATAAGTTCCCACAATGCTTTATATACATCTATTGGGAGATCATCTGAACCCTGGGCTGTATTATCTTTTAACCATTTTATTAGTATGCCAAGCTCTTCTAATGAACAATTTCTTATCAGTTTGTTTTTATGGTCTTGTAATAATTGAGGAAGAACTGCAGCTTTGAGAAGAGATGTCCTATTTTCTGTACTCCCAAAAGGAGATCCAAATTTAGAAAATAGAAACTCTTCCATTACTTCCAGTATTTTATTATTACCTGATACCAAGGAGCCTGGTTTATCTTGTAATGTAATCATTTGTTTTGCTTACATACATCGTTGACAATCCTCATGTGGATTTCCCTGATTTTTTCTACCCTGTATTTTAAACCATTGTTCTTTTTCCAATGTTTTTTGCATATCATATTGGAGCTGTGTTAATTGTTGTTTTATCCTAGAAATTTCCTCTGTATGTGTCCCTCGGCCATTGTGTGCTAGCAAAAATAATGTATACATCTTATTTCTTAAGGAAAAATAATCTAGGTTTTTGCAATGTGCCATGTGCCGAGACTGAATTTAAAGAAAAATCTATCAGGCATAATTTAGTAGCTTCCCACCAATTTATAGGTGAATCATATAAAAATAATACTCATATACTGTCAGCTATGATGTCCCTGACGAGCTGGAAAATATCAGGTCTGTTTAATAAACTAGCATTAAATCTCCAGACCCTTTTACCATACAAACTGGCTGGGTGAGGTAAAATTTAAATGTCTACTAAACAATGGTCAGGCATCTCCACTGACAATACCTTAGTAACCAGGGACGGTAAGTGGGCAGAAATGAACCAATAATCAATTCTGGATTGTAAAGTCCCATGCATTGTACCTTCACAATTGCTTCAGAAATATAATTCCTCTTCTGAACCCTGACCACATTATATTCCACTTTCCATGCTATCATCTGCTGAAACTTTTCCTTCACTTCTTCTGGGACAACTTGAATTTTGTTTAATAATCTGCTTTTCCTAAGTTCCCAGGCCATCACACAGGGGTCAACCCATTCTAGTAATAACATATACCATTCCTTATTTTTGTTCTTGTGTGGTTCTACAGTATTGTAGTATAGAAACATGCTATAATAAAAGGCCACAGGATGTATCATCCCTATACCTCCTTCCTGCATACTTTGATAAGTATTATTCCTCTTGATCGGATTCAGTCTACTCCCCCATAAGGCTGTAAAGAAAAGGCTAAATAGCCTTGTTTTCAATGCCTCTGGGGTGGTAGATATGACTCACATAAAGTAAAATAGGCACAATCATGTTTTTAATCAAAAAAAATTCTCTTTTGCTTGGATATTGTACAATGCACCCATCTTACTAGAGTGCCTTCTGCTTTTGTCAGCTGTTCTTCCCAATTTAAAGCAGCTGAGTTTTATTTCCCAAACTTAATACCCAATATTGTAATGGGTTCGCTAGTAAGGTTTATCCCTGCATAATGACTCCTTGTCATATCCTTCAGGCCCAACCTAAATCCCACACTTTTTTCCTTATTGATACAGGTGACTGAAGCTTCAGAAAACTCTTGGAGATGCTTCTGTACCACCCTTTCCTCTGTGGTCTCCTGAACCATAATGACCACATCATCCACATATGCCACTACCTTTAGTGGGGGAATATTTCCTGAAAGACACATTCTTTGAATCTCAGGATCATTTCTTATGCATTGAAGCAATGGGTCGATACCAAAAACATATAACAAGGGACTCATGGGACACCCCTGTTTTACCCCTCTACGTACCTTGAGCCTGTCTCCCCTCCACCCATTCACTGTGGGTACCACCATAGCCTCTTTATACAGTCTTCTAATCCAATGAACATATACAGGTGGAATACCATATTGTAACAAAATAAAAAATAAATACTCTGGAGAAAGAAAATCAAAAGCCTTCCTTTGGTCCAAACTTAATACAAACCCTGTATCTCCTCCTTTTGACCTCTATAAAACAGTTCCCTTAACTGAATTAGATTTCCCTGTATGCCCCTCTGAGGGATAGCACAACCCTGCTCTTTACTAATAAAAGTGTGTACACAATTTGCTAATCTATTAGAAAGTATCTTCCTTAAAAGCTTAATATCTACATTCATTAAACAAATGGACCTCCAATTCTGCAAACATGACCTGTCACCTTTTTTAAACAAAAGAACTAATTCAGCTTCCACCAAAGAACCAGGAATATCCTGGGATTGTAACAGCTTATTGAATAGTTTAACCAATTCTGAACTAAAGGAGCTACTAAAGAATTTGTAAAATTCTGCTGGGAGACCATCTGGGCCAGGAGTAGAGTTATTTTTTGATAATTTTATCACCGCTTTTACCTCCTCCTCAGTTATTGGGGCAACCAACTGCAGCTCCTGGTCTTTTGTAAGTGTTTTCCTTTCCAACTGTTCTATATATATATATATACACATATATATATATATATATATATATATATATATATATATATATATATTATTGTATATATCAGGTTTCAAACCAAATGTGTTTTCCACATGTTTATTTACCATGTATAATATTCAGAGATTGTCCCTATGCACAATACCATTCTCATCTTTTTATTCCTCAATAATTTTCTTTTTAGAAATATTTTGGCTGTCCTTAAAGGGGTCAAAGGTTTGCTTTTTACTAACAGTGCCAAATCGTAGTTCCTGTTTTAATGTTTTAGTTCTGTCATACTGGAGACTATACACATCCTTTTTAACATGTTGAATTTGTGAATGAAAGTCATACTCAGTAGTATCAGATAATGAAATCAGTCTATGAAGCTGTTTCCTATACTGTAAATATGAGAAATATTTATCCCTGCTAATTTCCCTTCTAGTTTTTGAAAAAAAAAAGACTTGAAAGTCTCTTTTCTTGTCCACCCACCATTCTCTCAGAGAATCATACATACATTGTACTGAAAGTCTGACTTCCCATAATCTCCTAAATTCATTCACTATCCCCTCCTGTTCTAATAATGAGGTGTTAAGCTTTCATGAAGATTGCCCATGAATCTGCTCAGTATCCCACTGGCAGTCTATGTAAACCTCCGAATGGTCTGAAAAGGCCAGATTCCTTAATTCTGACCTTTTGACCTATAAAAGCTTAGATACCCAAATGTAATCTATTCTTGTCTTCAGTGTACCTTTCTGAAACGTAAAACCACCAGAGTCACGCAATGCTCGATAGCCATCTTTTAGCTGTGCTGTGTTAGTAATATCCTTCAAAGCATTCGAATCACAAAACATTTTGCTGGTTCACAAACCCCTATCCTCTTTTTGCATACAACAATTGAAATCAACCCCCATACCATTGTTTGTGCTGTACACAGAAAGGATTGAATTTTCATGAAAGTTCCACCCTTAAAGCCTTCCCCAGAGGGTCATATATATTAATTAGATGAATCCTATGCCATTTATAGGAAATGTCCAGAATCAAAACCCTGCATGGTTCTAAATCTACAAGCCTTGAAACCTTTAAGTCAGGGTTTGAAAACAAAATCCCTAACCCATCACATCGGTCTTGACCTTGAGACCAAAATGTGACCCCCCCCGCTTCCATTTGGCATTGCACTATGCAATGTCCTGAAAGGATTTAATCCTAGTATCCTGTAACAAAATAATGTCTATCTTCAGCAAGCTTAATTCCTGTAAAGCCACATCCCTCGATACACTGTTTACAATGATAGTTAGAATATGGAAATAGCCCATATATAATAAATAATTCTCCTATCTATTTTAATGTCTGGATCTAGTAGCCCATTGCTTCTTTTCAGAGCTCCCTTCCTCCATCTCTGAGGAAGTCCCTTTGGAAGAAGCTACTGAGGAAGAGTCAGACCCAGAATCATCTTCATCTGAGACTTTCATGGGTTTCCCAAAAGCCAATGCAGCATATCTTTTAGCCTGCAATTTTCCCTTTCTTTTTAATATTTTTCTTTTCTTTTTCTTTTGGCTCTGAGGGTAATCCGGTTTTCTCCCTAATTCTCTTTTTATATACCGCTTTCTTGAATGGCCTTCAGCTGTAAGGTTTTGGGGGGGGCATGGAAGTCTGAACAGGAGTGTGTTCCTCTCTACACATCTCCTGGTTACTTCTTTCAAAGTTACTAGCACAATCCTCCTCTTCCCTGCTTATTGGCTGAGGGATGTTTTCCTGATTATCATCCCTAGACAGCCTAGTTAAGACCACTTGCAGAACCTCCTCAACTTCCTGAATATCTGTTACATTTTGGCTTTCTTCTTCCACATACTGTCACCCCCTTCATCTCCTATTTCAGGAGGCCTAACTTCCCCTTTTATGTGGTTTGGCTTTTGTTGTTCCAAAATAGTAAGGGTTTCTTTCTCGCTTGCATTTATCTATTTTTCCCTTAAAATGTCGGGCATTCTTTTCTCAGAATCCTGAGCACATCCTTTTTTCTGGGCCTGAGTTATCAAGGCCTCATGTTAGAGGACTTCTCCTGAATTGTGAGAGGCCCATGGGCATTTGATGTAAGAGTGGCATCTTTCCTCACAGAGATCACATCTGAACAGATTCTTATAGTGTGCAGAAAAATGGCCAGTTTCTAAACAATAGGAACACTTTGGTGTATCACACGCATTACTAAGATGAAGTCTAGAGCCACACTTGTGACAAGATTTGGGTTGCCCAGGATAAAACAACGAGCCTCTAGCCTTCCCCAAGAAAAATCAATCAAGCAGGTGACCAATTCCACTATTGGTCATGAAAAGTTTGGTGTTAACCTTCTAACCCCTGTCCAGAACTGTTCAGAGTCAATCACTGGTGAAGGATGTTCTAAAACTTAACAACATTTCTTTAGCCTATATAGAATTTCAGCTATATCCACTCCCTCATTCTTGAAAGGAATGGTAATGGTACACACTGCAGGTTTCGTAATGGGGATTGCTAGGAAGGGGGCCCACAATGGTGAATCTTTCAAAGCATTATATTTGACCCAGAATCTGTCCAAAACCTCAACCCTTTTGAAGCTTATATCATAATTAAAATCATCAGTATGTATCAGGGCAAACACTTTTGAAGCATAAATTTTCTGTGAATCTTTTAATAATTTCCTCCCAATATAAATTCTGTGAGAGGGTTCTCAAGGCCCACTTTATACATTACTCGAATAGCATTTCTTCATGGTGCAGGTTCTCTGGCCTTGGATTTAAACAAATCAGCCATTCATAGCAAAGGCTTGAGCATTTTCTGCTCGGCAGGGTCTTGCAATACATCAATCCCCAGGCCTACTGATAAATTTCTATCACTATCCATCTGAGCAGGAACCTCCTGTATCCTTCTTGCTTCATTAATGCCCATATTTTCCATTATTTGCTTACTGGTGCTAGCTCTGGAAAAGCCCCCCATAACATTGTCAGTCGTTCTACTCACAGTGCTCATAAGCCTTGCATCAGAACTTTCTACCATTGGTTTTGTCACACTGTCACTATGTAAGCCATCCAACTGTTTTAGTGGCTCTTTCTGAATCATTTTTCCAGTCTCTGTAACCTTCATAGCATTGTGCTCACACATTTTTTGATCTTGTGGATCAGGCGACCAGCCATTCTACATGCACACCCAGCATGCAGCTTGCAACACTTCCTCCAGTTGCGGGTCCCATTCCTCTGACACTTTTAAATGACTATCTCCTTTACTCATTTTGCGAGCAATCCCCAATGTTTTGCCTGTTTTCTCTCTCTGAGGTTTAGGCAACAAATCCTGCAGTCCTAAAGCAGTCTCTGAGATCGATTCTGGATCTGCCGACTCACCGACCTCATTCTCACCCTGGCATCTGGGCACCTGCTCACCCTCCAGTTCTCTGGTGCACTCACTAGCTTCTTTCTGCAAAAACGCACCTTGCGGTGCCTGTTCAACTACATCTGTCACTTCTCCTGACTCTGAACTGGGCTCCACAGAGCACTCACTTCCCTGATCGCAGTTCTCCTCTCGAATCAAATTCAAGCCAACTGGCAAGTCAGCATCCTGCAAAACACAGGTAGCAAGTTCAAGTTCAGACATATTTGGTGAAAAAGTAATATCCTCAATTTGGGTCTCTAGTGCAATCGAGCGTGGGGAGGAGACCCTCTCCCTCACCTCACACACATCCTCACACTTCGACGCTTGTGACACAGTGGCCATCCTAGCATGGACAGCAACTCCACCTACTGGCATTATAGGGGAATTTCCCCGGTGTCCTTGCCAAAGTTCCCCTCATTCACCAAAAATACCACCAAAAGTGTAATCTGGTTCAAGGTCAGTTGGCATTCCTCTGTATCCCCTTCCCCAGGGTTGTGCCTGAAAAGAGGCAGATTTTGTCTAGTGCACTTACTCAGTCAACAAAAACTAAATAAATAAAAATAAATAAAGTTGTAGTGTACAAAAATGGTTTGGTAATGTGTATTAGAATTTAGGCTAGCAACTGCCATCACTCCACTCCTATTTCTCTCTTGCTTGGCTATAAAAATGAATTATGCGAACAGAGGAAGCCAGCACAGAGTGAACAGGTTAAAAAGAATTGTTATTAATAGGCTTAAAACACTTACAGCTCACTCAGTAAGGCATCCAAAAAACAAAGTGCTATGTACTGCAGTGCAATGACCCTAAGTGACTCAACCAGTTTCGCTCTGGAGCTTTCTCAAGAGTCACTGTAACAAGGGAAGGTGTTTCTCTCACAGTATATACCCAAAGTCCCTTAAAGGGGAAGATTGCTCAAATAAAATGTTCTAGTGTTAACATGTTAAAACACAAAAAATACATTATTTATTTCTTGTAGCACAAAATCTCCCTATGTTCAGGGGCACCTTTCTTATTATACAGTTAACAGTGTGTTATTAGCAATATGGTAATGACAATGAATATACATATAGTTCTTAACTATGATGTTAAAGCTGCTCAGATGTTAGCCAAATACCATATTGCAATATTTTTTTACAAGGGAAACAGTATGAGACAGAATACAGTTTGATAGGTATTTAAACATATTTACTATTTTTTTATGGAGAAAGAGATCAGTTAAATCTCTGCCATTTTGTGGCTCACTCCTATAAATCCTAGTGACCATATGATGGTTTTCAAATTGAGCCAGACAGAATCATGGTTCACTGTACAGTATGGATCCATATTACCCCCTGCGTACTCCATGACTACTTTGGAAACACATACCAATAATTATTTAAGGAAGGAGAGAAGGAGATGAAACATTATTTTTCTTACATTGTTTAAAAAGTGAAATTGTTAAAGTTTACCTAGTTACTGTAAATGTATTTCAGATTCAAATGACATGCTTTACATTTTTTATTTCTACTTAGTTATGGTGAGCACTTCCGTTCTATCATTAAGTCCAGATGGGTAGTGACTGAGCAGCTGGGCAATCAACATTATTTCTTTCACAGATACTAAATTATTGAGGTTGCTACCTCTTTTTCCTAGAGACACCTTCTCTATACCACACAGTTTTAAACTATGTGATACAGGGTTTGGTTACGTAGCAACATGGCTAGCTAATGCATTGGTCATGTCTTTATTCAGAATGACCCTCTGATGCTCCCCTATCCTTAATTTGAATGATCTAATCTTTTCCCTACATAAAAGGCTCCACATGCACAAGTAGCCAGATATAGTACATGTGTAGTATCACAATTAATGAACATCCTGATGTCAAAATTCTTTTTGGCATTTGCACTTGTAAAGTACTTCATTTTTTCAATAGCTGTGCATTATTTACATCTGCCACAAGTGTAATTCCCTTTTGGCAATGGGGGTAATCAAATACTTTTATTAGTTTTGTCTGCTGTATACAGGCTATGTGTCAGTGTATCTGCCAAACTGAGGGCTCTTTTTTAGGCGAAACATGGTGGGTTAGGACAGCTGTTGTGTAAAATGGGATCACTGCGGATTAGTGTTCCAATTTTTCTGAATAACATTCCTGATGCTACCTGCATATTTTTTATATCTTGTAATGGAACTCAGTATTTGTTGAAACAGAATAAGTCACCAGCCTGTTCAACCAGTGGCTCAGACAGTGAAAGTACAGACCCTTTTTCAGATGAGGAGGGGATAACAGAGCAACTGGGGATAGAGGCACCACCCAGGAGGAGCACAGGGTGTCACAAACTTGCTCAACCGGTCAGCCCTCTACTCCAAAAGTGCCAGCCTCTGAGTGTATGATTTGTGTACAGTGAACAGTCAAGGTAACCCTCTTGTCTTTTTTGTGGGTTCAAGTCACCTTAGTCTCAAGCTCTGAAGGGATTCAAACTGATAACTTCTTTTTAGCGTACCCAATTCTCAGGCTCAGATAATTCTGTCTTCGGGAAGCCAAATATCTTTGCCTACTGGCACCCAACCAGGTCTTTCAAATGAACCCTTAGAACTCAATGCAAGACTTTTAGAGAACTCTGTCCATTTCCCAGTTTGGTATATAATAAGCCCATACACAGTGTACTTATAACCTTTAAATCCCCACTTAAAATGAAAAGAATTGTCAAGGCACTCCAGCAGTTTCATTTGTAAGAAAATGTCTTTACTTTAAAGATATCAAAACAGAACAATAATTACAGAACAAATTATATATATCCCAACACACACATCCTTAAACAAACAGGAAAAAGTACAGTTCCTACAATACATACATTTAGACTGGTCTAATCTTACTCTTTTTCAGTGCTGTGATGATTCTCCCTCAGTCAGACAATATTTGTGTCTCTGTCAGGTTCTTTTGGCACTTAAAACACACTTCTGAGCCGGCCTTCTCATAAGGTCACTAACTCTGCCTTGGTGTATCAAATTCTATATTTACAATACAGGGTCTCCAAATAAAATATTTTAAAAAACATATGAGATGACCTCACTGACTTTTCTTTCCACAGGTTAACTGGTCAGAACTGGTTTGTGCTCTGCTACACATACATCTCAAAAGTTTCTTTAATCTAAGCCATTGTATTCAAAGCAAAAGTGTATTGACCTCTTTAATCCTGTCTGGACCATGGAATCTACACCTCAGGTCTTTCTGATGTAATTCAAGGGTTCCCCTGGAATGTATTTTGGACATTCCAAATCCATCTGGGTCCTCCCTGGCTCATACATCCAACCTTTTCAATGCTCATTCTGGCCTTTCTCCAATGACCCTCCCCACAAGTCCTTCCTGGTAACAATGCAAGTCAAAGGATCTCCCTGAGGGCATTATGAATGGCTAATCTTATTTCCCGGGATGAAAGCAAATTGACAAGGTAATTGCACCCCAGATCTCTGCAGTTTAAAATACCTCCTGTCCTTTGAACTTATCCCTGGGGGGTCTTGATGTGTCAGTTCCAGTAAGACAGACTTTTCCTTGAACTGACCTTCCCTTCACAAATGATATATGTAATAACAAAAATTAATACAGCACTCAAGCACTCAGAGCTGGCTGTCTACGTCACACAGGGATGATAACATTCCAACAAATGGGACAACACCAAGGACAACGCATGGACAAACAAAAAAGACAAGACGGGGTGGCAGGAAATGGCAAAGCCTCAAGACAGGAAATACAACAAGCCAAAAAAACACCAGTCAAGAAATAAATGTGATAAACCTGACAAAAAAGAGCTAACAGAAACTAAAAAACAAGTACTTGGAAAGGGGCTGTCTTTTGTCCCTACATATAAGAGCAACAACTTTGAACTCTTTATGGACTTAAAACAGTTCAGAAGGAAATTAAACCTCATAGCTTTTTGGGACAAAAATTAACAGCACATGACAAGGGATACTACAACTGAAGACCAGACCATTGAAACTGGCAACAATGGGACTAATAACAAGATACATTCCATGGGAGATGAGACTGGAATACAGTGGGTAAGACAGAATGAACTAAATTTGAATAAATGTGGACCCCAGTCTCGCTTCTGCTTTCCTTATAATGGTAGTGTCTTGGTCTTTGAGAGAACCAGTGAGGTAGAATTTAGAAACATTGTTAACAATAGCAACACAGGATATAGCTATAACAACCTTAATAAATTAGAAAGAGAAGTCTTGCAAGGGTTAGAACATGATAAAACTGTGACTATGAAAAGAGCAGACAAGGGTGGGGCAGTAGTACTGTTAGATGCAGAGAAATATGTAGAAGAATGTTTGAGACAACTGTCAAATCCAGTTTTCTGTTGCAAAATGGAATGTGTCAATACTTTATTTTTTAAGAAACAGGTTGATACAATACTGAGCAGGGCCATTAAAGATAGTATTATTACTAAGGATGCATTTGATTTTTTAACAGTGGAACATCCAACTTGAGCATGTTTCTGTACCCTGTCCAAGGTTCACAATAGCCTAGAAAACCCTCCTGGGTGTCCTATAGCGGCCGGGATAGCTAGCCTCATGGGACCAATATCCCAATACATAGACACACAAATTCACGAGATAGTTAAACGCATTCCCTCCTATCTAAGGGTCACTAGAGATGTTCTGAACATTCTGTCAGATTTGGAAATGGAGCAAAACTGGTGGTTAGTTTCTCAAGACACAGAAACTTTATATACAAATATCCCACATGAAGGGGGTATTGAGGCACTGCACCACTGGCTGGAGAATGACATTTGCTTCGAGGGCAGCCTGGTTGATTTCCTGTGTGAGTGTAGCAAGCTGGTTTTAACCACAAACATGTTCCCGTTCGGAGATGAGCACTACTTGCAGTTTAAAGGCACTGCTATGGGAGCAACTTTTGCTCCCAATTATGCAAATATGTATCTAGGGTATTGGGAAAAGAATACTATCTATAGTCCCAGGGCCAACCCTTACCATCATGGTCTGTATCTCTGGAGGTATTATATAGATGACATACTGATGGTGTGGAAGGGTAGTAGGCAGGAGCTGGACCAATTTGTACTGTTCTTAGAAAGCACTAACCAGAACTTAAAGTTCACGGTCACTGCAAGCCAGGAGGAAATCCACTTCCTAGATCTACAGATCAGGAAGTTAGAAGATGGAACAGTATGAATGAACCTATTCAGAAAGCCATCTGATAGGAATATGATACTCCCTGCCACTAGTTGCCACCCTAGGCATTTGATACATAACATCCCAAAATCCTAGTACCTAAGAGCTAAATGCAACTGCTGTGAGGGTAGTGACTTTAAGAAACAAACTAACCAGATGAAGAAGAGGTTCAAGGAAAGGGGGCACACTCAGCAGGTTCTAGACCAGGTAGAAAGAGACGTGAAACAAGTCAACAAAGACAGCATCCTTACAGTCAAACCTAAAAGTACAGGCAGAGAACAACCACTGAGTTTCGTCACAAGATACAATAAAGATTCACGTAGCATCAGGAATGTTATTCAGAAAAACTGGAACATTATTCGCAGTGATCCCATTTTACGCAACAGCTGTCCTAACCCACCACGTTTCACCTATAAAAGGGCCCCCAGTTAGTCAGATACACTGACACATAGCCTATATATAGCAAACAAAAAAAAACAAAAGCATTTGATTATCCCCATTGCCAAAAGGGAATCACACTTGTGGCAGATGTAAATACTGCACAGCTATTGAAAAAATGAAGTTCTTTACAAGTGCAAATGCCAAAAATAATTTTTATTTTTTATTTATATATTTAGACAGCAGTTTGGAAAACCTTTGAGCCATAGGCTCATTGACAAAGGTACCTTGTCATAGTAAGACAAACGAAAATACACAGTATAACAGTATAACACAGTATAACAGTAACTTAAGACATAGATACAAACAAGCTGGTACAGGTAGAATTGATGCAAACATTTTGACATCAGGATGTTCATTAACTCTGATACTACACATGTACTGTATCTGGCTACTTGTGCATGCGGAGCCTTTTCTGTATGTAAAACTACTAGATCATTCAATTCAAGGCTAGGAGAACATCAGAGAGCCATTCTGAATAATGACATGACCAATGCATTAGCTACCCATGTTGCTACACAACCAAATCCTGTATCACATAGTTTTAAATTGTGTGGTATAGAGAAGGTGTCTCTAGGAAAAAGAGGTGGCAACCTCAATAATTTAGTATCTGAGAAAGAAATGATGTGGATTGTCCAGCTTGGCAGTCAATACCTGCCTGGATTTAAGGAGTCATGGAGTACTCAAGGGGTAATATGGATTAACACTGTACAGTGAGAAATAATACTGCTTGCCTCAATTTGAAAACCACCATATGGACACTAAGAATTATAGGAGTGAGTCACAAAATGGTGGAGCGTTAAATGATCTCTTTTTCCTTAAAAATTAGTAAATATGTTTAAATACCTATCAAACTGTATTCTATCTCATACTGTTCCCCTGGTAAACAAGATATTGCAATATGGTATTTGGCTAATAATCTGAACAGCCTTAACATCATAGTTAAGAACTACAGAATATGTATGACCTTAATAATAGAGAGGATAATGCTTGATATACAGGTGATAACCATGGTGTAATCACCTCGAGTGGTTGCTAGGGCATCAGTAATCCTTGAGAGCACAGCTCAAGAGGTTTACAATTGCCGTAGCAACCACGAGAGATGATTACACCATGGTTATCTCCTGTACATCAGGCATTGTCATTTATAGTGTATGGGACTTGACATAAGAAGTCACCCCCCCCCCAAACACAAGTAATTTAGCCTTACCTTATTAATGAATCTGTACTACAGCCACACAATTGTGTAGGAAAACAATTTATTAGGATACACGGACTGAATGACAGTGGGCCAAAATGGCACCCGAGTTAAAATATCTATCACACATAGAGATTGCTAGACTCAGTAACAGTAAACTGAGACAACTGGAATGTTATTTGAATACTGTACTGAGACTAACAATCACATTCTGGGCGTATAGAATACTGAATAACACTGGCATTCCATTTTGTAAACCCACTGCTATGACATAGATGAGATAGGTTTATAAGGTTCTGACATCACAACAGTGGGGTTACAAGGCTGTAATCTGCTTGATTTCAGTGGGTGATAAGGATTACCCAAACATTATATAGAGGATAATGGCTGGGGATCAGGTGATAATCACACTGTAATCACCTCAAGTGGTTGCTAGGGCAACATGGTAAACCTTCAGATCACAGCATTAGCTACCCATGTTGCTACACAGCCAAAACCTGTATCACATAGTTTTAAACTGTGTGGTATAGAGAAGGTGTCTCTAGGAAAAAGAGGTTGCAACCTCAGTAATTTAGTATCTGAGAAAGAAATTATGTGGATTGTCCAGCTTGGCAGTCAATACCTGCCTGGATTTAAGGAGTCATGGAGTACATAAGGGGTAATATGGATCAACACTGCACAGTGAGAAATAATCCTGCTTGGCTCAATTTGAAAACCACCATATCAACACTAAGAATTATAGGAGTGAGCCACAAAATGGTGGATCTTTAAATGATCTCTTTTTCCTTAAAAATTAGTAAATATGGGCAGACCAGAGGCGCTGAGGTGCTGGACACCACACCTCGCACAACACCGGCGACCCTGGTTCGGGAACGAGCCCGGGTCATCGGGGTTGGCAGGGAGGAAGTATTGAGCATCCATAGACTGCTCTCCTTCTCTGGGAGTAGGAGAGTTGCCATCAGTGTTCTGCTGGCCCCTAGCAGTGGCTGGGGGTGAGCACTGGAACACTCACAAGACTAGAAGGGACGTGCTGGGGCTGATGCCTGGTCGGAGCTTGCAAGGCGAAATGCGCTCAGGACCTTAAAGCGTCATTGCATGCCACAGAGCTGGGGGCAAAAGAGAAAATATGGCTCCAGTCGAGGCGGCATGATGGCTGGGGTTCCACAGGGGAAGCTTGTTCGGTGACCAGGCACAGGCGATACTGGATCCTGACTAGGAGGGTAGAGCTAGAGGAGGAGCTCCCCTCCACCCCACCATGGGGGGCGAGCTGCGGGGGTAGCTGCGGGACCCAAATAGGAGCTGAGGAGAATCCTCAGTGATGGCGAACTGAGACCCAAGGAGCATGCCTGATGCACTGAGGTAGGCAGACTGGTGGCCCAAGGGGCCAAAAAGTATACAAAAAAAATAAAAAAATTAGTAAATATGTTTATATACCTATCAAACTGTATTCTATCTTGAACTGTTTCCCTGGTAAACAAGATATTGCAATATGATATTTGGCTACTAATCTGAGCAACTTTAACATCATAGTTAAGAACTACAGAATATGTGTATATATATATATATATATATATATATATATATATATATATATATATATATATATATATATAATAACCACGTTACTCGTGACAGACTGTTTTTAACTGTACAATAAGAAAGGTACCTCCTGGACATAGGGAGATTTTGTGCTACAAGAAGCAAATAATATATTTCTTGTTTTTTACATTGTTAACACTACAGCACTTTACTTCAGTACCCTTCCCCTCTAAGGGACTTTGGGTATTTAAAGAGCTGCTGACACCTGAAAGAAAACTTTGAAAAACATAATATTTAGGTACAATTTAACTTACATTTTATATGTATTATATAGATTTCTCCTCCCCATTATTTTTGAGGAAATTTGTATGAAAACATACTCTGTATCCATAAGTGTTCATCTGCCTCTTTAGCTAACTCCCTACCTCATGTCATAATCCTCTATTGTGACATCAAAATCTGTTGCCTTGGGAGCAACTATGATGTCACAAGCATAGCATTATGACCTCAGGTAGAGAGAAAGCAACAGGAATAGATGAACTCTTCAGGAGCAAAGATCCTGTTTCATGCAAATGACCTCAATAATACAGAGGATAATGCCTGATGTACAAGTGATAACCATGGTGTAATCACCTCGAGTGGTTGCTAGGGCATCAATAAACCTTGAAAGTGCAGCTCGAGAGGTTTACAATTGCCCTAGCAACCACGAGAGATGATTACACCATGGTTATCACCTGTACATCAGGCATTGTCATTTATAGTGTATGGGACTTGACATAAGAAGTCACCCCCCCAAACACAAGTAATTTAGCCTTACCTTATTAATGCATCTGCACTACAGCCACATGATTGTGTTATTAGGATACACAGACTGAATGACAGCGGGCCAAAATAGCACCCGAGTTAAAATATCTATCAGACATAGAGATTGCTAGACTCAGTAACTGTAAACTGAGACAACTGGAATGTTATCTGAATACTGTACTGAGACTAACAATCACATTCTGGGTGTATAGAATACTGAATAACACTGGCATTCAATTTTATAAACCCACTGCTATGAGACAAATGAGATAGGTTTATAAGGTTCTGACATCACAACAGTGGGATTACAAGGCTGTAAACTGCTTGATTTCAGTGGGCAATAAGGACTACCCGTACATTATAAATAATTTATTTATTGAAATTTTTCATCAAGAAGGCACACTGAACAACAAATTGCTCATCTCCTAGTGTGACTGGGGGGGAGGGAGTACTACTGGTGAAGAACTAGACAAGGAGTTTAACATTTAAAACATACAAGAAATTAAACATTCAATTACATTTGTAACAAGACAGTTAAAAAAATATCAGAAATCATCATTCAGTCGCATTTGTAACATAACATACAATTAATTATATCCTACCTGTGAAATATGCATTTAATTACAAGTGGTATATCTGAGGAACATAGTACATAGTAGTGAAGGGGTAGGAGAGCATGCTGAGATGCAGGCTTTGGGGGTAGAAGGTTTAATAGGTGATGTGAGTCTTGGAGAGGAGCAGAGGCATAGGAGGACAGTTAAGGAGGGTTAAAGCAGGAGCAGTTAGATGACAGAAAGTTATGTAAGGCAGATACAAGGGAATGGGAGAAGGAGGAGGAATGCTGTATTTGTGAGTGGGGGAGGGAGTTCCATATTTGTGAGAAATGATGGGCAAAGCCTGACTGACTGATGAGAGTGGTACGACGGGGGACCAGTAAAGTGCGAGTGACAGAGGATCTGAGGGAATTGGAGGGTGGAGGCAGGGAAGAGAGCAAACATGAGAGGTAGAAGGGAAGTTCTCCTAACCAAAATTTAGAAGTGAGTTTGGCACAATGAGTGAGGTGCCTGCTGGCAAGCGGGGGAAGGGAAATGGTATGGTAGAGGTCACAATGATGAGTGCGTGATGGAGCATCAAGGGCAATCGACAGAAGGAGTTAAATAGAGTGTCCAATCTGGTTAGGGAGGATTTGGGAGTGGCACCATAGACAATATCACAGTAGTCAAAAATGGGGAGGATCATCTTCTGGACTAGTTTGCGATGCGCTGTAGGAGGGATGCAACTACGGTTCCTGAATAAGGCACCAAGCTTGGGGTGCAATTTTTTCAGGATGGCGTTAATGTGGCCAAAGA
Organism: Neoceratodus forsteri; assembly: GCA_016271365.2. Lineage (NCBI taxonomy): Eukaryota > Metazoa > Chordata > Ceratodontiformes > Ceratodontidae > Neoceratodus > Neoceratodus forsteri. The sequence goes on along the minus strand of CM057450.1, from coordinate 820,653,470 downwards.
AGTTGAGATGTTGGTCCAACAAAACCCCGAGGTATCTGAACGAGGAGGTGTCTTCTAATATTGTCCCATCAAGGGTATAGAAAGACAGAGAGGAGGAGAGGAAATAATAGAGAGGAGAAATACAGAACTAATGTGAAATACAAGCAGAACTGTGTCTAAATATTATGTTTTGTTAAAATTCTCCTAATGACATCAAATTCTTTTTAAGAGAAGCACCTTGCCTTGTTTCAGTGACTCTTGAGAAAGCTCCAGAGCAAAACTGGTTGAGTCACTCAGAGTCACTGCACTGCAGTGCATAACACTTTGTTGTTTGGATGGCTTACTGAGAGAGCTGTATGTTTTTTAAGCCTACTAATAAAAATTATTTTTAACCGGCTGTATTACAATTTAAAATATTTCATATTATTATTATTATATTTGGCAATGTGATAGATGTGATATATTGACACTGAAGTGTTGTTGCTTTAAATTGTTGGAGTGTATTTATAACATTTTAGGACAGTCATTTTTATCAAGGTTAGGGTTACAGAAGGGACAGGTGTAAGGGAAAGGGTATGCCAAAATTTTGAATAGAAGCAACACCCATTATAGGATAGGTGCATAAGGGGCATAACAATTAACAAAATGGGAAAAAGCTAGAAACACCATAATGTGAGAACAAATGGATCATGGGTCGGGAGGATGTGGGGGAATATGAGCATTTACATGCATGACTATACTGGGAATAGGGTGGTGTGCTGTAATGGTTGTGGGCTGCAGTATTCCTGTGCACAGTCTGGGTAAAAGGGTGGATATTCAGTGTGCAGGAGCAAGTAGCAGAAGTAAAGCAGTTCAGACGGGGGCTGGTGAGGTTGTAGGAGAGCATAGAAAGAGTAGGGCAGCTGAGAGGAAGACAGATGGGTGATGCTCAGGGAAGACAGGTTGGTAGGCAGTGGATGAAGGTAGATGGGATCATGCAAGATCCAGGGGTACCTCCACCTCAGAGGCAAGGGAGGCAAATGAAGTGGAATGGCAAGTAGTAGGGAGGAAGGGTGGGATGGTGGGAAATGCAAGAAGAGTGTAAACATACAAAGAGGTTCCCTTAAGGAATACATTTTACCCACTACCTGGAATTGAGAAGGAGACAGCAGAAGGTAGAGAGAAAGGTTGGTGAAGACAATGAGGTTGGAGGAAATATGACAGGAGAAGGGAGTAGGACAGTACAATGTAGTCACAGTGGGTGAGGAAGAGAGTACATGGAGAGGAGAATAAGAGGTGGAGAGGGAGTTATGGTGACAGGAGGAAGGAAGAAGAAGAGTGTGTGGGTGCGTGACCAGAAAGGAAAAGATGGGAAGAGTGGTGGAGTGACAGACTGAGTGGCAAGAGGAGGCTGTGCGGGTGTCAGTCAAGCAGAGATTGGGGAGCTTAAGGTTGGATTGGTAAACAAAATTGAGGAAGAGCAGTTAGGTGGGTGAGTAGTTAATACAGCAGTCAATGAAGGAAAAGAAGACGGGAAGAATGGAGGGAGAGGAAGGATGGTAATCCTCGGAAACTCCATTATTAAGGATATTTATTGGGAAAAGAAGAGAAGCCCAATTACAGCTAGAAAGGTGGTCTGCATGGCAGAGACAACAGCAGAGTGAATGTGTCCAAATGTTGGGGAGCTGGTAAGTAGAGTTTGGTGAACCAATCATAGTCATACACCTAGGCACCAACAAACTAGCCAGGGAAGGGGAGAGGATAGTACAGGAGAGTTTCAGGGTGCTAGAGAAGACCTGCAGAGAGGTAGTTAAATCACTAGCATTCTCTGAGGTGTTATCAGTATCCAGAGCCAGTATGGTCAGAAAGAAATGGAGAGAGGAGTTCAGTGACTGGTTGGGGTGGGACATGGTCAGATAAAATGCTGTATGCAAAAAATAGATTGCACCTCAGTAATGGGAGGTCAAGGGTGTTCAGAGACAAGCTGGTTGAATACATAAACTAAAAACTTAATTTAAACTACTGGGAAGGGAGACAGAGCCTCCAGGAGGAGGAGGAGGAGGAGGTCAGCAGATCCCCCCCCACCAGATGTGTAGGGATGGAAAAGAAAGTGGAGGTATGGGGGAGCAAAGAGGTTAGCTGCGGGGGGGGGGTGGAAGGGTACAAGTAACAGGGAGAAATCAGAAAGTCAGAATGGAGGGAAGGGAATGGAGGGGAAGAAGGCTCAAACTCTATGTGGAAGGTGGTGTCTCTGAATGCACAAAGTCTTGGAAACAAGATGGATTACATGCAGGCACTGTTAGCACAGATGGAAGTGGACATTGCAACAGTCACAGAGGATGGGCCACACCTAACCATGACTAGAACCTCTTGATCCCTGGCCATAAATTATACAGGAGGAACAGAGAGGTAAGAAAAGGATGAGGGATGGCAGTTTACATCAGCGAGGGCATGACTTGTTCAAGGGAAGAGTTAGAAGGAGGGCAGATGGAAGCAATGTGGAGTCAGTTACTATCTAATAGAGGGAGGAAGTGAGTTGGGTTTATAGACCACCCAACCAGGAGGATAATAGAGGCAGGGAATTGAACTCACAAATTGTGACTGTTGCAGGGAAGAAAGAGATGTTAATAGTGGAAGACTTTAATCTGCCCAAGGATGATTGGCGTGCACCAGCCATGACCTACACTAGGAGTCAGGTAGTCCTAGGTGCACTTCAAAGTAGTTCCTATTTCAGGGCATCAAAGAATCCATGATAGAGGGGGCAATCCTTAATCTAGTCCTGACAAACAGGGATCACATCCAGGATATTAAGATTGAGGAGCCCCTGGGTGGGAGTGACCATTGCACAGTGTGGTGCCAGCAGGATATGAGCAGAGAAAAGGCACCCACTAAGACTAGTCTTAGATTTTAGAAAGGTGAGCTTCAGAAGGATGTGCAAGCTGCAAAATCCTGGATTTGATCCCTGTTTTTCATTCTCACCTTTAATGCTATCTGTGATAAATTTGCTCCTCTTACTAAAAGAATGGTCAAAGGCAACCCTGCCTCTTGGATTACTGATCACCTACTGTGTCTGATGTGGACTTGTGACTCCCTTTGGCACCTATCCAATGAGACTGGCAGTCCAGCTGATAGGCAAAGGTATAGAGAGGCCTGGAACAAATGCACATGGGCCTTATGCAAAGCCAAAGCAGAGTACTATAAATCCTCCCTCACCTCTGCCTGGGGAACAGGGTGCAAATTCTGGAATAATATAAAGGAAATCTGTAACAAAGACCCAAATCCCCCCTCATCAGATTGCTGTCGACTGGTGCCTGACTGCTGATCCCTCTCGCATAGCTACAGCCTTTAATCATGCCTTCACTAACCTCAACCATGTCCTCCATCCCAACTTCTTTGACCCACCCCTGGACGGATCCCTCCTCCCCCCACTGCCCCACCATTTCACCTGGAATGCATCACCCCCAAGACTGCTGAGCCTTACTTCAAAAAATCCCTAAGCCACTCCCTCTACAGTAGTGACTCCTTAGACTTGAGACTTCTCTGGCTTACGCTTCAGGATGCCCTCAACCCCCTCACCCACATTCTCAATCGCTCTCTCTGCCAAGAGAAATTCCCTACCCGATGGAAATCTGCTTCCATAACTCAGATATTTAAGAGTGGAGACTGCACCTCCACCAACAACTACCTCCCCATCTCTATCCTCCCCCCCATCTAAGGCACTGGAGTGCATCATCTCTGACCAGCTCACTGACCACCTTAACAAACATGACCTACTCTGTAAACAGCAACATGGCTTCTGAAAAGGACATAGCACTACTACATCCTCCATGGAGTTCACCACTCACCTCCACTCTGCTTTAAACAGAGGTCATATCACTGGCATTGTCTTTATTGACCTCTCTAAGGTGTTTGACACTGTCAACCTCTCTCTCTTACTGGTCACTCTCTCCAACATCAGTTTCTCATGGGACGCTCTGGGCTGGTTCTCTGACTTCTTGTCAGACCGGTCTCAACAGGTCAAAATTGGTACTACTTTGTCCAACAGGCTCCCAGTTCACTCAAGAGTACTGCAAGGGTCCATGATTCATCCCCTGCTCCTCAGTCTCTACCTTAACGCCTTCCCCATCTCCTGCACTGGCAACATGCTACTATACATGGACAACGCTGTCCGATACTCATCTAATCCCAATCCCATTCAACTCCACCTGTCCCATCAATCATCCTTCAGTGAAGCTGAGAAGTGGTTCTCCACTCAGAGCCTTATACTAAACTACAAGAACACTAAGGTCATGTTCTTCTCACATGCACAGAACTCCCATGAAGAGCTAAGTCTCCAAGTTCTTAATGCCAACAGGTCTCCTCTTAAGCAAGTGGACTCCTTCAAAAATCTGGGCATCATCCTTGACCCAGCCCTTAACTTCCATCAACACATCATTATCTATCCACTGCCCTAAATGTCCGACTCAACATACTCTACCGGTTCAAGCACTGCCTCAATACAGATGCCCTCTGACTTGCAGTCTCATCCTCGATTCTCTCTCTCATAGACTATGGTATTCTTATATATAGTGCTGCGGCCTCCTTGGCCCTCTCCAGACTCCATCTCTGTCTAAACAAAGCCTGTCACTTTGTCCTGGGCTGTGACCGTCTCTCCCACACCTGCTCACTCTATAGATCTACCAACTGGCTTAACCTTGATAACAGGATCTGATTCCACACCTGCCTTATGGCCAAAAAGATTGCCCTCAGACTCTCCCCGCCTAGGTTTCTCTTCAATAATACACCTGGCTCTGATGCATAAAACAACTCACAGCTCTGGAAAGCAGCTCCTATTTTTCCCCGCTGTGGAACCTCCCAATTTCAGAGATCCTTCAGCTACAAGGCCACATACTGGATGAATGATCTGCCTAGCTCACTCACAATTGAAAACAGAATTGGCCCCTTCAAAACCTATCTCAGGGACTACCTCTAGTCCTCTAACTCCTGTGACTGCCACTAATCCCTCCCTGACTCCCCCTCACTCCCTTGACTATGGCCTCTGGCCTGCTTACCCCTTCCCCTTCTCTGGGTCTGCCAATATGACTTTGCATGATGACGTCTATATTTAGAGCTTATAAACTATTCTGCTTGAACAATATACTAAATCCCTAGTGCTGAATGTTAACCTTTTGCTATATTTACTCTTTGTATCTGTTTTTCTGTGTACTGCAGTGAAATGTAACAATGTTGCAATGTACTTCTTTCTGTAACGTGGAACCTTTGTAAATGAGTCTTGACTCAAAGGTACTTTCCGAATCTTTATCAATGAATAAATAAATAAATAAACTAAGGAATCATCTGGCTAATATCCAAGTTTATATGGTGGTGGGCCAAAAGTGGTCCATCAGCAAGGAGGGAATAATGGTTGCCACAAGAGTTTGTTGGGCTCAAAGGAAAGGACTTGCAGGCTAAAGCACCCAGCTGGTTTGGCACTGAGGTCACACAGGCAGAAAGGAAAAAGAGCTCAGCCTACAAGAAATTCAAGAGTTGCCAGAAAGAGGAAGACAGGGAGGATTACATGAAAATGATTAAAGTAGCTGTTAAGGTAGTCCAGTGGACTAAAGCTCAGAATGAACTGCAGCATGCTGAGGGAATTAAAAAAGGGGAACAAGTCTCTTTTTTCCCTATATTAGCAAGAAAAGTGATAAGGAAAATGGGATTGTTAGGCTCAGGAAAGGGAAAGGGTGGGTGGCAGAGAATGGAGGCAAAGCTGAGGTGCTCTATGATTTCTTCTGTTCCGTCTTCACCAGAGAGAGAGAGAGAGAGAGAGAGAGAGACAGAGACAGAGACAGAGAGACTGACTAGTGCATCTGGAGAGAAGGAGAGGAGGGGGAAGGACAACAGATGTTTTTGATGGAGGTGGACAGGATGAGGACAAGGTTCCGATCTTTGAGGGTAGGTAAATCCAGAGGCCCAGACGGCATACACCAAAGGGTGTTCAGGGAGCTGGTGGAGGAGCTCATAGATCCCTTGGCTGATCTGTTCAATAGTTTACTGGAATCGGGTGTGATACTGCAGGACTGGAGAAAGGGACATGCAGTGCCACTCTGTCAGAGTGGTCCCAAGGACGACTCATGGAACTATAGACAGGCCAACCTAACTGCAATCATGTGTAAGCTCATGAAGATCAGCCTTAAGAAAAGGTTAGTAGGGTCTTGCAAGGCCAACTATTGTACATCCTTTACTTGGACTTCAGAGAGGCATTTGACTCTGTAAAGCACAAGAGACTGATCAGGAAGTTGGTGGATCTATGGATTGGATCAGCAGTGAGTGAGAGGAGTTAATGATGCCATTGTGCAGGTCATTAGTCAGACTTTATTTGGAGTACAGTGTGCAGTGCTGGTGCCCGTACCTTAAAATGGACATACACCTGCTAGAGATAGTCCAAAGGAGGGCAACTAAAATAATCATGGGTCAACAGGGTAGGCATATGAGGTGAGATTGAGGGCAATGAGCATGTACTTCCTGGAAGAGAGGAGAGGAGAGAGAGAGAGAAAAGTCATGATTGAGAACTTTAAGTATTTTAGTATTTGAAAGGAATAAATAGGATGGACGCAGAGGGTATCATCAGGCTGAGGGAGACTCAAAACACATGGGAAACATTTTCAAGTTGGAAGGGGGGTTTAGAAAAGAGGTTAGAATGCATTTCTTCACTATCAGGAAGGTGGTGGGTTGGAATGTATTTCTGGAGCATTGGATTGAAATTGGTTGCCATGGGGTTGCATTGAAAATGGTTAGCAGATTCAAGAGAGACTAGGATAGAGTCAATGAGAAAGTAAGGGTCAACAGAGGGGAAGGGCAAATGGGAGGGGAGTCAGAGTAGGTAGCTTATGCTGGCTCTGCATTATGAGCAGACTAGAAAGACCTAAAGGTATTATTCTGCTGGCTTTGTCATTTGTTCATATGAAGGCAATGGTTAGGCACGCAATGAGATGAAGGAGATCTTGAAATGATACAGTACAGAGAACAAGAGACAAAAGAGGTTAAATAGAGGACAAGTTAAGTGACTTGCTAAGGATCACAGAGCAAGTGGCTCTGGTGGGAGTCAAATCAGAATTTCCAGATCACAGCTCTGTACTCTAGTCACTAGACTGCACAACCTTCCACAATAGATGGAAAGGAAGAGCAGATGGGAATGAAAAAAACATGAAAAGAAAGAAAATTATGTTTAAGGATTAGAAGCAGAAATGAAATAAAATTATGTGGAAAAAAGTCAGCCAACTTACTGGATGTTTATAAGGTTACAAGTAGTGCTTGTCAAAATGTATTTTACTTTAACAAAATTGTGCAGAACTGCACATTCCATTGTCAGATTTTTTTTTTATTCTGCTGTAGCTGTTTTACTATGGCAGAAGTAGAATTCCACGGTGAAGTCAGAAGTCTGTCAGCAGAATTCAGAGTTTGCTTGGTTCCTCCTGCAGAGTCAGTTTCTCAAATTCTGCTGGTTTTGACAATTTTGAACTGAATTTCCTATTTCATTGAGGGAATTTGCTTAGCTAAGATATACTGTAGTTACGTCACCCTGCCGTGTGAAATTACATTGTTTGGGACCTTCCCAGAGCTCTCTCAAACCCAAACTCCTCAACCCAGTGCCAGCATACTGCACCATCCTGTCTTCTTCATATACAGTTATTGTTATTTTTGGTTTATCCAGTTATGGGATGAACTTTCATTCTACAGTAAAGAAGGAAAACCATTCAAAATAAATTACTTGTTAGCACATTACTTACAGTTTTAAAGGGGATCAGTCAGCACTAAGAACCACACACCTAGAAGTGGGGATGGTCCCAATTTTCAGTTTGTCTGCAATCATTTTTTTACTTACTGTTTACTGCAGTGTAGTAGATTGTATAGGTTGATTCTGTTGATTTCCAAGATGGCAATTGCTGTAATCAGAAATTACAGAATCTACTGCAGCTAAAGCTTGACCTAGCCTACAGAAGTGAGAGATTCGATAGTCTGCAGTGCGTGTGAGAGTTTTATAAGTTTTGGCCTTTTCTTTGCTGATCCCACTGTCCTTCTAGGGATAAATACAGTCACAGAGGACTATATGTAGCCCAGGGAGAAAAGTGGGAGTGGCAAACTTCTGTCCTGAGCTTCAAAAATGTCTAACATGCATTGCAGTCTATTGAATCTCCAATAGCTGCAGCTCAGCTCTGACATCTGCACCAGAGGGTTCTGAGATTTCTGGTTATGGCAAATGTCAGTTGGGAGTCAGCAGAATTAGTCTGATACAATCTACTACACTGCAGTAAGCAGTAAGGAAAACAAATATGTATTTGAACATAAAGTGCTAATCAGAATCAGCCCTACAGTTGAGTGCGGAGCTCTTCGTGCTAACTGTTCTCCTTTAAAACAAATTAGGATGTATTCCACATAAATGAGGTCAGAATCAGAAGACTTTAGCCATCCTATTTTGTTTTTATTTTAACATTTTGTTCCAATCAGATTTACCAAGTTAAGACTCACCAGTGCATCTAAGAAACCTCCCTCTGACTAGCTGACCAATGTAAGCTGAGGTGTTTTCTCCTACTTGTGGGGCCTCAGCCGACCCTCTGCACCCAAAGGAAGAGGAATCTGGTGGAACTAGTGTCAGATTCTTGAACTCCGGGGGACCATAGCTAGGTACTGTAAAGGAGGGAAACAGTGATTGCATCTGCTGATGCCTGCACACCCTTTTCAAACTACTCACTACCCTTCCACTTTTCACAGTTAAGGCTTCAGAAAGAACATTCACTTCAGCATGGAATGGAACCTGTGGGGCTACAAACACCAACAACTGTGATTCAAGGAACATCACCAAAGCCTTCCTCTTGGATCACCTAGTGGCAGTCATGAGGCACATCCTTCTCTGCATGCCCGAAGGAGAAGTGGGTATAAAGGGATGATCAGTCTTCTTAAAACCAGCCTAGAGTTGCAGACCTGAGTTTGGGGCCCAAACCAAGATCAGTGTCACTGCTAACATTCTCTTAATTTGGCCAGCCGTACCTTCTTGAGAGATGATCACATGCAAATGTCATAGTAAGGTTAATACTAATGTTATTCTAAACATTTCTTTTTCATGGTATTTACCAGGCAAAGTAATTCCAAACTAGCCCTAAAAAAGATATTTTAATACGCTGTCATAAACTGAAATGTTTACTCATGTTAGATTTCGTACAGGAGTAAGATGGTGCCATAGCTGTTGTCACTGACTCAACTTAGTGCTTGATAATCTGCTGTCCCGATGTATTAAAATAAAATTTATAGCTGAAAAAAGATCAACTACATTCTGTTAGAATTAGCAAAGCAGTTATACTAGTATTGGTCCCTTCAACACTGGGTGTTTACTCACCTGGTAAAGGTGATTGCGTTGGTTGACATCCATGACACTCCAGACATTACCTTATGGGTTTTTGCCCACCTGATAGGCTTAGTGATGCACATGACCCTAGGATCGAATTTCCAATCCCCAGGTCCCAGAAGCCCCTGTTCTCCAGTTCGAATCTTCCATAGCTGAAAATAAGGTTAGTAATACCACACAATGCTCTTAGCTGCTATACACATACACTGAGATGCCTTTTTCTTAAAAACTGGCCAAAGAGACCCCTTTTATTCACCTATTGATACAATTCTAATGCTCAACCTTCTAACAGCTGACAGGAGTCATCTTGGATGACTTAAGCAGATAATTATATATATATATATATATATATATATATATATATATATATATATTATGGTAGAGGAGCCATTTCAATGTTAAACCCCAAACCTTTGCACCTTAATAACTTTGCAACTGTTTGATGGATTTGCCTAAAATTTGGAAAACATAATCAATAACCATAGGTCTTGGGATCTGCCAAGTTTCGTACTGGTTGGATATACGGCTACGGAGTTATTAAGCGTGATCTGTGCGCGCATTTAGGCTGTTCTGGAATTCTATGGTCGCGCCTACAGGTCGTACGGTTTGTGCGACTGGCCTGAAATCTTCCGGGAACGTGTGGCAGGGGTCCCTGATGTGCCTTTTGAAGATTTGGTGAAAAAATATTAAACGGTTCAAAAGTTATTCAAAAACAGTTTCCATTATAAGTCAAAGGGAAAAGTTAACAAAAAGTTCGACAGTGTTGCAAATGCATTTTTACTTTCACAAATGGGCCTGTTACTTTCGCAAATCTGCTGTTTTGTTTTCAGTTGGTGATCAGAAAAATGGTTGGCATTTAAATTTGAGACCGTCTAGCAATAATTCTTTTTGTATTCCTAGTCGGGCCCAGAGGATGCTTGCCATGTCTTTATTTTGTGGTAAAACACCCCAGAAATATGTTTTCAAATTTCTGGAAAATTACTACATAAATTACTTTTCGTGCTCACAAAAGTGTCGAATTTTTTGTAAACTTCCATGGTGACAGTAATTTTCTAGTCTGTGGGAAAATGACAGCAATTCTTTGGCACTGTACTGCAAAATAACCGTTGGGAGTTTTGGGCTGAAATTTGGAGGAAGCGGGCCGACATCTCTGAGATGTGCCTTTCAGTGTTGTATTAAAAAATATTACATGGCGGCAAGTTACAGCACTCCAAAGTTGACGGTTTTTCCCATAGGATAACATTGCGGCGCTCAACGCATTACAGAAATCCTTTGGCACCCTGCTGCAAAATAACGGTTTGGTCTTTTTTCCTGAAATTTGGAGGGAAGACAGCCAACAGGCCACAGATGTGCCTTTCAGTATTTTGGTGAAAAAATATCACACAGCGGCAAAGTTACGGCACTCCAAATTTGACATTTTTTCCCATAGGACAACATTACGGCGCCCAACGCATAACAGAAATCCTTTTGATCCCTGCTGCAAAATAACGGTTTGGTCTTTTTTCCTGAAATTTGGAGGGAAGACAGCCAACAGCCCACAGATGTGCCTTTCAGTGGTTTGGTGAAAAAACATTACAGGGAGGCAAAGTTATGGTGCTCAGATTTTCTTTTTTTCCCATAGGATAACATTACGGCGTTCGCCACGCTTTTCAGGGCCCGTATCTCGGAAATGGTGCGAGATACAGACTTTTCATCAGAAAATTTCTTAGCCCCCTGAGGGGGCTAAGATACACATTAGCCAGGACAGTTGTAAATAATATGACTTTTAAATTTTTTTTCTACGTCGTACGGTTCCTGAGATATAATGTATTTAGTATTCCAAGATCTCATTTTCTGCGCCGATACTCATTCTTTTGCATACATTATTTGTACTCACTGTCTTTCTCAATGCAGGTTTTGGGGAAAACCAGCCTGTACGCTTACATTACTGTTACTGTTGCCCTTTCCGCTTGCGGTTCTGTACCCGTTTCACTTACCGTTGATGTCTGCGCCACCATGTGCGTTATCCTTTGCGTTTTCATTTGGCGCTTGCGTTTCTGTTATTTTTTGCCATTTCTGTCTACAGTACTGTTTATCTTTCTGTTTCACTTTACGTCACCATGCCCATTGACATTTCTGTTTGCAGGCACCATGTTACTATGTGACAACACATCACGTGGCAGACCGTTCCCGTCTACGCCACCATGTGCATTACCCTTTCTGTTCTCATTCGCGCTTGTGTTACCATGTGCGCCACTGTTAGCATTTCTGTTTGCGTTGTTGTCCCTGTTAGTATGCCACAAGACATCATGTGGTTGGAGCGCCGGGCCCTTTCACCGCTGCATTACATTCACTATTTCTCGTTATCATTCTCAAAAAGAAGGGAAATTAGAGGCAAAAAACTCAGTTTAATGCATTAGTTTGGAGTTGTTCCGGCGACAAAAGTGAGAAGTTCGCTGTTAGGGTTGAAAAAACCCTTGCACCCCACCCCCAAACAGCATTGGGGTGTGCATTGGGATCATGGTCCTAACTCTCACCCCATTCTCCTATACTTCTGCTGCTTTACACAGGTCATGGGGTGACAATTGGGGCTGATGATCCCAATGCACACCCCAGTACACCATGTAAAATCATCCTTTGCGTTTCATTTGCGCTTGCGTTTCTAGTTACTTTTGCCATTTGTATGTACCGCACTGTTTCTCTTTCTGTTTCACTTTGCGTCACCATGCCCATTGACATTTCCATTTACAGGCACCATGTTGCTATGTGACCAGACATCGCATTGGCACACCCGTTCCGTCTCGCCACCGATAGTCGTTACCCTTTCTGTTCTCATTCGCGCTTGTGTTACCATGTGTGCCACTGTTAGCATTTCTGTTTGCATTGCTGCTCCTGTTACTATGCCACAAGACATCATGTGGCGGGCCTCGCGCCTCGCCACCGCATTACATTCACTATTTCTCATTATCATTCTCAAAAAGAAGGGAAATTAGAGGCAAAAAACTCCATTTAATGCATTAGTTAGGGTTGTTCCACAGCGACAAAAGTGAGGAAATTCGCTGTTAGGGTTGAAAACCCTAACTCCGAATTCACCCCCAGCACCACACACACACAGACACACACACACATTCAAGTATGGGGGAGGACCAAGTCAACACAACCAATGACAGACATCCAGCAGCAGGTGACAGAAATAACAAACAATTGTCTAAATGTACTATGAGACATCCCCACCCACCTGACCAGGTACTGCATGCTCAGTGGAGATCAACAGCAAAACTGAGGCCATGTACACCAAATGTACACATCCCTGATTTTTTGGACTGTGGACAGATTGTGCAATCCAATCTGTCTCCAGCTCAAAGAAGCTTTTTCTCAGCTAAGATGTGAGATGTTCGCTCAGCTTTTTGCAGATAAGGTTGCCAGCATCAGTTCTGGCATCAGTCTGACATCTCCTTTGGGGGACTGCAGTGATCAGCGGGAAGTGGCATGTACTCGGTCTGACTGGTCAGACTTTCACCAGCTGGAGTTCAGTGACATTGTAAAGATCATCCAGACACTGCTACCATCTAGTTGTAGTTTGGATCCAGGCCCTACACCCCTCTTAGTAGGATGTGTAGAAGTTATCTGCCCAATCCTTGCTGACATTGTCTGGAAGTCCTTGGAGAGGGGGGTCTTTCCCGACACCCTCAAGGATGCGGTCGTTCGACCACTCCTTAAAAAACCCTCCTTGGATCCAGATTTTCTAGCTAACTACCGGCCTATCTCTAACCTGCCATTTGTTGGTAAGGTTATTGAAAAGGCGGTTGTGCTGCAACTGGATGATTATCTTACAACTCACAATGTCTATGACACTGGCCAGTCTGGTTTTAGGAAGAAGCACAGCAAAGAGACTGCCCTTGTCCGGGTATTAAGTGATCTCCTAATGGCTAGAGATCGAAAGGCATGTACCATTCTGGTCCTTCTCGATCTCTCTGCTACATTTGACACTGTAGACCATGGTGTGCTACTGGAACACCTGCGGATTTATTGTGGGCTGTCTGGTACAGCCCTCAAATGATTTCATTCTTACCTCACAGGCAGGTCTCAGAGAGTTGCCACTGGAATATATTACTCTGGCTCTCATTCCCTGCCTTGTGGGATACCGCAGGGCTCCATTTTGGCTCCCATGTTGTTTGCAGTGTACATGCTACCATTGGGAGAAACCATCAGGTGATACAGCTTGGGTTTTCACTGCTATGCAGATGATACCCAGCTGTATCTGTCCTTATTCTTGCCAGGGTGATGCACTCTCCGTGCTAAACAACTGCCTTGCTGAGATCAGACTTTGGATGAGTTCCAGCTGGCTAAGACTGAATCCAGATAAGACTGAGGTATTGGTAGTGGACTCAGGTCATCCGGGGGTGGGTTTGGGAGTTGGACAACCCTCAGGTTTGTTAGTTGGTGGTATGCTGCTCCCTACCTCCGATCAGGTGCGTAATCTGGGTGTTATTTTTGATGAGGGACTGACCTTAAAATCTCAGGTACCAGCTGTCATCAAATCCTCTTTTTACCATCTGAGGAATATCGCCTGGGTGAAACACCTGGTTCCATCGGCTGATCTTCCAAAATTGGTCCATGCCTTTGTCACTACCTGTTTTGATTACTGCAATTCCCTTAACCTAGGGCTACCTGGGGTTGATATCCACCGCCTGCAGCTAGTGCAGAATGCGGTGGCCAGGCTTTTGACTGGGACATCTAGAACCAGTCATATTACACCTGTACTCCGCGAACTGCACTGGCTGCCTGTTAGGTGGCGGATTACCTTTAAGGTCGGTTTACTGACCTTTAAAGCCCTACATGACTAGGGACCCAGTTACCTGAAAGATCTCCTGATTCCCTACTGCCCCCTCTGTCCTCTCAGTTCCACCAACGAGGGATTGCTAGAGATTCCCAGGGTTCAATGGAAAACATCAGGTTCACGTACTTTTGCTTTTTCAGCACCAACCCTGTGGAATTCTCTACCTCATTGGTTGAGAGAATGCCCAACCGTCGATAGTTTTAAAATTGGTTTAAAAACATATTTATTTAGTTTAGCTTTTATTTAAATATAGTTGATATACTTTAATGTTGTTTTAATCTATTTAAGTATATGTTGTTATGTACAGTGCCTTGGCTCTGAAAGGCACTATATAAATAAAGTTGATTTGATTTGATTTGATTTTGCCTTGTAGGCCTCTAGAATGGTTCTCTTCAGCCAGCTCACTATCGTGGTTTTGGATACTGCCCTACCCTGTCGCTGTCCTTTTGCCACAATAAACGATATTTCTGTCTTATGTATTGACTTGGTTCTAGATGTGTATGTGGCTAGAGTGCCTCCCACATCAAAGTGATGAGGAATCGTCATGTTCCCAGGAGCTGTATCAGAGAGGGTAGGTAACTCAGTGGGTTGTTCCTTATGAAAAATGGATACGACCTTGGGTTGGATGGATGGAACTGTCTGTAAGTGTACCCCTTGTGGGGTGAATATGGTGTAAGGCTCACTACAGGAGAGGGACCCTAGTTCACTAATCCTTCAAGCGGAGCAAACGGCCACAAGAAAGCAGGCCTTTAATCCCACACAGAAAAGATCCACCTGACTCAGTGGTTCAAAGGGGCCACGCTGAGTAAGTCTAGGACTAGGGTCAGGTCCCAAGGGGTGATCAAAGTTTGAGCCCTGGGGTGTAGCACTTCTACTGACCTGAGTAAGCAAATTGGATCTGGGTGGGACCCTAAGCTATGCTGCCCTATGGGGCAGATGGTGGTGCCAATGGCGAATAGCTGCACTTGGAGTGAGGAGTGAGATAATCTTTATCCATGCCTTGCTGTAAATACAGTAGAATGATCGACATGTCGACCTCGTTCAGATCCACACCCTTGTCCCTGCACCATGCCATGAAGATGGTCACTGTCTGCCGTAGGTGGAGGTAGTTGAGGGCCTTCTGGATTGTAGTAATGTGAATATGACCGATATGTGGTACCTGGCTCTCAACAGTCTCAGCATCTCAGGACCCAGACCATTAACTTCAAGGTCCCTGGTGCAGGATGGAGCACCGGTCCCTGTGTTAGCATGTCTGATCGGTAGGGGAGCCTGCGTTTGTCCAATGCCATGGCTACTGCTGCTGCAAACCATGCTCACCATGGCCAGTATGGTGCCACTGGGACAATGGTTTTCTGTGACTGTCAAATTTTTTATAGCACCTGTGGGATGAGTGGAATGGGAGGAAACATGTACAATCGGTCCCGTGCCCAGGTCTGGGATAGGGTGTTGGTCCCTTGCGCGTGGTGATCCCTGTACCTAGATAAGAATCTCCTCACCTGGGGGTTCTCTACTGTAGCCATGAGGTCCATAGAAATGGGACCCCAAATTTCCTGTATCAGGTGGAACAACTCTGGGTGCAGGTGTCACTCCCCCAGATGAACGTGTTGGTGGCTGAGCCAGTCTGCCCATATGTTTAGTTTTCTTGCTAGATGGACAGCCCCAATGTGTTTGAGGTTGTTTGGGCTCAGACTGACTGACCAGAGATGGTAGTTTGGAAGGATCTGAGAGTGTGGTAGACTGCTCTCATCTCCAATATGTTTATGGACAGGCTTGCCTTTGACATGTTCCAGCATCCCTGGGCTGAGAGGGAGTTCAAGCATACTCTCCAACCCAGGAGGCTTCCATCCGTCTCTATGGTGACATCATAGTTGGATTCCAATGGGACCCCTCGAGTGAGGGATCGGTTCGTTGACCACCAGACTAGGGAGTGTCGTACTGCATCTGGTAATGGTATCCTGACCTTCAGGTTCCAATCGTTCCAGGATCCCAGGGTCAACATGTAGTTCTGCAGTGGTTTCATGTGCTACCTTGCCCAGGGGACCAGTTTGATACATGACGCCATACAGCCTAACATCTGGGCCCAATGGTTGGGAGTCTGCTGGCCTTCAGCTGTTGTGCTAAGGCTCTCACAGTCTCTATTCTCTTCTGAGATTGCCTGGCCCACCTCTGGAATGTGTTTATCTCTGCTTCCAGGTGTTCCAGTTGTTGTGTGGGCACCAGGTAACGTTTGGCCTGGTTCAACACCCAGCCGTGCTCCTCGAGGGCCCGTAGTGCCATTTAAGTGATCTTCTGTGATTGTTCCTTGGAGTGGGCTTGTATCAGTCAGTCATCCAGATATGGAATTATGTCCACCCCTTGCTCTCTTAATCTGGTGACCAGGACTATGGACACCGTGGTGAACACCCTTGGTGCCAAGGTAAGACCGAAGGGCAGAGCCTGATATTGAAAATGCTGCCCTAGAATATGAAAGAGTAGATACCACCTGTGACTTGGATTGATCAGGACATGCAGATACGCGTCCTTCAGCTCAATTGAGGTCAGATAGTCACCCACCCGAATGCTGTGGAGAGTCAACCTTAATGTCTCCATTTTGAGCCTCTGTGTGATCACATGTTTGTTGAGGTGCTTGAGATCTAGGATGGGGTAGATCTCCCCTGTCTTTTTGGGCACAAGGAAGAAAATGGAGTACACTTCCTGTTCTTGCTCATGTGAAGGCTCCAGTTGGACCGCCTTGTTCTGTTTCAGATCCTGTAATATTTGTTGGACCTGATGGGTGGATGTTCTTCATCTTAAAATGGGGGAGCTTACATATCTGTGTGGAACCTGGGAGTAGGACAGTTCTATAGCGTACCCCCAGGACATCACTTCTAGTACCCACTTGTCTGATGTTGTAATCATCCACCTGTGATGGAACAGCATTAGTCTTTTTCCCACTGGTGGACAGGGACCCCATGTTGGGGTCTGGGTTAGAGGTGGCTTCTAGTCATTGTCTGTTCCTGTTTCCTCTACCTCTGTTTCCAAATATGGAGCCTCAACCTCAAAAGATGGAATTCTGGTAACTGGAGTTGAAGGAAGGATGTGCCCCTCCTTGAGCTCCTCTAACCCGAAAGGAATTGTTCTGGTAGTAATTGTCCTTACATGTTTGTTGTGTTCTGTTCCCCCCTTGAAGTCTTCATCTGTTTTATGGGAGCTAGGTAGGTCTGCTCTTGTTCTTAAGGAGATCCTTCCCTTCCTCCTTCTGCTTCAGGTATTCCTGGAGTTCTTCTCTGAACACATGTTTGCGCTTCATAGGTAAGTTTTGTAGCAACGCTTTTAATTCATTACCTGCCTCCCAGAATTTAAGCCACAGTACTCTCCTGGCATGGTTTGTCAGTGCCTTTGCCCTGGCATTTAACTTTAGAGTGTCTACTGCCATGTCTGCCAAGTATTTTGCCACATCAAGCATGCCTTCCAATGGTTCAGACTCCCTGGTCTTAGGGTCCACTTTCTCCAGGAGTTCCTCAAGCCATCGAATTTGGGCACAGGCAGTGTAGACTGCAGTGGTGGAGGCTTTGGCTGCCATGCCCTCCATCTCAAACAATTTATTTAACATGTCCTCAACCTTTTTATCTGTAGGGTCCTTTAGAGATATGGTATCACAGGGTAGTACGGTCTTCTTGGTCAGAGCTGCAAACTGGGGGTTGATAGTGGGGGCTGTGCACCAGGCACTGGCTTTGTCCACCTGAACAGGATACATGCATTCTAGATTTCTGTTGTCCAACATCTGACCCAGTTACGAGAACACCCATTCTTTAATGAAGATGTTATCAATCACTGGACAGATGGTAAAGGTGTGCTTAGCTGCTTTTCTTTGTTGGATCATTGGGTTGAGTTTTGATTCAGGCTGGCCTTCCTCAAGTTCAAACCCCATGGTGGTCTTGATTATCCTCATAAGGCATGGAATCAGGTCAAATGAGCACAGTTTGGATGCAAGACATGGCATTGATTGTGTTTCCATCTCTTTTTCATCAGATGGTATGTACTCCCCATTATGGAGTAGTTCCTTATCCCCCAATCCGTCCCCTATGTCCGGTGTCAGGGTGCTTGGGGAGGGTTCTGCAGTATCCGGATGGGCCCCTGTAGTTTCCTCCCAGATTCTCTGGTTCTGGCAGTGACTTTGGGGTCTGAGGTATCTTGGATTGGGTCATGGCTTCCAGTTTCTCCATAATCTTTAACATAAAATTCTGTTGGCTCTCCATCATGGCCACGGTTGCTTGTTGGTTCTGAAGGAGAATGGCTCCCGGGTCCATCCAATTCACTCCACTAGGTCCTGGAGTTTCCGATCCCATCCCTGGAGATTGCTCCAGAGACAGTCCATCCTCGTCATGGAGACATGCGGGGCATTGAGGTCCTACATTGTGGGGCATCAGGGTGGTGCTACATGAGGTACATTTTCTTGCCTTCACCATCTATGAAGAGAGAAGACAAGAGAGAAGAATGGTTAGAGGTGGGGTTATAGTGGGCTTCCAGAGAATAAAGGAACTAGATGCCCCAATGTGGCAGTACTGCCTCTAATGAATAACCTCCAATGTGCACCCTAAAGATAAGGCCATTACCCTGCAGGGGGTGCCCCCTGTCTGCTGTTACTTTGTCCCCTGTCTTAAGAGGAAGGTTAGCTGAGGCTCTAGCCCATGAATTTAGGCCTCCTACAGAATGGTGGCCTTCTCCAATGGTGCCCCTTCTGACTGAGTAAATAGACTGTGTGGCCCTGTCCTCACCGAAGGGCTGCTGTGGAGAGGTGCCCTTAGGTGAACAGGATGGTAACATAAGGGGTGGCAATACTCCTACCAGCTCTGCTGCTAGAGGGAGGAGACCTAGGCCTGAAAAAATGTAGGCTCGACTAGGCCGACCGCTAAGGGAGGTGCCTAGACCCATTGAGTAATCCCAGCATTTCTTTGAACTGAAGAAAAAAATTCACTAACAGCATGGAAGCCAGTTGTTCTGCATCCCTATGGTGTTTAGAGGTCTCCGCTTGGAAGGGGATCCCACTGAGGCCTGAGGGAGCCTGTCCACTTTAATTTTATTCCATTTTTTTTTGTTTTATCTCTTTGCACAGCAGGAGAAAGTTCCCTTCCCCCACTCAAATCCTTGAGAAGAGAGGTTATGGCCTGGATTAATGGTGATTCTGCCTATTGCCCCTCTTTTAGTTCTCCATCTCACCAGCAAATCCCTGGAAGGGTGTGCAAACTCTCCCAATGCCAATGGGGATGTGCACAGTCATCAGTAGAGTGAGAGAGGGTAAATGCGATTAGTAGAGCTGAGTCACAGGCAAGGCTGAACCTCGGGATGCTCATGCATCTGCGGCCTGCCCAATCAGCTGATGTAGACTCACCTGCCACATGGTGCCTGAGGGAACCGTGCCGCCATGCAAACGGTGACTCCTGCATAGAACACCAACGAGCTGCAGTCTTTCTCGGGGATTAGTAGGTTGAAGGATAAAGGAGGAGAAGGTGGGAAGAGGAGAAGGGGGGGAGTTTCACCTGACCACACGGCCGCTGCGAGCGTTTTCTTTCAATTCTCACTCGGAGTACCCCATCCATAAAAATGAAGACAATAACACAATAAAAAAAATAACTGGAATAATTTAAAAAAAGAAGAGCAAACCGGGTGCTTGTTTTAACATCGGAGTTGGAGAATCATGTACGAGGGATGCCCCTACTGAAGGGGGAGTGCTTCTGGCATGCCCAAGACCATGGAGGCCTTTCTTAGCTCACACAACAGAAAAGAGGGCAAAACTTAAAATGAGCCCAATGGTCTAACAATTATGATTTAAAAAGCCATGAACACCAGACAAATTGGAGCAGCATGATATGTTCCAACTATTTAAAAGCTGAATTATTAACAACATTCAAGCTGGCCTTACAAGCCAGGTTCCTAATCCAATTTCAAAAGCTCACAAATGTTCACTAATGCTAAATAAGCATTCCAGATATACTATAGGCAGGCTCAGACATATTTGCTCATGATAAAAAATAACTTTCTGTGAATTTCACAGGCCTACCTTCCTGACACAATACAGGGACTCCTTGGGTGCTTGTTGCCTTATCAGATGCACAATTGGAACTGGAGAACAGGGGCTTCTGGGACCTGGGGATTGGAAATTCAATCCTAGGGTCATGTGCATCACTAAGCCTATCAGATCGGCTAAAACGTATGAGGTAATGTCTGGAGTGCCACAGATGGTCAACCAACACAATCCCCTGCACACCTATGTCATAATTTGTTAATACCACTAGTAAAATTGCAAGTGACACATGTTGTACATATTGTACATTGAAATTTACTCTTGTTCCATGCAGACCTTTGATGTCTTAAGCTGTTGCAGTTGGAGGATGCATTGCAAGTAGTCCTGAAATGTAAATTGAAAAGAAAAGGCTACTATATGAACATTAGACGCAGATGGGTGATGCTAGTGGCTTGCTTTTTCATTCTGAAAAGGAAAATCCCCCATGTAAAGCACTCAGTGCCACAGTATGAGGATTTTCTATGGAATAACACATTAAACATAAAAACAAATGAGACACACAGGAGATCACCCCATTTCATAAAGAGATCATACATAATAAACAGTATGCCACAGCTACAGTGCCGACTGTAGATCTTAGTATGGGTTCATCGGCTACACTGGGTTCTCAAGATCCTTCAAAAGGTTTTACAGCAATATCAGTCAAAGAAGGAGACTCATTTTTTTTTTATCTTGCTACAGCGTAATGTGGTACAGAATTAGACTTAGCAAAGGGGAAGGCAGTAGTAGCACTATATGTCAACAGTGTCACGAGACAATGGACATACCCCAAGGAATGCAACAAAAAAATCTTACTTCAAGGGAAGCTCTTTCAGCAGGCCAACACCAGTAGGACTAAGTCATTAGTCACTAGGACCACACAGAAACATTTCTTGCCAGCAGTGTACCATAGGGGACCATCCACCACTGACATCACTCCGCTGACATCAGCCTATCCTAGAAAGGTGGGCGATCCCCCACACCCTCCTCTTTTCTTTCCCACCATCGACCCACACACATCAGACCATGGACACCTGTACAGCTACAGTCAAAAGCTATTTTCCGCACTTTTGGCCCCCCCTTTTTTCCTTCAGTATTAACATTGAGTTTTCAGGGTTAATGGAATCAGGGTTACACAATTACAAAACGGACAACCACTAACAACAAGGAAAAGATTCTTCTCCAAAACATCTGGAGCATTAGAAAATGATCTATTTGTAAAAAATAGGTGGTAGCACCCCATAGCATCAGCGTCAACGTTTCAAGTTTTCAAACTCTTTTCCAAAAGAATTTCTCCCTCTAATGATGGCCATTTATAGTGCAAGTACCTTAATACATATATAAAAGGAATTGAACTTCCCATTACCATAAATATAAGTAACCACTTAAAACTGAAGTGTATTTAAACATTTCACCTGATTCCTAAAGTGCATTGCAATTTTATATAGGCACTTCAAATACCCTCTTAAAATTAAAGTGTATACAAACATTTCACCTAATTCCTAAAGTGCATTAAAATCTCACATAGGCACTTCAGATAATAACCAGAGTCCATTAAAGTGCCCAAATCGTGCACACAATATAGACATAGATCAACTCCTAATTCTAATTTAAAACAAAAATTAGTTACTTACTCTTAATAAATATCTTAAACAAGTTGCTGGAAAATGCCTTATAGCTAAAGTAAAATACATTTAAAGAGTTCTAGATGTAAAAAACCTAGGTGTTATGTTGTTCTTGAAATTTATCATTTCAGCTTATATAAAGACATCCCTCACATTCCATCAAACATGATTTTGACTTAACCTACAACTTACACTTAATAAATATCTTTAAAAAGTTGCTGAAAAACTCTTTATAGCAAAAGTAAAATACATTTATAGATTTCTAGATATACAAAACTAGGTGTTATGTTGTTCTTGAAATTTATCATTTCAGCGTATATAAAGACATCCCTCACATTTCATCAAACATGATTTCACCTACCACCTATTTTTTACAAATAAATCATTTGTTTTTAACATTCCTGATGTTTTGGAGAAGAATCTTTTCCTTGTTATAAGTGACCAACCATTTTGTAATTGTGTTCAGCTCGAGTAGAATTTCGGCACCACAAACTGCTCTGTAGCCACAAGCGTTCTTTGTGCTTGAGGAATCAGGGTTATGTCTTCTCAACCAGCTTCATCTTCCAATCACTTCACAAAGTGTGCCTGTGGCAAACAGATTCCAGAAAATGGCAGACAATCTGCATGCATTCTGTGCCTGCGCCTCAGCCACAACACTGAAGCCTGACAGTTTTGCCATAAATGTAATCGGGCCACGGGGAGACGTTGGCTGAAAATTCTAGAGAGCCATCTCATTAAGCAGAAGCTCATCACAATAGAAGAGGAGCTGCAGGCCAGGAGCTATTTAGCTTCACCAGCCCAGTCCTCCAGGACTTCTTCCTCTTCACAACCTGGAAAAAAATCTAGCAGGAAGCATAAACACAGAGATAAGGACCGGGACCAAGACTGGTGTGGCTCCTGCTCACATTCTCCTCATAAACTATCAACCGGTGTGCCTCCCGCTCACATTCTCCTCATAAACTATCAACCACAGCTGGCACTTCCTCCCACAGGAGGTTGGCCTTATCGGCCCCACCAGCCCTTACTACTGCTGGACTGCCGGTGGCCCTTTCATCCGCTCTTATCTTGGTGGTGGGCGGCTGCTCCTTGCAGCAGGGAACTCTGTCACCAGCTCCCCAGCCTCTGACACTCAGGCCCCTGACTTCTGCAGCTCCCTGCCAGGTGGCTCAGATGTTGGTAACACATCAGATGGCTTTTGGTACACTGCTGGCTGGAAATGTTTCTGTTTGGTCCTAGTGACTGATGACTTAGTCCTACTGGTGTTGGCCTGCTGCAAGAGCTTCCCTGGAAGTAAGATATTTTTTGTTGCATTCCTTGGGGTATGTCCATTGCCTCGTGACACTGTTGACATATAGTGCTACTACTGCCTTCCTTTTTGCTATGTCTAATTCCAGTACCCTTGCCATTGTGCACCAACTTGCTCTCCCTGGTCCATCCAGACCTCAGATCTCTGCATCTCCATGTGTGGCTCCTAAGGACATAGCCATCACGCTATTTGAGGTCTCTTCAAGGGTCACAGATGTCCTCGTAGCTGTCTGGAAACCCTCCACTAGGGCTACCCTTGCCATGAAATGGAAGTGTTTTACCTTTTGGGCTACTTCCCATCAATTAGACCCTTTCACCTGTCCAGTGGATCACATGCCGGAGTATCTCTATCCCTTTCTGATTCGGGATTGAGGTACTCCTCCATTAACGTACATCTTTCTGCCATGTCTGTGTACCATGTACCTATTGAGGGCAGGGATGTGGCTCAGCTTGATGTGTTTCATACCTTCCAGCAGGGCATTCTGTACCTCAAGCATCCCATTTGGGACCCAAACCCTCCTTGGGATCTCAGTTTCATTTTGGAGAAATGCATGTTGCCTCCCTTCAAATCGGCTGTGAGTTGCGAGCTATGGTTTCTGTCATGGAAAGCACTCTTTTTTTTTTAGTTGCTGCTACTTGTGCTCGCAGCAATTCTGATCTTCAGGCTCTTATGTGTAAGGAGCCTTATTTGCTTTAAAGACAGGGTGTCATTAGGTACTAGTCCAAAGTTTCTTCTCAAGGTGCTGTGGGACTTTACTTTGAACCAATCCATCCACCTTCCTCTTCATTATCCAGAGTACTCTAATCAGGGAGATTCTTTCTCCATACTTTGGATGTACATAGAATCTTATGATACTATACACACTGGACTAAGACTTTGAGAAAGTCTGATTAGTTGCTTGTTTCTTTCGCCCGAAGAGAGAGGGCACTCTGGTGTCCAAACAGTGTTTGTCCAAGTGGTTAGCTAATTGTATTGTTTTTTGTTACCGAAAGCACAGAAAGGAACTGCCAGGAGTGGTTAATGCCCATTACATCTGGGTATAGCGGCTTCCACAGCTTGCTTCAGAAATGTACCCACTGCTGACATTTGTGCAGCGGCCACTTGGAGCTCTGTCCATATCTTCACCAAACACTACAGCCTTGACATTGCCTCTAAGCATAGGGCTAACTTCAGCCTGGCTGTTCTGAAGGGCTTTCTTTCTTAAGCCTCCAGCTGTTGTCATTCCTCCTACCAGTGCTGTTGCCTTCCACTGCCAGAACTGCTTGTGACACAGTCCTACTAGTGCTGGCCTGCTGCAAGATCCTCCCTCAAAGTAAGATAGTACAGTTTCATAAGAACTTACCATAACATTAGATCTTCAAGAAAAGCTCTTGCAGCAGGCCCTAATTTTCCCTCCCTCCCTCCTTCTCCCTGCTCTCTTTCTGTCTTTTTTCTCTTCCATGTGAGTGAATCTTCTGCTCCCTCTCTTTCCTTTACTTCAGGCTCTCAGGAAACCTCCTTGGTTCCTTCTTCTACTGCCCGCTTTGGGTCTCCAGCTGGAGAACTGGGGGATCACCCGGCTTTATAGGAGTAACCGAAATCAGTGGAGTGACATCAGTTGTGGATGGTTCACTTTGGTACACTGCTAGCTAGAAAGGTTTCTGTGTGGTCCTGGCACCTGACAGCTTATTCCTACTGGCATTGGCCTGCTCCAAGAGCTCTTCTTAAAGATCTACTGTTATGGTAAGTTCTTATGTAACTACTTTTTGTTTAAAAAGTTATGCTTCTCCCCCCATATATACTGTGCATTGAACCAGGAAAACACCAGCACTCTCAAACCAAGGTACAGCTGGACTTAGAAATAAACAAACTCTTATCCAGAAGGTATAAGTAAAACAATTGGATTATTCACTGCACATAAATAAAGTAAAACATTGGTGTGAGCCAGTCCGGTGGCACAGACGGCTGAGACACTAGACACCTTACCTCTCGTCACAATGGTGACCCAGGTTCAGATGCAAACTCAGGTTGTTGGGAAGCTGGCACAAGGGGAGGAGGGTGAGAGTAGGATTGAGAAATCATGGGGCAACTCTCCTCTATCAGGGTGGTCATTGATCTCCCATAGTTCCACTGCCACTGGTGGAGGTCCAGTGGCTAGTATAGGCCGGAGGGAGCAGCAAGTCACAGGAGGGTGTCTTGAGCCATGGCATGCATGCCTCCACATGCACATGTGCACAGCAAGAAAGGGGGCTGGGTGAAAAATGAGGAAAAATTTGAGGCAAATATGGAGAAAAAAAAATATTGGCGTGAAGCTGTAGGTAGCCACACTAACATTCCTGCATTTCGACCTGAGTCTTCATTTGAGCATCTATGGAAGACTCAGGTTGAAGCACAGGGTTGTTAGTGTATCTACCTGCAGCTTCACACCAACATTTTACTTTATGTATCTGCAATGAATAAACCAGTTGTTATACTTATATCTCCTGGATAAAACTTCATTTATTTCTACATCCTGCTGGACTGGGTCCTGCTGGACCTCAGTTCAAGAGTGATGGCAGTTTATTGGTTTGTTGAATTTTGAGTTGGGGCTAGCAACCCCTGCTGAGCACTGGTTCCCACCGCTGTTGTGTACACCCTTTGTCTTGGACTCTATATCCTGCACATATTGTTACTCAACAAAACAGAAAACAGATGGGTAGTTTGCACTTTTATATCTGTTATGAGGTGCCAGCAATGAGGCACTGGAGAACAAAAAAAAATTTGCATTTTTTTAAATCTATATACTGTTTTTTTCACAGATATTAACAGACAGCTTGCACAATTTCATATTAAACTTGATCTGTGTCCTATGACATTTATGTGACTCTTTTTCAGTGAAACATCGCAGCTCAGTAATAAAGGGGAAAACAGACTCACTCCCTGGCCACCATAGTCCTTCTATTTAATGAAGCATTTCTGTGTTACTTAATATAATTGAATAGTGGTCCATGATACTGTTGTGCCTCCCTATATTACTGCAAACCTTAATTCCATATAAGCAAGCAATAACACACGACGAGGTGTGGTTTATCGCCTGATAAGAGCACGCCCAGGGGTGTACTAAGGCACGGCGCCTTGCGCCGAGTGCCTTATGCCAGTAAGCATGCTCTTATCAGGCGATAAACCACACCTCGGAGGGTGTTATTGCGCTTATAAAATGGGTCACATTGTAAATAAAACTATTTTAAAAAAACTAAAATAAAAAGTGTTGAAAAAAATCAGAATTTTGTTTTTAATACAAAAAAAAAAAAAATAGTCCCTCAATCTGGTGTGGTTTTCTGTGTAGATCAGTCACTAGAGGTCACTTTATCTGTGTTTGTATAGGGAGTCTGCCTCTTTGTCCCCTCCCTGTCGTCTCTCACAGTAGCACCATGACAGGTGAAGTTGTATAGCCTCCCAACCCTTATCTGCTATAGAGCTCTTTATGAAGCGCTGTCTGTATAGCTCTGATTCCCAGCATTTTCAAACATCACTGAGAAACCCACCGAAAAAATGCGACCATTACCATTATCGTTATCTTTCATTTCCACAAACTGTAAAGTCAGTGAGGCACATAGTAAAACAAAAACACAGAATCCCTACAAACTGCACAATGAATGTTAAAGCAGTTAGTTTATGTACCTTGACCGTCTGTTGCAGTTTGAAAGCTGAGAAGTGATAAGCCTGTGTACAGTGGCCACTGACGGACATGTTCAGTCCCAGTGAAGTCAGCCATTTAGCAAATATTTATTTATTTATTTATTTATTTAAAATAAAACTGCACCAAACTAAAAAAAAAATATTTGTAAATGGCTGGCTTCACTGGGAGCGAGCGTGTTCATCAGCAGCCACCGTAGACAGGCTTATCACTTCGTGGTTTTCAAACCGGAACAGACGGTCAGGGCACAGAAACGAACTGGTTTAACTATGTGCAGTTTGTAGAGATTCTGTGTTTTCTTTTCAGATGTGCCCTACTGACTGAGTGTACTGCGATCAGTGCCAGGAGAAAGAACAATCTGTGGAAAGGACCGATGGCGATCATGGTAATGGTCGCGAAGTTTCTCAGCAGGCTTCTGGCGCCGTTTGAAAATTCTGGGAATGAGAGCTATACACTGGTGGCCAGAGGCAGACGATCAGTGAAATAAAAACAGGTGAAGTCCAAAGTCCTACTAATTAAGTAAAATGCAGCTTTGCACTTGGTTGGGGAGAGTCGCAAGGAAGGATGACAGCTGTTTGTCCTGAGAGGAGAGCAATCAGCGAAGAGCCCAACAATTTTTTCATAACTGGCATGCATGGATCTCTGGCTGCACTGCGTCTTGCTTGGCGTAACAAGTACCAGTTGCCATATATATCAGCAGATAAGGACATGGCTACTGGTACTTGTTAGCCAATCAGGATGCAGGCTCTCTCTTGCCCATTTTATAAAGGCTAATAATTAGCTTTCAACTTCTCTACCACCTGCACCCATGACAATATTATGGCCTACAAATCATTTGGCTATGTTACTGAGCAAGGCAAAATTTAATTCTGTTTGGAAAAAAAGTAAAACAAATGGAAGCTGATTAGCATAATAATGCTCATGCAAGCCTGGTATTATGGCTGAAAACACAGAATGAAAATTCCACACTAACAGTGTGAAGAACAACAAAGACTTAATCTGCTACAAACCTAGAGATGCATTTATTTGTAACATACACTTAGTGCACTGCTCACAGATTCGAAGATTCAAATTCAAAGGGAAAAATTACAGTACTCATCTTGCAAACCATATGAAAGACATGGCTCAGATGGCCTGAGAGGGGAATTAAAATAGGATTCTGCCAACACCTCAAAAGTGTCGTCCACCTGTCAAAAAGACTTAAGAATGTAATTTGCTGGATGAGACACTGCTCAGCTCTGCTCCATAACATGACTAACTTAAAGGTCAATTTCACTGCAGCAGCCTGACTTCCAGCTCTGCTGTATGTTGTGAGGAGAATGCACTTATCATTTTTTGAGATATGATGCAAACCAGATTCTGGTTTCCAGCTATGTTCCACCTCGCCCTTCCTTTCTCCAGGGTGCACACACAACAACTGACACTTTGGTATCAGCATGTTTAGCTTTGGGGGAGTTGCGCTGCAATATATTCACTTTGTGGGTGGAAAGCGATTTCCAATTACAGTACATATGCCACTGGGGGAATGGGTACAGTCTCATTTGTTGCTTGACATGGCAGGAGGATGTCAACTTCACAATCTATTTTTCCCTTTGTATTATTAAAAAAAGTTAATGTGCACTGTAGTACATTTACTACCAGCTGTAATATATTGCATTATGCAATTGCATGGGAGTAAAGAGCCCTATTGTAATACATTCATTACTTTGAAGGTCTTTGAAGAAGTCCTACTACAAGCATTTGCAGCTGAATGAGTAGGAGGGGTCTGGTCACTATTCAAGCTTTTGTGAATTGTTTGAATTGTAGTACTGTAGATCTTACACAGATCTATAAATGTCACCCACAGCAAAAACAAGATCATTTGTTGGTACAAAAACAGATAAAGTTGGGTTATACCCTACAGCTGTTTGCCTAGGTGAGGCTGGAATTCACTTGACAAATGTAACATTTTCCCCATCTTGATATTTAGTCTGGGATCAACCTCCTGCCCTGTCAGGCCCTTTTTGTTTGTGCCGGCATCTTCCTACCTTCATCATCTGATCAGTGGGGCTCCCCACAGAGCTGAGTCTGGAAGTGCCAGTGACTACCATTCTGATTACCTCTGGCTTTTCATTTTCTCCCTTTGACACTCCATTCTCCCCTGATGGCATACACTCATCTCTGTCACATTCTGGCACACAAAGTAAACCACCAGATGGAGGGTGAAGCCCTGGCATACTGTCAAGGCCATTGTTGCAATAGAGCCAATCTTCAGTTCTCCATGAGCTGAAACATATTGCCATTGGCAGGGCTCTCTCAGCCTGTCCACCTGGCCACCCAATCACCCACATCCTATGTCCTATGTCCTTTCCCAAGTTGCCTGCATGGCAGTGCAACGAGAAGAATAAAAACTGTTACAACTTTTTTGGGGTGGTCACATGACACAGCTGCATGATTAGACACTCCTGCCACCTCTGCTGTCTACCTCCAGGATTTACATTAATTTTCAACACTTTGACATGTTACTGATCCTTATTTTTGCACTAAAACTATCACTTATGGTCTGCTGAGCCTTTTTCTGGAGTTCAATTCTGCTGTCTTGGACTCTTCAATCAACCAACCAATCAATCAATCAAAATCTTTATTTATCCAGGTGAAACACCATTGAGCAAGCTCATTCACAAGGTGGACCTGCATCACACAAGGTTGAAGCAAAGCAAAAGATACAATTAGAGGAATTACAAGCATACATAGAAACAGATTACATGCTAAAATACATGTACATAAGCCATCATATACATACACAAATGCATAATAACATAGCCTATGGCTATAGAATGGGAGAGGAAGGAGGGAGAGGGAAATGAAGCATATGTAATTACCCTTAAGGTGGGAGTGTGGACAAGGACAGATACAATACAGGAAGCCCATAAGTGCCCTGCCTGGTGCTAAGGATGGAAGGTAGATATGGGTCATGGACCAGGGAGGTGTAGAAGATTTGAGTAGGTGACATTAATCAGAAAAGGGAAGTAGATGTACGTAGCCTGTCGGCAATAGGCAATAGGTACTCAACTAAGGGCAGTGGAAGCAATTGCAGACTACAGAGACAGCTCTGGTGTACAATGACTTGAACACAGCATGACTGACTGGAGTTCTTAATTTTAAGGATTTCTGTAGCTTGTTCCAGAGTGAGGGCAGTACAAAGCTTATGGCCAATCTCCCAAATCGTGTGCCGGCCCTTGGCACTTTCAAAGAGATCAATGAGTTACTTATCAACGTGTAATTGCCTACCAAGTTTAGGGGCAAGCAGTCAGCAATGTATTGTGGAAATTTATTGGTGATGGCTCTGTAAACCCAAAGTGTGGCATTCTTGTCCCTCCTGTGCTGCAGAGAGGTCCATCCCACCAAAGCAAAGAGGGAGCAGTGATGGGTGGAGAAGGGAAGAGCAGTAATGAATCTCAGTGCTCTGTGGTAAAGTGTATCCAGCTTGCCAAGATGAGAGGTAGTACACTGGCTATAGATAAAGTTAGCATAGTCAATTAAGGATAGGAATGTCATCTGAACTTGTTGCTTTTTAGCGTCAGAGGTCAGAAAATGTTTTATCCTGAAGAAGAGACTGAGTCTCTGTCTAAGTTTTTTTAACAAGTCCTCTACGTGGTCAATGAAAGAGAGTTTATAGTCGAGCCAGACCCCCGAATACTTAAACTTTGGTACACATTCCAATTTCTCTCCTAGAAGAGTGGTAATAGGTGGAAGCATGCTGTTGGAAGCAGGAAATGTTGTACAATTGACTGGTGAAAACAGCATCGCTTTTGTTTTCTTTGCATTTAGGAGGAGTTTTTTTTGTTAATAAGCTGATGCTGTAGCAAGTTAAAATCACTTTGCAAGTCTTTGGAGGCCGCTACAGGAGATATATGGCTTAAATATAGCACAGTATCATTTGCGAATAGATGAATGTTAGCCTCCTTGATGTCAACATCAATGCTATTAATATAAATGGCAAAAAGCAGGGGCCCTAGGATGGAACCCGGAGGAACCCCTCTTGTCAGGGGCTTAAGAGGGGAAAGCTGGCCTCCGGCCAGGACCTGCTTATGCCTGTCAGTAAGGTAGTCATTAAACCAGCAAAGGGACGGTTGGCCCAGGCCAATCGAGTTCATTGCAGATAGTAGAAGACCATGATCTATGGTATCGAAGGACTTACTAAGGTCCAAGAAAACAGCGCAGACAAATTTATTGTTATCCAATACACATTGCCAATCATTTATCACTTTAGCCAGTGCCGAAATAGTACTATGATTAGCTCTGAACCCAGACTGCATAGGATTTAGGAAATTCATTGTTTCAAGGAAAGTTCTCAACTGGGCATTCACAATTTTTTCTAGGAGTTTTGACAATACAGGTAACAGGGAAATCAGCTGGTAATTGTTTAGATCACTAGGATCCCCTGGTTTGAACAGAGGAATGACATAAGCAGTTTTCCATAGGCTGGGAATGGACCCTTGCAATAGGGATAGATTGAACAGATGGGTTTTTGGTACTGCAAGGACATGGTAAGCAGTCTTCAGAAAGAAGGGATCAAAGGAGTCAGCTCTAGCACTTTTCTTTATATCCAGCTGAAGAATGAGGTCTTCGACATCTTTCAGGGAAATAGGTGAGAAAGAAAAGATAGTGTTCGAGATATTAGTTGCTGGTAGCTGTAATGTGGCTGGTGAGCGTAGCTTACAAGCAGGAGAATTATCGAATGCTAGGCCAACAATAGTAAAATGATTGTTAAAGGACTGTAAGACCTCTGCTCTGTCCTGAATGATAGCCTTGTTGGAATTGATTTTTGATGGAAGCACATTGCCTGCAGTATGACCAGACAGATCTTTTATCGTGGCCCAGAATTTAGTAGGGCAGTTTGAAGTGGAGTCCAGTTCTGAACAGAAGAATTTGGCCTTAGTCTCTCTAGTTAGTTTAGTACAGAGATTTCTAGTTGGTCTAAAGTGGCACCAGTCTACTGGGGAATGAGACAGGTGAGCTTTTTTCCAAAGCTTATCTCTTTGTCAGAGCAGCCTTGAGGTATTTAGTGAACCAGCATTGAGGTCTGGCCTTTATATGAATTTTTACCACTGGGGCATAGGTATTAAGGGCATTCATAACAATTCCGTGGAAGATGTCATAGGCAGTGCTTACTGAATTGGCTAGATAGAAGCTCTGCCAGAGTTAGAAGGTTTTTAAATCTCTGATGTAACCAACTGGATCAAAGTTTCGCCTGGATCTTTTAGTCACGAATCTGGCTGCTGACTGAGGCTTGGAATCAGCCCTGACCCCAAGTATAAAGTAATGATCCTTAACATCCACAGAGAAAATACCTGCATGGGAGAAAGAGTATAGTTTGCTTGTGAGAAGGACATCCAGTAAGGTGCTATTCTGAGGATTTTTCTTGTTAACACGTGTTGGTTCATTGATAAGTTGAGTAAACCCATACGTGTTGCAGAAGGACTTGAGACATAAGGAAACATTCAACAACCAGTCATAATTAAGGTCCCCAAGATAATAGTTTCAAGGGAGCCAGGGCCCACAATAGTGGAGAGGTGGGATAGGATCTGGGACTCTGCAGAAGGAGGTTTATAGCATCCAATGACACAGAAGGCCAGTGCAGGTGAAATTTCAATTTTGATAGTTAGGCATTTGAATTCGTTAGCAACAGAGGAGAAGTCAATGATGGAGGTATTGAACTTGTCCTTAACATAGATGGCAACCCCACCATCCCTTGATTGCCTATCAGTTCTGAACAGCTGATAGTTGGGAATATTAACCTCCTTATCCGGAGTGGAAGGCCAAAGCCAAGATTCTGAGATCACCAGTACATCTGGTGCAGTATGAAATACCCAAGCCTCGATAGAAGTGAGTTTCTTTAGGAGACTGCAGACATTTACATGCATAAAACTAATGCCTTTAAGTCCCAGAAGCTCTGAAGGTGAAGTAAAGGCTTTTACGGGGCCAGGATTAAGTTTGACGTTACCTGAGTATAGGAGGAGGAGAAGCATAATTTTCCTCAGGGCAGCAGAAGATAGTTTGAAAGCTCTGGCCTTTAAGCGGCTAGATGGGTATTCAGTGCATTGGGGCAGAGTACTAATGCTTGCCTTGTAAAGTCCTAGTGATACATATCCCAGTACCATAGCCAAAAGGCACCAGCGTGTAAAAGGTCCAGGATGCTGAGGCAGTATTCCTTGCAGAGAAGGCGAGGTGCTGGTCCCTCTTTGTTGAAAAAACTCAATTAAGTGTAAGTGCGGAGATGCAGGGAAACAGACCAAGCTACAAACTCTTACCTTAGTATGGAGATGATGGATGTGGCACTGGCTCCAGAACATTCCACGCTTCACACACCTCCAAGTACACCAGAGAAAGAAAGAGAATCTAAAAGGCTTAAATCTGAAGAAACTCTGGCAACATCTTTACAGGGAGAGGAATCCAATGTTTCTATCACAAGTCTCCAGGATGATTTACTAACAATAAAAGTGGATGTCCTTGAGATGGCTGAGGACATGAAGCACTACCGTCCAGCACTTGATGCTATTACACGTAGGGTCCTGGATGCCGAGGTGCACATAAGCTCTGTTGAGAATTGCCAGTCCCAGGATGAAAAGGAACTAGTTTCTTTGAGGCAAAAAGTAAATAAGCTGGAAGCCCAGGTAGAGAACCAGGAAGGCAGACACTGTCAAAATAATCTGGTCATTGTGGGCATAGCTGAGTGAGAGAAAGGATTCGACATGCTTTCATTCATAAAGAATCTCCTACAGTTTGTTGAGAGACCCTCTCACTATGACCCCTCATTGTGGAGAGAGCCCATCAAACTTTGTGCCCCCCCCAGTCCATCAGCCACACAAGAAATAAAATCCTAAAAATGCTT
This sequence comes from Neoceratodus forsteri, assembly GCA_016271365.2. Classification (NCBI taxonomy): domain Eukaryota; kingdom Metazoa; phylum Chordata; order Ceratodontiformes; family Ceratodontidae; genus Neoceratodus; species Neoceratodus forsteri. Next base: position 820,619,808 of record CM057450.1, on the reverse strand, counting down.
AACTACACGGAAAAGTTTTTTGCCCAGCAGAAAGCCAGGGAGAAAAGGGAGCTCCTGTGGAAAGCACGTCAATTTTACATCTTTAATGATTACATTCCATATGTGTGCTAATTAAGAGGGGAGTACAAGGGAATTCTTTCCAAATTTGTGGCTACTGGTATTCGATACAGCATACTGTACCCTGCTAAGCTGTTAATTACTCATCAAAAGAGTATGCATCAGTTTGTGATGGCAAAGGAAGCATGGGCAGGACTGCCAGAGATTTTCCCAGATCTATTTCCTCACTCTAAAAGTCCATGATTTGATGGCTATGGTTTGTTGCTGACTGATTCAGCCTCATCTGGACTGCCCTATCTTCCTATTTTATCTCCCTTCCCCTCTCCTTTGTTGGATGGACAGATCGTTCTATTCAATTGGCTTGTGGAGCTCCTGAAGACTTTATCTGTTGGACTGTTGCTCCAGGGTTTCTCCAGGCTATGTGATTTCTGTTCACTATTAATAGGTTTGCTTACTCACTCATCTGAGAAGTTGGACTAGTGACCCATTTGTAACAATTCTGGTTTTGGATACATATAATCCTGAAAAGCTGGATCACTTGCTAATTCATACAAAGCTTCTTAAACAATAAAAATGCATTGTTTTCCCTACATAATGCTTTGGTTGTCCCTTGGATATCACTCTCCTTCCACCCTTTCAGGTATTTATGTTTATTTCCTTTTTTTTAGCTCCTACTTTTTCCTGCCTTTTATCAGTATGTCACCTTACGTTATTATGACCAATTACTAATTTGGGCACTGTTGTTGGGGTCTCATGTTGGCTTGGAATGCAGATTAATTATTCAACAAGGCTTTTCTCTTGTATTTCTTTTATTTGTTAATATTATGCTGTATGCTTTTTTTTTTTAAGACCTTGTCTGTGGTTATTTTGCTATACATTATTAGTTGAAAGTGGGAGTTGTCTAAGGGTTTAAAGGAGGGGGAGTTAGAGGAAGGCCATGAGTTTTTTTTCTTGTGCATTTTTTAAAGTACTACTTCATATTACTTTTTATTTTTGGGATTCTCCCCATGGTTATTAGCCGCGGTCCTAGTTGGGTCCTCTTTTTGGCTCATGGTAGCTTTTTTTTTTATGTTGGACTGCTATTGGCCTACTGGGTTTTGGCCTTCCTCCCTTATGTGTTTTGGTGGCTTCTTCAGCTCAGGGTGTCAATATTGAACTTTGTTGATCTTGATATTGTTCCTGGAGGGCTGGGAGTTGGGGCAGGTGTGCATACTGGTGTAGTGCATTGCACACTTGAGGTATGGCCTCTCAATACCATGTTGGGGGGATGATGATGGTGGTCCTTTAAGCTTTTGGGTGGATATCTGTATTGTATGTTTGTTTTTTGGGTTTTGGGGGTAGTTTTGAGAGGGAGGGAGGGGTGAATAATTCCAGAGCATTTGCTTTATTGGATTAAACTTCAGTTTTTTTATTGGAGGAATGCTACCGCTTTTTTATTCTGGATAAATGTCATATACGTGTCTACTTTTTCAATTCTGCTCTTAGAATGTTAAAGGTGCCCAATCCTCCACTAAAACATTCTAAACTTTTGCTTCATTTAATGGGGATGCAAATAGATGTTGCCATGTTACAAGAGATACACTTACCCACTTCTCAATTTGTTAGTATTTAGTAGAACATGGGTGGGCCATGTTTATGGGGCTGGGATGGACACTCACAAGTGAGGGATGGCTATTCTGGTGGCATGGAGGGTTCCCTTCTGGCTCTTGTAGGAAGTATCAGATCACCAGGGGAGGTTTATTCTGTTAGTGGTTCTGTTGGGTCATAGGGAGGTCATCTATGGTTCTATATATGGACTTACAATGGATGACCCAGGCTTTTTTGTCTCTTTAGTGACTATACTATACTATCTTCCTGAGTCTCCCTCCCTATTCTCCTGGCAGGCAATTGGAATATGGTTATATCTAATTAGTTAGATAGGTTGGGAGTGAGGGGACAAGGGCTCTCTCCAGGGCAAGGGGTGCTCCTGGAGTTTATGGACTTCATAGGACTTGTGGGACCTTGATGAGTTTTGAAACCCTATCAAATGGAATATTCTTTTTGATCCCTGCCTCAACTCATTTTCCCATACTGATTATTTTCTGTTTGGACTGGAACACCTCTTGGGAATACAGTCATGTTATTATGCCGCTAAGGTTTTAACAGACCATCATCCTAAAATAATCCTGTTATATTTTTTATTGGGTAGTACTGAAGATAAATCCTGTTGCTTGAGTAATCAATTATTTAAATCTCAAGAGACTCTAGCACATACCACATATTTTATCAAATCTTTTCTTGAGACTAATTCTCCCTCTGTGTCACGTTTAGATCTTTTGTAGTGTACTTTGAAGTGTAGCTTGCCAGAAGAATTTATCCATCTTGCATCCAAATGGGAAAAAAAAAACTCAGAGCACAAAAGGCCAAACATCTCCTTACACAAAAAAGAGAATATGACATTCCTTGTTGCACTCTTCCCCTGAGGAGAGCTGGAAACAGCTTGAATCCTTAAAGGCCCAATATAATGATCTCATAAGGGAGCAAGCGGAACACCTTCTTCTTTAATCTAAAGTTAAATACTTTGATAAGAGGGAAAAGGCTGGTAAATTACTTGCCCTATGCTTAAGAACTCAGTTGGTGGATAGGATTATTCCATCCATTCAGCTGCCCTTGGATCAACTAGTTATTAAACCAAAGGATATTGTTGCTTAATTTCAAAGTTACTGTCAATCCTTATATACCCCGGACTCGGTTGCTCCTACTTCACAATTTGATGATTTTTTTCAGGGCCTTGAATTACCCCAACTTTCAGACAAGCAACATACTTTTCTACAAACCCCCATATCCTTAGACAAAGCATTAGATGCTATTGACTCATTGACCCTGGAAAAGGCTCCAGGGCCAGCTGGTTATACCTCTAATTTTTATAAGAAATGTAAGACTCTTTTGGCTGTTATTTTTTTTAGATATTTTTAATTATATATACTTGCAGGTTTCTACTGATCACACTTTAACAGAAGCATGTCCTCTTAAAACCAGGGAAAGAGCCTACTAAAGTGAGCAATTACAGACTTATTTTGTCAATAAATCTTGACTTTAAAATTCTTTCTAAAATATTGGCTTCCCGTTTGAACAAAGCTTGAGTTCCCTAGTTAGCAGTGAACAAGTTGGTTTTGTTCCTGGTCATCTCTCGGCTGATCACCTTCACAAGATAGCCCATCTTTTTTCCGCATCCAGGAATTCCTCTATCACAGTTTTGTTGGCCTCCCTAGATGTGGAGAAAGCATTTGATTGGGTCTTGTGGGATTTTTTGTTTAAACATTTGCCCAAGTATAATTTTCCATTGGATTTTATTAAATGGGTTCAAGTGCTTTATTCAAACCCTTCAGCCTTTAGTTTCATGTAATGGGATTCACTCAGAGAAGATCCATCTTATGTGGGGTATCAGGCAGGGCTGTCCCCTGTTCCCCTTTTTATTTAATCGTTTTTTGAAACCTCTGATCCAGAAAATAAATTCCACCACATGTATTCAGGATATTTCTCTGGGTCAGCATCAGTACAAATTGTTCATGTATGTGGATGATATTTTGATACATTTGCAAAACCCATCTATCATCTTGCCTACTACTGTGGAAGTAATTCAACAGTTTGCTAAACTCTTTAACTATACAATGAATTTGAGCAAAACTGAAGTTATGCCCCTGAACCCATGGACTACATGGGCTGAGGTGGCTCACCTTGGGCTAATTTGGATCCCTGATAAACTTAAATATTTAGGCATATACTTAAGTACCTCTCCCTTACAGGAAAAAACATTATAATTTAAACCTGTTACGAGAGCAACTTATACAAGACTTGAATCACAGGTTCCAGCTTCCTCTTTCTCTTTGGGGCCACATTTCTTTTGTTAAGATGAATATCCTCCCTAGGATTCATCATCCTCTTATGATGCTTAATCGGGTTATACCTCAACCTTGGTTTTCCGATTTGCAAAGAATTTTGACACTGTTTATATGGCCGGGGAAGCAGCCTCAAAAGTCATATTTAAAACTCATGGCCCCCAAACTGTTGGGTGGCCTCTGCCTTCCTCACTTCTATCTCTATTATTTAGCAATACACAGTGCATGTTACTTTCAGTGGTACTGGGACCCAGGGGAGGACTCTTTGTCTGTACACATACCGCAGTGGTTGAATTCTGAGCAATATGAGCTGAAAATAAACATTACACCTTCATTACATGTCCCTCCTAACCATCTCTGCCATACTCTTCAGGTCACCCCAATAGCTGTGTCAGTGCTGGCCCATAAACTACTTTGTTCCCTTCTTCCTCTAAACCCCACAAAGGATGTTGCTCAGCCCATTCTGGGTAATCTGAACTTAAAAATAGGGGGACAACTCATCACATCAGCATTTTGTCCATACCTGGAAATTAAATCGGTAGAACAACTTCTTCATAATTGAGTATTGTTAACATTTTTGGTTTTTCAGTGCATTACACAAGCCACTTCTAGGGATTGTTTTAAATATTTTCACCTCACTTATTCTTTATATCATCATTTTGGTCCAAAACCATGGTATAATGTTTATGGACAGAAGATTCTTGCTTTCATATCTAAAGAATCAAACTCTCATGCTATTTCTTTTTTTTTTTATTTACAGTTTTACAATGTTATACTGTGTATTTTTGTTTGTCTTATTGTGACAAGATACCTTTGTAAATGAGCCTATGGCTCAAAGGTTTTCCAAACTGCTGTTTAAATAAATAAATAAAAACAATCTTCTCCCTGCTACGGAGGAGGGGAGGATGGACCATTGGGCACAGACTAGTCCTGTACTTGTGGATTTTTCAGACTGGTCTTGTTTATGGTGCCACACATATAAATACATTAGGTGGGATATATATCGATACATGCAGTTTCAAGTGTTACACAACCTTTACTATGCTTCTATTAAATTATTCAAAATGGGTTTTATATCATCAGAAGTATGTACATGGTACGGCAAGGCACCGGGCACCTTGTTACATGTTTTGCGGGAATTTGAAAAGGTTTCTTCCATTTGGGACTCCATTCATAATCATCTTGACCTCCTTTTAGGGTTGGAGCAAGCATTTTCTCCAGACAGTTGTATTTTAGAGGACGGTGCAGATAAACTCATTGGTAAATAATGCTATTATATGGCCCTGATCTCAGCTTGTGCTAAGAAAATCATTTTACATCATTGATGTGATCAGGAAGTTCTGACTTATATGGAATGGTACAAGGACATTTTGTTCACCTTTCAAGCAGAGAAAATGCTGGCTAGTATGGCAGACTGTTTGTCTACTGTTTGAAATGTTTAGGATCCATTATACATGCTACTTACAGCTCATGGTGTGAAGTGTTTGGTATTATTTATTCTGGTCTGCTTATTATATTTTTCATGGAAGGTATTCAGGATGTCCCCTTCCTTATTTTTGGCTGATTTAGCCTATTTGTTAGCTCATGGGTTATGTTGGAATTCTTTCCTGGGTTTGTTACCTCTGGATTATTGTTCTCTTTTTACATACATTGGTTTCATGTATTCCTGTATTTCCCACTCTGGATAGGGTGGGGAGAGGGGGTTATTCTTTGTTGGATGAAGATGTTCTTAGTTTAGTATTTTTTATGTATCTGTTATGTTTTTTGGGGGCAGTTTCTTGTTTGTTGTATTATTGACTGTTTATTGTAATATAAAAGCCTTAATAAAGTTTATTTAATATAAAGAATGCTGTTACAACTTTTAAGTTCATCTTTGATATTATGATTATGCATTTCTGTGAATATTTTAAACAGATTTTATGTTTTAAATACTTACTTCTGTTATGCTAGAGTTTACCCTGATGTCCTGTCGAATTATAGACCTATCTCCAACCTTCTATTTTTAGGGAAGATTGTTGAGAAAGTGGTGGCTCTGCAGCTTGAGGCACACCTCACAGCCTTTGACATCTATGAACCATTCCAGTCTTGTTTTAGAGCTAGGCATAGCACTTAGACGGCACTAGTGTGGGTGCAAAATGACCTCCTTAGGGAGATGGATAGAGGAGAATTGTCAGTTTCTCATTCTCTTTGATCTCTCATCAGCATTCAACACCGTAGACCACAAAGCACTTTTGGATCACCTTAGAGTGTATGGAGAACTTACTGGAACAGTCATCCAATAATTTGAGTCCTATCTCTCTGACAGGAGGCAACGAGTGGTGATGAGGAATTTCTCCTCCTCCTCCTCAAAGCCTATGTCATGTGGAGTTCCTCAAGGTTCGATCCTTTTGCTGAAGCTTTTCACGGTGTATATGCTGCCCCTGGGGGAGCTCATTCGACAGCACAGTCTGGGTTTCCACTGCTATGCATATGATACCCAGCTGTATATGTCATTTTCCCCTGGAACTGTGAGTGCCATTGAAGTGCTAAATAAATGCCAGGCTGAGATTCAGGACTGGATGTCCTCTAACTGGCTGAGGCTGAACCCAGACAAGATAGAGGTTCTGGTAATTGAGTCTGGTTGCTGGCATGATGGGGCTGCCTCTAGAGTGATGACAGGTTTGGTCCTGGGATCCACTCCATTGATGACTTCCCCCAAGGTGAAAAACATGAGCATCATCCTTGATAACAGGCTGACACTGGAAGCTCAGGTATCATCTGTTGTCGGAAGTGGCATTTATCACTTAAGGAATATCACCTGAATTAAACCCTTGATTCTGCTAGAAGACTTGTCATCACTGGCACATGCCTCTATGACTTTCAGGCTAGACTACTGTAATGTCCTGTACTTTGGGGTCAAAGGACAGATATTCCACTGACAGCAGTTAGTGCAGAATGCAGTGGTCAGGTTGCCGATGAGCCTTCCCATGTCCTGTCATGTGACCTTGGTCCTGCAAGATCTGCACTGGCTGCCTATCAGGTGGAGGATCATCTTTAAGGTGTGTTTGCTCACCTTTAAGACTCTATATGGCCTGGCCCTGGCTACCTGCCTAACCTCCTTACTCCAGTCATCCCAGTACATTCCCTCTGTTTCTCCACTGAGGGCCTCCTGGCGGTTCCAAGGGCCAGGCTGAAAACTTCAGGAGATCATCCCTTTGAGGTGGCCTGCCTGGCCCTCTGGAACTCATCAAAACCTTTGAAGGGAGACCCCATCAGTGGAAGTATTTAAAAGGGGTTAGAAGACCTACCTCTTTAACAAAGCACTTTTAGATAGTTGTTAATTGGTTTTAAATAAATTGAATCATTTATTATAATTGTATTCTCTGGTCTATGCTGCCTATAACCTTGTTTTTACATGTAATGGCACCCAGAGCATCCAAGATTAGGTGCCAAATACAAATAAAACTTTACTTACTTAGTTTATCCTGTCTGTTTTTTTTTTTTTGGTAATGTAATGAATTAATGATACAGGATGACTATGTAAATTGCTTGGTAATAATTAGTCATATTTTCTATACAAAATAACTTTTACTATTACTTCATCTTTGGTGATACTACAAACGCCCTACTGCACAGGGAGAGAGACATTCAACATGCCAAAATTCAGATGCTGACAAACCTTTCAAAGGACCCACTGAGTGTATTTTTAAGCATACCACTATGCAGATATGTTATCAGTGTTATATCATGAAACTAGGAATGAATAAATTGAACAAAAGTTTGTTTAGAACTTCCCCCAAAGAAGCTCTACCAGAAAAAAAGAAACATCGGAGCCAGGTAAACATGAAATAAAAATCTGTAGCATTTGGTTTTGTTGCTTAAAAAAAAAAAAGCTGTTTGAGCAACCCCCAGTCTCACCATCATATAGTGTAGTATAAGCCAATGTAGGACATCACTCTCATACCTTGAATCAGTCCATGAATACTAAGCCTTTTACCCCAAGCAACTGAAACCTTTTGCATAATTTAAAAACTACACATTTTTCAGTACTGCCACCAATAAAAGAATCACCCTTGTGCCAAACTCTAACAATCATGAAAGCTTCATGTTTCAATTCATAGCTTGTTTTGTGCTATCAATGAGCAAATAAGTCTCACAAAACATACTTTTTTATTTCAACTTCTAGAATTCTCAATCCACCCAAATAACCATTATCAAATTTATAGGATCCAGGGAGCCTGTCACCAACTGTGCACTTGCCAAGTTTACTGGTTATTCCATTTAAAGACAGCTACATTATTACCATGCACAAATGTCAAGGTTTAAGAGAGATGTGCCTACACAACCCTGATAATAGTGGTGCTACTGCACCATGATGATAAGACAATATATGAACATACAAACATACAAAGAAGCAAGCAGAAGAAGGCCATTACGTTTATCTAGTCTGCTCGTATTGTAGGGTCCACAGATTGAGCTACTGCCCCTGTCCCCCCTCCCCATTCCTCTCATCCTCCCTACCCATGATCCTTACCTTCCCCCCTTTGCCTATCCCAGCCTCTCTTGAACTTTTCCACTGTCTTCAATGAGCTCACCTCTTCTGGCAGTGCAGTCCAAGATTCCACCACCCTCTCTGTAAAGAAATACTTCCGGACCTCCCTCCTAAACCTCTCTCCCTCAAGCTTAAGATTGAGCACATAGTGTTATGGTGGCCACACAGCTTAAAGAGACCATCCTTATCCACCTTATTTATCCCTTCCAAGTACTTAAAGGTCCCAATCATGTCACCACTTTCTCTTCTTTCCTTCAGGGAGTACATGTTCAGGGCTCTCAGCCTCTCATCACATGCCTTACACTGCCGACCCGCTATCACCTTTGTAGCCCTTTTCTGGACCTTCTCCAGCAGGTTAATGTCATTTGAAGTTTGAAGTAAGCAATACGACATGAAAGGGTGCTGGTAGTACTGACATAAGTGCATGCTTAAGAGTGTATTAAGGCTGGGTGCCTTCAGCCAATGGAAGCCTGTTTATTTCAATACGGTACTACCAACACATTAAAGTATCTTATTGGCCTTTTAAAATTGATTTTTTGGCATTTTTTTGAGATTTATAAAATGAAAAACACATTAATGTTTGAAAATGTGAACAATAGAAAATTGTCAACCTCTGGTGGATTGTCTCCATGGGGTGCTAGTATGGAAAGTAGGGTAGCTTACAAGCTTATGGTGTAGAGTTGTTTCTGAAAGTTTTAATTATTGACAGAGTGTTTTTAGAGCTCATCTACACAGCATACAGTTCCTATTGTGATTAAAGTCAGGAAGTGATTTTAAGCTTTGCCAAAGAAATGCATTGGGAGGGTGTGTATAGTCATTTTTACAACCATAAATGAGCTAGTAGTGTTGCCTGCAATTAGTTATTGCTCCTGGCGCTTAACATTGGTGATTAAAGGAATAATGCATGACAGGGTGTGTGTCGTGCTGGGATAACGCCATGCCTGGGGGGGTTGGGTACGAGGCCGCAGGCTGAGTGCGTCCAATGCCCCAGGCATGGCGTTATCCCAAACGACACACACCCTGGAGTGCATTATTCCTATTATACAATGGCTTGTTGTTATATAAAAAAATAATTTTAAAGAATGTTTTTGTTAGTGTGGAAAAATATTTTTGTTTCTCAAAGAAGATGCAAAAAAATAGGTCATCATGGTGGTCATCATCCATATTGGTTCACAGTGCTGAGACTAGACCTGTGGCGACGTGCTGGGATAACGCCACAGGTCCAGCCCCAAACTGACCAATCAGAGACCAGGATTCTTTCTTGCCATTGTATAACATTTGATTAGTTGTACACTGAAGCGTGTATGTGGAGCCAGATGACTGAGTATCAAAGTTCTCTGAGAGCATGGAGGTGATACAATGAAGATTTGATCAGGGAATGCATACAATAACAATCTTTCATTACATACTGACACTCACCAACATTTTTCTCTCTCTCACTGACTCTGCCAATGTACACACCCAAACCACAAAAAAATGGCAGTCATGAATTCTCTCCTCCTCCTAACCCAAGTAAGCAGCTCTACTTATTAACATCTTTTTTTTAATATTTTGCCTATTTCCCCTGTCTACCTGCAGCTGCCCCATCTGCATCTACCCTTGGCAACCTCATGGTCCAAGCAATATCTTCTCTGCCACTTACCCTAACTCTTCTTACCTTGAGCTTCCACTCTGAGATTGAGTGGTGGGGAGTGTGCCAGGGTACACAACAAATTACATAGTTCCTGGGGGATAGGCAGCATTCGGGTTGCAAGGGCCTTAGAGTACTGGCGATACCTCATACTACCACATGCTGGTCTGTGTTTCTCCTCTGTTTTTCCTCTCTCCCGCTCCCTAAGAGAAGCTGGGCCAGACTTGTGGTGGATTCACACACATGCAAAGCATGGTGATGCATCAGCTAAGCCAATTAGCTTCTTCTCCACCCAAACAAGTGTACTTGTTGGTTGGGCAACCATTGTCACTCAGGGAGCAGTCACATTGGGAGCAGCATCCCTCACTCACTAATGAGGAAAGCTACCTCTGGGATGATCAGTTCTCCTCCTCCAACCAGCTCTCCAATAACTTAGGGACTAATGACCTGGCCGAGGATGAACTGGAGGTAATACAGGAGGATTTCAGGAGACTGGAGAGGGTTCTGAAGCAGGCGGATAAATCCATCATCTTCTCAGAGGCGCTACCTGTAAAGGATATGAGTGGGTGCAGGAGAGTACACATCAGGAACTTTAGCGCATGGCTGAAGAATTGATGTATCGAGGAGGGATTACAGTTAATTGGGGACTGGGGGTCCACCTGGCGGGATGGAGGCTTGTTCAAGGCTGACAACCTGCATCCATCCTGGAGAGATACTGAGGCCCTCAATGAAGAGTTTAAATACTACATTGGTAGTCATTTAAACTAGCCGGAAGGGGAGGCAGTCTGGTAGAAGGGGAGGATAGCTGTCCACCCACAAAGACTAGCAGGGATATTGGGAAGCAGGAGGGGGAAACATCACAAGAGAACCATATGAAAGGGAAACAGAATAGGGAGGACAAAAAGGAAACTGGAAGCAGACACATAGTAGAACATACTGAAATAGGAAACAAAGGAATAGGCCATCAAGCAGAAAAATCTTGAAGGCCATGTCCACAAATGCAAGGAAGCTGAGCAATAAAGTAGCAGAACTTGAAGCAGTCATAGTGAAGGAAGATCTGGATATAGTGGCAGTAACAGAGACCTAGTTTAATGAAAACATAGACTGGGATGCTGTGATACCAGGTTACATGCGATTCAGGAGGGATAGAGTGGGAAAAAATGGAGGAGGGGTAGCACTGTATGTAAGGAACACTATTAAAGCCACAGAAACCCCAGGAGACAGTGGGGAGGAGGAGATGATATGGGTAGCACTGGAGGCAAGAGGAGGGTCCATAATAAGGACAGGGGTTATCTACAGACCACCTACGAAAATGGAGGAGGTGGATAAGGAGATGACAAAAGAAATCAGGGAGATGTCCAACAAGAAAGAGGTAATACGGATGTGACGTGGGCGCAGGTGAGTGAAAATAGTGTGTACCCTGCCTATGCAGCTGTACACCCATGAGCAGGTGCACCCACACCAGCATTCACAAACACCATCCACCTGTCCATGGCTCCACTCCCTGACCATGAAGGAATCTGCAGAGTGGCTGGGGGAGGAGTCAACGTCTCATGCAGGCATCCAAAGTGGATCCCTCGCATAGGGTGGCACAGTACTGGGGTAGTGCATGCCTACAGCAGGCACCTGGACTCATGCACCCAGTGGTGGGCCGTGTACACCCCTTTTCCCAAGCACTGACACCACCATCACCCACCAGCAAGGCTCCTACCTGCTCGGAACACCTTCAGAGCCATGCAGCACGTGACGACAATCACCGGTGCCATGTATCCTGCCTTCCTGCCCTGGTCCCTGTCAGTCATGTGGCAGCTGTGCAGTCAATCAGCAGACAGCCTGATGCAGGTACGAGGCAGCTCATGAAGGGCGATGTGACCACCAGTCTGCATCAACGACCCGCTACCATGAATATGGCATGCCACTGGATACCACCACTGCAATGCCTCCAGTAGTACCCTGTGCATCCTGCACAATGCTGAGGGTGGATAGGGGGCTAATCCCTCACAGAGCAGATATGTGTGCTGGACCTGGCACACCCCACCTGGTCCAAGGGGTATCCTTGTTTGCAATACTAGTCAGTCACTCCATCGAACTCACATGCTGGTCAGTGCCAGGCACTTGCCTGACCGACAGTTCCAGCCCCCCCATCACAGCCCAGTGAGCCATGGCAGCATGGCAGGGTCATGGCTATGTTCCACCATGCCCTGCAGGAGGCATCTGTGGGGATGTGTACAGGGTTATGCCTGTTCCCAGCTGGCATACCCGGCACCACCCTCTGCACCCATGCAACCAGCACTACATGGCTTAGTGAATACCATGTAGTGCTGGCATGCCCCTGGAATGCCCCTGGTGTGATGAGGTCTGCAGCCATGGAGGATGAGGCATGTTGGGTCTGCATGCCCCCTGTTAATGCATCCCGTGTGGGGGGGGCGCAATGGATGTGGGGTGGCTATGCACCCAAGTTATGGGGCTCATAGCTGCTCTGCACCTTTGTACATAGGGCCCACTGTGACCAGGGCTACAGTGGGGAAGCACCTTGGAACTAGCCATCACAAAACAGTACACTTTGAGTTAAGAATTGGGCAATAAGCATTTCACATCAAAATGAGGATTCTAGATTTCAAGAGAGTAGATTTTAAGAAAATGCAGGAGGGAGTTAGCAGGGCTTAGTAAAGGATGCAAAATGGTGAGTGGGTAGAGGAAAGGTGGATAAAACTTAAAGCCATAGAAGAAGCTGTGATCCTATGCATAAAATGGGTATCAAAGAACATGTGGAAGAGAAGACCACTTTGGTCCTCACAAAACATAACAGAAGCATTAGGGCAAAAATAAAATAGCCTTCAAGATGAACAAAACACCACATGGGAAACAGGATAGGGAGGAGTATAGGAGAAAATGAAAGATGCAACAAAAGGGATTAGAGAAGCTAAAGCACTCACAGAGGAGAACATAGCAAGGTCTGTAAGCAGGGGGATATAATGTTTTACAGATATAGTAGCAAAAGGAGAAAAAAACAAGGCAGGAATAGTGAGAATTAAGGGGAGGGGAGAATGTGTGGAGTAGGACAAGAAAAAGGCAGACGTAAGGAACAAGTATTTTTGTTCAGTGTTCACGAAGGAAGGGAAGGGAAATGCTTCACAGATAAAAAGGAAAGGAAGCAACAGTGGAGGGATGGACATAAGTCCCTTTACAGAGGAGAGAGTTTTAGAGAACTGGAAAAATTAAGAGTGGACAAATTTATGGGACCTGATGGGGTACACCCTAGGATACTAAAAGAGCTGAGGAAAGATCTGGCTGCCCCCTTGGCAGCACTGTTCAATCTGTTCTTGGAAACAGGGGTAGTGCTGGGAGACCGAAGGAAGGCAGAGGTGCTGCCAATCCACAAGAGTGGGAGCAGGGAGGAGGCAGGGAACTACAGGCCGGTAAACCTGACATTGGTGGTAGGAAAAGCAATGGAGAAATTAGTAAAGGAAAGGATCCAAGACAGCATGGGTTCATGGGGGGTCATACCAAATAAAACTAATCAAGTTCTTCAACTAGGTGACAAGAGTAGTGAACCAGGAGAGAGCAGTGCATGTGGACTACTTGGAGTTCAGGAAGGTCTTCAACACTGTCCCACACGTGAGATTAGTTAACAAGTTGTACAGACTAGGTGTGGTGACAAAGGTGGTACAGAGGGGGAAGAACTTGCTAAGCAACAGGAGCCAGTGGGCAGTAGTTAATTAGAAGAGATCAATAGAGAGGGAGGTGACCAGTGGGGTATCACATGGGTTAGTTATGGGGCCCTTACTTTTCAATATCTTCATTGGAGACATTGCAGATGGACTAGAAGGAAAAATATGCCTGTTTGCAGATGACACAAAGATCTGCAACAGAGTCTACACACAAGAGGGAGTGGATAGGATGAGAAGGGACGTAAACAAACTGGAGGAATGGCCAAGGGTATGGCAGCTGGGGTTTAATGCCAAAAGGTGTGAAATCGTGCACATGGGGCGTAAGAACCCAAGGGCAATATACCAGCTAGGGGTTGAGATAGTGGTAACAACTAACCAGGCAAGAGACCTAGGCATCATCATAACAGATTACCTCAAAGTTGCAGACCAGTATGGTAAAGCAGTGGGCAAGGCAAGCAGGATACTGGGTCGCATTGGGAGGGGAATAACAAGTAGAAAGAGAGGGATACTACTGCCCCTCTATAGGTAACTGTTAAGGACCCACCTCGAGTACTGTGTAAAGTTCTGGAGGACCTATTTTGGAAAAGACATCGACCGGATGGAGACAGTGCAGAGAAGAGCTACCAAAATGGTCCACAGCATGCATCAAAAGAACTATGAGGAAAGGCTCAGGGTACTGAATATGTATTCACTGGAGGAAAGAAGGGATGGGAGGGACATGATTGAGACATTCAAATATGTCAGATGGATTAGTAAGGTAGGGAAGAGCAGCTTTCTGCAGAAAAGGAGGAACACTAGGATTAGGGGTCTTGACATGAGGCTGGAAGGGGGGAGACTCAGAGGTAATGTGAAGAAGTACTTCTTCACAGAAAAGGTGGTTGAACCCTGGAACAGGCTACCAGAAGAAGTGGTGGGTCCAGACACCATGGAAGCTTTCAAGCATGCATGCATGGTATAGACACAGAGGACTAGTTAGACTAGGACAGAGGGGAAATTTAGAAACAGGTCTGACAGGATCTGTGACAAAGAATTAAGGATTAAACAAAAAACCAGGGCAGACTAGATGAACCAGCGGTCGTTTTCCACAGACAACTACTATGTAACTCTGCCTTGTTTCTGAAATAGGTTGCCAGAATTGCAAGTGTTAGCACTGTCAGTGCTTTATTATTTTGAAAGAATTGATGGATTTGGGGTAAATCAGAGAACTTAGTGCTGCAATGGCTATCTGGTCAAGCAGCAACACATGTTAATGGTCAATCTGCAGCGGATAACATGCTCGGTCACAGTTGAAATCAACAATCAGCACTAGAGTCAGAGGCTGTTCTTGTGATGAGAGTATATTGTAAACTGGTTGATTACAAACAGGGCTTTTCACATGCACTCCAAATGATTGGCTGAGACTCCTAGCACACTCTGAGCCATCAAGTCTGTGGCAACTGGAATCCTTAATGAAGGTGAGAGATAGTTTACCCCAAATCACAAACTACAAAGTCTCTAACTTTGTTCTTCCTGTTACCCCTGACCACTTTCTTGATCTCAGGGTCACATGATGGTATCTTGGCGCTTAATAAGATGAAGGTTGGTATGTGACTCCCTTGGTAAAGTACCAGGTATAGCAACCTGAAATTAGTTACCCAGTCAAGACAATCATTTTTTTTCTCATCGGGTGTTAGATATAAATAAAACTAAGCATGACATTTCAGTGTGATTGGCATCTTTAACCTTGTAAGTGTAGGCCTTAATCTTTGCTTCTGTTAATATAGTGCACCCCATGAATGATTGTACGATTGCATCACATGTTTTGTGAATAACTGCTCAAAATGTATCAAAATTAACCTGATGATAATGTGTTTTGAAAATAAAAAAGACAAATTCAGTGCAACTGCTAGTCCCCAGAAATGTAAATTTTACAGTAGTAAAGTAAAAAAAAAAACAACTTGATAACAAACTTTATTTTATCTTCCGCTACAATGCATCCCACATAAGAGGTGGAGCATCATCTGCAGCTGTAGTCATACATTAATAAAAGACTTGAATCCAGCTCAAGATTAAGCAGTACTTCTGTCACTATTGGTGTATTTCTTGAACAACAAAATTGATTCTTAAAGGGACACTGTCAACCCTGTTTAGGTCTCATTCTGGAAAGATTGTTGGTTGATTGATTTGGATTCCATTTTGGTTTTTAAAAGCAAAAACCAGACTGCCCATCATACTGGTGTTACCACACTAAACCATGTTTTTTTACATTCCTTAATCAACACCCACTGCTTCTTTCCTGGACTTGGAAACTGCCTGACACAGTCTAGCCACTCATAATGCAGTGGGAGGAGAGGAGACTATTACATCATGACTGGCTGCACCATCTGGGGCTGTTTGTGATGTTCAGGAAGTATGAATAAGAGTTGATTAAGGATCTCAAGCAAAACAAGGTTGGGTATAATTACACTATTACCATGAATTTCATTTCTACTAAGAAATAAAGTAGATAAAACAAATAGTGACATTAGTGAATTTTAGAGAAGGTAAGCAATCATAACATGTGGATTTTCATCTAGAAATAATGTGATGCAAAATGTGTTGACAGTGTCCCTTTAATGTTCCACACAATACAGCTTTTAAATATAGAAATCCTAGTAATTGATAATTTTATGTTCACTGGATTGGTACATTTTAGAAACAAATACTTTTATTGCTGGAAATCTGAGGACCCCAACTTTAGGAATAATAACAATAATAATAATAATAATAATAATTTTAATCAACTTTATTTTGAGAGTGCAATTCCAGAAACCAAAGCACTGTACAGAACTATAGATAAAAATATATTAAAACAAACAAAAGAGTGAAACTGTCCAATTTCAGATTACATAAGAATAAAAATAGATTTAATCAGTAGAATCCCCATAGACCAGACAAAACAGATGGGTCTTTAAGGCCGTCTTGAAGCTGTCCACGGTCCTGCACTCTTGAATCTGATGAGGTAGAGAGTTCCACAGGGTAGGGGCTGCACACATTAAAGCTTGAGACCCAGAGGTTTTCAGCCGTACCCTGGGAATCTCTAATAACCCCTCGTAAGGTGAGCAGAGTGGTCGGCTGGAACAGTAAGGGTTCAGGAGCTCTTGCAGGTAGCCAGGACCCTGTCCATGCAGAGCCTTATAGGTCAGAAGACCAACCTTGAAGGTGATCAGCCACTGTACAGGCAGCCAGTGCAGTTAGCGCAGCACAGGAGGGATGTGGCTCAAATGAGGAGCCCCCATCAACAGCCACGCCACAGCATTCTGTACCAGCTGCAGGTGGTGGATATCAACCCCCAGAAGCCCTAGGTAGAGAGAGTTGCAGTAGTCCAGGTGCAAGGTATCACAAAGGCATGGATCAGCACCTGAAGGTCACTGGATGGAACAAGGTGCTTGACCCAGGTGATGTTCCTCAGATGATAAAATGAGGACTTGACTACTGCCGATACCGACAAACACAGTGTCAGCCCATCATCAAGAATCACCCCCAGGTTTCACATCCATTCGGAGGAAGGCAGCTGGTGGTACCCTTAACCCAAAGTCCAGAGTGGGACCCCGCTACCGACCTCTCTATCCGGTGACCTGGATCCACCACCAGCACCTCAGTCTTATCGGAATTCAACTTCAACCAGCTGGATTTCATCCAGTCCTGGATTTCCATGAGGCAGCTATTAAAGACTGAGACAGTACTATCCTGGTTGGGTACAAAAGACAGGTAGAGTTGGGTATCATCTGCATAACAGTGAAACCTCAGCCTATACCATCTCACAATGTCTCTCAAAGGCAGCATATACACCGCAAACAACATTGGGGAGAGCATTGAGCACTGAGGGACCCTACATGGCTAAGAGAATGAGTCTGAGGAAAACATCCCCATAACACCCTCTGAAATCTGCCAGTGAGGAATGATTGAAACCATCTGAGGACCAACCAGCCAGGCAACAGATGACCCTCAGGCACTCGAGCAGCACCCCATGGTCCACGGTGTTGAAAGCTGAAGAAAGATCAAGAAGCACCATGATAGAATGGCACTTCTGCTCTCCTGCCATCAGGAGATCATTGAGTACCCGAATCAGAGCAATCTCAGTACTATGCCTCTTCTAGAATCCAGACAGGAGAGGATCATAGATGTCATGGATGGTAAGATGGTTCTCCAGCTGCAATGCAACTGCTTTCTCAATCACCTTCCCTCCAAAGGGAAGGTTAGAGATAGGTCTGTAGTTAGCAAAGCAGTTTGAGTCCAGCGAAGCTTTCTTAAGGAGCAGTGTCACCACCGCTTCCTTCAAGAAGCTAGGGAACTCACCCATCTCTAAGGAGCACTAAACAATCTTAGCAAGGACAGGGCCAATGGAATCAATACACCCCACAATATGGTGCATTGGGTCCGAGTCCAAACTACAGCACATCGGCCGCATACTCTGGACAATCCGTAAAATATCAGTAATCTCCAGCCGGTCAAAGGATAACCAGGAAAACCGAGGAGGGGTGACCAAGCACTGAACACCATCAACCCCCATAAAGTGAGCTGGTTGGATCTCAGCCCTAATGTTGGTCACCTTATCAGCAAAGAATCGAATAAGCTCATCACACTTGACTTGTGAAAACGCACTTCGAACCTGCAGACAGGTTGGGTTGCACAACCTGTCCATGGTTCGAAAGAGCTGAGCTGGATGATTCTGAGCTGCAGAAATCTCCCCAGACAGGAACTCTTCATTCTTATGGGTAATTGCTGATTGATAGATTTGATAATGTTCCATCAATCTAAGGTGGTCAGCATCCAGGGCCGATTTCCACCAGCATCACTCTAACCTTCATCTGACACATTTCAACTTCCTCAAGATCCCATCAAACCAAGGGGACTGAGGGTGAAGAGAGAAAGGGCGAACATGGATAGGAGAGATAAGAGTCCAGAGCTTCCATCACAGCCTTATTATAAGCCTGAAGCAAAGTCTTTGGACTCCCTCTAACATACTAACATACTAAAATGCCAGCAGAATAGGCCTAATGGTCTTTCGTGTCTGCTCGTTTGGTCAGCCCCAACCCTGGGTGCTGACCTTGCTGTCCCCCTCGCCTTCTCTGGCTTCTCCCTTCCCAGTTCCGGATATTCTTGCTGCATTGGATTTTGCTTCCTAAACCCTTCCCCTGTACCTGTCCCACCCCCTCTTGAACCCCTCCACTGTCTCTGCCTCCACCAGCCCCCTAGGTAATGCATTCCATGGCTCTACCACCCTCTCAGTGAAGTAGCACCTCCTCCTTTCTCCCCTGAATCTTCCCCCCTCCAGCTTCCACCCATGCCCTCTAGTGGCCCCTTCCTCCTTCCTTCGAAGCACCCTCACTGTTCCTCCCCTATTTACCCTCTTCATGTACCTGAAGACCTCTATCATGTCCCCCCGGTCCCTTCTCTCTTCCAAAGTGTACATATTTAGCTCTTCGAGCCTCTCCTCATAGGTCCTGTCCCCCAAGCCCCAAATCATTTTGGTTGCCCTCCTCTGGACCCTCTCCAGGAGGTTAATGTCCCTCTTTAAGTGTGGCCTCCAAAACTGCACAGTACTCCAGGTGTGGCCTCCAAGCAGTTATACAGGGGAGTATCACTTCCCTCCTTCTGGAGGTGATCCCCTAGCGATGCATCCCAGCATCCTGTTGGCCTTGGCTGCTGCCCTCCACAAGTCTCAGAGTTGTTCATCTTGACATCCACCACCACCCCAGGTCCCTCTCAGCCATTGAGACTTGTAGTATTCCCCAGGGTGTACACTTGGCCTGGGTTTCTGGCCCCAGATGGAGTACCTTGCATTTCCTGCATTAAACCTCAGCTTCCACTTTCTAGACCATCTTTCCAGAGCCTCCAGGTCCCCTGCAGGGCCACCTCCCTCCTCCCCATCCACCACTGCCCCCAGTTTTGAGTCATCTGCAAAGAGACTCATCTCACTCCTGATTCCTGTCCTTATGTCAGATACGTGAGCGTTGAACAGAAGGGGCCCAGGACTGATCCTGTGGGACCCCACTAATGACCCTCCTTGGGGAAGAGATTATCCCACCAACTACGACCCTCTGGTCGGTCCTGGAGCCAATTGCCTATCCATCGGATCATCTGGTTTCCCACCCCATTTCTCCTAGTTTATCCAACAGGCCCCGTGAGAACAGAGTCAAATGCCTTGCTGAAGTCCAGAAAGAGGACATCCACTGGTCTCCCAGGTCCAAGGCACTTGTCACCCAGTCATAGAACTCCACCAGGTTTGTCTGACACGATTTCCCCGGGATGAATCCATGCTGTCTATCGTCCAGGCACCCTGACTTATCCAGGGCCCCCCCTAGCCACTCCTTGACAATGCCCTCCATCACCTTGCCCACCACTGATGTCAGGCTGACAGGCCTGTAGTTCCCTGCCACCTCCCTTGATCCCCCTTGTGGATAGGCACTACATGCGCCACCTTCCAGTCTTGGGGCACCCACCCTGTCCTCAGAGAGATGGTGAAAAGCTCTGCCAGGGGTTTCGCCAGGACATCTGCAAGTTCCTTCAGCACTCTAGGATGTAATTTATCCGGCCCCGGTGCTTTCTCCGTCTTAAAGGAGCTGAGGGCTTCCCTCCTCTCTGCTGTGATTTCCACTTCCAGTACCTCTTCTCCTGCTTAGCCCTCCCCCACCTTCCAGTGATGCCCCCCTCCCCAGACCTGCCGATTGGTAAGGGTCCCCCCTCCTCATTATCTCTGTCTCCTCCATGTATGATGCAGCATCCCCATTTTCCCTGGTGAAAACTGAGGGTGAAGTACTCATTTAGTACCTCAGCCTGCTCCTCTGGGTCTTGTGCCCATCTCTCCCTGATTTAATCCTGCTAATCTGCCCTTCACCCTTCATCTTTCCCAAATGTATCTAAAGAACCCTTTTTCCTCTCCTAATTTCCCTGGCCAGGTTCTGCTCCTTCCTTGCCTTGCCGCCTCACCACTCTAGTGGCCCTTCTAGCCAACAGCTCATACTCCCCTCGATCCCTTTCCCTCCTTGAGCACTTGAATTTCTTATAGGCTGCTTTCTTTCCCCGCACCACCTCCTGGACCTCCCTGGTCCACCAACAGGGTTTTTGGGCCCTACCGCATTTTCGTCTTACTCTTGCACAGGTGTTGGTAGCATCCTGCACCCCTCTCCTGATGATTTCCCACCTACTATCAGCGTCCATGTCTGACCCAATCCCATCCAAATGCTCCTTAAGGATCCTTCCCATTTCCTTAAAATCCACCCCTGAAGTCGGTTACTTCCGTCTTTGTGCAGCCTTCTACCCCTCCTAGATCCAGGCAGAACCAGACCGTGGCATGGTCACTCCCCGCCAATGGGTCCCTTACCTCCAGGCCCCCAATCTGGTCACTGTCTGCCAGGACCACATCCAGTACCCGTGCCTCCCTGGTCGGTTCCCTCACCTGCTGAGTTAGGAACGCGTCTTGAAAGACATCCAACAACCTCTGTTCCTTGGTCACAGGGTCCGAAAGTCCTGATAGGTCTAATACTGCCAATAGGCCATCAGAAGTCACATCTCTCAAAGGGCTGTATTGGACCATCTCCACAGGGGCAGGCCTATGGGAGGATCCCAGAGATTGAACCTTATGGTGCGGTGATCGGACCATCTGACTGGCTCCACCACCAAATCGGAGGTCTCCATCCCCAGGAGGGAAACCAGGTCAAGTGAGTGACCATGATTATGGCTTGCAGATGCAACTACCTGTGTGAAGCCCATCAAATTCATAAGTTGAAGGAAGTCCTGGCCCAGTTGTGAAAATTCATCATCAACCCATGCATTGAAGTCACCCAGGACTATTAACCTAGGTGACTTGAACGTCATGTTGACAACAAATTCCGCGACTTCCTGTAGGAACAATTTCTCACTCCCGGGTGGACGGTAGATGAGAATGATCCTACACCCCTCACCTGCAACCACAGTAAACTCAAATGATCTTTACAACAGTATGTAGTGTGTACTGCCAGTGCTTACTATTCCAGTGACAGCAGCTTTTTTACTAACATAATATTTTTATTAAAAAGTGGAAATGAGTTAGTTCATAACATAAAAACACAGAAACATAGACAATGACAGAAAAAAAACAAAAAAACAAATGTCGTTCAAGTGTGCCTGAGTTCCCTATTTAGTCCTGTGGCCTACTGTTCCTACAGGGTCCAAGATCTCAGCACTCTGCTCCATTGTCCTCCCTGATTCGGACACCATGAACAACCACTATACCCTTCATTCTGTCCCAGCCATGCTTAAAACCACAAATGTGTTTTGCACCCATCACCTTGGCTGGCAGCCCATTCCATGGCTCCATCACCCTTTAAATAAAAAATATTTCCTCACGTCCCTGCTGAATCTCACTCCTGTTAGCTTCCACTCATGACTGTGTGACTATGAGCTGATATTCAAGATGAATAATTCCCTGCAGTTCATCCTGTTAATGCCTATTAGGAATTTGATCATCTCTATCATATCTCCCCTCTCTTTTCTGGTCGTCAGCAAGTAAATGTTCAGTGCCTTGAGATGCTCCTCATAGGACATGCCTTGCTGGTCCTGAATCAGATTTGTTACCCTGTGCAGTACTAGAGCCTATCCTTATCCTTCCTGAGGTGAGAAACCCAGAATTGGTTGCAGTCCTCCAGGTGTGTCCTCACCAAGGCTCTATACAGGGGAAGTATTACCTCCCCTTTCTGCTATCAGTACCCCTCCTGATACATCCAAGCATCTTCTTTTGCCTTGCTATAAGCCTTGTTGCACTGATTCAGTTGCTTTAGGGATGTGACTGATGATAACTCTAAGGCCTCAACCCTCAGCCGTGGTACTGAGCCATGGTACTGAGTCTCACCCCTCCCATCCAGTACTTCATCCTGGGATTCTTGTTCCCTAGGCGCATCACCTTGCACTTTCTAGCACTGAATTTCAACTATAAATAGGAAGGTGAGCATTCCCGCTAGTCATCCCTCAAGGTTCTAGTCCACCAAAACACTTTCCAAGGGCTCAAAGTACACTCCAAAAAACATAATGAAAAGTATAAACCAGCAGACATAATTTTATGGTAGTCTCATTAAAGTTTATTTGAGCACATCATTCTCTTTGCTGTGACCACTCCAAAATAGTATTCCCAAATGTTTTCATTAATCCCTCTTGCCTTTATCAAGGGAACAGTGGTCCTGTATTTTATTTAACTGAATTATTTTCAAAGGACAAAATTATTTGTAATTTGTAAATTATTTAACAACATTCTTCGACTAATCTGCACCAATATTTAGGAGAGCAAATGACTCTTAGCAATTTAGAGGAATATAAAACTGAACTCAATCAACTACCACAAGGGGTGGTTCTTGTTCACTGTGGTCAGATCAGTGCCTGATCTGGCCTGGTAATGTGTCCTTGTGCTTATGGGTTACTGCTGAATGAGGTCATAAAAAGAGACATCTAAAGCATTCAGGAAGACTACCCAATCAGCAGGTAACTTGTGAAAAAGCCACAACCACCCAGCAAATATGAAATACAGATGTACCAAATAAACACACCCCAAGCATTACACATTATTATCAATTTGCTGCACTGTGGATTGTTGCAAAAATCCATATATTTTTTTAAAAATCATGGACCTCATGAGATGTACATAACTGCCATCAATTATAGTGTGATTATTAAAACCATTTTGTGTCATTCACCATCATCTATATGTCACTTGCAGGGAGGTCAGATTGAGATGCACAAGGTCAAAGACTGAATTTTGAACCAATGAATAATCACTCCTGATTTTTATACTTCCTAACTTCATAAGGAATAAATGCATAAGGCAATTGTGTGGAAAACATTTGGAATCTTATGAGTTCCAACATTTTTAAGAGATACAGATTTTCCTGGCAAGCTATAAGTTGTAGCTTTTTTCCCAAGCTACCTGCTGATTGGTTACTCTTCCCTGAGTGCTTGAGATGCTTGTTTTTTTGACATTGTTAATATATAATATAATAATATTAAGGAGCCTTACTAGAATATGGAACACCAAGGATGATAGCAGTTAATGTTTTGTGAGGATAGGGGTTGGAACAATATCCAACTATGAAATAAACATGAAAGCACAACAAAATACTAAATTAGAAGATATATGCAAATGATTACTTCTTAAAGACAACAGTGCTTTAGATTAACTTAAAGATCACAACCCTAAAGAAAATGCAGCAACACTGGAGCCCAGTGCTGGGAAAAATTACAAAATTCTGATTTCACATAATTTACATGAAATTCCATTAAAATCCCTGACATTTTTGAACTTTTATGGAATTGTGTGAATGTTTCTGAAATTCTTAAATTAATCATAACTCAGTCAGTTATACAGCTACAGATCTGAAGTTTGGCAAGCTTCTTGTTTGAATGAGGCCTTAAACAGATGATAACTTTCATGATATGTGGATAAGGGGCAGGGAAGTTATAAGGGCTCAAAATCTGGTAACTTAATATTCTTGTCAAAATTTCTGAAAACTATTGCCATTCTTACAATTTAGCCACCCTTGAAGCTAGATATTCGAAAATGTATGTGCTTGCTTTCTT
The DNA here is from genome assembly GCA_016271365.2 of Neoceratodus forsteri. NCBI lineage: Eukaryota > Metazoa > Chordata > Ceratodontiformes > Ceratodontidae > Neoceratodus > Neoceratodus forsteri. Next base: position 820,595,475 of record CM057450.1, on the reverse strand, counting down.
GGAAGGGTCACAAAAACTGCTAAATAGAGAGGGAATTGGATTTGTAAATTTTATGTTATAAGAGTTCAAAATTTCACAATTTTATAAACTCTGGGAAAATGTTCAAAATATTTGGATGTTTATAGCTCCACTGCTTTTGCAGGTATACACTCAAGATTTGGCATTCATTCCGAAGTAAATATTTCCTGGAATCTGGTTAAGCTGGATAAATGTGGTTTAGTGGGTTCAAATGTATTGTGGATACTTTAGAAATTATTGATTGGCAAAATCTGCTCAAAAATTCATGGACACATAATAGATAATGCCACTAGAATTCCACTTATGGAATTTAACTTTCAGAAAGTACTTACCATCAATGAATCACCTTACAGTACCTGTACAATTAGGCAATGCACTCTGTATTTAAGAGTAGCCACTGCCGGCATTTCAGAGCTGATAAGCTAGTGTAGGGACCAAACTGTGGATCCCACCTGGACAGTTTGGTGGTTTGGCTTGCTCACATTGGAATTCCAATCTGATAACTAAGAAGAGCCCCTTTTTCATGGAGTTTAAAATAAGAAAAGCCAATTCAGGCAGCTAAAATGTTTAATTTCTAATATTTCTAATATGTGCCATGTTGGGGGGGGGGGTGCACTGCATTCTGTTTGTTTGTCTGTTAAATACCACAAACCAGTAGCACCCCTCAGTAGAAATGTGAATTATATTTTGTGAGCAGTGTAATGGTTAGAGCATACTAGTTTTGGATGTGTTTAGAGTTTTGGGAGTTGTTGTAATCCTTTTAGCATGCTTCATTTGACCACCTGTAAAATTTCCTCTGTGGAAGCACTTTATTAAAAGGAGCTAATTAGGCAATGCACTCTATATTTAAGAGTAGCCACTGCCGGCATTTCAGAGCTTAGAAGCTAGTGTAGGGACCAAACCATGGGTTCCACCTTGACGATTTGGTGGTTTGGCTTGCTCACATTGGAATTCCAATTGGATAACTAAGAGGACACCTTTTTTTCATGGAGTTTAAAGTAAGAAAATCCAATTCAGGCAATTGAAATGTTTACTTTCTAATATGTGTCATCATGCACCATCATTACTAAAGATATCCAGATACTTTTGTCACAATGGCCTAAATCACAACTAATTGTAAGGTTTGACATCACTTGGTGCCACTATTGTCAAATATAAAAAATGTACATTGTTATCTACAGGGTTGTTACATAGTCAGCAGGTGGCATTGTACAGAAACAGTGCTGCTTATTCATGTGCTTCCAGAAGTCATTGAGTCAGTGAGCTCTAGTGGTCATCTGGCATACTGCAAGAATTCAGACTAGTGTACAGTGATGTCTATGACTATTCTTCATGCTTCAACAATTACGATATTGACCTGAAGCTGGCCCATCAGCACAGCGATGATGCTACCAACTGTGGCACCAGCAACCTGGGTTTTAGAATGAACCTGGGTCATTTGGGGCTGGCTGGGGGGGGGGGTCTGTGCATCCCATAAGATGCTTTCTTCCTCCAAGAGGGAAGGGTTGTCACATCACCCTGTTACCATCACCTGTGGATGCCCAGGCCTTGGCATGGGACTTGTGATGTGGGAAGGGGAGGATGCTGTTAGGAGCTTGGCTGAAAAATGCATCAGCACATCTACAGCCTGGACTTGAGAGGCAGGGTTTCAGGGAAGCAACCTAATAAAACTAAAAAAAAAAGCTCCCAGTGCTGTGCAGCATGATCTCTGACAGTTGGAGGGGGGATGGAGCATAGATGGTTGGTATAACTGCCACTGAGCCCGCCGGCAATGGGAGAAAAAATATGTTAAAAAAAGTCTCCTATGAATGCTAAGTTATTGCCACTTTACCCAACCTTTACCTTCCTCTACATTGGCAATTCAAGTGTGTGACTGGGAAAAGGTATGGACAAGGCTCCAACAAAGGTATCACAACATTCCACAATACAAAAACTCATAAATTTAACTTTAATTACCGATGTTATTTTGGAATCTTTTGTGGTCTATAACTTGCTAGTCTCTGATCAAGAAATTAGAGAGCTGACAGACACAGACTCTTTTTTTCCATATTGTTTTTTCTCCCAACTGGCAGCTCATCTTTCTGGGATATACCCTGTTCACATGGATATACCCTGATCAGGATGAACCCAGCCATAATTCAGTGGGTTACTGGATTTTTCTCTAACACTTTTTCCCCTCCCATCTCTCCTGGTGGGGCAGTGCCTTTTCAGCCTTGCACAACCACAGCTGCCTCAGTGGGAGGAGCAAGCTCCCTGGCCAAGCCAGGAGGATAGCTGTTTTGGTGGAATGCGACAACAACCCTTCCCATCTGAGATGCACTGCCGAGCGGCAGCTGCCTCGGCCATCGCCTGCCTCTTGACGTGGCTTCCCATGCTTACTTCCAAACCTGGGTCATTAGCATGGCAGTGCGATGCTCTGCTGCTGAGCCATGGGAGTGGCCTCAAGTGATAGTCCAATCTCTTGTTTTAAAGTTATCGGGGCTTAAAATTCTGCAGTTTACATAATTGCAAAATGTAATTTTAAAATTTCTAAAGGTCTGAAGGCTTATAACTCGGTTATCATTAACAACAGTGATTTTTAACTTGGAATACTCCTGTATGGACCTTGGTAATGTCATCATAACAAATTTAATGCAATTTGACAATTACATTTTACATTAGACAGATATAACTGAAATAACAATTGTGGCAAACTTTCACATTTGTGAAGAAATATCGCAAAATTTCACAGAAGTGAAATCAGAATATTGCCAGAATTTTGCTGATGGAAGATTAATTTTGCCTAGCCCTATTGCAGCCAAGTAGAAAAATAGAATTTGTCAGCGGAAAAGGACCACTTAGCCCACCCAGTCTGCCCAGATTGTCCCTGGCAACTCTGTTTCTCCAGACTGTATTTGGTCTCTGACAACCCTCCCTCTTCTCTGCCTATTTACTAACATCCCCTATATCTATACCATGCTTTCTTGAAGCCCCCCTACTGTTTTCACTTCCACCACTGCCACTGGCAGTCTGTACATCACTCTTTCAGTGAAGTAGTACTTCCTCACGCCCTTCTTAAACATCCTCCATCCAGCTTCATCACATTCCCTCAGGTCCTGGTGCTCTTTCTCTTTTGAAAGGCTCCCCACCTATCCTTTTTTCACCCTACTTGTAGATCTCTATCATGTCTCCTCTTACTCTTCTCTCTTCCAGGATGTAGATATTGACAGTCTTTAGCCTCTCCTCATATCCTAATAGAACTTGTGTTGCAATCCCTGCACAATTTTAGTTGCCTTTCTCTGGACTGCCTCCTACTTGCCTTTCTCTGGACTGCTTGCAATCTGTCAATATCATTTTTGAGGTGTGATCTCCAAATCTGGGCACAATACTCCAGGCAGGGTCTCACAAATGAACCATACAGAGCCAGTACCACCTGCCACCTCCTGCTGGAGATACCTCTTCCAGAGCATCCCTCCATCACACTGGCCCTACCCACTACTTTTTCACACTGCCCTGTCACTTTGAGGTAATCTGATATGACAACCAGAAGGTCCCTTTCCTGCTTTGTGACTCACAGTGCCTCTTGCTTTCCAGTACTCAGTTCCTGATTTCCTGTGCCCTAGGTACACCATTTTGCACTTTGTGAAATTGATCCCCAACTGTAATGTTTTTGACCACTCTTCCAGTTTCCCAGGATCTCTACATATTGTTTCCTCCACCTCTTGATTATCCACCCTATTAAAGATTTTGGAGTCAGGTGAAAAATGCCTACCTTTCCTTCCAGTTCATCTGCAATGTCATGTATGAAGACATTGAAAAGGACTGGTCCAGTTAGTAAGCTCTGCTGCACACTGCTTGTCATGCTTTCATCCTTGGAGACAGTGCCGTTAACAGAGCTGTGAGAAAAAACACTTCCTACCTTCAGAATTTCTGCAAAAGTCAGACATTCACTTCCACAAAAATTCAAAAATCAAATAAGCAACTTTAGTGGAAATTCTGACATAGAACAGAGGAATAAATGTATAAACTGCAGATTACTGTATTAAACAGTGGAACAAAATTCTGCAGAACTGATCACTCTCAAAGAGCATCTCAGTGGAGTTTATTTTGGCAGTTTAATACATTATTCTGCAATTCATATATTCATTCCACAGTTCAGTGAGTCACTGAACTGTGAAATGAATGTATTAATGTGTATCAACTGTCGTCGGACCGTAAAAACCCCTATATCTATAAGTTTCCAAATAAGCCCTGGTGTCTAGTGGCACCACCCCACCATCCAATCGCCGGCACCCTACCATTTAATAGTTCCTTGGTGTCTAGTATCCACCCACCCTCTAATCGCTAGCACCATAACATACATGTAATATTTCCTTGATCCCTGGTGTCTTGTAGCACTCCACACCCTCTGGTTACTGGCCCCATAAAGACATTTAATATTTCCTTTCCTGGTGTCTAGTGGCACCCCCAACCTCTGGTTGCTGGCAATATAAAATCATTTAATATTTACCTCCTTGGCATCTAGTGGCACCCCCCACACTCCAGTTGCCAGCACAGAAAAAACATTTAATATTTCCCTGATTCCTACTGTCTAGTGGTACTATCACACTCCAGTTACTGGCCCCATAAAAACATTTATATTTCCCTCCCTGGTGTCTAGTGGCATCCCCCGCACCTCCAATCACCGCCCCAAATTTACTTCCTGATGTATTTTTAAGTAAAAAGCACCTGTCAGAACTATGCACTTGTTCCTCCCATTCTAAGTGTTTATATTGTGCAGTAGTAATGCCTTCTGTGCTTTGCAAACCTTTAGAATGGAAGGAGCTAGCACCTAGTTCCAACACGTGCTTTTCACTTAACAATACATTAGGAACTAGGAAGAAAATGCAGGACTGAGCCAGTGAGCTGAAGGTGGGTGGTGTCACGAGACACCAGGAAGGGAAATATTAAATGTTTTTATGGGGCCAGTGACTGGAGGGGTGGGGAAGCTGCCATTAAACACCAGAGATCAGGGAAATATTTAAATGTTTTTATGGGGTCGGTGACCAGAGGGTGAGGGGTGCCACTAGATACCAGAGATCTGTGAAATATGAAATGTTTTTATGGGACCAGTGACCGGAGGTTGGGGGGTGCCACTAGACACTAGGGAAATAACAAATGGTAGGGTGCCAGTTTCTGGATGGTCAGTGGATGTCATTAGACACCAGGGAAATAATAAATGGTAGGGTGCCTGTGACTGGAGGGAGGAAGGTGCAAATATGCACCAGATAGTTTTTTCTTTTATCGGAACTGTGGAATAATTACATGACTAGTGGATTAGTTCCATAGTTCATGAGTATTATTTCACATTTCGGCAAGAAAATTCCATGGAACAGGGCAAAGATTCACCAAACACATTTGGAAGATTTCCAGTTTCACTAAAGGCAGAAATTCAAAATATTCCACATACCTTGGCGAACGTTCCTGAAAGTTCCGCTAAAGCAGAATTTACAACTTTCACCCGGCACTAGTCATTAACCACCACCCTCTATCACCTAGCATTAACCAGTTCCTTACCCAATTCACCAGTTTGGAACCCACCCCCGGCTGCTCAATTTCTTTGTCATGCTCATGTGTGGCACAGTGTCAAAGGCCTTGCTAAAGTCGTGAGAGGCCATGTCCAGTGCCCTTCCCTGATCTATTTCTCTGGTCATACAGTTAAAGAAATCAATCAGCCTAATCTGGCATACCGTCTCCCCCACCCATCTATGCTGCCTTTGGTGTTATAGCCCTTGGATTCATGGTACTCTACCAACCTTTCCATTAACAGGGTTTCCTACAATTTCCCCACCACTTATCTGAGACTGACCAGCCTATAGTTGCTAGACTCTTCGCTGCTGCTGCTCTTATGGAAAGGGACCACATCTGCTCTAATCAAGCCCTCCAGCACCATGCCTGTTTCCAGTGAGCTGTTGAATAAGTCCATTACTGGTACAGCTTGCACCTCCTTGAGTTCCTTTAGAACCCTTAGGTCCACCTTCAGAGCTGCAAGTCCCTTCAGGACTCTTTCATCTAAAAATGGACATGTGTACTTGTGTCCACCTCCCCTGTTTGTTCCTGCCAATCCCTGGTTGTCTGCCTCCCCCCACTATGAAGACTGAGCAGAACTACCTGTTCATGCTGTCTGTTTTTTTTTTGATCCTCTGCTGGGTAGTCTTCCCCTGCCCCCTCCATATCCTTACTATCCTTCCCCTTGCTTTCTTCTCATGTATGCACCTGAACAAAGTCTTATCCCCTTTAGCTACCCCTTTGGCTCTGCTATCCTCAGTATGTGTCTTTGCAACCCTCACTGCCTTTCCTGCTTCCCTCTGTTTTACATGGCACACCTTTCTGTCTTTGTTCCTCTGCATTTCCTTATACCTCCTGAATGCCACCTTTTTTTTCTTCACCACCTTGGGCCCTGCAATTTAATATCATAACTGTCTCTTTTTCCTTTTGCTTTTTACTCACTTCCTCAATGCAGAGGCTGGTTGCCTTAATTATGCCTTACCTTATTTTGCCCCATTCTACCTCCGTCACAATCCACCCCTACCAGGCATTTTCTGAAGCCATCTTCCATTCCTTAGAAATCCACCCTCCTAAAGTCCAGGTCCTGGGTACTTGTGTGGTATGCCTCTGCTCTCATCTTAATGTTAAATCATACTGTACAGTGATCACTGGTATCCAGGGGAATGCCTACTGTGACCTCTGCAATGCTGTCCCTATTTGTAAGCACCACCAGGTCCAGCACTGTCCTCTTCCTAGTGAGTTCATTGACTAGCTGCCTGAGAAATACCTCTTGTAGGGAGTCAGATATTGCCCTGCTCCTTGCCAAAGCTGCAGCTGAAAGGCTACAATCCACATCAGGCAGACTGAAGTTCCCAAATTGCAGCACCTCCCCCTTATTTGTCATGTTGATTACGTCTTCCCAAGTGTCTTAACCAGCTCCTCTCCCTGTACTGGATTTCTGTATATAACCCCTGTACAAACAGAGACCCCAGCTCTTGTTTCCAGGATATGCTGTCTGCATTTATTTATTTATTTATAAAAATAGACACTACACTCCTTGGCAATATCCAGGAGTCTTTTCATAGAACAAGATACAGTATTCATTATACCACTGTAAAACAAAGATATTCAACATTACTGCGGTAAATGAGAACCTTGTATATAGATACTGAACTGTGAAGTTGGTGATGAGTTTAAAATAAAACAGCAGACACAAGGAGTTTAGAGTGGAGACTGTGTGAACATGCAGTGCAAATTAAAAGAAAAATATCAGCAAACAATTAGCATGTTATTAAGGGAATCATAGCTGAGTTTGCAATTTCAGAACTGTTGTTAGTTTTGCTGTCACATTCAGGAAAGAAATGCAATTATTCAAAGTGTTGTAAACTTCAAAAGCAACTCTGAAATTACTCATTTGTCTGAACTCTTGATGGTTTGGGGGATCAGAGGTTTTTTTTAAACCAGTTCACCTATCCTTACTTCAAGCTGCTAAATAAGCCGAGTATCTAACCTACTGTGACATACTTAGTTCTCTTCCAGACCCATGAGGGTGGGACGAGAGTCTTCAGGCGAACCATGGTCTCCTAGATGCAGAAGGCAGCATGACACACTGGGCTAGATTTTCAAAAGTCAGGACTGGCACAAGAGGATTGCAGCAAGGAGAAATGGAGCTTCTAGCAGAAGGGAAAGAGCTTCTTGTACTGCACGCTGCAACAGTCCCTATTTTGGAAGGGACCATGTGTCACTGGGGGAGGTCCACCTGTGCCAACTGGGCTTGCAACAGCCATACCAGTGCCTCATGGCTGAAGGGGGCTAGGACCATGGTGGGGCTGCAACGTCCCCTAATTTGGGAGTTTCAAAACTCCATTGTGGCCTCAGATCCCCATTGTGGTTAGTCCAAACAAGTGCTTGTCTAAAATCCCTTGTGGCTAATGACAGACCTGTGCAGGGAGGGGACCCAGCAACTGGAATAGGATACTGACCAGGGACCTGCAGGAGTGCCCTAAGGGGCAATGTGTGAGTGGACAGCAGTGACTTGGTGAACAGTGGTACCGGGCAGATGTGCCCACATCAGGCTCACAGACCCACTGACAGGGTACCGTTTAGTCAGGCTTACTGTACAACATGCAGAGTGAGCCTGATTACATGCTACCCTGTCTGTGGGTCTGTGAGCCTGATGCAGGCACACCTGCTGGTGCAACTGTTTGCCCTGACACTGACATCTGTGCACACAGCATCCCTTAGGGCACTGACACAGATCACTGGACAGTGTCCCACTCCAGTTGCAGAGTCCACTGTGCTGCTGTTCCAGTGCCTGCTCTGCACTGAGCGAGGGGGAGGCATGATGACACCCTCTGTCAAACCCCTGCTATGCACTACCTGTTTGGCACAGGACCCCACTAGGGCAAATCAGGTGATGGTGATGCAGGAATCCCTGTCATTTGAAAACCTGCCGCAGGGTTTCTGGTGCACACAGAGGTTGCTGCAGGTGGGGGTTCAACACAACTTGTGCTCATCTATGGACACTTTGAAAATTGAGTGGCTAGTTAATACACAGAAAATAATTCGGCTCGCACATGTATAAATGTCATTCATAGTACTGCTGGAGAGAGCACCATTAATTTAGCCAAATGTCAAGCATTGTATTACACTTAGCAGTACATAATATGCTTCAAAATCTAATCTGAAACCCCTAACACATGGCCAGTTCTAATGTTTTGCAGTGGTCCTTGCCTTAAAAACTGATTAGTGTATTTCAATATTTAAACTGGGTAGTTACCAAAATTTTGTGTATCAGATCCTTACATGCTAATTACCTACTGACCAACAAGAAATGATTCAGACCATTTCTCATACCAGTTTGACCAGATTCCATTCCAAAATCACCTGGTCAGGTATTGGCCCTGTATCTCCCCTTACTGTTGGCCCTGTATTCCATCCCCCCCCCCATGACTTCAGGCCCATTTTGGCTTCCCTGTAGAAGAAGAGTGGTTCTGTTAACAACAAAAAAAAAAAACTCTTGCTCCCTTCTATTTATGCTATCCTCCTCCTTTTCTGCCCCACCCCCATTTAAGTGCCCCCCAAGTGTGCTTGGTTGAAAGCTTAACTGAAGAAGGCTCTAATGCTCATGGTGGTTGGCTGTTTAGCCCATTGGTGGGTTATCCTGCAAATGAACTGCTGCTCCCTCTCTCGGCATGTTTTCCGCCCTCTGTTGGTGGTACTCTGGTGATATGAGGGATCTTAGGGTTTATAACACCAGGCAATAAAGGGTGACCCTGGTAGACAGTGACTTTCAGAAAAAATATCTGTATCATTTGCAGCAGAAAACTATGATTGTGAATGTGTAATTTTTCTATAGTATTTAATTTCATTATCATTTCATTTTTGTTTGTTTTACCAATAAAAGCTCCACTGAGCAAAGCTCATTTGCAAGGAGGTGTGGAGGAGTGTGCGTTAATCAAGTGGACATAACACAACCAGTTTATCTTTCAATACACCAGGTGGTGTACATAGATTTATTTTCAATCCAGGCAAATAATGAAGTGAACTGAGTACGTAAAGGAAAATAAAAGGAAGCAGCAAGAGCAATCAGCAATTCTTTGCATTACGGTAGGACATGTAGACAGGCCCATGTGACCTTGAGCCCGTCCCATTTAGTACACAAAACACTTTATTTTATCTTATACAGGCTATTTTTAATTTATGCCCCATGCAACTTTATCTTTGAAATACTAATACAGCATTAGTTCTGCAGAATATACCTTTGGGCTTGTGTGTTTTAATACAAGTAAATAATCCTCATGAATATGAGATGGTGCCCCTCCTCCACACAAGCAGAACTAATTCTAATTAGATAAATATACATGGAGAATGGATAGCTGACTCTTAAAGGAGTTCCGAAGCAACATGGATCATGTCAGCAGGTAAGCTATCACCATGCTTTTTATCTTTATATAGGGGCAAAAAAGGCACTATTTATCTCTCAATGTTCATTTAGTGGCAAAAAGAATACTTTAAGAGGTGTGAGACACTAAGAAAATCATACGTAGTGAGATAGTGGGGACTGAAACACTGAAGGGAAGGGAGCAGGTGTGCGCCTTCTAGTTCACCTTCCTTGGCACTCTGCCTCTCCGCACCACACTGCAGCGAAATGCATTGTTACTAAGGTTTTCTTTCAGTATTTGTTTCAGCACCCAAAATAAAGGAATTCACAAAAACCTAAAAGTGAAACTGCCATGAACAGGGTGAGCCACCTGACAATGGCGACGGCTCCAGTTTTACATTTAGGGGCTTGCGAGTGACATAAAAACATTCCTGCCCAGTCTATGAGGTACATAAGCTGACTGATACTAAAACAAAAAGCATCCCTTCTATCCATGGGATCTGCCATTAAATCGAAGGGGTAAAGAGGTAGCGGCTTGCTACAAAACAAATACGTTGGACAGCAAAGTAAGGTTATCCCAGTTTTACATGGTTGGTTCACCCAAAACAACAGGCCCATAAAGACTTCAGCCTCTCAGTGTTGCACTCAGTGCTAGAGGGCTAGAACCCTATGGGCAATACTTTTTATATTACACCTATTTATAGTTTATTCAGCAGGAGAGTCTCCTGTTAGGGGACACCTAACATCTAGTACCCCAAAATAATGGACACACATGTCATATTTCACTGAGCAATTTATGTGCATCTCATCTTGTATTTAGCTAACAGGGAACTAGAAACACAGCAAGAAAGAGTTGCAGGTGACCAGTCTGCCAGAAGAGGTGAAGATAGAAAAGTGAATATGAAGCAGGAATAAAAAGGGGGGGTCGGTCAGTTAGTGTTGCAACACTTCATACAGGATCCCTAATTTCTACTATTCACAAGGACAGAAGTATCACCCTGCCACAGGAGGTCCTGGTTGGGACTGTACAGTACAGAATAAAAATGCAGCAGTGACAATTGTACAGACTGAGAAATAAAATAAGTTATAAATGGCAAGAAAACAATCTAGAAAACTGATTGGCTGATAAGCCCTAGACACAGTAATGTTATTTCACGATAACATCACTATATGTACAATAGAGCAGGCAGCGAAATGACCACATGACCATAACAGGAATCACTGTCCACTTCATGTCCACCCAAGCAAACATTATCACACTGTTAAGCTGTGACAGCTTCACCCTCCCCTTCCTGTATGGCTGCACCCCCCAAACACCAGTTCAATCCTTAAGTCCCCAAGTCCCCCAGTCAAGGCAAATAGCACTTCAACACATAAAATAAATTAGCTTTGATTCCATTTTCCCCCCAAAGTGAGCTACTTTAAAGCATCGTGCTGACCATAACTGCTGGCCGCATGGTTTGCTGAAGCTGCTCAGTTTTGGGAAAAAAAGCTGCCATAAAAAGAATCCTTAACATGTATCCTCAAATTAACCACTAGCACATATCCTCCCTACCCACACTGCTCCTTCTCTACTCATGGTCAAACTGTGATCAAAAAGCCAAAGTTTGAACTTGTCACAACAAACTGCTTCTCCAACTGCTCTTTGTCTCATAAACCATATTAGCACGTGCACAGTATAGTGTGCTGCTGTACAGTTCACTGAGTGGCTCAATGAATTAAAACAAAAAAGAAACAGAAACTGAAAATATAGCCCTCTTTAAGGGACAGGTGAACGGCTATGCGGTAGGAGGCAGAATTAAATTTAAAGATCACAGACAACAGTGAAAGAATGAAAAAACATTGGTGTCCAGGCCAGCCACCATCATTCAGATAGGAGCTCCTCCTAGTGGTGGAAAAATATAATGGACTTTTCTTTTCTAAACATATACTTCCACACACAAAAATCAAATAAAAAAATGTTTTTTGGTTTTTTTTCTTTTTTATCAACAAGAAAGCCATTGTATAATAGCAATAAGGGACACCAGGGTGTGTGTTATTGTGTACTAATGTCACTTCTTGGGTGCTGAATGCACTCAGCCTGTGGCCCCATGCTTCAACCACCTGAGACATGAAATTATTACACAGTAACACACACCCTGTCATGCCTTATTGCTTAATTATGATAGTATGTAGTCAGATAGATCATAGAAAGAATAGCAGGTACAGAACAGATACCAAGACGTATAATCTTGGGGATAATATAGAAAATAAAGCAAAGTATGATACCTGTGTGATACATTTCAGATTATGATTTAGTTATCCTTTATTTCAGATCATGGTGGACATGCAATGATGTGGGTATACACATCACAATATATTTCTAATGTATGTCAGACCATGGTAAATGTGCAATGATATAGGCATTTTAGATTGTATTGCACTTGTAATGTATTTTAGGCTGCCATACATTCATCAGCATCAAGTGACCTTTTTCAATCAAATCATGGGTTCTCAAAGTATGTTAAATGAATTGGTTGTTGTAGATATGCAGCATCATCTTTTGCATAGCTAGTACATATTTATTGCAATATGAATTAGATCACATAGGACTGTGTTATTGTAGCTAATGAGACCATCCTGCCATCTTTTAGGCAAATAAATATCCCTACAGGTCTGACATGATTATGCTGTTCATTATTTAGAGTGCTGGCCCCCATCTCCATGTGGAGGAGTATGTGACTGCAACAGCTGATGTGCAGCCATCTGAGTTTTTATGAGTGGATTTAGTCTGGGAAGCGAACTCCCTCCCCCTCAAAAAAGGGCTGCGCACTGGGGGAAGAGGCTGGGTGACCTCCCATTGATAAGGGTAAAGTATCAACAAATAATCAGCTACCTAATTAATAAATTACTCGGTGGAGAAAGAGAGAGGAGACATCCTCTCTAATAGTGTGGAAGGCTGCAGGTGGGCGTAATGATGGTGAATCAAATAAATCAATATGAAAACACACCCTATCAAATAACAACCATATTTCTGGACTTTTTTTTGTTTGAACTGAACCATTAAAGGAGGTCCTTGACATGGCAGCTCAGCTTGCAATTAGAGATGGGGCAAAATTTAAATCTGTGGGTGAAGTTGCCATGAAGCAGGCAAAATTTGCATCCGTGGAGCTTTGCAAAGTTTTCCTGACCCCTAGCAACTTTGACTTCACCTGAAATTGTTATGGTTTCACTCACAAACTGTGGAATTGTACCCGCAAGTACATATGAACATATACGAACATAGGAAATTTGCCAGCAGATAAAGGCCTAGAGGTCTATCAAGTCTGCTTGAATGTGCAGCTAGCACCCCTTATTCTGCAGCTGCCCTTCCCTTCCACCCTTCCCCTTCATTAACCCTCCCCCTTGTCCTGTCCCATCCTCATTTGAAGCAGTCCACTGTTCTACTGCATACCACTTCAGCAGATAACGCATTCCACCCAGCCACCACCCTCTCTGTAAAAAAGTGTCACCTCATCTCCCTCCTGAACCTTCCTCGCTCCAGTCTCATATGATGGCCCCTGGTGTCCCTCCCCTCCCTTACTTTGAACAGCCCCTCTGTACCTGTTTTGTTTATTCCTTTCATGTATTTAAAGGTTTCAATCATGTCACCCCTGTCTCTCCTCTCCTCCAGTAAGTACATGTTCAACTCCTTCAACCTCCTCTCATATGATTAGTCCCCCAGCCCCTTGATCATCTTTGTCGCTCTGCACTGCACCCCCTCCAGTAACTTAATGTCCTTCTTCAGATACAGGCGCCAGTACTGCACGCAGTACTCCAGGTGTGGTCTAACTAATGACCTATACAGTGGCAGAATCACCTCCTCCCTGCTCGAGGATATACCCCTTGCAACACAACCCAGCATTTTGTTGGCCTTTGCAGCTCCTTCCTACATTGTGCCAAGTTGTTCATTGACCCTGTAATGAGCACACCCAGATCCTTCTCCTCCTCTGTCTGGGCTAGCTGCACTCCCCCTAGCTGGTAACTCCTCCTTGGGTTCTTCATCCCAACATGCAGCACCTTGCACTTTTTGGCATTAAAGCTCAGTTGCCAGGTGTCTGACCAGGTTTCAAGCTTTGGCAGATCATTCTGCAACCCCTGCCATCCCCCTAGGTCATCCACCACCGCGCCTACCTTGGTATCATCAGCAGACAGACTGATCTTGCTCTTGATGTCCCATGATATGTCTGCAATGAATATCCCAAACAACACTGGTCCCAACACCGAGCCCTGTAGAACACCGCTCGTCACTGCCCTTGGATGTGAGAGCTCCCCACCCATCACCACCCTCTGTTGCCTTCCCTGTAGCCAGTTTCCTACCCATCTCACCAGCTTTGCACCCACCCCTGTGCCTACTAACTTCCTTCCCAGCCTTCCATGTGGCACTGAGTCGAATGCCTTACTGAAGTCCAGATACAGGACATTCACTGCATGGCCCCTGTCCAGTTGCCTAGTTACCCAGTCATAGAACTCAACCAGGTTGGTTTGGCAGGATCTGCCATGTATGAAGCCATGCTGTCTGCTGTCCTGTAGTCCTTTGGCCTCTAGGAGGGCCACCAGCCTCTCCTTCAGGATAGTCTCCATTAGCTTACCCACGATGGATGTGAGGCTTACTGGTCTGTAGTTTCCCGACTCATCCTTGGGGCCACTCTTGTGGAGGGGCACCACATGAGCCATCCTCCAGTCCTGAGGTACACACCCCGAATGTAGTGAGGCATTAAATAGGTCTGCCAAAGGTCCTGCAAGGACCTCTGCCAGCTCCTTCAGTACCCTGGGGTGAATGCCATCGGGTCTGGCGCCTTGTCCACCCTCAGTGCCTTCAAACCCTCTCGAACTCTGCTCTCCATGATTTCCCCATCTGTCACCACTTCCCACCCTGCTTCTACCATTTCTCCCACCTTGGGTGTCACCCCCTCTTCTCTTTAGTAAATAATGAGCAGAAGTACTCATTTAGTGCTTCCACCTTATCGCACCCTGCTTCCACCAAACCCCCGCTCCTTCCTAATCCTTACTATGTGGTCCTTATAGCTCCTTTTCTCCCTGATGTACTTAAAGAAGTCCTTCTCCCCCTTCTTAATGCCTTGTGCCAGCCTGATTTCCGTAGATGCTTTGGCTCCCCTTACTGCCCTTGTCACCTTCTTCGATTCTGTCAAGTACTCCTCCCTATCCTCCCCCCCTCTATGTTTTCTTGTACTTCCTAAAGGCAGCTCTTTTCCTCCTTACCTTTTCCACGACCTCCCTGCTCAACCAGATTGGTTTCTTAGCCCTAGCCTTCTTGCTCTGGGCTTTGCAGCAGGTTTTGGTTGCCTCCACTATCCCCAGCTTTATGAGCTCCCACCTCTGGTTAGTGTCCATACTAGATTGAATTCTGGCCAGGTACCCTTTTACCACTTCCCCCATCCTCCCAAAGTTGGCCCTTCTGAAGTTCAGCACTATTGTGCCAGATTCCACTCCTTCCTTGCCCATATCCAATGTGAGCCATACTGAGTGGTGGTCACTCCTTGACAGCGGATCCTCCACTGTAAGTTCTCTCACAAAGTCCCCATTTGCCAGCACAAGGTCAAGGGTATTCCCTGACCTGGCTGGTTTGCTAACCATTTGCAGCAGGAAGCTGTGCTGGAAGGCATCCAGCAGTACCTGCTCCCTTCTGTTCCTGGTTGTTGGGGTGCTCCAGTCCACTCCTGGCATGTTGAAGTCCCCCACAATCACCATACTACCCTTCTCGCAGGTCCTCCTGATCTGTCCCGCTAGTTCCCTGTCTAACTCCATCTGAGATGGTGGCCTGTACACCACTCCCATTCTAAGAATCCTATTCTTGGAATCCTGGATTTGCATCCAAAGTGACTCCGTACTACCCTTCTCCCCTTCCTCCCTTACACACTTCAGTCCTTCCTTCACATATAGTGCCACACCCCCTCCTTTCCCAATCACCCTGTCCCTATGAAATAACATGTACCCTGGTACAGACAGGTCCCAGTCATTGTATTGGGTTGCCCATGTTTCCATGATGGCTGCAATGTCCACCTCTCCGTCTGCCATGAGAACCTGTAACTTTGCAGTTTTCCTTCCAAGGCTCCTAGCATTAAGGGTAACCACCTTCCACCCTCCCCCCCCCACCATCCTGCCCTCCTTTCCTAGCATCACCAACAGTACTTGCCATTTGTCCTTTGTCACTGTTATGGGGGTTAAGCTCATATGGTTTCCCAACCTGTGGTCTCTGCATATCTCTTCCCCAACTGCCACCCCCCACTCCTAATTTAAATTCTCAACTTCCTCTATGTACTCCTCCATCCTCTGTTTCAACACTTTCTTTCCCTCCTCACTCAAGTGTAGTCTGTCCTTGGCATAGAAACTACTGTCCTCCCAGGTCCCTCCCACCCCCACAGCCCATACCCTTTAGCACAACACCAGGTTCTTAGCCATCCGTTAAATTCCTCTATTCTCAGCTTTCTTGTTGTGCTTGCCTTTGGCACCGGAAGTATCTCTGAAAAAGTTACTGATCTTCCTGCCCCCTCACATAATTGTGCTAGTTCCTCAAACCTCCTCTGGACTGTATCTACTGTCTTGTCAGCCAGGTCGTTTGTCCCAAGATGTATAATTAAATGAGGCTTGTCCCTACCCCTTCTAGCATATTTCAGAACAGACTGTCCCACCCTTTCCACTGTCATTCCTGGCATGGCCTCCACCCAAATGTGACTATGCCTCTCCCCCTTGCTATAACAACCTAACTCCTCTTAGTATTGAGTCCCCCAGCACTAAGATTCCACCCCTCTTACTCCCTGCTTGCTTCCATTCATCTCCCTCTCTCATTTCCAGCTCCTCTTCTTCCTCCTGCACATTATTTCCCCCTTTTACCCATGTTGCAATTCTCCCAGCAGAATTTCCCCCCGCTCCAGTTTGGTCCAGGCATTTATTAATTACTCATCTAATTTCATCATTTCCCTCCTCCACCTTCTTCCTCTCTAGCAGTGCACAACTATTTTCTGAAGGGCCTTCACAAATGCCCGCTCCCTCTCTCTTCATAGTAATCTGTTCTCTCCAGTCCACTCCATGACTTTTGCCACGTCTTCGCCTCCCCTCACAAGTTCCTATCTACTCCTTCCATTTGTCTTTTGTCTACTGACCTGGTTTCCCCAGCAATTGTTCTTCCTGGCCTGGTCCCCTTTGTCTCTGCTTCCCTTCTTCGGACCCTTTTCTCACCACTGTTGGCTTAAATCACCCTCCCTCATCTCCTCTTCTTCCTCCCACCAGTATTGGGCTAAACCCACCCCCAATCTGCCTTGCCTGTCTTAGTTCCTCCTGCAGACCCTCAATCTCCGTTCTAAGTTTTTCTATGTGGTTGCACACTAAACATCCTCCCACACTCCAGGCAATTTTTAGAAAGATTGGTGCACCACAGTTGTTGCAGCCTTCCACCCTACCCATTGCTGTCATTGCCCACCAGTGACCCCCCACCCTTCCAGATGCAGGATACCAAACACTCCCCCAAGTCTCCCCTCTCCCTCCTCTATCAGTGCAAAACATTTTCTTTATTTCCCTTACCTCCTTTGTTGCACACGTTTATATTTATTGAGCAACTGTTTTTTATATTCCTATCCTTCCTATCCACACTCAAAAAGAGACTTTAAGTAGCCATTGCACACCCTTCTTCAAACTCCTACTCCTACTTTTCCCAATGCAATATCAATGCAAAGAAGTAATAATGAAAGCTCCTAGATTTGCATTTACTTCCCTTCCACTGAGAGAGCAGTCACCTCTTCACTTTTGTGAATTTGTGGGCAAAATCCCATATTTTGTGGGTGAAATTCTGCACTTTGCACTTCATGGATCAATATACATTCCACGAATTGTGCTAAATTCATGGATTAATTCACAATGTGAATTTTGCCAACTTCGCCCATCTCTACTTGCAATCTTTCTTATTTTTATTTTTTTATTTATTTATGTCTAGGATTACAAATACCTTTGAGCCAGGGCTTTTTTGCAAAGGTTCCATGTCAGTTAACATTTCAAGTACAGTGAGACAAAAAGACAACAGTATGAGCAAAACAGGAAACATTAATCAGCAAACATGCAGTTACAAAAAATAGAAATAAAAAAAAAACAAGTGAGCTTAGAGGGTGGTAATGAGGGAATAGTGAAAGAGGTGTGAAGAGATGATGGAGCACAGAGGGAAAAAGAGTAGGAGGACAGAGGAAGGGAACACAGAGGGAAGAGAGTAAGATGGGGAGAGTGGGGAGGGGAAACAAGGGGGGAGTCAGAGCAGCCAAGGGCATTGTCAAGACAAACAGGGGAAGTGCAGGCAGGGGTGCAAGTGCTGCGTAAGAAAAAGAAATGAATAATGCTAGAGCAATATTCAAGGGGGGTCAGCTAGTTGAGGCAGTCACAGGAGCTGGAGGCAATGAGAGAAAGATGGAGCCTTGATTTAAATGCACCAAGTGTGGGAGTGGAGGAAATGTCACTGGAGAGCCCATTTAGCCAGGTAGATGCCATATAATCAAAAGGTCTTTGACCTTGTGTTGTGTGACAGTGGGGAAATTGCAGGAGCTGTAGTTTAGACCCCCCTGGTATTGTGGGGTTATTTCTAGGGTGAAGAAGAGCACAGACTCCAGGGGGTGCTAGGCCCATAGTTATTTTCTTTGCTATGGTGCAGGTTTGGTACTTTATCCGCGTTTGGTACTTTATCCGATTGGTGAGTTGCAACCACCCAGTTTGTGCATAGAGGTCACTCATATGAGTGAGATGGTGGGATCCGGTGATGAGCTGACATGCCTTCTTGAAGGAGGTGGATACACATCAGAAAGCGATAGCGGTGGCAGAACTATAGATGATAAGTCCATAATCTATAATGGAGATGATATAGCTCTGGACAGCAACTGTTGGGGCTTCTGGGGTAAGATGTTGCCTGTACCGATAAACTAGGCCAAGATAGGTATTAGCAGCTTTGGCTACATAGTCAATATGGGCACCATAGGAGAGATGAGGGTCTAGGGTGATCCCAAGGTATTTAAATGATTGTACCTGCTTCAGAGCGACTCCATGATTGGTTTGGATGGATAGCGGGGGCTGCTTATGCTTGTTGTGAGAGCTGCTCAAAATCATGGATTTTGTTTTTTTGTGATTAAGGATCAGTTTGTGCTTTGTAAACCAGTTTTCTACAGAGGCAAAGTGAAGCTAAAGGTTGTCTTCTGTTGTTTTGGATCCTGTTGTGAGGCAAGGATTGTTCCTCACATCCCGATATTCAGCCCAGGATGTGCTGAGCCCATGCAGGTGCAACCCCTACTTGCGCTGCACACAGTTGATCCAAAAAAAAAAAAAAAGGAGTAACAGCTGGCCACCCACAGATGAGCTGCCTTATTGCAGGGTGCAACATGGCAGCTGCCACCTGTGGGTGGCCACCCAAGCTCTGGTGGCACCTTCATGGTGGTCCCCCCATGCCCGATCATGGGCATTAGTATTGTAATAATGGTCCTATATCCCTGGTGGTCCAGTGGATCGCTCGCAGCCCAATTGCTGGCATATGTAATAAAATAATAGTCCTGTATCCCTGGTAGTCCAGTGGACCACTCACAGCCCGATCACGGGCATCAGTAATGAATTATGACAAACCAATCCATCCCAGGTGGTCCAGCGGTACCCCCTCCCCACCAGCCACTGGGCCCACCGCCCCTCCCACCCAGTCAGCGGCGGGTGGCAGCTCCCCACCCACTTGCTGCCCTGCCGCCCACCGACTGACTCAGTATGGTAGGACTGTATGCTCATTGGTCCACAGTGTGAGCCAATGGGAGTGCAGCCCATACCATACTACACAGTCCAGAAATGTAAATGGATCCATTCACATATCTGGTCTGTGTAGTACGGTATGGGCTGCATGCCCATTGGCTCATGCGGTGGACCAATGGGTGTACAGCCCTACATATACGGGGTCAGTCAGTGGGCGGCGAGGCAGCAAGCAGATTGGGAGCTGCCGCCGTGTCCGCTGACTGCGGAGTTTATGGCCTAGAGGGTGTGGGTGGTGGGGGTACCGCTGGACCACCAGGGATGGATTGGTTTGTTATAATTCATTACTGACACCTGCAATCGGGCTGTGAGCAGTCCACTGGACCATCAGGGATATAGTACTATTATTTTATTACATATGCCCGCGATCGGGCTGCGAGAGGTCCACTAGACTATCAGGGATATAGGACCTTGTAGTGTATCACATATGCCCACGATTGGGCTGGGAGTGGTCCACTGGACCACCAGGGATATGGGACATTTGCAATTTATACATATGCCCGCTATCGATCGTTGGAGCATGTTGCTGCTTGTGCAGGGGGCATCAGTCCTCAAAAGCTGCAGCCTGGCAGGGTGCCAGGTGCAAGTCACCGGGGGTGGATGCACCTGCATGGAAATGGGGCCATAATGACATGCAAATGGCCCATTTGCACCTTGCTTGCATTATGGCCCCATTTGCATGTGCACTTTTGAATATCGCAGCTGTTGCGCCAACACAATGGCACTTGCGCTAGCGCATCCCCTTGCTCCACTCTGGCCACTTGCACTGGCACAATGCCACTGCGCCATGCACACTGCGGGTGGCCAAGGAGTGATATTCAACAATGCTGTGCCAAGGCACAGCTCTATTGAATATCACCCTGTCAATGCCCATGCACATCCTAGTTGCGCTGCACCCAGGCTTGCGCCACAGCCTGGTGCAGTTTGAATATCCCACCCACTATGTAGTATATGCTATAATTATTGAGCCTTTTTTAAATTATTGTGCTTTTGTTAGTGTAGAAGCATTTGCTAGTCCAATGTTAATTAGGATAACAATAAAATAAATATCAGTGTCCTGTGCTTTCATATTCTTGAATTACAAATACTGGAGAGTTACAATACTTAGTATTTAAATTTAGTTGTATGAAGGCATTTTAATTTTTAAGAGGGGTATATACCCTCTTGACCTGAAGTAGAAGTGAAAAGTGATAACACCCTATCCCAGTATAGTAAAGTATAACTAATCAATTTTTCAGCCATATTGTTAAATATAAACACTGCATAGATGATTTACTAATTATTTGGGAATGCACTGAAGCAGAAACTATAGCATTTTCATGGTATCTAAATGATAACACTTTGGGTTTAAAGTTTACAGTACAATATGGACAAAATTAGATCAAGTACTTAGATTTAAGGGGATTGTTGACACACCAGTTAAAACCAAAGCCTATAGGAAAAAAACTGCAGGAAACAGTGTTTTGCATAAGTGCAGTTCATATCTGAGATATACAATAGAGGCTTTGCCATTTGAACAACTAATTCGACTTAAAATGAACTGTTCAGAGCCAGCTGATTTTATACAGGCAAAAGAAGATTTGTTTGGTAGACTGAGACAATGGGGATATAAAGAAGGGGTCCTAAATATGGTATTTGAAAAAGTGGAATCTGGGCCCAAAATGAAGCTCCTCCAATATAAACAAAAGGACTCCGATGTAGACAGGATAGGTTTTTATCACATAATATCACCCCAGTTCTATGCATTTAAAAACCATAATAAAAAAGCATTGGCATGTCTTGGGGGCAGACAGTGACCTCAAGGATGTTTTGAATGCTGGACCCCTAGTGGCTTTCAAGAAGAGCAGAAGTCTTCATGATTTATTGGTTCACACTGAATTTAAAAATCCATCAATGATTAAAACATGGTTAGGGATAAACCAGTGGGCCCTTTTCCATGTAAAACCTGCAAATCAGCTGTCCAGGGGAATGAGTTCAAAAACCCTAGCAGTTTAGGAGAAAGAGTAATAAAAATGAATGATTTTATTACATGTTCCACTAGGTTTGTTGTTTATGCCCTGTGGTGCTCATGTGGTAGAGTATCTATAGGACAAACTATATGCACCCTCAAAGAAGGAATACAAGAGCAACACAGGGCTATCCAGAAATTAGATCAGTCACATCAAATCTGCAAACATATGGCAGACCTAATAGACATTTCAAATCATCAGTTTGTACATGGGTATTGACCACATTCCCTATACCTGTAAAATAAGAGGGCAGATCCCATGAGTTAGATAAAGCAGAATCCATGTGGATCTTCAGATCAAAAAAGTATGAAAGTAGCAGCCTTTAATGATTTTTGAACTGGCAGCCATTTATTCATAAATAAAGATGTCAAAAGGTAATGAATATAATTCAATTTTATGATTATGCTAGGGTGGTTCTGTACTTTCTGTGTAATTCATTATACTTTATTTTCTCTGGTTCATATTTTGTGTATATGTTGTGAGCTTTAAAAAACAGTATATTTACTGTTGGAATTTTTCATCAGCTGGATGTATAAATGTTTTGCACTAAAGGAGAAAATATTATATATTATACTGTTAATAATACTGTCAGTTTTAAAACATTCTGTATTTTCTGTGGTGTTCTTTATATTTAATTTTTTCTTGTTCATATTTTATGTGTATGTTGTGAACTTTTAAAAAACAGCATATTTACTGTTGGAATTTCTCATCAGCTGAATGTATAAATGTTTTGCACCAAAGAAAAAATAATATATATTATGCTGTTATTAATATTGTCAGCAACATAGTTATGTTAATAGATGTGCATTTTACAAGTTGTTTGATTAGTCACCCAGTAATGAGGATTGCGTGGCAACATGCAACAGTTAAACTTACAAGGAACCCACACACGCTCTGAAAAAAAGACTGCTGTATGCAAGCCAGTCCACATAAATATTTTATATTTTATTGCTCCAAAGACATAAAATAGGTGTAGCCCTTGGAGGCCTCCACAAACAGACCAAAGTTTCACGTCCATTACGGATGCTTTGTCAAGGTCACCTTACAAAGTGTCCGTAAGGGGCATGAAACATTGATCTGTTTGTGGGGGCCTCCTGTAGCTACACCTGTTTTATGTCCTCGAAGTAATAAAAAGTAACATTTTTATGTAGACTGGCTTGCCTACAGCAGTCTTTTATTTGGAGTGTGTGTGCGCGGTCTTGTAAGTCTTCCTGTTTATCAAAATAGACCTACTAGCACCTTTTCCCTAGATCGACCCTTTTTGTTTGTTCTATACCCCAGCAATGCTGTGTGTGCATTTTATTAGGAATTTGCCTTTGAATTTATGAGCACACCAACACTAAGGAGAGCTGGGCTATGCTGCACACATTCACTTAGCAAATAGTGAGGTGAACTGTAATTGATTCATTGTTCATTATTTAATTTGAATAGATGCACCTACACTTTGAGGGTATTTAAATCCACTTACGTTGTAGCCTGGTTACACCTCCTGATGAAGGGGTGGCATAGCCCCACAGCTCTGAGGCTGGTTAGAGGGATGTGAAGCCAACATGCTCACCTAAATGTGTTTCATTGCATCTTACATTTGTAAGTATTGCATTTTTTTCAGCAATAAAAATACTCTCACTGAATTTTCTCATATCTGGAATGCTGGATTTTATTTTTTCATGGTTGTGTAACTTTCATTTTTCTATCACCCGCTGGTTTGCTGGAGTCGCATTCTTCTTTACTTGCATAGTATTAACGTATAACATACTGGTTCTCAAACAAAACTCAGATACAAGTCATATTATCAAGACTTACAGTTGGTATTATCCTACCTTACTTCTCTATTGATATGGATTGGAAGGATTCAAAACAGGCCTAAGCCTGGTCGCATGATTTACAAAGGTACTAAGGCCAGAAGTCATCTATGAATGGTGGGCATGTTTGACCCTTGATATTCTTAGGGGAGCATCAAGTTCCACGTGTGAGTAAGATTGGCTAGGAAGTGGGATAGGGCAGTATCAATGTCAGGGGCATGATAGACCAGTAAGCAATCTGAAGCACTAACATTATGTAGTAGGGCATGAGTGTCAAGAGATCTGAGAGATCTAGACCACATGTATTTGGGGGTGGAGTGGGTAAGTTTCACTTTCCTGACACAGTAGGTAATGCTGTGATCACTGAATGCATACAGCAGTGTGACTGCTGTTATGAAGCGATGCAGCTAGGAGGCAAGTATTCAGTTCGGCAGGGAATGTAAGGGGGTGTGAGGGTTGAATTGGGTTGCTTAATAAATTAATTGCATGAGGTTTAGGAACTCAATCATTTGGAGTGTAGGTTTAATGGAGGGGGAGAGCCAACTATCACTTCCAGTAGCGTAGCAAATTCCCAGAGGGCTTGGGTGCAAGGCAATGTTACAGGGCCCATCACCAGTTTTAAATAAACATAAAAATTATGATTTTGGGCCCTCAAACCTCGTGGGCCCGGGTTCCACTGCACCCCCAGCACCCTTGTAGCTACGCCCCTGATCACTTCATTAAAGAATGCAGTGAACTCTGATTCCCACTACTGTTATTATTTCAACTTAAATCAGCAGTATAAGCAAATTCCCTAAAAGATGGGACTTCGTGTTCTTACCATGTGCTCTGTGCAGGATAAACATATGATCTGAGACTACCTCACCCTCTAGTAGTGGCTGGTGGCTTGTTTATCTGCAGCCTTTATAATCTGTTTTAACGCATGACTGTGAAGTATTTCTACATGTCCTTATAAACAAATCATGGCAACCAAGCTCCACGTGATATGCAGGGGTTGGGGGTTGAGTGGTATGTTGTGTGAAAGAGTGTCTGTTTCTTTAAAAAAAAATTAGTGTGAGAGGAGCATAAGTTCCAATAGGCAAATAGCTGTACCTGAAAACCATGCTCCACATGGTACATGGGAGGGGCAGAACAGCATACATAGGGGAAAAGCATCTGTTTCCCAAAATAAACTGTAAATGAGAATGAAAGGAGAATTAGCGCTATTTAACTAATAACTCCATTGTGCTATCGGGAGCAACTGAGCTTCCTGTAGAACTCAGCTCACCACCACGATTATTAAACCATTATTATATAAAGTTTAAATTATCAGATATATGCTGATGCTGTTAAAGATGTTATAGTATATACTGGCCTACCAGAGCAGTGGTAGCGCTACTGCTTGCGATGCCAATGACATGGGTTTGGGAGTGAATCCAGGCTGTTGGAGGGCCAGCTGGTGGGAGGAGGATGGAACATCTGTAGGACTGCTCTCCTCCACTGATGGAGAGCGTAGGCAGAGCCCGAAGCCAGCCTGGCCTCTGGCAGAAGATGGAGGAAAGGCAGCCTGGAGTAAGAAGGTTTGGAGGCATGGCACATATCAGTAAACATCACATAGGAGAATGTGGTGTACAGCATGACATCATTGCACAGTATATCTCCCAGGGACCAAAAATTGGAGGAAAAAATCCAGTAGTAGGATGAGGATGAGCACCCACAGGCTCACACAACCAACTGGGTACGCTGAACCAAACTAGATCTGTTCTGCATTGAGACTCGGGGAACCCCACAGACACAGCAGGGAATACAGTGCCTATGGGAAAACATCAGGCAAACAAGTCTGGTAGATGTTAAGGTGATGGGGCTGGGATGCTGCTCAGGAGGAGGGCCAACCAGGAGGGAAAGAAAAAAATAAAAATAAAAGATGCTATAATTATCAACAAGAAAGGGTGGGGCACAGTACCTTACTAGGTCAGTATTACATGGACAAATTGATATAACTCATCAGGTTTAAGTAACAACTTAGAAAAGCATACCATAACCAATCAATCAATCAATCAATCAATCAAAATCTTTATTTATTCAGGCGAACATCATTGAGCATAGCTCATTTACAAGATGGACCTGAGTGGTCATAACAATATAAGGTTACAAATTTTACACAAAAACATGGTACTGAATAAACACAAATACAATGATTTATGAATGAGACAGATAAACAAATATTTACATATATACAAGGCAAAATGACAATAAACCTAAATCATATTAAAAGGAAAGAAACAAACAGAATAGTAGGGATAAAGCTCGGGTAGTTGGACTTGGGTGGGCATTTTTGTATGAAGTAGGTTGGAGAACAAGCTAGAAGAACGATAGAGAAATAGGGGTAGCATAAAAGGGTGGGGAAGGAGGGGGTGTGAGAGGACTAGGCCTTATGGAAGCAGTTGCATGATTCTGGGAATAGACTAGTGTACAGTTTTTTGAAGGATGTTAAAGGAATGAGGGTCTCCAATTTCAAGGTCTTTTGAAGAGAATTCCAGATAAGTGCTAGGAATAGCTGATTGCAGCCATTCCATACCGGGTGCAGGTGATAGGAATCTTCAGCATGATGAGTTTATTGATCCTTAGGGTGTAAGGCCTGGATGTGATCCGTTGAAACAGTCTGAGATGTAGGAAGGAGTTTGTTTGTCAGAGCTTTGTAGATCCAGACAGCAGCATTTTTGTTTCTTCTATGTTGTAGGGATGTCCAACTGACTGCATTGTAGAGAGAGCAATGATGTGTGCTGGGGGGAAGATCTGTAATGAATCTAATAGCTCTATGATACAAGGTGTCTAATTTATTTAAATGGGAGAGGAGCAGTGGCCATAGGGAAGTCAGCATAGTCAATGAGGGATAGGAATGATGCCAAGATTAGCCTTTGTTTGGAATCTCTGGTAAGGTAGTGTTTGATCCTATAAAATAGGCCAAGTCTTTGTCTAAGCTTTTTCAGGAGCTCTTCAATGTGGCTGGTGTAGTCAAGTTTATTGTCAATCCAGACTCCGAGATATTTGAATTTGTCCACGTATTCCAGATTTTCACCAAGGATGGTAGATAATTGTGGGAGGGTGAATGATGGGACAGTGGAAGAGCAGCTCTTGGTGGCAAAGAACATAGCTTTCGTTTTCTTGGCATTTAGTAGTAATTTCTTTTCTAGTAAGTTGTGCTGTAGGAGGGAGAACTCAGACTGTAAAAGCTCACAGGCTTTTGATGGTGAGGATTACTGACCTATAGTACAGTATCATCTCAAAAGGTGAATATTAGATTGTGAGAGATTGGAGTCAATATTGTTGATATAAATGGCAAAGAGGATGGGGCCCAGGATGGAGCCATGTACACCTCTTAGGAGTGGTTTAGAGGTAGATAGGTCACCTTCATTTTTTACCAGTTGTAATCTTCCGGAGAGATAGCATCTGAACCATTTAAGAGAGAGTGAGTCAAGGCCTATGGAGTTCAGAGAGGAGATTAGTAGTTCATGGTCCACAGTGTCAAAGGCTTTGCTTAGATCCAGGAACACAGCACAGGTGTTATTCTTTTTGTCTAAGGCAGTCTGCCAGTCATTTGTAACTTTTGCTAAGGCAGAGATGGTGCTGTGCATAGATCTAAACCCAGATTGAGCTGGGTTAAGGAGATTGTTGGTATCAAGGTAGGCACTTAACTGAAAGTTTACTAACTTTTCAAGCATCTTGGACAGTACTGGTAAGATGGAAATGGGCCTATAGTTGTTGAGGTCCATGGGATCACCTGCCTTAAGTAGTGGAAACACTACTACACTAAACCCCCTCCCTTTCGCCCAGCCAACACTGCCACCTATCACGCTTTTTTATGTTTGTTTGTTTATTTGTTTTACTTTTAATTTCCCCACACACCAATGCTAACCCCATCTTTTAGGGCAACTCCTATCCCATCCCCAACTATCCTAGCACATTCCCATAGTTAGGTGGTTTACCCTCATAGCAGGGCCTTTAGGCCAAGGGCAGTGAGATTCAAATTGATGATTCTTTCTCTCTGCCATAGAGACACTAGAATGGGGTGGGAAGTCATTAGACGAAGGCATAAAGTGCTCTGCATCATTCTACTTACATCAGGGTTTTACTAACTTTTGTTTTCTCCCCCAGTACCAGGATGGCAGCATACTGGGGACTTTAGGCATACGTATGCAGTGTCCCACCACAGATCCTAGCTGGGGTCCTCCCTCCTACATTGCCTCAGCTGCACCACCACCTATGATTACCCGGTTGGCAGTGTCCAGGATTCGACTCTGTCTCTCTGATTTACAGACCTTCTTTCCCCTGATGATGCTCCAGCAGCCTGGACTCATTCCTAAACCTAGGTCACCATGTTACAAAAGGGATACTTTACATTTTGTAACCCAGCTGTAATACAGGCACAACACTGTTTCAAACATAGCTTTATTGAAGGTACATTATGTAATTACACTGAAAGAAGGGCAACAAAGTTGGTACATGGATTGCATCACAAGTCCTATGAGGACAGGTTGAAGGAACTGAACATGTACTCCCTGGAGGAGAGGAGGGAGAGAGGGGATATGATAGAGACATACAAGTATCTTACAGGGAGGAACAGGGTGCAGGAATACACTATTGTTAAGCAAAAAAGATGTTCCAGGACTAGAGGGCATGGGATGAAGTTGGAGGGAGGATGATTCAGAGAAAACATGAGGAAGAATTTCTTCACAGAACGGGTGGTGGACAAGTGGAACACCCTGCCAGAGGAAGTGGTGGGGGCTGAAACAATCATGGGATTTAAAAATGCATGGGATAGACATAAAGGAATTCTGGAGGTCAGGGGTAAAGGGCAACAGACTTCTAGGAAAACATAAACTGAACTTACAAGCTCAAATGGGCAGACTGGGTGGGCCATAGGCCCTTATCTGCCGACACTGTCTATGTATCTATGTATCTATGTAAGTACTTGAAATGAGATGCATCAGGCAGATACTACCCAATCCCTGGAAAACTACAGACCCATCTCCTTGCTACCACATCTTAGCAAACTACTAGAGAAAGTAGCCCATTCCCAACTATCCGAAGATCTCAATAATTTTAACCTTCTAAGTCCCCTTCAGCAAGGTTTCCTCTAACACCACAGCACCTCCTCTGACCTGGCAGCCTTTTCAAACCATGTCCTTAAAAATATAGACATGGGTAAGGCCACGGGTACAGTTTTTGTTGATTTGTCAAAGGCATTTAACCTCATTGACCATCATCTTCTCCTTACCACTCTTGAACAATTTGGCTGTGCCCCTGGACCTGCTGCCTGGTTTCATAGTTACCTCTCAAACAGGTCCCAGTCCGTGCTCATAGGCAAAGTTGCCTCAGCTTCCCTTTGCACCAGCACTGGAGTTCATCAGGGATCAGTTCTTGGCCCCCTTCTCTTCTCCATGTTTATCAATGCTGTACCGGTAGATAGCCTAAACTGCAATACACTCATCTACGTGGATGACCTTGTCCTGTACCACACTGACGAGTGCCTAGAATCCATTTCCTCCACTCTCACTGATAAATATGCTGCAGCTGTATGCTGGTTAGCATCCAGAAAACTTCTTGTCAATGGGAAAATGATGAAGGCCATTCTGTTTCGATCCAAGCCTTTCCTAAATAAAGCTGCCAAATCAAACTCCTCCCTTACCATATGTACACCTGCAGGCCCTCCACTCAAGCAGGTCACCTCTTTCAAATATCTTGGTGTTACTCTCAACCCATTGCTCACCTACTGTGATCACACGACCCAGACCATAAGTAAGATTAATCAGAAGCTAGGCACGGCATGCCACACAAATCACCTGCTATCCCCTGAAGCTTGCCTTGCTATTGCGCAAAGTAACCATCTCCCACTCCTAGATTACTGCTCCCCCATCTACTCCCACATGTCCATAATGCAACATTCCTTTCTCACCATGACATATAATGCCATCCATTACTTTGTTCTCAAAGCCGCCTCATTTACTCACCACTACTCACTCTACTAGTCCTTTGGATGGCTCCCTCTCCAGGCACACTTTGACTATGCTGCAGGCTCACTGGTGGACAGTGCTCTCAGATGTTATCAGCTCTCTTCCTATGCTCCTCTACTCATAAATAGAGTGGCCACTAGACCTCTTAGGATTTCCTCCATTCAAACCCTTGAGGTTCCCTGTGTCTCTACAGTCATGGACAGTATGGCTTTCCCTGTCTCTGCCCCCTCCTTCTGGAACCGTTTCCCTGCATCTGTTCATACTGTACATCACCATCCCATGTGTCCTTCAAAGCAAATATGAAGGCCTGGCTACTGGAAGAATCCACCTGTAAATGCTACTGGGCATAGTAGGAGCCCAAAAGCCACAATAATTTCTACCATAGGCTAGCGCCATTATCACCACCCTCCTCTCTCTTCCCCACCTATTCCCTTCTCCCTAGAGCAGAATCCCAGATGCTTGACTCGTATGCTTCCTTGCACTGCCTACCTTTAATACCCCTCAAGAAATCAGTGTACCCCATCCAGGCCAAGACAGAAGATGCTCCTGGACCTGTAGGGCACAGCACATCTTATCCTGCCCTCCACATACTCAGCCTATGCTGCCCCTCTGTCTAAGCATGGCGCACTGTCTGGGAGCCATGCTCTGCTTGACACAAACTTTCTCAGGTTGTTATGCGTGATACCTAGACTAGATGTTAATCAGTCTGTTAGGCTTAAACTGCTCCTTGTCAAATTGTACAAATGCATAACTATCTCTCCTTTTGCACTACCTCCTGTATTTCTCATGGTACCTTATTTTGCCATGCTTGCATACCATATGTAAACAATGTCTGTTTTTTTGTCATCCATTTGGTCCTCTGGATCAGTGCACTTACCTGGTTACCAAAAACATAAATAAATAAATAAACTACTTCACTGTAATATAATAATAAAGAAAGCAACACAGCTCCATCATCAGCGGAGGCATCCATTTTTGGTGCTGTAGCAGTCTTTCCATGTTAAGTGATGTAATGCTCATCAATCTTGATGGCCCTAAGGCAACACTGTTTATTGTCCCCTTCCCCCTATTAATTTCCTCATGGCCCCTTGCTAGAGAACCAATGATATAAGCCCACTTAACCAGAGGTAGGTGTAAGCAATAAGACACAACTGGGTGTTTGTTATGATGGTATAAACAGATATGCCTTGGAGCATAGTGAGGCATAAGACCTCAGGTCAAGTGCCTTACTGCCCTGGAAAGTTCATTTATCCCAGCATAACCAACACCCCAAAGTGTCTCATTGCACTTAGAGAAGGTGTTTTGAGAGCAAATGTACTAAACATTTAAATACAATACTTCTATATTGTTAATAGTTCCTTTACTGGTAGGTGTTGCTAGAAGTACTGTAGTATACGTTATTTTTTATGGTGTAAATGGTTTAAGTAGACTTTTTTAATTAAGTACACTCTCTGGGTTACTTTTTTAATCTGTGTCTGGTCATATTTTGAGTGTTGTGGAGTCAGATGCAAACTAAAGCAAGTAGCATCTTCTCTAATGCTCAGTACTCTAATCAGGGTTAGTGATCGCTAGTCCTGTGTAGTGTGGCCATACATCATGAGTAGTGTGGAGTTGGAGGGAGAGGGAAAGCAAGCATTGTGCTTCACAGCACAGTCAAGGTGAGTGAGTGAGTGCTGCAGATAAGGATGGACTGGGAGGGAGAGTGAGACAGATGTTAGAAAGATGTGCAGAGAACGGGAGCTGACATAACTGTCTGCAATGTTTGAACTGCAAGTTTTTTTTTTTGGTGATGTGGGGTAAAGTGAGTGAATAGTGGACGAAAAAAGGTTAACAGATATCATGTATCTGGCTTGATCAGTGGCTCATGGGTTTCTCTGCTAAGCAGTTTACTGGGTACTGAACGTTTTTTACTCTGCTACAGTTAATATAAAAAGCATGTATGAATGGTTTCTCAACCAATCAGATGAGATGACTGTCTATTGGAAACAATCTGAATTTATTCTTAAGTATGGTGTTATGGCCGCTATATACACTACAATGTTTTGTGGAGTGGTTCACATTCTAGTGTACTGTTTTTGCATCTATTCTGTGTACACTTTGCTGTGAGTCATTATCTGCTGGAGAAAAGCTCCCTGGAGAATGCCTTTGAGGGCACACTTTGAGTTAACTGACAAGCTTCTCAATAAATCTAGGCACAGAATCCCAGCACCACCAACCACCAACTACATAAGCCAGTCAGAACACAGAAATGTGAAACAAAGTCCCCGAGGACACCTTTGCAGGGGAAACCAGTAGGAGGTGGTGATTTCTTACCCCTGTCTCCTTGGTAAGGGGTATTTGTGCACACTATTGGCTTAATAAAGGTGATTTTGTTTCACATTTTTTTGTTTTGACTGGCTTATGTAGTTGGTGGTGCAGGATTTTGAGCCTTGATCTAGTAATTTTTCCCTGTGAACACCAAAGCATTGGGGCAGTATCTTTTGCCAAGTTCCTCAGTAAGCCAGGACATAGCAGAAGATAATTTACCCAATGGGGGTTAGTCAAACTGTACAGATAAATTAAATATATACATGGCAGTGGACCTGGAGTGATGATAAATCATTAGTCATCTCTAGAGGTGGGTCATAACCATTTAACATCACTTGAGACTGAGCACAAAGCTGAAACATAGGAACAAATAAACATAGAATTTGACGGCAGATAAGGACCGCTTGGCCCACCCAGTCTGCCTATTTCCCTACCTAATGGATAAGCTGCAGATCCTAGTTAACCAGCAGACTACTTCTTTCTACCCCAACCCCCTAGAATTGCCTTATGACTGTCCCGTACATGCTCGAATTCAACCACTGTTTTTGACTCCACAACCTCCTCCGAAGGCCATTCCATGCATCCACAACCCTCTTTGTGAAAAATACTTTCTTACATTACCTCTGAGCCACCCCCATCTTCAAATTGTGCCCTTGTTCTTGCACACCTCTTTTTGAAAGATGCTACCCTCTTGGACTTTGTTGATTCCTTGAGGTAGTTGAAAGTTTCTATCATGTCCCCCCTCTCCCTCCTTTCCTCGAGGCTGTACATATTAAGCTCCTTAAGTCTCTCTTCATATGTCTTCTGCAGACCTGCACCAGTTTAGCGCCTCCTCTGAACAGCTTCCATCTTGTCTATGTCCTTATGGAGATTGGGTCTCCAGAACTGCACACAGTACTCCAGATGGGGTCTCACCAGATGTCTGTACAGAGGATAACAACTTCCTGTTTTCTACTGGTTATGCCTCTCCTGTGCATCCCACTATCCCCCAGCCCTCCTGACTGCCCTCTCACATTGCTTGCCCACCTTTAAGTCATCTGATATGACTACCCCCAGGTCCTTTTCCATTTTTGTTGTTATTATCTCACCCCCATTGTGTACTCCCTCCCTGGGTTTTGTTTCCAGGTGCATTACCTTGCACTCTTAGCATTGAATCTGAGCTGCCATACATTTGACCATTCCTCTAACCTGCCAAGTCCCTTCTCATCCTTTCCACCCCACCTTGTGCATCAACTCTGTTGCAGATCTTTGTGTCATCTGCAAAGAGACATATTTTCCTCCAGTCCTCTGCAACGCTATAAAGACATTGAAGAGGACTGGTACTAATACTGAACCTCAGCGGTACCCCACTAGTAACCCCCCTTTCTTCATACAGTGGACTCCATGTACTATTACCTCTGTGTCCCTATTCTTCAGCCAATTCTTTACCCAGGCTATCATCTTGGGACCCACTCCCAGGCTGGCTAACTTGTATATTAATCTTTTGTGTGGGACTGAGTCAAATGCCTTGCTGAAGTCCAGGTAGGCCATGTCCACAGCCCCTCCCTGATCTACTACTTTGGTCACCAAGTCAAAGAAATCTATTAGATTCATCAGGCATGACCTTCCCGCTGTGAATCCATGCTGCCTTGGGTCCTGTGCCCCTCTGGCCTCTAGTTACTCAACAGTTCTTTCCTTCAGAAGTGATTCCATCATTTTCCGTATCACTGAGGTTAAACTAACAGGCCTGTAGTTTCCTGCTTCTGCCCTGCTCCCACCTTTGTGAAGGGGAATCACATCTGCCCTCCTCCAGTCCTCAGGTACCACCCCATCCTCCCATGATTTGTTAAAGAGGGTAGTCAGTGGTGTCACTAGTTCTACCCTTAGTTCTTTTAGAATTCTGGGATAATCCCATCAGGCCCTATTGCTTTGTCCACCTTCAGTTTTAAGAGTGCTTTCAGAACCCTTTCTTCTGTGAATGGGCTGGTATCAACTTCTGTATCCAGAGTGTTTCTATTGTTTGTTTGAGGTACCTCTTCCTCTTCATTTGTAAATGCTGAGCAAAAATATTTGTTTAGTATCTCTGCCTTTTCACCGTCACCCTCTGCCCACCCCCCTCACCTTTATTAAGCCTCACTATCCCTCCCCTAGTCTTCCTTCGCTCCCTGATGTACCTAAAAAAGGTTTTATCCCCTTTCTTAACTGAGTTGGCTATCTTTTCCTTGGTTCGGGCCTTTGCTGTTCTGACTGCCTTCCCAGCTTCCTTTTGCTGTAACTGATACAATTCTCTGTCCTGCTCCTTCTGTGATTCCTTGTACTTTCTGAATGCTTTCTTTTTCTCTTGAACCTTCACTGCCACCTCCTTTGAGAACCATAGTGGTTTCTTACATCATTTTATTTTATTTGCTTCACACAAAGGCTTGTTACCTATGGAATGGCAGTTTTTATTATTCCCCATTGTTCTTCCACCCCTCCTTCCTGCCCATTTGCTAGTGCATTCCTATGGGAAAGCTGTTAACCAATGGGAAAGCAGCTTGGACAATGTCTGATGACATCACAATGACCTCTGCCGCACTCAAAACAGAGCAATGAAAACAAACAGAAGCAGTTCATTCTTCATTAAATTCTTCATTAAAGAAACTAATCTGAAACCTTCACAATTTAAAATGGATTGTGTAAACTGGACAAAATTTCCTCACTCAGAATACAATATTTATTATCACTTGTGAGGGGGCAGGACTTCCATAACTCACTTGTGGCTCTGCCACTCATGAGTTATGGACCTGCCCCCTCACTCATTATGATAAATATCATATTCTGAGTTTGGCCATGGTATATTCCATCTGTATCACAGCAAAGTGCCAAAAGCATAGAGGCAAATACAGTATATTAGAATGAGAAGTGCTCTGATGTGGCCAAGCCATGGGATTTTGTGGTGTATACAATGGCCACCATAACACCATATTTTAAAATGTATTTGTATTGACTACATATCTGGTTGAATGGGATGGTATCATTGATTTTTCAAGTATTGTAAATGCTCATGAACACAGGTTCCTCCATACTGCACATTAGTTTGCCATTTTTTTTCTCCTGAAGGGGATCAAAATTTCCCACATATCCCCTTCATGAGATCATAGTTATAGGATTCAAACATTTATGTTCATGCTAGAAATGGATGTACAGTTCAGGCTTTAATCACAGCCCCCTGCCCTTGTCTAGAAGCAGCACTAAATGAAATACTTATCAACATAAGCTCACACAAGAGGCTTCACTTCGGAGTCCGTAAGTCATCTGCATTGTGGGGCTTACTGTGTAATGATGCAGCAGTTTGAGAGAGATAGGATAAACAGATCCCCAGCTGGAGAGAACAGAAGGAAAACAAATGAGAGTTCCTTGGGAGTGAAGCATGTTTTATACCCTTCTGTCATGGTTCACTGCTGTTATTTCTTCATTACTAAACTATTTCTTCACTTATTTTCAAGTCTAATCAGACTTTAACCACTGCCTATCAGAAAAGGTTTTTTTCTATCTACCCCATCTCTCTTCTCAACTTATTACCTACAATAGCTCCCATATGTAATCCAAGCTATCCATTGTTTACCTGGCACAAAATGGCCACCCAGGAGGTAATGAGTTGAGAACTACAGGTCCTTTGTGTACCCTTTGTTATATTCGCTTTTACAGGTTCCCGCCCACCTGGATCTCCACGGGGGATTCCTCATGGACTGGTAAACACCAACACTGAATTTTATTAATTAAGAAAGGAAGGAAGCAGAGAGAAGGCTAAGGTGTGGGTTACCCAATAATGTATGTCTTTTTAATAAAACTTCATCCTAAGTTATCAAACATACAGTACAATACTGTAAGCGCTTACATAACTGTTATCCTAACACAGCTACCCAAAATGCTAATACAACCTACTGACATTAATAAACATAACTACTTAGAAAGCAAGACCAGCCTAGTTGAAATCAGACATATCTTATTTTTTTTTTATTTATTTTACTGCCTGAGTTTTCAGTGTTGTCTTGCATGAGAGTCTATGTTTTTGTATGGCTATGAGTAAAAAAGCACTGATCAACTCAACTAGTTCATGTGACTGCTGACACTGTAAGGATCAAGCTGTTCAAGTGTTTAAGCTGCCCCACACCCACCCAGATCTGTTTGAAATTCAGTTACACATCCAAATATTTGTAGTGATACCTGTCTGTCAGCACTCTAGCAGTAATGTAGTAGTAGTGCTTAGCGACTGCTGTTGCAGATTTTTACCTTGTTACACTTCCCTTTGGATATCGTACATTTGAGATGCTAACATTTTATTTTAGTATTGCAGAACACACAGAGAGGGTCTAGATTGGCGAGCAGAGAGCAGCCGGTGGGCATGCAGGTGGTTTTAGATGCAGGTAGGAGCATCAGTGGAACTACTAAGATCTGTTAAAATAAAGTGCAGAATCAGTTCAGTTGGTAGCTCTATGCTTTAAACAGAAGCAGAGAGGAGTGTTTCAGTGAGCAAGTGAGTACACCTTGCCACTTTCCATCTCTAGTCCTGCATCCAGTGTCACTACCATTTCCAGTCAGAACCCATCTTAGAGCCAAACTGTAGTTCTGTTCTGGGCATCATTCTGCTAATGTCTTAGATGCTAGCAACAGAACTTCAGTTTACTATAAGTGCGGTCTATCCAACTGCTGGATTTGGAGTACTGTATCACTGAGTGATGCCGCTTAACTAGAAATATGTCTTCTCTGAAGAGGACCAACCTGTCCTTATGTGAGAATTCCTTCTCTTTACATATATGAAGATGAGGACAGTTTTTTAAATAACGGCTACTACTTTGTGTCAAAGCATTCACAATCAATAATGGTATTTCCGTGATGTGAGTTACCATTCACTGAAAGCTGAACTGATGCAACAAAGCTCTGTCTACCCTTGATCTGAGATGGGATTTGATGGTAAAGAATAAGTCTGTTCAGATTTACTGCATTAATTGCAGACACCAGCTGCTGGTCAAAATGCTGAGTACAAGTTAGTGAACAATTGGCCTGATGCCCCATGCTGTCATCATAAATAGTGTTACTTTATTTTATCTTCAGAATGTTTTATCTCATTTAATTCTTTTTGTCTTGCTTTCAGATGTATTCCACAGCCCCATTCAAACAGCAGGGAGTAAATGACCTGGATTCGCATCACAAAAAATGGAGGGAAAAAAATCAACTACTAATTAACAGCGGTACTGAATGTTACCAAGCAAAGCTCTCTCTCTGAAAACAGATGCTGAAAATTACTAGCTCATCAGGAGATATCATTTCTGTCATTCCCGCAGGGGCCTTCCAGCTTGTGTGGCACTCTTTTTGTACTTTTGCCACCCTCTTTCATTAATCCCTCCGTTACCACATTCCTAGAGCTCTTCAGAAAAAATTAAGCATGCAAATCTGCTGCAGTGTACTTGAACCATGGAGCACATCCCAGCCCACTCCCCTCCTCACTCCAATCCTGGTAGTGGAGTTTAATTAAGCAGAGACTCCACACACATACACACACACACACACACACACACACACACACACACACACATATGCACACACCAAGCAAGGTCACTTGAGTCAGAAAAAAATGGTATACCTCTGTTGTTGGCTGAACTGATTGAATGGTAAATTTAGCAAGCACATTAACAGATCAAGCAACCATTTTTTATTCCTAGTTACCTTCAATTTAGTGTTTCATATGCCCCAGTTTTTTTATTCTTCACCTTACCCTCAAAGTGAGTTCAGTAGCAATTGCTGAAGTGGAAAGCCTTCTCAGAGGACTGCCCTGCCAGCAGAGACTCCCCAGTCCCCAATCTTCAGCTCATCTTACTTAAAAGTACTGCAAATGTTTGGCAAAATACTTGCCAAAAATTACCTGCTGTATTACCAGTGAGTGCTTCATGGAAATTTCATCAGTAATTGATAGAGAAAGCTGAGTGAGTAGCTGTGTAGTATTTGCAAGGGTCGGGATGAGGGGTTGGGCTCCATTGTTGCTGGCCATGAGTCCATCTGCTGGCACTACAATTTTGGTCAGACTAACAAATTAAAATATTTTCCATCCTGGCCCATCAGCAGATCGATCCAAAAGTGTAAACAGGAAAAGAAAATGAATTTGAACACCAGGACCCTTTATGTGTCTACCCCAAATTGTACATATAACCTTGTTTGTTGTCCCTCTTTTATATACAATAATGTTTTCTTAGAATGTGCATCATAAGTGAGGGAAGCTATAGCTGCATTTTCCTTCCTTCCTTCCTTCCTTCCTTCCTTCCTTCCCAAAATTTCACTTAACCCACCATGCCTAATGATTGCTTCAACCTGTTTATGGATTATAAAATACTTTACAGTACTGTATGCATGAAAGGTGCTATATACAATTCCTTGGTATTGTTTACAATTAAGTGACATGCTAAAGTCATATTATAATAAAATTAATAATGGGAGGTAAGCAATAGGAGCAATCAAAATAGATGGTCAGGTCTCGGGATTCATTATAGAAATTAATGGATGGTAGCATACATGACATACTGTAAGTTTTGCTACACCCATGCACACTCTAAGTCAAATGATCTCTTCCTCCAGCTCCAGTAGAAGGGACCCATTAGGCATAGTGTCCAATTTACATTTAGTTCTAAGAAAAAAAAACAATAGCAGAAGCATCCAGAAAAAAACAGCAGAAGTATGTCTGGTAAGTTCCCACAAATAAAAACACACGTTGAGCAATCACTGTAACACTAAAATCTGCTTCATATTATATTTCTTCTGTTCTGCTGACCACACTCCTCAATGTCCCTCTTTCACTACCTTCCACCAGGTCTCTTCATTCTACTGACCTTCACTCATTCTGCATTCCTCACTTCAGGAATTTTGTGGATCAGATGGCATCCTTCACTCAACTGTTTTCTATTTGGAATCACTCTCCACATGTTCCTTCCCCACATCCTATTATTTCCAACATCTTCTTCATGACCACTCTGTACATCTCTGCTCCTGATTCTAGCCACTCCATTTCTGGCTTTAGTATCCTTGGTCTCTTTGCTTGACACCCCTTTCATCTGTGTCCAGCTGTCTTATTTATGTACTGTAAATGCAGTGCCATTTCGCAAAACCATACTGTCCCATTATCATTTATATTTTAACTGTACAAATGGTTGTATATTGTATCTTGTATATTTATTTAATTTTACTTGTGTAATTCCATTGTATTATTGTGTAGCCTATCATATTTATGTCTCATTTCCAATGTAACTTCCCCCAGTTGCACCTGTAAATGAGCTGCCTTAGCTTAGTGCACAGTACCTTTCCAAGTAACAAATTTCTAAATAAATAAAAAAGGATTAAAAAAGGCATTTAAAATATTGCATTCAAATGTAACTTGAAAAGGCAGTGCCAGCAGGTTTTATTTAAAAGAAATGAAAGAGGAATCCAGATTTGAGCATGTACTTGTACAAGAACAGTATTTCAGTAAACATGTTTTAGCTTGGTAGCCCCACCGTTTGACTTAAAGTGAAGGAGATATGTCAACATTGAAAAGAATAAGCAACTTTATTTTAGCCTTACAGTTAAGCTACAGATCTGGTATGTCTAGAAAAGAGCAGCTGGAGCTTTGCTAGTGAGTTTTATTGATATATCCTTTAAGTGATTATTGGTTTAGAAAGGCTTGCAGACTAATCCTTTAGAAATAGGAGATCCCCCACACTCACACATGCTGGGGATCTCAGAAGCCTTTAGTGACCTCGCCAGTTTTTTGCTTGAGTAAGCAGCTTTTCACAGCCTACATGAAACTGTATCACTCAGACAAGCACATGCAATACATGTTTTTTCTAATCAGATTTTATTGAAGTTTCTGCAGCTATGTAACAGAACAGAGCAATGTGAAAAACAGAGAAACATATCAAGATAGAAAATACATTATGGTAAAATAAGAAGTCATAACCTATGCATCTGTTGTGGTCTCTGTCTCTGCCTTTCTTTTTTTGTTAATACCACTGAATGGTACTTCTTCGAGTCTCCTATCTGTACTTAATGTACTTAAGGGGACTTCCACTCTCTCTCTCCTTTCTAAATATAGAACATTATGGGACATAAAAGGACCTGTTTCTAACATGTATCCCACCCACCTCTCCCAAGGGTTTGTACCTTTATCTACCTGTTGTCTAAACCAGAAAGTCAACTGCTCCAAGTCATATATATCTTCTACTACCCGGTACCAATCTGCCTAGGTGGAGGGAGTCATTTGACTGCCATCTTTTTATAATACATTTTTAGCAGCCACCGATGGAATTGCCATCAGGTATCATTTTACCACATCCCTCTCCTTATTGGGCCAGATGGAGAACAAAAAGAGAAGGTCCATAAGTTGCAGGTGCTGTGAAAAAACTAGCCTGCAGCACTTTGTCCATGTCTTGCTGAAAAGGGTGAAGCACTGGGCATGCCCACATTATGCTGTGGTGTGTTGCTCTAGATTCCTCACATGTTTGCCAGCAGGCTTGAGAGGGAGGGATACCTCAGTGAATCTGCTATACAGGTGCCAGGAAGAATCTGAAAAGGCATTTCCAGCTATATTCCATCCAAGAAAATGAGTTAGTAGCATTATGCATGGAGAGGCATATCTGTCATCATTGCTCTGGAGAGACAGGGTTCACTAGCTTTTTTTTCAGTTTCCTAGGACTGGGCTATACCTGGGGACCCTCACTTTGGAGGTATGAATATAATTTTGAGACAAGATTAAATTCCAGCATATCTTCTTTAGCCTCAGAGAGGAGTGACATAAGAGAGAGGGTTGGGGGAGGAGGTTCATTGTTGTAGTCTCAGAAGATTGCCTCTCATTTGCAGGTACCTGAATAAATCAGATTGTGGGAGTGCAAGCAAGCCTCATAAAAACACATACAATACTAAACGAAGTGCCATCCCTTATCTGAAGTATTATACAGCATTTATCCATTTGAAAACAATCAAGTCCAGTCCCCTACTGTAACTTCTACTCTGTTTGAAACTGAAAATATATTTTTAGCTCTTCATCAATTGAAAGTACTGTAATGTATTAAACTTTTTAAAAGATTTCTTGTTGTAGTAACTTTACTTGAGGACAGAGGTAAGTTTTCCATTCAGGTTCACATTACAGTCTGGTCTAAGTTATTTTTTGACATTTCCAAGATTTATCTACCTTGTCTTACATTTTCATTTGCATTTCAGACAAGGAGTGGGCAATTCTTCACTGTGGATAATAAATAAAACCACACTGATAAAATAGTGAAAAATAGTCAGCCTTTGTGTATTGTAACAGTTTGAATCACTTCCTCTTGAAGTCTGCATACTGATGAATAACTAGCTTCTGTTTATTTTTTTTCTTTCAGTTTGAACCACATTTGTTGATTGTCTTCTGGATTCTCAGTTCATTGAGTAGATGGCTGGACCCTTCTTTATAAAATGCCACTTTGTATACATGCATATTTCAGACATCTTTTCACTGTATGCAATTTGGATGTTATGCAGGCTGTATAACTAGTATCAAACACTGCAAATGGTGCAAATGTTTGGGTCATAGTTTTCAAGTTACTGTACATGCCACTAAATATGTTGATTTACTTCTATTTATTAATATTGTTGCTAGAAAGCCACAGTTTAGATGAAAAAAATGTACTGGTTGGTAGAACCCTCTTATTGAGTGTTGCATGCCATATTTAGTTATGCTATTTCAGTCTCTCTGTATTTTATCCTCTGTTCATTGCTATATATCATTCTGTACTGTAGCTCATGTGTAATTGTTGCTCCTGCATTCTATAACCTGTTATGCAAAACCTTTGTTCCATGTACTGCCATCTGTCCTAACTTGGGCCTTCTTGCAAATGAACAGTGCTCAATAGAGCTTTAGTGGTAAAACAAATAAATAGAAATGCCCTGCGTCCAGTGGAAAAATAAATACAATCTATTTTATTCTGTTGTATGACTTCTTTTTTTCAAAACTACCTACAGTAAAACTGTGACATTGTGAAGGACAGAGAGCCCCTTTCTGAATCATAAAAGGTGTGGTGGGGATTACCTCAATCACTATGCTGCTTTGCAGTCTCTTCTACCTGTTCTCAACAGGGTCACACACTCTTCTTGCATGATTGCAGGATTGTTTGTGATCATTTGTGAAAAGAAAAGTGATGTCTTGCACAGAATAATGGTATCCCTCTCTATGATCCCCCCCACCACATACATAAACAATTATAGATCTATTACAGACAGTGGATAAGACAATATCTGGCAGGGGAATCACTTCATGGTGTTATGCCACAAAATAATAATAATAATGATAATAACTTTATTTCTCAAAGCACCTTTCAAATTGTCCCAGATACCCCTCTTTTCCCTCACAAAAAGACAGACCATTATTTGTTGTTGTGCTCAGATTGGGAATTAATTTATTTATATATCATAATTCCATGTTCCATTTCATCATCTTTTATTATTATATCTCTCGCAATTACATTTATTTGCATCCATATATCCGTCTCTGATCATCCCTCTTTCTTCCTTTTTTTCTCTCCCCAGGTGAGAACCTGGGTGCCTTCTTCTTCTTCTCCTTTTCTGTTAGGTAATGGTGAAAACCGAGACCGCTTTCCTCCTTCAGCTTCTTCCTCTTTTCATCTTATTCCTTTTTCTTTCCCTCTCCCCTCCTTC
The DNA here is from genome assembly GCA_016271365.2 of Neoceratodus forsteri. NCBI lineage: Eukaryota > Metazoa > Chordata > Ceratodontiformes > Ceratodontidae > Neoceratodus > Neoceratodus forsteri. Next base: position 820,552,985 of record CM057450.1, on the reverse strand, counting down.
CACCCCCTTTTTCCCACTAGCCGGTCTCCAGCTTGTGTTGGATGACTAACTTTCCCCCCACTTAGGGTACTGTCCCCCTTTCACCTCGGGGAGACCACTTTCAAACCTTCTCTTCTCTCCCTTTTTTTTTATTACCCATTTTTTGCATGTCTCCTCCATGCTTCTATAAAACCCATAGTTTCTGTATTAAACATATCTATGGCCAGATCTGACAGGTGTATGCCGTCTGACCTATAGAAATCTTCTACCCACTCTGTCACACCCCGCAATAGTACTTGTCCTCCCATTTTTTTCACCAGTGTCCCTACCCTTCTGTTCATCTTTTTCCTGGCCCTATCCACAGCTCTATGACTGTGCTCCAGTCTCCAAACCCTCCTTGGTATCATATCTGACCAGGCCAGGCATACCTTAGGCCATCACTGCTGTATTGTCTCTAAGTCCCTTTTTATCTGCATATATGTGTCTATCCATGGCTTGCCCCAAGGTCATTACCCCCTAAATGTATAATAATTAAGTCTGGAGTGAGTGGCCGCACCTTCAGCTCTTTCAAGGTGGGGAGCAGCTGCACCCTTCTCATCCCTCAAATGCCATGCCATACCAATTTACGTTGTTTCACCTCCTGGTAAAGCTGCTTTCCCCCGGCCTTTTTCTCAGTTCTCCTTTCTGCCCAATAAATATAGGAGTGGCCCCAGATCCAGACTTCTGTGATCCTCCCTCTTCCTATAGGGTTTAAACAGAATAAATATCTTATTTATGATCTTATTTTCTCAATATCATATCATATCTCCCTTGTCCCCCGTGGCTCCCTGTCTGTCACAAACATAAGTGATACGTTAGTCTCCACATTGCAGTGTTTGAATGTATCTTTTGCAACTGGCCGACCACCAGTGCCCCTTCTCCAAAATATTATTCACCATTTCCCCTGCCGCTGCCCACTGTGAGGCAGCCCCTATCCATAAAGAGTGGGAAGAATAATTAATCGGATCCTCCCCCAGGAATTGCATGCCCCTCTTCAGCAATGCTGTGACTTGAAACTCATGACTCTGCTTCCATCCCCACACAGAAATAATTTCCATGTCCTATTTCCACACTCTGCGGCAAAAGCCCACAAAGCCTGTACTGGGCATACTGTGTCCTCTACATGTTTCTTTAGTGTTACCATGCAGCCCTGTCCCCTTTGATCTGTCTTTGACCTCTTAATCATGACCTGTATTTCCTTCATCCCCCAACTTATATCTTCCCATTCCAGTCCCACTTCCCTGTCTTGCCTGCCATGGCCCACCACTTCGCTCACTCTCATGGCCACAGCAAACATTACCACATAAATTGTGTGGAATAACTGGGCCTCGGTCTATGATCTGCATATTGCTGGCAACACCCTTCAGTTTCACCAGCCACTTTTCCCCTATTGGTCTCCTATTATCCACCGTCCCTTGTTTTAACCTACTCCATCCTTGCATCATTCTCCTAATGGACATTGATTTTGTTGGGTACTGCCATCTTTTTAGACTGCAGATCACACTAATCCCTGCCAAGTAGACCCCCACTGTGGAATGGGCTGTCCACTTCTGCCACTGCTCCACGGTGAACTTCTCCAACTGTTCTTCTGTGAAGTGGCCTACTTACCTCCATGTGGTGTGTTGCCCTGAATGTTTGAAACACTCACCAAGCCCCATCGTAGGCCCTCAGAGTCCATGGCACCCATGAACTGTGGAACAACATTTCTGTTCCTTCTTGCCAACATCCCATATGTTCATTGGTATGGGCATTTTTTGCTCCTCCGCTGTTGGTGCCAGCCTCTGGAAATGATCCAGCTGCAGACAGGAAAGGCTGTCAGCCAGGGTGTTGTGTACCCCCTATATGTATTTCACTCTGAATGATATGTTCAACTGCAATGCCCTTAGCACCAGGAGTCACAAAACTTGCATGACTGTTTCTGACCTGGCTCCCCTGTTGTTCAAGACCTCTACCACTGCTCTATTGTCACACCAAAAATGTTACTTTTTGATCCCGTAATTCTTCTCCCCAAACCAGGGTGCATGCCCAGATGGGCATGATCTCTAACAATGTTATGTCTTTCACCTTACCGTCCCTTACCCAATCTGAAGGCCATCGCTCTGCAAACCATCTGTCCCTCAGATAGCCCCCCATGCCCAAGCCCCTGCCTGCATCTGTGTAAAGATCAAGGTCTGTGTTATACACCCATTCCTCTTGCCTGAAAGAGCAGCCATTATATTCCCTAAGGAATTCCTCCCATATTTTGAAATCCTTCTTGACTCCCTTTGTCATGTCTACCCAATGGTGTGGCCTGGTCACTCTGGCTGTGACCCTTGCTAGCCTTTTTGTGAAAGCCCTCCCTGGCCCAATAGCCCTGCACACGAAGTTCAGATGTCCCAATACTTGTTGTACCTGTTTTAGTTGTACTCCTCTTCTACTGGTATGTATCTTAATTAGCTCCTTCAATTTTTTCACTTTTTTGTCCAGCAACCGAAATATTTCCCCCAGAGCATCTATCTCGATGCCAAGAAACTCTAACACCCTACTGGGCCCTTCTGTTTTTTCAGGTGCGAGTGGGACCCCTCGTTCCTTACACAGCTATTGGAAACTGGCTAACATTCTTTCTGTTTCTCTTTTCCCACTGTCTATGAAAAGGAAATCATCCAAATAGTGAATCTCTGTTTTATAATCAGTCTTTTCTTGAAATATCCACTGCAAACATGTGCTGAAGGCTTTGAATATGGCACATGCTATTGAGCAACCCATGGGCATGGCTTTGTCAAAATAGTACTGTCCCCCAATTTTAAACCCCAACAGATCCCAATCCTGTCTTCTAACCAGAAGTCATCTTAAAGTTGACTCTATGTCTGTCTTAGCCATCCATGCATCTGCAGTTGCCCGGATAATCTGGACTGCATCCTCCAGGGTGGAATATGTCACTTTACTATATTCCTCGCCGACAAAACCGTTCATCAACTCACCTTCAGGAAAGTATAGGTGATGAATCACCCTAAATTCCTGTTCCTGTTTTTTGGGGACCAAACCTAATGGGGAAATCCTCATGTTCTGCAATGGGGGTTATCATATGGTCCCTCTATTCTCCCTGCTGCCTTCTCCTTCTCTATCTTTTGTTGTAACATTTCTTCCCTCCCTCTCACTGAACCCAGATTGTTCATCTCTCTGGCCTGTCTTGGGCCCTCACACTGTAGTGAAAAACCTGTGTGAAAACCTTCTTTAATCATTTCTGCCATTTTCCTATCTGGGTATCTGTCCAACCATTCCCTCCATGCCTCTATCCTGATGGGGGTTCTAGCTCCTCTAAATTGTTCCCTTGTCCTCATTTCTTTTTCACCACCAAGCTCCCCCCCCCTCTGGCTGATGCCCAGCCTTGCTGGTCAATGATTCTGACTCCCTCTATTTGCATGTCCCCTACCCCTCCACCCTCTATTCCATATCTGGCCTTTATACCCCTGCCCTTCCCAAAAAAACTGCTGACTCGACCCCTGCCCCCCAGATCCTTGCGTTCTTTGGACCCATGTCGTCCTGCATCTGTTCGCTGGATGTGATCCCCTCCACTTCAAACAGGCATGCCAAAAATGGCATTGTGTCCATGAGCAAAAGGTCCTATTGTAGGCCCAGCAACATCTTTGTAGCATGGTACCTTTCTTCCCAAACTCTCCCTCTGGTGTGGACTGATCGGTTACATAATCTGTCCACAAATCTTGCTGTTTCGTATCCCATTGTACATCCCCATATGTGGCCATTCTTTGCCAAAAGAATTTGTCATAATATATCCAACCCACACCCCTTTTGCTTTTGCTCTCCTTATTATCAGGGAGTATGTGATGAGTGGGATGCCCAACTCAGGCCTTCCTTCCAATACTATGGCTGAGAATGTGGTGAAACCTACAAACCACCCTTCTCAAGTCTTCCCTTTAGTGAATTTGTCCTCCTCTTTCTTGCCTAACAACACCACCGCTGCTGCCATTTCATTTTTTCCTATATTCTTTGTTTCCTCGTATTTCGCAGCCGCATCCCGGCTTACTAAAGTGGAAATATCCACATACACTCCCTTCCATATTTTCTCTTTTGTGGTCAATGGAACGTGTTCTCCCACTCTCATCCCTAGAGCTCCTATCTCCCTTGTTCCTTTTCCCTCCTTTTCAACTCCTCCTCCCTTCTCGTTCAGCACCTCTTTTCCTACCCTAATCTCGGCCAGTGCTGACTCCATCCAGCCCAAACCCCCTGAGCCAAGTGCTGAAACGATCTGACCTATGTACTCCTTGATGCTGTCACCCACAGAGCTGGGTGATTTACCTGTGACCTTGTCCGCTTCTTGCTGCCTGCTATCATTCTGGTGCCCCAGCCCGTTTTCCTCTGGGTGGAGGGTTGGTTGGCCAACTAGTGGCTGTGAAGGAACCACTGTACACTGGGGATCCAGTCTGGGCTCCACTGGGGGAACCACCAACTGGCCCTGGGGAGGTACTGATGGGGCCGGGTCTCCTGGGTGCAGAGGTACTGGATTAGCTGCCTTGGTTGGCCCTGCTATCTGTGGCTGTGCCCTGAGTTGGGCTGTGTGGCTTCTCCGCTGGCCGCTTCCCTCTGCCCCCTTTACCCTTCCCTACTTTCCTTTTCTCCCCAGACCTCCCTGGTTCCTCCCCTCCCACCAACTCCTACATTCTATTGGCTTTTTCAGCCAGCTCCATTATCGCCCTATAAGCATCTTCCTTCGAAGGTCTGCTCTTCTTGGGTGCCACAATCCCTGCTTTTGTCACCTGTGAAAACACTGGAAAAGAGAAAAGAAAATTACCTTATTCAAAAAGCAGAAATCTAGGGCAGTATCCCGCAAGACCATGCCCGCCTCCCCGTAGGCAGCCTCCAACTGCGATGTACATGTCCCCCTTTTTTTTTTTGTCCTATCCATTGCTGGATCTGCCCCAACTGGCGTGTTACATCCCGCTGCATGGTCGGGCCCAGTTTCGCCAGTCCTCTGGTCGCTCTCCATCATCCCTTACTAGGCCCGCTGGCAGGCCTTCCCTTCCTTTTCTGGCCTCAGGTGTCTCCCACTCTGGGGTGCTAGGCCTCCTGTCACTAGGCCCTCATGCCAGACTGACTCGGGCCTCTGCTCCCTCTTGGTCTGCTCCCCCACCCCCGATTGTGTGACATCACCGTGACAGGCCTTTTTTAAGCTTTCCCATAGGCCTCCCCTTGCCTACCCAGCCCTCCAACAGCATTGTCCCCCCAGCGTGTGGCGCGTCATGCCAACTGTCTGCTTCATCGACTCCCCACTTGCTCGGCCTTTCTTCAGGCCCTTAACCCCCTACTCATCGATCGACTGGCTTCTAGCCAGTAAAAATCCCCGAAAATCTCTTTTTTTTTTTGACCACTGTGCTTAGCCCCACTGGGCCGTGGGCCAGCGAGCCCGATGCTGTCCCCCCCCGGTCAGCCCCCTTTCAGCGTCTGCAAAAAAACACGCAGTCACTGGCATGTGATCAGCCAGGCCGCGCTGCTCTGTATGGCTCCTTGGGTCCCTGTGTTCCCCCTTTGATGTTCCCTGCAGCTTCCGTTGTAAACCAAAACTCCCCTGTGCACACCCCCCGACTCCCAAACAGCTACAGGCCCAATCAGGATTCCCGTTGCGTGTACCACGCCGTGCAAGACCTTAAAGCCTGCCACCCCTCGAGTTGCACACTCAACGAAACCAGCAATGCCAGCGCTCCCCTTCCTTAAATGCATCCCCCCCCCACACTTCCCATTCAGGCTCCCCTTCATAATCCCCCAGCAGTACTCAAGTTTGCCAGCATGGGCCTCGCTCCAGCTTCCAGCTTCTCAGGCTGCTCTTTCCAGCCAGACTCAGCTCCTCACTCCTTCATGGGCCAACACTTCTTGGTGTCTACTTCCCTCCTGTATGTCCATGCACCTTGCACCTCTCGTGCTGCCCAAGGTCTACTGCCTCTGCCAGCTCCAAAAAACTCTGGTCCACATAAACAAACCCACAGCCTTGCACCAGCCCTGCTTACCTCGCCTTGAATGGGCTATCATGCCAGCTAACTACCACCCAAAGCATACTACCTCAGTAGGGTTGAAACATCCTCTTTTTTTTTAATACCTGTACCAAATAGCCTTGCTTTCCCTGTAACTGCTGTATTCAGTACAATAATTTTTAGCTAGAGATGCACAATTACACATTAGCTTCTTTCTTTACCGCGTCACCTCTGCTCTACCACAATCTTGTCCATACTGTACCTTTCTACTTAAGCCATAAACCATGCTTTTCTTTTTTTAATTACACAGCTTAGCCCCCCCATCTTATCATTATTAACCACCTGCTTCTCTCTTTCCTTTTGTTATATATATATATTTCTTCTTCTTCTTTTTTTTTAAAGAAAACTTCAAATATCTTCCACCAAACTAGTTGTTTGTTTCCTTACCTCTCTCTCTTGGTTCACAAACCTCCTAATTAATATGCCAATCTAACATGCTGCAGTTAAGTGTAGAATCAAAACTCTAATAAAAGTGGCTGAACCACTTCTGTGTTGTCCATTATGTACCTCCACTTGCCCCTCCCCTTCCTGTTGCTTGGCCATTGTTCTATCCCCTGGCCCTTCCCCTTCCTTCCCCCCGCCCCTTCTGAGCACACCATCTTGATGAAAAGGGAAGGGGTGCACCAGAACAACCTGGTCTGCCCCTTAAAGCGCAAACTTCATTAGCAAGGCGCTTTATAAAGAGATTGACATAAGAAATAAAAACAATAAATACAGTATAAAACAGAGCTATAATCCACAGGGTTCAATTCACTAAATACCATTAAAAGCCTGGGACCATAGAAAAGTTTTTAATGCTTGTTTAAAGCCTCTCACTGTCACACACTCCTGAAGTCGATGGTGTAGAGAATTCCAGAGGGTAGGGGCAACGTACATAAAAGCATGGGCCCCGGAAGATTTCAAAATCACAGTCGGGATCTCTAGCAACCCCTCATCATCTGAACAGAGCTGTCGCTCAGGGCAATAGAGAATCAGAAGCTCTTTCAAGTAGTCAGGGCCAAGTCCAGGTAGGGCTTTATAAATCAGTAAACCAACTTTAAAGGTTATCCGCCACTGAATCGGCAGCCAGTGCAGACTACGCAGGATGGGGGTAATATGAGATGTTCAAGAAACCACCATCAGCAATCATGCTGCAGCATTCTGCACTAGCTGCAAGCAGTGGTTATCAACCCCAGAAAGCCCTAAGTACAGGGAATTGCAGTAATCAAGGCGCAAGGTCACAAAGGTGTGAACGAGTGTAGGAAAGTCTCCGGAAGGAACAAGGTGCTTAATCCTGGCAATGTTCCTAAGATGGTAAAAGGAAGACTTGATGATGGCTGACACTTGAAATCTTAGGGTCAGCCCATCATCGAGCACCACCCCCAGGTCATGCACCCATGCTGAGATAAGGAGCTGGGCTCCCCCTAGGAAATTTCCAGAGGGCTGACCAGTCCTCAGCCCCTCTATCTGGTGACTCGGCTCTACAACCATCACCTCGATCTAACCCGCATTCAACTTTAGCCAGCTCAAATTCATCCAATCCTGGATTTCAACAAGGCAGTTATTAAATACCAAGAAAGCACTATCCTGGATGGGTGCAAAAGACAGGTAGAGCTGGGTATCATCAGCATAGCAATGAAACCTCAGCCCATACCATCTTACAATGTCTCCAAGGGGCAGCATATACACTGCAAACAAAATGGGGGAAAGCACTGAGCCCTGAGGTACCCTACATGACAATGAAAATGGGTCCAAGAAAAAGACCCCAGGCACCAATCTCTGAGTTCTGCCAGTGAGAAAAGATGAAAACCACCTGAGGATCATATGTGTCAGTCCACAGAAGGACCTTAGGCACCCAAGCAGTACCCCATGGTCCACAGTGTCAAAGGCTGAAGAGAGACCAAGGAGCACCAGAATAGAATGGCTTCTCCGATCTCTCACCATCAGATCATTGAGCACCCGAACCAGCGCAGTCTCGGTACTATACTTCTTTTGAAAAACGGGCTGGAGAGGTCCATAAATGTCAAGGATGGTCAAGTGGCTGTAAACACATATGAGGGCTAAGGAGTGACTTACCACTGGCTACCGGAGAGAGAGAGCATGTGACAGAGAGAAACATAAAGTGGGGAGTAGGGAGAAACATTTGGAGCACATGGCCTACAGATCATCAGGATATGGATTAAGATAACATCTGGCCTACTGTGACCATTAAGATGTAACAGGGTTATGGAGGGGGGAGACTTCTTGGTGGGATACCTGCTCTCCGCTGAGCTGCAGAGTTGCATAGTAGCATGCAATGGGACTATTCAATGCTGCAGCTCAGCAGAATTTACTGAACAGTGTGTAAGCAGGTGTAAACCTAATTTTCATCCTGTAACAATAGGCTTACTTATATGCATTGCAACACTGTCATGGGGAACACCTCCTTCTACAATACATGATTCTGTTTGTGTATAGCACAAATAGGTAGAAGCAAGAAGTGGTGACAATGAGTCCTTATTTTGCACAAGCACCGAACTGTGATTGTGCCAAAGCTTCAGTGAATAGTAGCTAATACTATTGAATAATTATTTTTAAAAAGGATATTTTAAAATGAAGATTATAGAAAAAACATTCCAATTTTTAATAACATTGCACATGTGCAGTGAGTTTTTTTTTCTGCCTGTATATTGTCATCCAATAGATGCAGCCATTGTAAGACATCTGTAGTCAAAGTTTGCAGAGTCACAGAAGGACCTCTACAAATGTGCCACGCTGTCCAAGAGTGGATGCTGTGAGTTTGACTTGGCTGAAGCATGTTATTGAGAAACAGGGAGGACAATTACAAGCCTGAAAAGTAAGAGATGACCCCACCTGAAATGTAGATGTAAGAAGACAGTATTTTGTTTCTTATTCTTGTTTTTATTATTAATTTATAGTAGGGGGTCCACTGAATAGAAATGGCCAATTGGGGCCAGAGGGAGTGGACTAGATAGGGGGAAGTTTAAAAAATATCTTTACAGCTGGCCTAGTGGTGTGGCAGGCTAAGTCACAGGCTACTCACCACATGCCACACCAGCGTGTCAGGTGATACTAGTGCCGTAATAATCAAGGTGACATACATGTCGGTGACTGGGACAGCAGAGAGCCAGGCATCTGAACGCTGCTGTCCTGATGTTGCATGTGTCATGGTTGGTGTGGAGAAGAAGACTGTTATAGAGAGGTAGGAGAGTGTTGGGGGTGAAGCTTCCTATGTGGGGGGCAAAGCCCACTGCATAAAGCACCAAAGTTTTTAGGTAGCTTGGCATTATTGTGCTTTTCATCTATGGCAGTGGGCCATATCACTACCTTTACTTGCCGTTGTTTTGCTCTGTTGCCCACATTGTCGGCACCATTGTGCTGTCAGCCTATTTGCAGTTGTGATTTTACATTCGCTGTCATGACATAGAACCCCCAACTGCTACCAGAGGATTTTTTGCTCCATTATCTACCCTGGGGCCCACATGCATGCAGTGACATGACGCATGTGCTCTATCTCCATGGGGATGTCCCTAGTGTTGAGACATAGGAACCCCTTCCCCTACAGTCCCACTGCAATCTCACCCAGATTTCCCCAGGTGGCAGCTGACTAGTGAGACTTGTGAACCCCATCCCCAAGGGAGGATAGTTGTCAACACACTCTCAATCCTTCCTCCCAGTGACAGCCTCCAAGTGACCTGCATCCATTCCCAAACCTGGGTGACTGGTTTGGGGATCTATGTCATAATAGCAAATGTAAAATTATGACAGCAAAAATGGTGACAGCACAATAGCGCCAACAATGTGAGTTAAGGACCAAAACAGCAGCAAGTAAAAGTAGCGAAATGGCCCACCACTAGACACCGCAGCTGGGTTGTGGTCCGATCCTTCACAGGCCCAGCACCAATGACTGGGCTTTTACAACATGAGTCCTGTGCAAAGAGCACAGCAGAATGGTTACATCCCAGGAAAATTGGGTGACTGGACTGGATAGACCAATCCAGATAGGGGCTGGCTGTGAGATGAACGAGGTGGATAAATTCAGGATTATAAAATAAATATTTGGGTCCTGGCATTATGGCAGAAATTGTTTAATTATATATTTTTGTGAAAAAAGTCAGGAGGAGACAGAGGGCAGGAGATGACTGAGGTGTCCATGGGACTAACACTGGTCACCTAGGAAGACTTAAAGAATTTTTTTTATATATATATTTCTCTTTATTCCCCTCCTACTGTCCCATCTGAGCCACATCATCAGGAGTCACCTATGAAATCTGACCCTGCCGGTGCCTTACCTGACAGTCTCCAGTCCCTTCATCCAGCCTTGGAAACCTCCCAGGCGGGGTTGGGGTTGGGGGCGTACCCTTGAATCTTGCATATCTCATCAGGGTTCGGAACTGTAGGCAGGCACCAGCACATCAGGACCTGACTCAGTGCTCTGTCTTCCCAGCTCTGATGGGGTTTTTTCCTTGTTCTGTGGGACGTTGTGGGTCCTTACGTCATGGTGCGTATGCTGACATCGGCAATGTCCCTCCCCCTCCTTCCTGGAAGGAACAGCACCTGTGGCTGATTGGTTGCTGGCCTACGCCTGTGACCAGTCATGCCCCAGTGACTCCAGCTTGCCATCACTCCCCCAACCTCCACCAGGGGTTGCACTCACCATGTTGAAAGACCTTCCCGCCCCCAGAGAAGGTGAGCCATCATCAGACACTCCAGCCTGTCTCCCCCTGACCTACCCCCTGGCAGCCCGAGCTCACTCCCGAACCCGGGTCACCGGAATGGCATGAGATGTAGTGTCCAGAACCTCAATCCTCAGTGCCACTGATCTGGCCCCGAGCTAAAGAATTTTTAAATAATTGTTTTTTTTTAGTTGCTCTTTTTATTGCATTTTCAACACACTAAAATACAAAAGATTACATACCAGCACAGAAACATAGCACACTGGTAAGAAGTAATATACATTACATGCCTCAGCAGATTGCTTATACACTGATGTCTATTCTGCCACCCCATCCCTTCCCACTGCCACCTCAGTGGGAGATATTAGTAAACAAATTATGACATACACGCTCTGGGGTGAAATGTAAGAGGGTGCCCTGGCTCCCAGGATGAAGAAGAGAATATAGGCATGGAGGCAATCTTTGACCACAGGATGTGTGTTAGGTTGGCTCCTATCTGGGAACACCTCCACCATCTATCTTCTGACAGGAGACCTACAGTAATTTGAAGAGTGCAATGGGAGTATGGTACCACCTGAGAAGGACATTGTTCTGTATGAGGCAGCTGCGTCCATCTCTGCAAGTCATATTAGCTCTGTAGAGGCAGTCACACTATATTTCCTCTGATATCATGATCCCCAGCTCTTTTTTCCCAGCAGATGTAGAGGACTGGGACTGGTCTGACTGACTGTTCCTCATGCTGCAATAAATGTAGCTGGTCTTTCCTCTCCTCAGCCTGTTGCCTGTGTCTACCCTGAAGAAACTTGACATTTCTGCTTCATCCTGCGTGGTTACTACTATTCTTGAATTATATTTCTGATCAGTTGGTACTGTCAAAACTCCTGCTGCATAAGGTCATACCTCATTTTCAGGATGCTATCAGACTCTACGTATTTCTGTCATCCATGAGGATATCCCAAACCAAGACTATGCCTCTTTGTATCCAGGACTTCCATTTAGGCAGTGTTGAGCCAGTATGCAAGGAGGCATTCCCCCACAAAAGAGCCAAGGAAGAAGAGGTTTGACATGCCTTCTGGACCTTGTGGATCTATGCCCACACCTTTTTAAAAAATGGAATTGTGGAGTGGTCATTAAACTGGGTAGGTGTAGGGCAATACAAAAATGGATAGCTGCCAGTTGAGACTAGGAGTGCTAGTCATAGAAAGGTTTCACAGTACTGAGGTATACCTAGGTATACTGAGGCAGAATAAGGCAGGATCAAATTACAGTCAATGCAAATTACGTCAATGGTACCTTGGTGGTATCTCGAGGTACCTCGAGGTAGGAAACTTTTTGACAACTACCACGATATCCTGTGAATCATCTGAGAGACTGTCTGTAAATGCTACATGATAAACCTAAAAACCATGGCCTTCCCCACCCACCGCTGGAGCAATTACTTCTCAACTTGGCTCTGTTATAGGGGGTGCTTTGCCTTCCCACAGACGATCCCCCAAGAAGCAGTACATATTCTGGAACCAACTGGTAGATAGAGCGATGGGTAGATGGGATAGAACGTGGGTGACATTTGGGGCTGTCATCATTTTAAAGGCTTCCATCTTGCTGGCAAGGGATAGGTTTAGCAATTTCCATCTCCCTAGTTTGTCTCTCATGGATGCTAACAGGAGGGGCAAGTTGAGTTGGGCCATTTTCAAGGATGTAGTGTGAACAATTATATCCAAGTACAGTATGTTATACCTTTTGGGAACCACTTGAGGACCTTTGCTGATAAGGTTCCAGTATGACTTTAGCCATCAGGAGAGTATTTCAGACTTGGCTGGGCTGACTTTGAGGCTGGATACTGCAGTGAAGTTAATCAGTAGATCCAGTTGTGGATCCAGGGTAGCACACTCATCTTTCTGCAGTATAAACAAATCATGAGCATATAAGAGCACCTAATACTTTTGTCCTTCTGCAACTGTCCCTTTTAAAAGATGATAATGGCAAATGGCTATAGACAAAGGCTCTATAGCCATTACAAATAGAAGTGGGGACAGATGGCACCTCTGCCCTGTACCCCTCTGGAGCTGGAATGTAGCTGATCCTAAGCCATTTGCCAGGACACTGGTCCATGCAAGTTATATGTGAGGTGTATCCGTTGTTGGAAAATGGGGCCAGTTACCATGTGCTTCAGTGTGCTCACAAGATAAACCCATTTGACAGAGTGGAAAATGTTCTCAAAGTTGACTGCTAATGGACACTACCGAGCTGTGGCAGTTATGTGCAGTGTGCATAACATTAACAAGGGTTTGTAGATGGTCAGAACTTTGTCATTCCTTAACATACTCTGTCTGCACTGGGTGGATAAGACCCTGTAAGACTGGTTCCAGTCTCATTTCCAGGATTTTTTAATAAATATTTTTATGCTCCTTCAGCTAAGACTTGGTGAGCTATCAGTCCTATTATTAGGTACCATCAACCGGACACCGACTTCTTTCCCTCCTTCCTCCTCTGCTGTTCCTGTAGAGTGGGTCACAGCGCTTCATGCAGTGCTTCATGGAGCATGATCCCTCCCTCCACCCAGTTTTCCTCCTATATTCACCATTCCCCAGGACTTCTGCGAACACAGCCATGCATGTGTGTGGAGGCGCACCTGGGCTCAGGAACCTAGCAGCCCCTCTCTACCCATCCAGCATATAGCCAGCCCCTGAACAGCAATGCATCCACTGGCCCTCCACCTGGTGGTATCCAAGAGCTGTGATGACTTACCTTCCCAATCCGGAGAGAACACCTGCCAGGTGGCTGCTCATGTTTCTCCCAGCCTTCCCTCTGGCTGAGCCCTGGCAACAAGAGATTGTTCCAGAACATGGGGTCACCAGCATGGGAGAGATAAGGCACTTAGCAGTGCTTCAGCCATTTGCACCTCTGGGCCGGCTTTTGTGGCCAAGATTTTGACCATAATTTTGGTGCTGGAGTTGATGAGGGACATAGGTCTGTAGTTGCCAAGAGAAGTGGCATCCTTCTGTTTTTGGGAAGTACCATTATAATGGCATCCTCCATTGAGAGGGATCATTCCCCAGACAGTGAGGCTGCCTGACAGACATCCAGTAGGTTGAGCCTTACCTCCGCCTTCATCATTTGATAATAGTTGGCTGGGAAACCATCCCTCTCCTGGGCTTTCCCTTTATTCAAGGATTGAATAACCTGCTTAACTACCTGGAGCATTAAGGGCTTATACAGGCTGAGAGCTTCCCCTGGTGCCACCTGAGGTACAAGGATGCTGTTCAGGAAAGCATTGACTGCCTCCAGTGTAAAGCAACCTGGATACTTGAAAATTGTTTTGGACAAGAATGCTTGTATTATTGAGTAAATAGCTGAGGTCTCTATGTAGACCTAGCATGTATCATCCTTCAGTCCCACTATATGGGAATCTGCATGTCTAATCTTAACCTGGTACGCCAGAACTTTTTCAGCCTTGCCCCGCCCCCATCCTCAGCCCAGTAGCTATGCTTTAACCACAAGAAGGCTAATTCTGCCTTCCTAGTCAAGAGCTCATTTGATCTCATTCTGGTCTGGATCCATCTTGGTCAGTATTTCTTTCAGTGGGTTTTTTGTTATTTGTATTTTGCTTCAATGGAGGCCAGTGATGTTTTGAGGTTATGGAGTTCAGTTTCCCTCTCCTTCCTCCTAATGGCAGTATAACTGATAATGTTGCCCATCATGGTGGCCTTTTAGGACTCACTTACTACCACCTTGGTTATGTCCCGTGTCATTTAACTGACTGAATGCCATGTATTCCTCCTTCATCCATTGCACAAAGTGCTGAACCCTCAATAAGAGGGGTCCAGCTTCCAGTTCCTGGAGATAGGAGTAGTGGTACCCCATATCATGGTAATTGCAAATGATGCATGATCTGAGATCGCTAAAGGGTGAATTTTCATGGATATCTTGTTGTGAGTGATTCCTGGGGAGCTGAACCACATGCCCAGCTGACATAATGAGGTGTGGTTGGCAGAGAAACAGGTGTAAGCTCTCTCCCTCATATACATATGAACATACAAAGAAGCCAGCAGAAGAAGGCTATTTGGTCTACCAATTCTGTTTGTATTGCAGGGTCCACAACTTGAGCTAATGTCCCTGCCCTCCCTCCCCACTCTTCCCATCCTGCCTACCCATGATCCTTACCTTCCTCCATGCCTATCCCAGCCTCTCTTAAAGCTACCCACTGTCTTTAATGATATGACCTCTTCTGGCAGCGCATTTCAAATGTTCACCACCCTCACTGTGAAGAAGTGTTTCCTGACCTCCCTACTAAACCTCCCACCCTCCAGCTTAAGACTGTGCCCCCTCGTGTTATGGTTGCCACTCAGCTTAAAGAGACTCTCCTTATCAACCTTATTTGTCCCTTTCAAGTACTTGAAGGTCCCAATCATGTCTCCTGTCTCTCTCTCCTGTCTTCTCACCAGGTATTCACTAGGCGGTGTTCCTTCAGCAGTTCTATCAGGGCTGCTAATGCCTTAACATGGAGTTCTGCCTGCCATGTACTATGGTCTATGCAGGCCTCCATGGTAGATTTGGAAGTCCCTACCCGCCATCATCAAAATGTTTGATGGGGCACACTGTGCTATAGCTTGGTGTGATGCATGAAAAAACTGAGGATTATCAACACAGGGTCCATATATGTTGATCAATATCAAATGGCCTTGTGGTAAAGTAATGTCTGCAAAAAACCCTGCAGCCAGCCTTTTCTGATTTGGTGTGGCCTATGGACCAGGGTAGTTATTTTTTTGTTGTTTCCTTTATGCATGAGAATGGCCACCCCTCATTTTTTGATTGGGGCCGTCCTGTTGACCTCTACTATGACTCAGTCTCTGTGCAGTTTCCCCACCTTCTGGTGTGAAAGCCAGGTCTCTTGCAGGAATCCGATCTGTGGTTTGAGATGCTTCATGTACGTCAGTGCCTTCTTCCTTTTAAAAAAAGAGTTGAGGACCCTCATATTACAGGTTAATGTCTGTATATCACTTAATGTGTTGTATTAGTAAACAGTATGTGAATAGTATAAAGCAAGACGCTTCCCCATCCCACAAAAATACATGTGTCATTAGGGTAAATGAAGCTATAAAGGAAGCCCCCCTGAGCTATGCAACATCAGAAAACATTCAATAGTGTGCTAGATACATATCTCCCATGGATTAAAATGCTGTCTATGCCCCTGCTCTCTCTACTGGCCAGGGTGTGTTTTTCCCAATTTTCCCAATATAGCCATTTTTCTATCTTCTTCCTCCCTCTCTCCCTCCTCCCACACCCTGTCATTGAGTCTCTGGCCATG
The DNA here is from genome assembly GCA_016271365.2 of Neoceratodus forsteri. Classification (NCBI taxonomy): domain Eukaryota; kingdom Metazoa; phylum Chordata; order Ceratodontiformes; family Ceratodontidae; genus Neoceratodus; species Neoceratodus forsteri. Next base: position 820,536,981 of record CM057450.1, on the reverse strand, counting down.
AATGGAGCAGGCTAGATCTGGTGTTTCCAGTTGCCTAAACAGCTATTGCCAGAGAATGGGCCTGACCAATAAAAAAAATCTCCTCCCCCTAAGATCTTCTCAGAGAGTGACCAGGGTCTGAGTCATTGTAGCAACCTAACCTGAGTATGGCTGGGGCAAGCGTGTCTGCAGTGGAAGGGGGGACATTCAGAATATGCATGGGAAGAAATTCCTGCTCCTGGGATTTCAGCTTCTCTTCAGTACTGCAGCAACTTTGTGGTCTTGTATTCTGTTCGTAACCTTCAGTTTCATGGTGGATGGTGCATGGAGTGGGTCTGCCTAGCCTCCAGAGAAGAGATGTTCACTCTGCTGCAGCTCTACATCACACTGTGCTAGGTAATTCTCCATGTCACACTCCTAGTATTTCAATCAGGAGTTATGTCTCACTATGAGGCGACCATAACACTGAGATAAGGAAGGAGGAAGGCCAACATGCCTATATGCAGCATTTATGGAACAATCAATACCATTTTCTGTAGGCTTGCTTGTGCATTGTGTCTCTGTATTATATAGGTGGCATACATCTCCTACTGTGATACCATTCTTGTTCTATGGCTCAGTTGGTTTCGGCCCTGGGCCAGGAGTGTGAGAACATCCCTTCCATGAGCTAGAACATAGGTATCACTGCACCTTTGCTGAAGTCCAACCTGGGGGTAGTGCTAGATGATGTGTAGTTTAAAAAGAGAAAAAGGAGTGTTTGAGGACCTCTGAACAGTGGTATAGTAGCCTGTTAGCAAGCGACTTGCCCCTCCCTAGGATCCAGCCCCCTGTATATACTTTCTGTTAAATCTTATTCCTTGATTTTTTTTTGCTACTTACTTAGTAACCAGGCTGTCTTGCTGAGCCACCCCTGGTGTGGGAGTATTACAGAATCTGAGAAAAAAGCTGTGAGTGCCTGTCTGATCTTTTCAGAGCATTTTGCCCATCCCTTGGAAGTCGCACAGTCAAGCAGCATAACAGTGTGAGTGTTCAGCTCCCATGCCTTCTCCTCTCGGCTGTTACTAGAATACTCATGCTTGTAAGAGAGGCCAAATAGCAGGAAAAGGGTGACCATCAGGGATGGCTCACTGAGATCTTTGGGAATAGCATTCTTCTGACTCCACCCTACTGATAATCATCATGTCTGTGTTATAACAGGGATAAGGAGTAGGGGAAGAGCTTTGCTCATGAAAAACCTTATCTCTCCCTGTAGCTGTAAGCCATTCTGTTGGGACAGAATTAGTTTTAAAACCCACTTGGACGCACTGATTACCTGTGTTAGCAGCATCCATAGGTCTCCTGTGAGGCTGAACTCCAGTGACATCCCATTGAATAACAGTTAACTCATGGGGTCCACCCATTTTACCCATGTAATTCCACAACATGGAGAATGGCTGTCTCCCCAGACAAATGCTGTGTTTGCTTCTGCAGGCCCAGTGCTGCTGCCCCCTCACTCCCTGTAGCTCACATGACTAGTACCCTTGCAAGAGGGGTATTGTAAATAAAACATCCCCCAACAAAATATAGTATGCCGAACATCAGCAACAGATTAAAACAGTCAACTTCGGTATAACCTGTGGATAAAGAGAAACACCATTAAGATTCAGAATCAGTGCGTGAAAGAGTCTAATGCAAAGGATACAGAGTCATTGTAGCTCTTTTAAGAGGGTATCTCAGCTTAATTGTTGGGGAGTTCTGATAAGCTCCACAGTTCAGTGACATCACCGTCCATGAGATTAACTATAAAAAGACAGTTCTGGAGCTGGCCCATTGGTGAAGAGGGCTGAGGCATGGGTGCCTTATATTTTCCAATGCCAGCAACCTGGGTTTGGGAAAGGATGCAGGTCACTGAGATGTCGGCTAGAGGAGGGAGGATTGAGCATCTGTAGGACCACTTTCCTCACTCAGGGAGAGTGCCACCTGGAGGAATCTGGATCCGAACCTGGAGGTAAGTGCATGAGTCACCAAGGAGGGGGGGTGGTGGACAGATTGCCGGGGGCATGCTCCATTGAGGAGAAGCACACACAGCATGTTCATTGCACATCCTGAAGCCAGGGAAGAAAACATTCAGCTGAAAATCTGGGGGGAGGGCTCCATGAAGCCCTGCTCATCAAGCCACTGGCCTATCCACTCTCTCTGGGGATCTGGAGCTGTCTGGATTTGTGTTCTGGCTGGGTGAGGATGGGCCTCCCTTCCCAACCCCACCATGAGGGACAATCCACAGGGACAATAGGAGGGGGGATACTGGCTCCTGGTCCACCAGAGGACAGCTGGGATGTCTGCAGCTGATGGGACAGAGTGGAACCAGCTGCCCATCCTGACAAGGAGGAGGATTAACACAATTAAAGCAAAAAAAGAGTTCTGTTTCTCAGACTGGTGTGTTCATGGTGGCCATAGGAGTAGCAATATTTGGAGATGGAGTCCTATTCTTCAGATGCAGTTCTTTCTGTCTGGATGACTCATTGGCCAGTATCCTAGTAATGGCCTTCACTAGGCTGATAGCGTCTGCATAAAATTTGGGCCTGATGGTGAGGTTATGACTGGAAGGCAGTCTCTGTGTGGATTGGATCCTGTATTGTTTTTTCCTGTACAGCAGTTAACAGCGGTACATATTTGATGGCTCCAGGAAGAGGTGAGTGGGTGGTGAAAGATACAGGAGAACCCTCGCTGCTGCCACAGCACCTTTTGCATTGTTGAGCGTAAGATTTTTAATTTCTTTGGAGGGATCTTGAAGTTTTTTGCCAGAGATCTATCAATGTCGATGGAGGTGGCGGTGGTGGGGGGGGGTGGACTATGTCCATAGGCATGTGAGGACGTCTGATCATATGGAGGGAAAGTGCCTATGTGCTGTGCCTGGTATCTCCCAATCAATGGCCAGGGGTTCCATTTAAATCAAACTATGTCCATGTGAGGTCAGTTCTTGGTGATAAATGCTTCTGCTACTTTTGGAGCATCAACTTGTTGTGATACCCCATTTCTCATTATGTGGAATGCTGCCAGGTACCATAAACTATACAAGAACCTCAGCTTCATCAGCATCCTTCCATCAGTGTGTATACTTTGTGTCGGTTAGTGAAAAGTCTGAGAGCATTTTACGTTATACACCTACTAGCTGATATTTCCTTTGTGGTGAATTCACTGCATTACTGGTCCTGATCTGTATATCAAATGAACTTTGCCAAATGTTGTTGAGAACATTAACTGGGTTTGGGATGAGGTGTCAAAGATCTACAGGCCTAATCAATCACTACAGCTAATGGCACTCAGGGGCAAAACTCTCATGTCGAGCTTTTTGTAAACAAAAGAATAGTATTCATCTCCTCACAACCTTCAGTGAACCCCACAAAACAGAAATCTTTCCTCCAGCCATGATTCTCCAAGTCGTCCAGCTTGTCATGTAACAATCATATCTCCTAGGGCTGGCCAACATTAGCACATTCCAATTTTGCAGAATTTTAAATAATTCTGCAAAATTGTGTGATATTTTGCAAAATGTCAAGACATTTTCACAAAAGTCAGCATTTTTACAAAATTCTGCAACATCCTGTGACATTTTGCAAAATTTCAAGAAATGTTGTGGAATTTTCTAAAACACTTCAAGAGGTCATACTCCGACAGTATTATAGTTAAAGATTTGAAATGTGGCAGGCGTATTATTAGAAAGAAGCTCTAACAGGATGCCAAGTTGCATGACATTTGGATGAGAAGAAGAGATGTTATTAATAGGTTTGATAAGAAGATTATGAGTCAAAAGTTTTGCCATGAAGATTTGACCAATATTCATTGGTTAGGACAGCATCCTAAATAGCTGTCAACTGTAGGCTTAAATATTTCCATTGTAGGACTAGTAACAATAGTTTTAGAGAGTGCATTCCATATATTCATGACCCTTTAATTGAACCACTTTCCTCTTTTAGTAGAACTGTATATTTCTCCCCTGAGTTGCAAATTGTTGGTTCTGAGCTCCCTCACAGTGATCTTTGCCTGTAATCTCAGGCACTCCCAAAGGTCCATATTTCTGAAAGCCCTATAGACCAAGCAAAGATCCACTGCAATTCACCTGTACTCCAGTAAGAATAGGTTCAACTCTACCAATCATTGCTCATACTGTAGATGAGAGATATTATTTATTTTCTTGGTGGCCCTTCGTTGTACTCTTTCAAGCATTGTTATACCCTGAGCTTTATATGATGCCCAGAACTGAATGCAATACTCATCATGTTACCTGTCAAGTGACACTTACAGTGGGATAATCACACCTCTCTCTCTAATCTTTATGTGTGTAAGAATGCAGCTAAACATTCTGTTACATTTAACCACAACTTCCGAGGTATGTTCTGTGAAGGAGAGTTTACTGGTCATGATTATTCCCAGGTACTTTACCCTGCTGCTTACCTCTAGCTCAGTGCCATTTAAGTGGGCTTGAAGTTATAGGAGCACTAAATCAGGCAATTTATCATTCATGGGAACATTTCTGAAAATGTCTATGCTTACAACTCAGCCACCTTTGGAACTAGATAATTGAAAATTTATATGCATTATTTCTAGGAAGAGTCATAGAAAATTCTAAATAGAGATTCAAATGTAATTGCTTGTATAAACTGTAAGTTACAGGAGTTCAACATTTTACAATTGTATTTGTTAAATTGTATGAAAAGTTTCAAAATATTTGGATGTTTATAGCTTTACTGCTACACTCACTGTTTTGCACACATACTAAAGTAAATATGTCCTGGAATCTAATTAAACTGGATAAATGTAGTTTAGTAGGCTACAATTTATTCTGGATGCTGTACTTTAGAAATTATTAACTGGCAAAAATTGCTAAAAAATTCATGGGGGCATAATTGATAATGCCAATAGAAATCCACTTGTGAAATTTGACTTTTACAAAGTAATTATCACTACAGAATTACATTACCTGCAGTAACATCATGGCCCTGCAATACCCCCCCAACACTCCTGTGATGATGCCCAACATCAAGCTCCATAATGACTAAAGATATCCTGATACTTATGTAACAATGGCCAAAGTTGCAACTAGTTGTAAGCCTTGGCATCACTTGGTGCCACTGTTTTAAACAGTAAAACTATACATTGGTATTTATAGAGTTGTTAAAGAGTCAGCAGGTGGCATTGCACCAAAACAATGCTGCACATACATGTGCTTCCACAAGTCATTAAGTCAATGAGCTCTAGTGGTTACCTGGCACATTGCATGAATTCACACTAATGCACAGTGATGTCCATGACTGTTGTTCAAGGTTCATCACTCAAGATAGTGACCTGACACTTTTAACCACTATACTTTTTATATGGAGCATCCTATTAAGGTTACCTTATTACCATCTTACCCATCCTCTACCTTCCACTACATTGGCAACCCAAGTGTACGACTAAGCAAAATGTATGGATATGGCTTCGGCAAAAAGTAACACAACATTCCACAATTCCACAATAGGTCATGAAATTCAACTTTAATTAATGATGTTATTTTGGAACCTTTGGCTGCTTATAACTTTGTCAGCCTTTGAGCAAGAGATTAAAGGGTTGACACACACACAACACATCTTTTTCTTCAGTACTGGTTCTTCTCCTGCCTGGCAGCTCATCTCTCAAGGATATACCCTGTTCACAGGGATACACCTTGATCAGGCTAAACCCAATCATCATACAATTGGCTACCGGGATATTCTCCAACATTTTTCCCTACCATCTCCCCTGATTGGGTCAGTGCCTCTGTCAGCTGTGCACAACCACAGCTTCCCCTGGGGCAGGAGTGAGCTCCATGACTCTGCCGCAGGGGTATCTATGTTGGTGGAACCCATCATCAACCCTCCTCAACTGAGATCCACTGCCAAGCAGCAGCTGTTCTGGCCATGTCTTGTCTACCAGCGTGACTTCACAGGCTCGCTTCCGAAACCAGGTCATCAGCATGGCAGCATGATGCTATGCTTTTTGGCTATGGAGCTGGCCTCAACACCTAATATTTATGGCTAATGACCACAGCAAAATTTGTGATATTCCTTCTCTAGTTTTAAAGTTACATGGCCTTAAAATTTAGCAGTTTATATAATTCTGAAATGTAATTCTAAAACGTCTGAAAGTTGGAAGGCTAACTCAGTCACCTTCACAGATAGAGACGTGAAACTTAGTACAATTCTGTTATGGACATGGGTAAAGTCATCAAACCAAGTGTGGTGCAAGTTGGGGAAATACTTTTAAAATCACAATTTTGGTGAAATTTCACAAAATTTCATGGAAGCAAAAATGGCATTTCATCAGAATTGTACTGGTGGAAGATACATTTCACCAAGCTCTAGGATCAACCTAGCAGTTCCTGTAGGTGAGCATTTACTCTGATGAGTCCTCTGTAAATCCTATGTGATCTTCTGCAACATTCATTCTGTCTCCAGTTTGAATTATGTCAGCTGTAGCTCTTTGTACCACTGTTTTGAACTTATTGATCTGAATAATTAACTGTTGAAAACATCCCTTTTTTTCAGTCAAAGCTGCCAGAGTAGAGCCATTCTCTAATGACACTATTTTCTTTCCCTTTGACAAGAGTACCAGCATTTAGTTTCCAATGACAATTTCTCAGCAAATGTAGCTCCAGTACTGTCAAGGGAGGTATCAACAGATTCTGTGTGTGAAGCTTTGACAAACTATGTGACTGCTAAGTAATCCAGTGAAAAACAGTGCCACTCACTGAGGACCATGATGCCTGTAGTACAACATAAAAGGAAAAACAAAAGAAGCATGTACTCATTCATTCAAATATCCAGCAAGGATATCTATGTGAGTGAGTGTACACAGTTTTCTATGTGACTACTGACTCAGGTAAGCCATTCTCTAAAGTCGATTCCTTTGGATTTTTTTAGGGGTTAGGAGAGATACAGAATTAGGCAGCCATCTTGTCAGTGCCTAGTCATGCCACCCCAAATAGTTCTTTTTTAAACCTTAACAGTTCCTAATACTTATACCATGAATAATGAAAAATGATTTGCAATTTGGTCACGAATAACAATTACCCCATTGTTCATCGTAATCACAAACAAATGTCTGTTACTCACAAAACTAATTTTTTTTCTGCTGCTGTTAATGTTGCCATATTATCTACTGAAAAACTTTCAAGTTTTGGCTACTTTCAGAACTGGGTAGAGCTTACTTGATTTTTTTTTTCTAAATTTCCAAGTAACACTATATGTTTCTGATAGCAACAGACAAATGAGACAGTGTTGTTGACAAGAAACCGAATACAATAAAGAGGACCAATGCACCAAAATCCGGTGTATGCTCAATGCATTAAATGCAAAATGTAAACATGAGTAAAACCCAGATCCCCCATCACTTTGAGATGCACTGCCTCCTTGTCAGGGGGTGTGGCTCACACCCCTTGAAGAAGAGTCAGTGTACATAAAAGCAAGCAATGCTGGAATCATATTTTCTTTCCATGTATACAGATTTTTTCCATACAGCAGTCATCTAACACCATTTTTGCCCTTTCCATGGCATGTAGCTTTCCTGTCACAAAAACTAAGTACTGTTTGTGTGCTTTCTTAGCAAACCAGTCCAACCACCTTCTGGTAGCATAGTATACTGTATGGCAGTGTACTCTAGTTTTTCTTTTTCTATGGCTCAGGCCCTTCTTTTATACTATCTATAAACTAAGCGCTAGTTTTATGTAGTCATCATGACTATATAACCCCAGATAAGTGCAATTACTCATCCTACTCACCTTTTCACTGGTCAAAGCTGTAAACATAGCCATAGCAAACAAGATACCTGTTACTCCTGACCTCTGTCTCCTTTGTGCCACCGCCTGTGAAATGCCATTCATTCCTTACTGTACGTCCATCATTAAAGATGCCACAAGAGCAATCTGAACATGATGCTTCCTTCTTCATGACATCCACATCCTCCATGCCACTGCCTGTGAAACATTGTGCTTTCCTCACAGCATGTCCATCATTAAAGATGCCAAAACAACAATCTGAACAAGATGTCTGCTTCCTCCTGACCTTTGCTTTCTCTGTATCACTGCCTGTGAAATGTCATACTTCCCTTATTGCGTGCCCATCACTAAACATACCACAACACCAATCCAAACAAGATAATTCTTTCCCCTTGACATCTCATCTTCCATGCCACTGCCTGCGAAATGTCATGCTTTTCTTACAGCATGCTAACCATTAATGATGATGTATGTGTAATACCAACAAGATGCCTGCTTCCTCCTGACCTCAATCTCCTCTGTGCCACTGTCCAATACATTGATGTCTGATGAATGATACTCCATTCTTATCTGATAATGGTGAAAAGATTTCAGCCAGAAACTAATGGGAAGCATTACATTCATTAAATCCATATTTGATTGCTATGAAAAGTACCTTATACATAAGTTGTCTCATGATTTTGTTCCTATTATATTTTGACATTTGTAACTCTTGTCACTGCTGCAGCTCAGTCAGCTCGCATTCTCCCTGAGCAGTGTGTCCTCCAAGGGAATGCCATCTTTATCACATGGTAAGTCTAAATATTTAATGCCTTTCTTTCTTCCTTTCTTTCCTTCTTTCCTTCTTTCTTTCCCTCTTTCCTTCTTTCTTTCTTTCTTCCTTCCTTCCTTCCTTCCTTCCTTCCTTCCTTCCTTCCTTCCTTTCTTTCTCCAGAAAGTTCTAATAAATTGCACTGATGATACAGTAATGTAGAAATGACACAGAAGGAATTGTTGTCCTCTTGTGGTATAATCTTCCACTTTTTATGTATTTCTTTTTTCCCCATTATATATGGACAGGTATACCCCAGGCTGATGTGGCTCTCTCATCTCTCCTACTATTTGGACTGCATTCTCTTCAGGGCAATGCCACTTCTGGTATATGGTAAATAATATATATAAACATTTATTGTGTTTTTTCATTACTTCCCTTTTTTATATTAAATATGTGATAGAAAATAATGGAAAATAGAGGACACTGTATAATGTTACATAGTGAGTATGTGTCTGATACATCTTTCACCTTATGTCTTCACAAGTCTGTAGAACTGTGAATGATGCTGGTGAATTTTGTGCATATTGGGGCTATGCACTATTCTGAGACCAGTTATGTATGGAATACACTTACCCAGCCCATGTAGCACCTCATCAGCGGACAGATGCAGTATAGCCTAGAAGTTAGAGGAATGAGGTGTGAACGAGCTTGATACATCCAGCAGACCAAATCTGAGTTTGATTTGCACAACCTCCACTTCCATACTGTGTGACTCTGAGCAAGTCACTTAACTGCCCCGTGCCCCAGGTCACCCCTGAAAACAGGCACTTGTGCCTAGTGGGCCTTAACCAGTTACCAAAGACTAAAATAAAAAAAAAAAAAATAAAAGATGTGAAGTGCTTGATATGCACTACCACATGCCTTTTCAGGGTGCCTGTCGATGGCCCCTCCCCCATTGTGTCGGTGCATGAAAGTGGATGAAGGGACACAGGCGGTCATCTCATTTGATGCCTGTCCTGATTCCCAGAGTGAATCCCTTGCTGTGCCTGAGCAGGAATTGTGGAAAGGTGCAGGAGGGAAAAATTTAATATATTTGGGTGAGTGCCCAAATGACTGCCCCTGGTCTTCTCTGCCTGCCCAGAATGCTTGAGCAGCATGGTGGTGGTGGTGGTGGGGGTTGTGTCTGAAGCAGCTGACAGTTGAAATCTGAAGGGGCATACAACAGATACTGCAGGGTGTTTCCATGCATATTCTGCTTCCTCCTCATCTGGCACTCCACATCTCTGTAAATGATGGGGAGTGTGGGCTCAACCCTACACATGCCCCTGAACCTTCACAGGGGATCTAGTGTAGAAGGGATGCACTTCTGTTCTGTTCATGTGCACAGGGGTCATGTGGACCCCCAGTGCATGGCATTAACACTTAGGGTTGTCTACATGCCAGGGATCCAGGGCACGTAGGAAATCCATACATTCACGTACAGGCCCCCTAGTGATATTTTTTAATGATGCAGGAGGGGCTGCATGTTGAAGCAGATGATGCATCTAGGGTGGTGTATCCAAGGTGATGGAAGGTGAGGATGAGTAAGTGGCAACTGAAGGGCTGCACCACTGTTCTAGTTTGTGTGTATGAACATGCATTTTGACAAAGCCTTATATTTCTCACACTAACATTCAGTCATGTACAAGGCTGAGTTCCAGCCAGTCCAGTGGCACTGAGGGTTGACATGCTAGAAGCCAGACTCCGCACCATGCAGGCATCCCAGGTTTGGGAGCAGACTTGGGCACTAGGGGCCAGCAGGGGGAAGAGAGGATTGATCATCTGAAGGACTGCTCTCCTCTCCTTTCCTGGGGTGGATTGTTGGGGACTTCCCAATTTTGTAGCGGTTCCTGGTTGAGACCAGGGGACAATAAAAGAATCAGGGCTGCAGAGGAGCAAGGCGACGATGGATGTTAGCAGGAGGGGGTGAAGTGCATCCTCTGCATGCAGACATCATTGCACGTCCACACCACAGAGGAGTAACCAAGGAGGAAAATTCTGACTACTGGGGAGGTGTCTGCAGGGCTCAAGTGACCAAGGCCACACATCCATGCTGGCCCCTACCCTGACTTAACTCTCCATGGTCCGACTTCCTCCCATATGGGACTGGCGGAAGAGGGGGACCCAGTGCCCGATTCCTCAGTTGGGTAGGGGTTCAAGCAGATGGAAGAAGGCTTGAAGGTCAAATGGGTCCCCGCCTGAGAGATGCCCCAGTGGTTGGTGACCAGGAGTGAAAAAGAATCTAAAAATAAAGGTAGAGTTCCATCTGGTAACAACTTACCTGCGGTTCAGAGCTCAGTGCTTATGTTACATACTGTAGCTGGATGCTGTTGGTTGTGCTTGGATACAGAGGCCAGACCAGTAAGTAGGATAATGTTTGCAATGTACTAGTATGAAATAATTTGTACTTAGGTACTTTTGCATAGACATGAGTAAGTCAGTGATTATAGTACATATGAACTGGATAACATATGTAAGGTGCTTAGATGCTTGAACTGATGAGTCTCTTGTTATGATTTGATAGTTTTTTGACCTTTCTCTGTATCCCACCTGTAGGAAGGAAGCTTAGTCCAGTATTATGACCACCCCCCTGGTGGGATAAGAGTGCTGGAGAAGGAGGAGTTGTCAGGGGAGGATGGTGGGTGAGAGTGACTTGCTCTAAGCAGGATGGAGCGTAGCCTGCTGCTTTAAATAGGATGTGTGGGAGGAGCTCTTTCCCCACTTAACTACAGGCATAGCCCTAAATTTAACTGTGGTTTAGAGCTCAGTGCTTATGTTACATACTGTAGCTGGATGCTGTTGGTTGTGCTTGGATACAGAGGCCAGACCAGTAAGTAGGACAATGTCTGCAATGTACTAGTATGAAATGATTCTTGCTTAGGTACTTTTGTATAGACATGAGAAAGTCAGTGATTATAGTACATATGAACTGGATAATATACGCAAGGTGCTTAGATGCTTGAACTGATGAATCACGTGTTGTGATTTGATAGTTTTTTGGCCTTTCTCTGTATCCCACCTGTAGGGAGGAAGCTTAGTCCAGAATTATGAGACCCCCCAAAAAGAATTATGATATCAATGATTATTCTGTATCTGACTGATGAAGGAGTTGAGTAGGAAGACACCCCCCTAAAAATGAGTAGCAGTATGATCTCCTCCTCCAACTCCAGAGAGTGTGACCAGTAGTACGCAGAAGAAGAAAACTCCCCTTGGGGGAAACCTCTGAGGACCCATGGCTACTGACCTGCCCATGCTTCTGAGCATACTAAAGGAGAGAAATCCTTAATATTTTAATCGGCTAATCCAAACCCCAAAGTTGTAGAACCCAATCCAGAAAAACGGAGAACTGAAGACGTATTGAATCGTGACATGTCAGGTGAATAGAGCAAGCATCCAACTAGTAAACTCCAGTTCCAGAATCCATGAGCAGGCCGGAATGATAGCAGAGTGGAATCCATGGTCAATATAAAGTCGAGGTGACAAGTTGCTGTGGTGAAGCACTCCAGCAAAGGAGGATAACTTCTCAAAGGAAATTCAGGAATCCAAGGCTCAGCATCCATGTCCAGAGAAGGAGGTCTGTTGGGTCATGGCCCGCTAGGCAAGTCCGCAAGTGAAAGCCGTGGTGATGAAGCACAAACTGGCGTATGCTGCATGATGGGGAGGATGGAGCAGTAAAAACCTCCAAGCAGGAGAGGGGAAGCAAGTACATGAAGTAAGTAGAGATGGTAGTGCGAATGAGTAACAAAGTCAGATGGAGATTCAGCTCATGAGGGACCCAGTAGGTTGTTAAATGGGAAGTGAGTCGTGATGACCTCTAGGCCCTGTAAAGGTGAAGCAGGTAGTATGAGTAAGCAATGTAAAATAAGTGGACCTGTGCGTAGGTCAGTTCTAGTGGTAAGTAAAGTTGCATGACGCAGACATAGTAGCAGGGAAGCAGGATTGCATAGCTTATGGACAGTATACAGTGAGGGATATGAAGTATGGTAATAGCACTGGAATTAGAGAGCTTCGAGTGGTTCCAAATGGTTGCGTAACAATGCTGATAACCATGTTTGAAAGCCAGAATTGTACCTTAGCTAGAAGTGATTTGGGAAGAATATTCAGACTAATCCCAAAGTCGAACTTAAGAGTCAGATGAAGGTAACTGAAGAGGTGGAGTCAAATGAAGTAGTGGTGTCAGAGGGTCCATTATGGAACAATAGCATAGGAACAAAGGACCTCAGGGCCCATAGGAATGCAGGTCTGGTGAAATGCGATGGTGAACCTCCGGCCCTGCAGGGTGAGGCATGTTGTAGAGTAGTGGAAGATAATGTAGTGGAAGTGTAGAACTGCATGCAATGCAGAAAGCAGCGAAGTAGTGAGGAATAAATTGACAATGGTATTGCAATGGTGGTATATCCCAGGATAGTTTAGTGCAGAGTAGTACTGTAGTGTTCAGGCTGACTGATGAGAGCAGAACGGTGCTGTAGACTGTTGTATAAGTACCTGGACATAGACATGAATAAGTCAGTGATTATTGTCCATGATGAACTGACAGCACGATAGTGATGATACTGGAACAATTGAGTTGATCGGTATAAGTTGATGGTGAGGCTTTACTTAATCAACATTGGCCAGTCCAAGTTTGCAGATGACATATTCAGTGGAACAGTTCATAGCAAGATTAAACGTCAAGAACAGGCTTCCGAGTCTTGCATGACCGAAGTGGGTAGTAGTATGAAAGTGTGCAGCGTCCAAGTAGATGAGCTCCAAGGTAAGCATCGTAAAATATGTCCAATAAGTTCAGGATAGAATTGGAAGGGAAGAGCTCCTGAGGCTAGCAAATGATAGATAGGTGGATGGAGTGATCATATCCAGTCTTTGATGCAGGTGAGGCAGGATGAAATAGAAGTAGTTTGACTTTCAGGCTTCTGCTAATAGAGGGCTTATATAATATGTGGAATGGTAGAATGCTTGCAGTGAGACTACTGACTGATGAACCCAGTTCCTGTAAAGTATGATAGGAGTAGAATATATACTTAGGTCAAGATGTAAAGGCAACAACTGTAGAGCTGAGCTGAAATCTTGGCAGGCTTTAAGGGTAATGAATCAGAAGCATTGATGCAAGGTTAAGAAGCATTCAAGAAGTATAATATGGTGAGCCCAATAGGTAAGTATGAGCAGGTGGACCACGTAAGGTAGGAGATGAGGTAGTAAGTAGCAAGTAAATGCACCAAGTTGGTCAGTTGATAAGTAATAGAATGTGGCAGCTAGTCCCTCAGGTGAGATGCACAGTTTAACCATCAGCTGGTGAGATAAGTAGAGAGGTGGCTAGCTCCAGGTAACATGAAAGCGCAGCAAGACCTATGGATGTCTGCTGGTGGTAATAGAACATGGCAGCTAGCCCCTTGGTGAGATGCGCAGCTTATCCATCAGCTGGTGAAGTAAGTAGAAAGGCAACTAGCTCCAGGGAACATGAAAGCGCAGCCAGACCTACAGAGGTCTGCTGCTAGCAAAGAACATGGTAGCTAGTCCCTCGGTGAGATGTGCAGCTTAACCACCAGCTGGTGAGGTAAGTAGAGAGGTGGCTAGCTCCAGTGATCATGTAAGCACAGCCAGACCTTTATAGACTGCTGGTAAGTAGGTAGAGTGGCAGCTAGCTCTCGTAGGCTAGAGTGTGCAGTTGGTCCCCATGTAGGTCAGCTGATTAGCATGAATGAATAGAGAGTATAGAGCATATCTGGGGCGATTACTGTGGGAAATAGTGAGATCCACAGACAAGCATATGCGATCCAGTTAGGTGAAGTTGTATTTGTCGAATAATTTTAGCAGATGAGGAAATCTTCCAAGGAGGAGACAAGCTTAAACGACTACCTGAAATCCAGTAGGAGAATATGATCTTGAAATCGATGCCAAGTAAGATAGAAGCCAGGTAGGAGTTAGGAGTATTCGGACCTCCAAGCCCAGACTGGGCGTAGCAGGCTGAGAGATGTCTGAACCTACAGGCCAGATGCAGCACGTGCAGACATAGTGTATGAATAGTTGAACCTCTGGGCCCTGAAGGCAAAGCAGGTACAAGGTGCAGTAGGTAATGGGATAGGAGTGTATGAACCTCCAGGCCCGGACTGGGCATGGCAGGTTCACGGAATTCATTAATCTCCATGTTCAATGCTGGGCAAGGCAGGTGGAATAAGAGCAACCTTGGCAACTGCCGAATAATCACTGAGCTAATCTGAACAGAGTGAGTGTGAGGCACTTGCAAGTTCAAATATACATTGATGGCAGAGTCCAAGCAGCTAGGGAAGAGCAGGAAGCAGGACAAAATGATAGTGAGCAGTTGGTAATGAGTTGTAAGCTAGGGACCTGTAATAGGTCAGAAGTAGTAGTAGTAATGGTTAGGTTTGCATAACATGCAACTGGAGCGGAAGTAGCGAGTAGTAATACTGAGTGATATGCAGGAGGTACGTAGTGGGTTGATGAGGAGTGTAAATAGCTGGGAAGTAATATGACCCTCCTAAAGTCACATGTTTAGTGACTGAACAGGGAAAACAGGTAAGCATAAATAAATCAATATCAAATGCAAACTTGGTCCTCCTAGAAACGAGTCCAATGGAAGTAAAGGACAACCCTGAATGACATCCTCCAGCCTGAATATGACATGCCAAAGCCCAAAAATAAAAATGAGAACCACAACAAGCCAGAAGGAAAATGTAGCATCCGATGGCAGTGGAAGCAGAACAGGTGGGCAGAATCCACAGTACAATGAATGGCCAGACAGCTCCACAAAACCAGGCTACGTAAGTAGCATAAACAGAAGCAGTCAGACAGCAGCCCAAGCAGGGAAGGCATGTGACTATAGCGGGACGGACAGCACCAGCTCAGCAGAGGCGAGGACAGACTGCAGGAAGATGGATGATACTCAAGCAGAACATGGTCCAGGCAGACAGGCCGGGGAACTCAGGAGCAGCGCAAATGCATGGAGGCAGCTGAAAATGACTGAAACAGAACAGGGCAGCAGCTGGAGAAGCAACACGCCCATGCAGCAAATGTAATTGACTATGGACTGCTGCTATGGCAAGGTGAAAAGGGGACAGCAGGTCCCAGGGTCCAGCTGCAGGAGACGGCAGCGAAGCGGCGGTGCTTGAATTTGGTCCCAAATCCAGCAGAGCAGGTGAGAGGAGCAAGAACCCCGAAGCCAGAACAGGAAAGGAAGGATGAACAAACGGAGGCCAAAAACAGCGATGCTGCACGCAGAGGCAGGGAGAGAGAAACCCCAGGAAAGCACCAGCACAGAGGAGCAGCGGGGGGGGGGACACAGAGGGCAAGGCAACCACCAGCAGGCAAGGGGCAGAAAAATCAGAGGGGGGGAACAGAGGAAGAAACCAGCCCCAGCATGCAGCAAGCAAGACACAGTGAGTGTGATTCGCTCTAAGCAGGGCAGTGCGTAGCCAGCTGCTTTAAATAGGATGTGGGGGAGGAGCTTTTCCCCCTCTTAACTATGGGCATAGCCCTAAATTTCTATGTTCAGGTGGTGCTGATGCAGATTTTCTTTCTGAATTTATAGCTTTCACAGTTGATCCTGAACCTTTCCTGATTGAGTAAAGGTGGCACTGTCAGCTGAGAGTTGAGGTGGTGGTGGTAGATAGGCTGTGCTACCAATATATTTTTGTATTTGTAAAGTATACTGACAGACTGTCACTGATGGCACATTATTGAGTTTAAGAGACACATCTACAGACAGACTTAAGCAATAACAACTGAGAAGCCCATAATTTCCAAGGAATGCCTCAGAAATTACCTAGCAGGGGGAGATGACCAGGAAGGTGGACAAAAAGTAGGCAAACTTAAAGAGGGCATAGAAAAGGCATCAAACATCTGTGTCAAGCAAGTAAGAAAAAATGAAAGAAAAAGGAGCCCACTATGGTTTTTGAAAGAGGTACAGAGGCAGAAAAGGTAAAGGCTAAAAGACTGGATTTTGGGAGTATAAGGAGACCCAGAGAGACGAGGATCGGGAAGTGTATCAAAGAAAATAGAGGGAGGCAGTCAAAGCAGTGAGTAGCACAAAGGCGGAATGTGAAGAAAGAATAACAGAGTATCAAAGGGGGCAAGACATTTTTTAGGTATGCTAACAAAAAAGGAAGACAAAGGGCAGGATTGTATGGTTAAAGAGGGAGGAGAGTGACTTCTATACGGAGAGGGATAAAGACATGGCTCATTGTTCATGAAACTGTGTTATGCAGTCTGGGAACTGCACAATTGGAAAGGTAGGACCCACTTGGTACCTTTGGGCAGGTCCTGGACATGGCAGTATATCCATGGCCAGCATTCTGAACATAGCAGCATTCAGTTTACGGACGATAAACACTTCTGCTCAGTGTTCACATTAGAAGTGGAAGGAAAGGGACCATGAAAAGGCACCTGCTACTTTGATAGGAGAGAAATGGACAGTAAACTATTTTCTGTGGAGAAAGTCTGGAAAACACTAGCTTATCTCAAAGTGGACAAAGCTATGAGGCCAGATGGGATACATCCAAGGGTGCTAAGGGAGATCAGGGTGGTATTAGCAGCACATCTGATGGACCCATTTAACAGATCACTGTAGATTGGTGTAGTCCCAGAGGACTGGAGAAGGGCAGATGTAGTCCCACTTCACAAAAGTGGCAGCAAAGAAGAGGAGGAGGGCAATTAGAGTCCTGTCAGCATCACATCATATGTGGGTAAATTTATGGAAACACTATTAAAGGAAATGAATGTGGAATATCTTGTATCCAACAGATTTCAGGACCCAAGGCAGCATGGTTTCACATGGAGAAAGTTATGCCACACAAACCTGATAGATTTCTTTGACTGGGTGACAAAGGAGTTGGATCAGGGCGGAATTGTGGATGTGGCCTACCTGGCTATCAACAAGGCTTTCAGCACCATTCCACATAGGAGACTGGTAAGCAAGTATCAGCTGCCGAATTTGATAGTTTAAAGACTGGTTAGATTTATCATTCATTTCATACTGTAACAGATATTCATTTTGGCAAGCAGTGAAGGTATTGAGCTGTATGAATTAAGCAAGCCGTCTATATGTGTAGTGGACTGTCATTGCCACATGTACCATTTTTTTTTCTGTATATCTTTTGCCTTTGCTCGGTAATTCAAACCATAATGGTCTATAGCCAAATGCTGGTTTCAGTCCCTTCCCCCATATCTCGAATCTGCCCTCTCAACACAGCCTCCACCTGCCTACACCCTTAGAAGTGCAGACTCCAGGCTTCTCCATGTCCCATTTATGGGCACATCCAAAGGTCAATCAGCTTTTAAATACCGCATGTCCAAACTCTGGAATGACTTGCCCACCTACATCAGGTATACCACAAACTCCCTGCAACTTAACCCCCTCCTCAGTGCTCACTTCACCACCAGCTGCACATGCTTCTAGCTATGGAAAATTCTAACATCCGCATACCCCTAGCTGAGTTGCGCGATCATAACACAGCTTTCCTGCTAACACTGTATATATGTCAACTGTATGTAATATTTTCTCTGCCTTCTCCTGTAACATTGTAAATATGACTAACTGCCTGTACTCTCATCGGCTGTATTTTATGTACTGTCTGTGTTATCCTGTACCTTGCGCCCCAGGATGCATCTGGAATTGAGTGGTCCACTGCTCAGTATGCTTTCCTGGTTAAACACTTAAATAAACAAATAAATAAATAAACAAACTAACTTCTAGTTAACTGAAACTGAGATACTGGTCTGGGAATAATGGCAAATGTTTATTTGATTCTGTATTAAATATGGACTGCCATCTAATGCCAGGTGGTAGTGACATAACATGGTTACATAGAAAGGGACATACTTTTTAATTTACCAGTGTTTGCTAATAGTTCAGCCACCATTTATCTACATCTCTGCTCACAGTCCTTGACTGAAATTCAGTACCGGCACATCTTATTTATTTATGTATTTATTTATTTATTTATTTATTGAAGAAATCGGAATTACAACCTTTTGAGTCAAAGACTCATTTCCGAAGGCTCCATGTCTTAAGTAAAAACATTTAAATACAATTAAGTAAAAAACAGAACATAGACAGCCTAACAATTTTTCAGTTATAATTACAGGTTTCCAGAGTGCGGTGAGAATACAGGATAGTACATACAGTGATAGTACAAGATATTATGCACAGTGACAGCACATGTGATTACAACATGAGGCAGGAGAGATATACAGAAAGGCAGTAATCCAATTTAGTGGCCTATACAGTGATGAAGCTATGCTAGCTAGCTTTTGTGAGAGAAATAGTGGATGGCTAGTCTAGATTACTTGTTGGTTCTATACAGTGAGCTTACTGAGAAGGGGTAAACAATTTAGGGCAGTTTAGAAGTAAGACTTTGTCTGGGTTGAAATACTGACAGGAAGGAATCAACATATGGTTGGTGGCAAAGCCATGGTTGGTATCTCACTGCTGAGGGCATTGGCAGGTGTGGGTTTGAGTATGTGCTTCCTGAGGGCAGTTTTGAATGCTCTTATTTTAGGGAGGCTGGAGACACTCATGGGGAGGGAGTTTTACCAGGCACGGGGTCCTGTAGGTGAAGGCTCTTTGTGCCAGTGAGATTCTTACCCTTGGGACTGCTAGGGTGTGCTTCTTTAAGCCGCATGTGAGGATAGTTGAGGTTGGGGGGGGGGGTGGAGAGAGGCTGCAACACCTGGAGGAGTGAGTCCCAGGAGTGTATTTTTGGGCATTGGGCAAGATTGGTAGGAAAGTCTTTCTTCAAAATTGAGTATTTGCTTGAGGGAGTAGAGAGCACAGGAGTGGGTTAGTCAGTTTGCACCAGACAGGAGTCTGCAGACTTTGTTGATGGACACTTTTATTTTACTTAGGGTGGTGGTATCTGCTGCTGCATACATAATAAGGCCATAGTCAATTAGTGATAGCACCAATGAGGTGATGGCCAGGCTGAGGGCTTCTGGTGGTAGGCAGTCTTTGTGCTGGTAGAGGAGGCGAGTTCAAACATTACATGCCACTGATAGCACGTCTATGTGGGTGAGCAAGGTGAGGGGGTGGGTTGAACATTATCCCAGGTACTTATAGGAGCTGACCTGCTCAATGGGTTGGTGGGAGCTAGAGAGGATCCGTAATGGTGTGTTTCTTAGTTTATGTTGGTGGTGGGCAAACACCATGGCCTTGTTTTTTTTTCAAGTTCAGGATAAGTCTCTGGTCTGTGAACCAACATTCTGCCTGGCTAAAAGACTGCTGGAGGGTGGTCTGCAGGCTGGTGGGATCAGGGTGGTAACAGAGCTTTGTTCTATAAATCTCACTTACTTTGCCATATATATAGTATTATTATTGCCATTACTTGAATTATTCTAATAAAATCTTGTCTGCCATTTTTTACATGGTGCTTAAAAGTATCAGGTCTGGGGGATGGGGAAGGGGGGTTCCAGTGATGTGTTAGAGTAATTCTATGAGATCTATGAATTCAAGGGTGTCAGAAGATATTTGGCAGCCACATATGGATAGAGTTAATGAGATCAAGGGATGCTAAGGAAGGCACAGAGCTAGAGCTGGATGAAAGTTTGTGAATTCCACTCTAGCAGGTGCCATTTGACATTCAAAAAAATGTCTGAGATTGCAAAAGGTGGAAGTTTGAAAACTTCTGTGAAAGTTGTGAAATTTTGTAAATGTTCTGTTCAAGTGGAATTCACAACATTTGTCCAGCTCTACTTTATAAATGACATAGTGGTGGAATTAGGAGGGCAGGTCTGCCTCTTTGTGAATGACACCAAGATCTGCAACAGCGTGTACACTCAGAGAGGGTGGAAGGTTAGACAAGGATCTGGAAAGTCTGGAAGAGTGGTCAAGGGTATGGCACTTGGTTCTGAATGCAGTAAAGTACAAAATAATGCACTTGGGCCATAGAAACCTGGGAGCGGAATACAAAATGGGCAGAGTGAGTATGACAAAGTCCAAGAAGGAAAGATCCCTGGGGGTAATCATACTGGATGATCTATAGGTGGCCAGGCAGCATGGCAAAACAGTTGGAAGGATTAGTGGGGTGCTGGGATACATAGGGAGGGGGTATCATCAGCAGGAAGAGGGAGGTGCTGCTGCCCTATATAGATCACTGGTAAGACCCCACCTAGAGTACTGTGTCCAAATCCAGAGACTACATCTCAGAAAGGTCATAGACAGAGTGGAGGCGGTTCAAAGGATGATTACCAAAATGGTGCAGGATCTGCATTAAAAGCCCTACAATGAGAGGCTAAAGAAGCTAAATATGTACACCGTGGAGAAGAGAAGGGAGAGGGGAGATATGATAGAGACCTTTAAATACCTCATGGGGTTAATACCTTACAGGAGTGTGAGCATTTTTCAGAGAAAAAGGTGCTCTTGAATAAAGAGGTATCCTATTAGCCTGGAGGCAGGTAAATTCAGGAGGGATGTGAGAAAGTACCTTTTCACAGAAATTGTGGTGGAAACCTGGGACAGCCTTCAAGCTGAGGTGTGGGGGGGGGAACAGTGGTGAGGTTCATAACTGCATGGGACAGGCACAAGAGAATCATATGGATAAAGAAGAGGGCAAGAGGATATTGCACCATAGATTACATGGAGTTTACAGTAACAAAATGAGGTTTAAAAATACAGTGGTCAGACTGGGTGGTCCCAGTGGCCCTTATCTGCCATCACATTGTATGGTTTTATGTTTCTAATAAATAGAAGTGCAACATGAAATATTTTGAAGCCTTGGATTTTACATGATATGAGGGTATAGCTGGAGGCTCCAAGGAGCAATGCTTTGTGCTTGGGGCACAGCTGAAAATGTTCACATGGGCACTTTTACTAGATGAACCACGCTGGGTAGATTTACCAGGGAAATTTAAAGCAATTGTTCTTCCAAGTGTTTCACCTGTATTACCTGCCAACCCAAAGAACACCTCTTCCTCCACCTTTCCTGCATCTCTCCCTTTCCCACTGTCACACTTGAATGGTCCAACTGATTTTTAATGTGGAATGATTTAGCAGGGTAAAGAAACTGAACAAAATGCAGCTATAAAAGAAAATAAAAATGCCACACCAAAATAAGTAGTATATGTAGCAATATATACCTCTCAGACAGTTAAAGGACAAACTGCAGATGTTTATATCCATGGTAATAATTGAGAAAGGCTAGGCAACAAAACTGCCTCTCTCTGAATAGGATACATTATACATGGAGTCTAAGAATCAGACACTAGTTGGCTGACTGGCACCTTCCCACTTTGATAAATCCAAGCATAACCACTGCAAAAGGTGCCAGTCAGCTGTTTCACCAAAGAAAACATTTAAAAAATATCAGTACAACCCACCCTCCCCAAATGAAAACTTTAAATCTGCCATATTGGATTCTCTGTAAACCATATGGAGAACCGCAGCAGCTAAATAAGTATACTTACACAGCTATAGATTCAATGCACTTTTCTGCTCTTTTCTGCATTGAATCTACAGCTGAGTGAGTAGATTTACTTAAATGATTTCATATAGAGATGCCTTTTATCCGAGTTCAAAATTATTCATCTTAGGATCAAAACTTTCTAATTTATTTTAGAGTAATTACCAGTGTAACCTTGATGAAGGAGAAATCCGAAATGTAGAAATTAGGTAAGACTTTTTGCTGACCTATACACTGGCTATTTTCTACTGTATGATAATAAAATGTCATTTTCATATACATTGGGTGTGTGAGCCCATATTTTCCAATCTGTTCAGAGATTTTAAGTTGCCTTCATTGGGGCTAGCCTATCCCTAAATAAAGTGTTTTGTTTTTTTCCGAGGTAGGCAGGGCTGGATTATCCACAGGAATACAGAAGTTAAGCCTATTTATAGAGTATCCTGTACCAGTCATACATTGCATACATACATTGAGATTAAAGTGTACATTGAGACGCTTGCAGAGTTTATATTCTACAAATACGTTACTTGAAACAGTCATTCAACTGTTTACACATTTCATCCAATCTCAAATTAAAAGCAATAATACATTTCAAATACCTAATTTCTGTTACAATCTTCATCTAGGTAGTTTCAAATTTCAACTGTAGTATAATTTCTCCAAACTTTGTATTACTGGTTAGAGTTTTCTAAATTTAGTTAAACACGTTTCTCAAGTTATGTCTATATCATGCTGCGATTAGTTATGGAGAACATCTCCAAAAGGTTTAGATGTCCTGATCTTCATTAGCAAAACAAAGTGGTAGCTCCTATATTCTCCCTGTGAAGATAGAGGGGCAACCAATTTAACTCGGCCAACATATTACAGGTACGAAAAATGAATTTACATAAAAGTACAAAGCATGTCATTTAGTTTGTCATCTTATTAAGTTTTGTAAGTACTGTTTTGTGGACATGTTTATACCATAGTCTTATATTGGAATTAAAAGTTAATTTGCAAAAGATAATTTTACCTTTTAGGATAGTTAAATTGCTAGTCATCTAAGTACCTTATGTCTTGATTTCATATTGATAGAGAAATATAGTCTTTGTAGGTTACAAGACAAGACATTATCAATTACCTTGTACTCCAAGTACTCATTGGAATCTGGAACTGTAACAATCTGACCATTCACTGATTTCACTGGTAAAGCATTTGGATTCTGCCCCTTCATTCATTGACCTGTTTGAAAGCACATTAATTGAGTTTGTTAATATTCAAAACAATATTTTTTTAATCAAACTTGCATCCTGGTAAAATCTTTTTGAAGTTTGTGTTAAACTTTTTTCTGTACATCATCTTTGCTTTGATCACAGTATCATCTGCCTTGACATGGTGTGACCGAGTTGCAATTTAACCAATGCATTTACAAAGATCAATAATAACAGCAGGCTAAAGAGCAATCCCTACGCAGCTCCTCTCTGCAATGCCATGGGTTCCCAGAGTGCTCTACCTACCTGGATTCTTCCAACTGGCACATCGGATATGACTCAAACCAATGTCTTCATCAGTGGCATTGCAGAGGAACTGGAAGGAAAAGTATGCCTTTTTGCAGATGACACAAAGATCTGCAACAGGGTTGATACACAAGGAGGTGTGGAAAGGATGAAAAGAGACTTGGCAAGGTTGGAGGAATGGTCAGATGTATGGCAGCTAGGATTCAATGCAAAAAAGTGCAAAATAATGCACCTGGGAAAGAAGAACCCAGGGGAAGAATACACAATGGGTGGGGAGGTAGTAACAACAACAAAACAGGAAAGGGTCCTGGGGGTAATCGTATCAGATGACCTTAAGGTTAGCAATCAATGTGAGAAGGCAGTAGGGAGGGCCGTGGGTATACTGGGATGTATAGGGAGAGGCATCAGCAGCAGAAAACAGGAAGTTGTTATCCCTCTGTACAGACAGTTGGTGAGACCCCATCTGGAATACTGTGTCCAGTTCTGGAGACCCCACCTCCGCAAGGACATAGACAGGAAAGAGGCAGTCCAGAGGAGGGCAACTAAAATGGTGCAGGGTCTGCAAGAGAAGCCGTATGAGGAGAGACTAAAGGAGCTTAATATGTATACCCTTGAGGAAAGAAGGGAGAGGGGGGACATGATAGAAACTTTTAAGTACCTCAAGGGAATCAACAAAGTCCAAGAGGGTAGCATCTTTCAGAAAAAGAGACTTGCAAGAACAAGGGGACACAATTTAAAGATAGAAGGAGGGCGGTTCAGGGACAATGTGAGGAAGTATTATTTCACAGAGAGGGTAGTGGATGCACGGAACAGCCTTCCTGAGGAAGTTGAGGAGTCTAAAACTGTGGGAGAATTCAAGAATGCATGGGACAGACATAAGGCAATTCTTGTGGGGGGCAGGAAGATATAGGCTGTTGGTTAAATAGGATCTGCGGCCTATCCTGTAGGTAGGGAAATGGGCAGACTAGATGGGCCTAGCGGTCCTTATCTGCCGTCAAAGTCTATGTTTCTATGTTTCAATGCAGTGTGCATCCTAATATGCCAGTTCCTTTTAATTGATCCAATAGCTGTGAATTATCTACTAGAATAAACATTTTGGACAGGTCCATGAACAATGCTAAGACTCTTTTTTTCTCCAGTGCAATTGTTTGATATTGGAGAAACCTAAGAGTTAGGATTTTTGAATGCCCATCCCTAAACACTGATTTGTAATGAGTAATTACACTATTTTTAAGTTGGCTTGCATGCATCCGCAAGCAACATCTTGTGATAGTAGCAGATTTCAGAGGTGTGTCAGTGTTGTGACGAATGCAGGGGATGCTGTAGTGGGTGTGTCCCTGAGCCACCAACCAGTGAGCATGCTGCCGATGACAGCAGTTTCAGAGAGAGCCACAGAGTTGAAACGAATCTGTCACTGCAATCAGAGACAGGCTCGTCATTGCAGCAGCAGCTGACATGCCTCCATTATGTGCCTTTCCTGGTGAAACATTTCAATAAATATGGCAGCTCTTGCCATTCACCACACAATCCACAGAAACCTGACATCGGGGTGCCCAGTCCCCATGTCACCATGTCCACCCCCAACATTATGTAGCACACCATAACATCGCAGCTCCTGCTGCCTGCTACACACTCCTGAACAGATGACATCAGGATGCCCAATCCTCATGTTGGCATCCCCCCTCTTAGGGTGTCTTTCCTCTTATTGTGTCTTTCCTGTTTAAACAGTTTCCCCTTTCCTTTCTGACACCAGGATGCCCACTTACAGTGTCAGATGCATGCCCCCCCATCTATACGCCTTGCCGACATCGGGGTACCCAGTCCTTGTATTGGCATACCCCCCGAATTGTGGCACACTGGGTGCCCACCCCAGTGTGCCTATTTGTTTCCTATTTGTTTTTGTGTGTAACCTGTAAATGAAGAAAACCTTTTTCCCCCGGGTCTTTTTTTTCTCCCTGCAAACAAGACAATGGTACATCATTGTATCCCTCATCCCCCTCCCCCATTGCCACCTTCTCTCTGCACACCCACCTCCATGCACCCCCCTCACCCATACTTAACTTCCGGAGGTTGGGAGCCTCGATCTTCTCTGAATTGGGACATGTCTGCACTCTTCAAAGCCAAACTGCAAACTGAAGAAATGATGGTAAGCTTTATAATAAGAGGCAGTGGGGAGTTTCAACTTAGGTTGATATCTCAGTCATTTTTTGGAATTTTGGCCCCACATTTTCAACATGGGGTTCTTGGCACCCCACCTCATGAACATGTCACTGTCATTTAGTTTCTCAATCCTGAAAGGTGATTTCATGCTTGTTGTGTGGAATCATCTTTTGGGACTGATTAATGAAACAACAATGCCATTCTTCATAAGGGGATGTCCCAAAAAGCCCATGTTGCAAATTTGGTGAAAAAATTCCAAAAAATTACTGTGTTATGAGCGTGTGATAAGCAGTTTCTACACACGTTCATAACTTCCGTCAATTTTTTATATTTTCTCTCCAGATTTTCAACATTGCCATTCTTTCCTACCTCCTTATGAACAATATAGCTATCGTTTTTCACATCCTTCCTGAAATGTGTTTTCACACCTGTGGTGCAGAATGGCACGGTCACTGTGGGAAATCACCTTTCGGGACAGATTAACAAAATCACAGTGCCACTGTTAATAAAGAGAGGTTCAAAAATGCCCATGATGAAAATCTGGTGATACAATTCCAAAAAAATGATTGCATTACAGGTGTGCATTGCACAGTTTCTACGCACGTTTGTAACTTTGCCAGTTTTTCATATTTTCACTCCAGATTTTTAACATTGCCATTTTTTCACACCACCCCATGCACAATACAGCTGTCATTTTTTCACATCCTTCCAGAAATGTGTTTTGACACCAGTGGCACCAAATGGCACAGTCACTGTTCAAAACCTCGTTTCAGGATTGAGCAACAAAATCATAGTCCCACTGCTAATGAGGTGGCATCACAAAAATCCCATTTTGAAAATTTGGAGCAAAAACATCAACAAATAGCCGGGGCATTAGGATTTTCAAACATAACGCCCTACTCTGTAGAGACTGACAGGCATCGGGGGTATGACTTGGGATTGTCAGCTGTAATGCTCACACTGTTCCACCCCCACCCTGCAGCCAGTGACAGGCATCGAGGTGTGCCTTGGGGTCTTTGGGCCCAACGTTCACGCCATTCTCCTATACCACACCTGTCTCAGTGTATTTCCTTATGGAATTGGGTGAGTATAAGGCCCGAAGACCCAAAGGCACACTGCAACACCTGTCACTGGCTGCAAGGTAGGGTGAGGTGAAATGGCGTGAGCGTTATGGCCGATGACCCAAAGGCACACCCCCAGTGCCTGTCAGTCTCTTCAGAGTGGGTGTGGAATTGGCAACAGTTCAATCCTTCACTGCCATTCCTATTATGAATCTCTCTAACTCCTGTATTACCAATACCAATGCCTGCAAGCCAACATTCGGCATTGACAAATACTTGTTTCTAAATATGTGTATAAATGTGTGTAGCCATCTTGTTAGTATTTAAAACAGCATACTGCAGGGAGCAACAATATTGGTCTAAAATTAAAGGCCTCCATTTTCTTATTTCCACCATAATAAATTGGAATCAGTTTTGATGACATCTATTATGATGTAAAGTCTCTCTCAATGAGGTTTCAATTGAGAAATTTAGTTATGACTTGAGTGAAAAATATCTGCAGTTTTCTTTAGGAGATAACCCCCTGTCTCATCCAGTCCCCCAGCTTTAAAGACATTTCCTTAAAAACATATACACTTCCCTATTTTTTTATTATCCTTATTCTAACCCGGAATTAAGTTAGTTGGAGATGGTAATATCTCCATTTACTGTAATTCTTTGGACATTTGCCACTTCCTACAAAAGGAAGTATCAGTATCTGGGATAATATTAAAATACTTTTTGAACATTTCTGTTGTTGTACCATCTCAAGTTCTGTTATTACTTCTTTTTTATTTCGTTAATGCAAATTTGAGTTGGAAACTACTTGTATATTCTAATGATTTAATTTGTTGATTACAGGAATGGCAGTCCATTACTTGGTCCAATCTTTAATTTAGAAACTTGATCATGGTCCATTTTATTTGTTTTTTTTTTCACTTCTTCCATTTTTTTATATTTTCTCCTCCAACTTCCAGGCAATGCCCCCTTCTGGCTACATCCTCTATTGCCATTAATAGAAACTTGTCCTGGTCTCCTTTAGAACACATGGCTTTTCTAACCCCCAAGGTAAGGCCATCTGTGTGGTAGAAAACCATCACTGGAAGCTAAATTCAGCATGGAGATCAATAGCCTAGTCAAGCTGCAGGGCATGTGAGGAGTTAGGTGTCATCCTTATTCAGCTAGCTTTTTCTTCCATGTTATGTTCCCCTTCCTAGAGGCAGTAGAATGAACATACAAATTCATGTACACAACAGGTGTGTGCAGTGCCTAGCTAGAGCAGCGTTATCTCCCTCCTTCTGCCATTCAGCATTGCTGCTCCACCTGTGGTACACCACATTGTACTATTGCAGTGGGAACAGACAACTTTCCTCTCTTAGAGAAGGCAAGCATCTTATGTGATGCACAAGCCTCCTTCCAACCCCGCTTCCAGCATCCTGAGGTTGTTCTTGTTGCTGAGTCACTGGCATCACAAGCAGAAGTGGTTGACAACATAAATTATATTGGAATCTGGTTTGACAAGTGTTTATCTTTCTCCACTCATCTAGATCATTTATTGTAAAAAAAAAATAAGGTTCAGATTAGGTTTGTTCTACAAAAATAAAAACTGCTTACCATTAGAAGCCAGGAAAAGACTAGTGCAAACTACTTTCCTCCCCATTTCAGATTATGTAGACTTAATTTATAGCCATTGTACCTTTGCCTTCCTGAATAAGTTAGATGCGCTGTATCATAGAGTATTATGTTTCATTACAAACCTGCTTCTAGGACACATCACTTCACATTATACACACTAGTGAGTTGGTCATCCCTAACCAAAAGGAGACCCACAAATCTATATCTGTGGATATTTAAAGCCCTAATGAATAGTTTCTCTTGCTACATCACAGACATGGCCACAAGAACTCATAGCACTTGAGCATTAAGGAAAAGCAATTACAGTCTCTTAGATACTCCTAGATATGCCAATCTGTTTGACAAAAATGCTATTAGTTATCTTATTCCCTCAACCTGGAATGGACTGCAACAATCACTTAAATTTATTAATCTAGTTAGTCCCAATGTCTTTAAATCCTTGTTAACTAAGATATGCAAGGGGACTTGCTCTTGTAACAGTCATAATTTATAACCATCACCTTCATTAGTGAATGTTGGAAGCTTATATTGTTATATGCTTATACGTATGATTTTACACAAATGTGAGTTGTATGTAATCTATCTTTTGTTCACACTGTATAGTATTGTACTTCCTTACTATTGGTCTTACTGTATTACTTCACCATTTTTGTATATGCATAAAGTATGATATTAACATGTATCAAATGTATTCTTTTTTTCTGGATTCACTCACTATCCTTGTATTGTAACTTATGGTACTGTATTTTTTGCTGTTAAATTGTAAGCTCTCCTACTCAGGACCTCCTTGTGAATGAGCAGTGCTCAATGGAGTCTCTTCCTGGGAAAATAAATAAGTCCCACTACCACTGCACCTATGGGATAACCTTTTGCATGTATTCTTTTATTTTCTAGTCATTGACCAGTCTCTGTTACTATGTGTCCTTTTTCCTTTTTGTGTGTGGTTGTTGAGGGTGGGGCATATTGTTAGAATATTTCAATATAGCCATGGCTTTGTTAGAATATTTTCATATAGCCCTGTCTTTGAATCCCCCTACGTGTTGAACATGGCATCAATAAACTGCCTTCTCTTGTACAGTAAAGCACTTTTCGATACAGATAGCATGAAATGCACTATATAAAACAAAATATATTTCCCTCTTTCCTATACATGGTATGCTGAAGTGCAAACCATGCTGTATGTGAAGTTGCACTCTGAATAAAATAAACTTGGTAGAACAGGCAGAATAAAATGGAGCCACATAGTACTGTCAGTCTTCTTTAAGCTTAGGAGTCTTGAAATAACTGACAGATACCTTTAATTTGTATTTATTTTGGAAATGCCACAATCTGTAAAGTAGAACATGGTTGCCAAAAAGAATGAAATAATGTTTGTAACAGATAGATAGTTTTTCTTCCTAAACCCAATAAATCCCATTAATAAATTGTTAAGGAATGTGAAGCTTATGTTATCCAGTGATCAGTGCAGGAGACAAACTCTTCTATACTCTGCCAACCAGAGCCATTATTTTTACAGAACACATATTCTGCTTCTGTATCAATCATCTTTGATAAGGCTTGTGTTTTCTTAAGTATTGTTTAGATTGCCAAAATGTCAGCACTTCAGAATAATAAAAAGTATAGAGAAATTGTCTCCCACATTGATTTGTTATGAAAAAAAATAACAATGTGAATACTATATACCAAACTTCCTTATTTCCAAGAATATAGCTTAACAGTTTTAGAATCATCTTTCACTGTTATTCCCAACTTATATTATATTTTAACCCTGAAGAATGCAATTCTTATCTATACACGTGTCAGTAGGTTGTAAGCTAGATTCTCCAAGAACCTGGGCAAATACCAAATACTGATGCCGTAGTGTAGCACTGGTGTGATGTTACACTTCTATCTGTTGAGCTTGTCTAGGTGGAACTGAATGCTCCCATTTCAAATATAAGAATATGGGCTTCTTCCTGGCTATAATACCCCTATCAGTAAAACAGGTCTATGTAACCTAACTTCAAAAAGCACCAGGAAGCAAGTTGTCACAGGTCAGTGCACCATTCCAGGTCAAAAACAAATCACAAATAATTGTAACTAATAAATATAACTATCTGAACATTTATGTCTCCATAACCCATTATCCTTCAAGCATCATGTTAAAAGTCTTTCCTATATGAACCATTTTATCAATACCATACTTTATCATATTATTTGAATAATAATTACCGGTCATCAATTTTTTCAATGGGATGACTGAGTTGATATTTGCCATAATAACCCACTGGTTATTACGGCATTCACGTGCTGTGTCTGTCACAACTTCGCACTCCCTCAATGGCTCTCTGCTCTCTTTGTGGGCGGGTTTAAAAATTTCGAAAACATGGTGGCTCCATCTCCCAGTTACTGAGGAGCTGCCACCAGCACCCACCAAATGTGTATCTCTTTGTAATTTGCCTTTTTTTTTAAATTTTACTCGGTATCTACCTCTACATTTAAAATAGCGATTTATCTGGTTGATCCTGCACTTCATCTATGTCAGACAGAGCCAGTGCAAGGCGCAACAGTTCCATGGGTAACTTGGGTGAATCCCAACTTCAATCTGTAAGTAAAAAACAAAAAACAAATGCAGAAACAGCAACAAATAAAAAAAGGCTAACAAAAGGCGAAGTAGGGAGGCAGAGGCAGAGACAGAGTGAATGAGTGTGTGTGCACTGTTTGACAAACAATGACAGTTCAGAAGCACTAAAATAAATCATGACCTCAGAAGTCTGGCTGGGAAAAAATTGCTGATCAGCAATTATATAAAATAAAATATGGGGAAAGTATGTCAAACTCGAATTTAATGTACACCTTCGGTGTGGGATACTTTAATAAACCCCTCGGGCTTCGCCCTCGGGGTTTATGTAGCATCCCACACCTCGTGTGTACATTAAATTCTTGTATCACACACTTCCTCATATATTATCCTCAATTTAATTAAACAGAAAGTATGAGGTGCCTTACATTGGTGGGCCACATTATTCAGACCAACAAATGAAATACTAAACATAATTGATCAGTGCCATCTTACAGATGCATTTGTACTTACATAGAAACATAGACCTTGATGGCAGATAAGGACCGCTTGGCCCACCTAGTCTGCTCATTTCCCTACCTACAGGATAAGCTGCAGATCCTATTTAACCAACAGTCTATTTTTTCCTACCTCCTACAAAAATTGCCTTATGTCTGTCCCATGCATTCTTGAATTCTCCCACAGACCCCACAACCTCCTCAGGAAGGCTGTTCCATGTGTCCACCACTCTCTCTGTGAAAAAATACTTCCTCACATTGCCCCTGAGCCGTCCCCCCTCTATCTACAAATTGTGTCCCCTTGTTCTTGCACATCTCTTTTTCTGAAAGATGCTACCCTCTTGGACTTTGTTGATTCCACTGAGGTACTTAAATGTTTCTATCATGCCCCTCCTCTCCCTCCTTTCCTCAAGCATATTCATATTAAGCTCCTTTAGTCTCTCCTCGTATGGCTTCTCTTGCAGACCCTGCACCATTTTAGTTGCCTTCCTCTGAACTGCCTCCATCATGTCTATGTCCTTGCGAAGATGGGGTCTCCAGAACTGGATGCAGTACTCCAGATGGGGTCTCACCAACTGTCTGTACAGGGGGATAACAACTTCCTGTTTTCTGCTGGTGATACCTCTCCCTATGCATCCCAGTATCCCCCCAGCCCTCCCTACCGCCTTCTCGCATTGCTTGCTTGCTTTGATTGACCTGACAAAGACTTTTAATTTAGTGGTTCACAACAATCATTTCATTAAGAAAATTTTCAGATACTGATGTGGTTGGCAATACTCTATATTGGTTAAAATATTAATCAAAACGTGTGTAACAGCAAGTCAAAATTGGAAATATACACTTTGAAATCAAACCTCACATCACTGCTTCTTCCTCAAGAATCTGAGTAGAAGACATTATTCTTTTCAAAATTTGTGAATAAGTTACCAAAAGTACATAACATTTCAAATACAATAATGTTTGCTAATGACGCAATCACCTTCACCTTAAGAGCTTTTTCAGTGGAGGTGCAAAATAATTTGTAGACAGGTACCAAAGTATAAACTCTAAAGATAATTTAAAGAACATATTTTTTTCTAATTGAATCTGAAAGGAACCTAATGTTTGGATCTGCTCATAAGCTATAGGATGACCTGTTGTCAGTAATGTAAATGGTACACATTTTTATTTTACTTATTTATTTATTTATTTATTTATTTATTTATGAATGTATGTATGCATTTATTTATTTATTCATTCATTCATTTGTTAACCAGGCTGGAACACTGATCTGACGACCTTTTTCAGGCATGACTAGGGCCAGGAACTGGCAAATACAAAGGTGGAAAAAAACATTCAGTACAAATAACAATGGTCAAACATGGATCATAACAGGCATAACAATGAGTAGGCAGATCATACAGTAGTGAGGGGAAGCTACAATAGACAGTTCCAAGCACATCTAAACTGGTGATTATTGGGCTGAATCTATACAAACACAGTGCAGGACAAATGTAGCAACACATGTAGAAAAAACAATGTCTGATGGCAGATCTCAGGTGCACCACAGAGTCCAAGCAGGTTTGAGTTCTGTTAGGCAGTCATCTGCTAGCCAGAGAAGAAAGACATTTGGGGGGGTCCATACTCAAGGCAGTGTGGGGGGTGTTCTAATAGGAGGAGGAGGTGGGAGGGGCTATGTAGGATGAATAACGGGGCTAACAGCCAGAGGAGAGGTGCAGGCTGAGGAGGACAGGAAATGAACTCTTATCAGTGCATTTAGATTTAGAGGGAGGTCAGGGGAACATAGGGTGGGGGAAGGTCATTCCAAAGTGAGGGGCCAGCTGCAAAAAAGCTCTTTGGCCCATATTGGTAGAAATGTAAGGGCGTTCAAGTTGGAGGTGGGATGACTGATGCAAGTTACATCTGAAGGTTCTGGGCTTGATCAGAATAGATATTGGTGAGTAGGAGGGATTATGTAAAATATCCCCAACTGTACGGACCAAGAAGTAGTAGCATCGTGCTTGAGAAGGGAGCCAGTTTAGGGACTGGTAAAGTGAACAGTGGTGGGTAGAGAGGGGGCATGGAGGGCAAAGCAGCATATTCAATTATAGGTAGTGTTCAGCTGGTTTAGATTGGCAGCTGAGATAAGGGAGTAGACAGGGCACCCATAGTCAAGGAGGGGGAACAGGTTGCCATGGGCAATGGCTAGGTGGTCTTTGGTAGAGGGGTGATCAATGAGGTGATAGCAAAGCCTAATCTTCTGGTTTATACACTTGAATAGTGAGGCTATATGTTCGGTGTAAGTAAAGGTAGGGTCCAGGATAACCCACCACATATCTTAAGGTAGGAACAGAGTTGAGTAGAGAGCCATTTGGGGAAAGGACAGAGAGAGAGAGAGAGAGAGTAGCCAGATTGGGCAAAGGTAGAAAGTTTAGGTTTGGAGCCAAATAGCATGGCCTTCATTTTGCTAGCATTGACTACAAGATTGTTTTTGGAGAGCCAACTATGGGCTTTGCATAAATCAGTGTTGAGGGAGTTGGATAGAGAGGTGGGGGATGTGTCACTCTGGAATAGTATTAGATCATCCACATAAAGAAGTGTTTTACAGGAGATGCCCTCTCATGGAAGAGAGTTAATGAAGAGAAAAAAGAGGAGGGGCCAAGGACAGAACCCTGGGGGACACCCACTGTGACAGGTAAAAGGGGAAGAGGAGGCATCACCAAGACAGAACATGTGTGTTCCATAAGAGAGGAAGTTTGTGAGCCAGGGTGTGGAGGCAAGAGAGAAACCAAGGGTGGTAAGTTTCACTGTCAGCATGTTATGATTGACAAGGTCAAATATCTTGGACAGATCAATGAATACTGTGCAAGTTAACTTCTCATCGTCCATCTGCCTTAGGACATGATCAATAAAGAGGCAAGTGCTGTGGTAGTGTTATGCCCCTCCTGAACCCATGTTGCTGTGGGCAAAGGAGATTATATTTCGAGATAGGCTTAGTAATTGTATGTATTTATTTATTTATTTATTTACTTGCATTTTGGACTTGCCTTTGAGACAGAGGCTCGGTAACAGAGGCATCACATCATTACAAAAAACATGTTCATGCACTGATCAAGAAAATAACAGAATAGAAACATTTTAATTAGTTGCAATGGGTATTTACAGGGTACAAACAAATTGGATTGAGTTAAACAGAAGTCAACATAAGGTACAAAATTGTTCAGTGACAACCATACAAGAGTGTGGAGAACTTTACAAGAACATGTTTTATCAACAGTTCTTTTGTTGAGGTACTAACTAAGCAAGGATAGCTAGGAAGTACGGTGATAGAGAGAAAGTATGAAATGGGGTAGGGTGACAAGAGTGAGAGGGAATGGGTGAAAGGAGGGAAGGGACAGAAACTAGGCTGGAAAGAAGAGACAGTGGTAGATCCTACATAGATAGGATGCACCAAGGAGGCCATGGTAGAGATTACATAGTTGTTAGGGAGGATAGCAGACCGAGGGAACAAGGTTACTCAAAGTTACTGGTGGTTACTAGAAGCATGTATAGATTTGTCTTAAGAGGTCCAGGCTTGGTTTCTTTATGGAAGTCTTCCAGCAAGGAGTTAAACTCTGTGTTCAAATAAGCGTTGACCTTGAATGGTATGGTGGAAGGGAATTTTGAGGGTGTGGTAGTTTAAGCCCCTTGTACTTCTGGCTGAATTAGTGAAAGTGAGGAGGTTCTTCACTTCCGGAGGCATCATACCTAGGGCAGCCTTTTTAGCCAGTAGGCAGACCTTGTATTTTAGTCTACACTCCAGATTGAGCCAGCCAGATTGGGCGTATAGGGCACATGTATGAGTAAGCCTGTTAGCCCTCAGCACAAAGTCTACAGGCCTTGATAAATGTGGTCATATTACATTGGAGTGCAGTGGGGGGTAGCAGCACCATATACTGCTAGGCTGTAGTCAATGATTGACAGCACTGAGCTAGAGACGGCACTTTGTAGTGTTCCGTTGGTAAGACAGTGCTTGTTATGGTACAGTAAGCCCAGTTTTGTATTAGCAATGTTGGCAACATTATCAATGTGTCATGCATATGAAAGAGTGCAGTCAAGTGTTACACTCAGATATTTGAAACTTAGCACCATTTCTAAGGGGGACGTCAGGTTACTGCAAATTTATAGTTGATTGTATGTGTGTCTATTGTGTGCAGAAGTGAACAACATGGTTTTGGTTTTCTTGTGGTTAAGTAGTGATTTGGATTTGAGGAACCAGTTTTCCACTGCAGGGAAATTAGACTGAATTTGACATTCAAGTGCCACAGGGTTGTGGTGGCTGGAATAGAGGACAGCATCATCAGCGTACAGTAAAACATTGTCTTTCACTGCCTGGGGGAGATTATTTAAAAACAAACTGAAAAGAACAGGGCCAAGAATTGAGCCCTGTGGGACTCCTGTCATAATGGGTAAGCTATCTGAGATGACTGACTGAATTTTCACTTGTTGTACTCTTTCTGATAGGTATAGTAGCTTCTGAGCCAGGATGCTGAGTCAGCTGATAGACCTAACCACAGGAGCTGGTTCAGGAGCAGTTCGTGGTTAACAGTGACAAAGGCCTTGGTGAGGTCTATATATGTTGCCCCCACAGAGAGCCCTTAATCAAGTGCATTGTGAATATAAGCTGTAAACTCAAGAATGGCAGTTATAGTGCTGTGTTTCTTTTGAAAGCTGTGTTGCTGCTGACATTGTATCTGATCTTTGTCCAGGTAGTCATTGAGTTGGTCAGAGACTATGTGCCCTATCACTTTTGAGAGGGGTGGAACTATGGAAATGGGCCTTTAGTTAGTATGGAGGGTGCAGTCACTGTTTTTATGGACAAGAGTAACCACAGCTGCTTTCCATAGATGGGGTCTTTTCCAGAGATAAGGGATTGATTGAGGATTTTAGTTAGAGGAATAAGAATAGTATCAAGTGTGAGCTTAACAAGCTTGAGGTCAAGCATGTTGCTACTAGCTCTAGTATTTCTGATTGCTTTAATGAGGTAATTTTTAGCCATGGCTGGAGTAGTAGTTTTCAAGTAGAAAGCTAATGTTGGTGGACTGGGGGTGGTTAAGGACTCAGGGGTTGTAGAAAATCAGGGGGGAGTATGTTGATGAGGTCGATGAATGCCTTATTAAATGTATTGGTGATGACAATAGGGTCTTGGGTTGGGATGTTACTCATGATTAGTAAGCTGGGAGGGGACTTGTTAGGTTTACCTGATATGTTCTTTAAAGTTTTTCCAGCAACCTACGACCATCTTCCAATGAGCTGGTTAGTTCAGTTTTGTAATGTTAGCATTTTGCTTTCTGGATTGTCCAAGTACGATCATTCTGAGCAGTTCTGTAGCACTGGATGTCAGCTGGTGATCTGGAGATTTTAGCTTTAGCACATGGGTCATCTTTCTGTCTCATCATGTCAAGAAGTTGGGGGAAGATCCAGGGATTGTAGTAATCCTGGAGCTTCCATTTGGTGTGCAGAGCATAGATATTACAGGACTCATTGAACATGAGTATAAACCTGTCTAAAGCAGTGTCCACATCTGCCGCTCTATCTATGAAGCTCCAATCTTGATGGCAAAGGTGAACTTTCCTGGCTGTCAGTTTACCTTTTTTTAATTATCTGTGTAAGACTGTTCTTGTTGGTACTTTGGGGGACTTGTTCGACTAATTAAATAGGATAGAAAAATGATCACTAAGACTATCAGGGAGAAATGTGGTGTGAGTTATTCTTTAAGGTTGGTTGGTTATGATCCAATCAATGAGGGAACTTATTCCTGAGCAGTAATTTTGGTGAGAGGGGGAGTTCACAATTTGAGTCATGTTAATGGGTACTAGAGCATATTTATAAGGTGCTGCATCAGGGGTAGCCCAGTTAACATTAAAATCACCCATTATGATTATTTCTGAGTCCTGATGGCAGTCAGCAAGCTAGTCCAAGATGATTTTGAAGCTACTGGATTGCTCCTTGGGGGGTGGGATATAGATCAACACCACTGTTATAGATTTGCAGTTAGTCCAAGCAATACTTTTAATGTTAGAAGTTGGGTGTTACAGTTGGTGGCTGAGGGCAGCAGCACTTGTGCCTATAAGTGCTCCTTCAGGTAGAATATTCAGCCAACCCAACGCTTGCCTATTCTGTCCGTCCTGAAAGAGGTGTATCCTGGCAATT
Organism: Neoceratodus forsteri; assembly: GCA_016271365.2. NCBI lineage: Eukaryota > Metazoa > Chordata > Ceratodontiformes > Ceratodontidae > Neoceratodus > Neoceratodus forsteri. Next base: position 820,499,470 of record CM057450.1, on the reverse strand, counting down.
GGATGGCCTAGTCAGCAATCCTAGGGTTGAGCCAGGTTTCAACCACAGATATAATATCTGGCTTGTGTTGAGTAGTCCACACTTGGAGGGCATCTCATTTTGCCAAAAGGCTGCAGATATTGATGGAGGCAAGGGTGAGCCCACTGTGCCTACTAGGCTGAGCTGTTGAAACTGGTTGTGCTGAGGATTTTGCCATGGGGCCTGGGTTGAGGTGGATATTCCCTGAGATAAGCAAAAGTAGACAAGCCATATGTATAGCCTGCCTCTTTAGGTGTGCTAGTAATTTTGCCCAGTAAAATTTATTGGCAGAGTGGTAATTGACTATGGTGCAGGTGACTAGCATTTTTATTATAGGTTGTGGTGGGGGATGCACTTGATTCTCCATACTTACACTTGATGTGAGGTGAGGTGAGGCACCGAAGGGTGAGTATTGTGCATAGGTGGAGGTTGATTTAAAGTGATGCTAGTAGTAAGAAGTGCAGCTTATGATTGGAGACATGAGATTTAAGGTAGTATCTGAATGCTCAGTATTGGTAGGTGCCAGTATTTGGCACATTAACAAGTGTCATGTAGTTTTTAGGAGGAACATTGTGCTGGGCATACCACAGGAGGTAGAACATATTAGGGAGGGTAGTTGGAGACAGCTATGGAGAGTTCAGAAGAGGGGAGAAAGAAATGAGAAAGGCTAAGAAGAGCAAAGAGAGTGGTAGAGGAGCTGGTTCAGATCTAAAGAAATGGGGTGGTGACATACGAAGTCGAGGTGGAATCCTAGCATCAGTTGATTGCAATGAGAACTTGAGAAGAGAAATCTCAAACTGGGTAAAAAGTACAGGCAGGCTTTTTGTATGTTTAAGATTTAGAGGAAGGAGGTGAGAGACAGATAGAGCAGCAATTGACGGTCAATGTGATAGAACCCAATCAGGAGGGTAGGAAGGGGATAGGGGTTTGGCTATTATGTATTTAACAGAGGCCAGGGTTGGGGTGGGCGGCTGGGACAAAATATCGCAGTAGGAAGCATAAGCAGCAAAAAAATGTGAGGTCTCAATTTCAAAGTTTCCTCTATAGAACTTGCCAGGAGAAGAGGACTTCAGAAAGGAGTCAATCACTGGGAGCCTGGACCAAGAAACAACCAATGATGCAGCCGAGGTCTCCAGTAGCCAGCCAATGGTGGAGGAAGCCATACTCCTTAGCTTAGAAGGGGCTCCAAGTTGAGAGCACTTTAATTATCTGAGTTTTCGGTGGCCACCTGAAGGAGAGGGTGGTGGCAAGGATGAGCTGTGCCCCGAGGTGGTGGGAGCCACTATCTGCTTAGGTGCCTGCTGGGGCTCTTGAAGGACAGAACAAAGAGAGAGAGAGCGGAATTAGATATACAGCACAGACAGGGTGGGAAGACAGAGAAAGAGCAGGTGATAGGCAGGGAAGGCTAGGAGGTGATAATCAGTGAAAGTACCTCCAGGGCAGGCTGGGAAGGGGGCAGGGTTAGAGAGCTGTGAGGGAGAGGAAATAGTGGCAGCAGTAGAGAAAGAAAAAAGTTAATATGAAAGATTGTGAGTGACAGAGAGATAGCTGGAGGTGGGGTGGGAGGGCTGGCAAGGGATTAAGTTGAGCTAGATGAAGACGGGGAGTGACAAGAAATTTCTATTTCTAGGGCAAAAGAGAAAAAAAAACAGCTATGCTCACAATAAATTTCTAACAATAACTTTACAGGTGCTGGTGAAGTAGTCTGGAAAGAGCTGTAAACATTTGGTAAAGACCTTGTCCAACTAGTAAATCTAGTAGCCAATTCGTGCAACACACAAGACAAAAAAATCTCAATTACTAGGGCTGAAGGGATAAATAAACAGCCATGCCCTCAATAAATCTCTAATAATATATTTACAGGTACTGGGGAAGTAATCTGGAGAGAGCTGTAAGCAATTAGCAGAGATTTTACCCAACTAGTCAATGCAGTAGCCAAATCGAGAAACACACATCAAATGTCGTGTTGAAAGTAATTAAGCATTTATCTACTTAACTTAGAAATAGTAGAAGCTATAAATACTAATTAATTTTGAACAGCCAATTTACACGACTAGGCTACACGGTACTATAGATCACAGTTTAAAATTCTGGGCAAAGTAAATAAATCAGGAGGCTGACATGTGAACACTCGCTAAAATATTCCAGAACAGGATATTAAAATAAGGCAGTAATTAGGCAGTACCCTTTAGGGAGGTACGGAGAAGGTTTAAATTAATTTTACAAAATATAGCAGTAGGAAGCACAAATGGCAAAAAAAAAAAAAATGTGTGGTGCCAATTAGAGGTGGGCAGGCAGGACAAAATATATCAGTTGGAAGTGTAAGTGGCAAAAAAATGTATAGTCCCAGTTTCAAAGTTTCCTCCATATATCTTGCCAGGAGAAGAGTACTTGAGAAAGCAGCCAATCACCAGGAGCCTGGACCAGGAAACAACCAATGGCCTAGCCGAGGTCTCCGGTGGCCAGCCAATGGTTGAGGAAGCAATACTCCTTAGCTTAGAAGGGGCTCTGAGTTGAGAGCACTGTAATTACCTGAGTTTTCAGTGTCCACTTGAAGGAGGGGATGGTGGCAAGGACGAGTCATGACCTGAGGTGGTGGAAGCTGCTATCTGTTTCAGCACCCAGTTGGGTGCCTGAGTTTTCAGCGGCCACTTGAAGGAGGGGATGGCAGCAAGGAAGAGCTGTGCTCCTAGGTGGTGGAAGCTGCAATCTGTTTCGACACCTACTGGGGCTCCTGAGTTTTTGGTGACCACTTGAAGGAGGGGACTGTGGCAAGCAAGAGACATGCCCCAAGATGGTGGAAGTTGCTATCTGCTTTGGCACCCACTGGGGCTCCAGAGTTTTTGGTGGCTGCTTGAAGGAGGGGACAGCGGCGAGGAAGAGCCATGCCCCGAGGTGGTGGAAACTGCATTCTGCATTGGCGCCCACTGGGGTTCCTACGTTTTCAGTGGCTTCTTGAAGGAGGGAACAGTATCAAGAAAGACCCGTGTTCTGAGGTGGTGGAAGCACCTATCTGTTTTGACACCTGCTGGGACTCCTGAGTTTTCAGTGGCCACTTGAAGGAGGGGACAGCAGCAAGGAAGAGCTGTGTCCCAAGGTGGTGGAAGACACTATCTGCTTTGGTGCCCACTGGAGCTCCTGAGTTTTCAGCAGCCACTTGAAGGAGGGGATGGCATCAAGGAAGAGCTGTGCCCTGGGGTGGTGGAAGCTGCTATTTGTTTCAGTGCCCATTGGGGCTCCTGAGTTTTTGACAGCTGCTTGAAGGAGGGGATGGTGGCAAGAAAGAGCTGTGCCCTGAGTTGATAGAAGCTGCTATCTGCTTCAACGCTCACTGTAGCTCCTGCATTTTTGACAGCCTCTTGAAGGAGGGGACAGCAGCATGTAAAAGTTGTGCCCCGAGTTGATGAAAACCGCTTTTTGCTTCGGCACCCACTGGGGTTCCTGAGTTTTCAGTGGCTGTTTGACCAAAGGGACAGCTGCAAGGAAAAGCCATGCCCCGAGGTGGTGGAAGCTACTATCTGCCTCAAAGCCCACTGGAGCTCCTGAGATTTTGGCAGCCGCTTGAAGGAGGGGCTGCTTGGAGGTTTACCGCCTTTTCTAGGAGTTTTCCAAGGTGAGGCAGTATTGTGATAAAATGGTAGTTGTCCAAGAGGCTAGGATCACCTTATTTATGGATGGGGACAATTGCGGCCTGCTTCCAGGCAGTGGGGACTGAGGCCTTAGTGAGTGAAAGGTTTAAGATAAACTTGAGTGGGTAGGTAATGTCCTGGGCCACACGTTTTGAGAAATGGGGTGATAGTCTATCACCACCAGCACTCCATCTAGATGGAAGGCTGAAGAGGAACATGACATTACCGGGAGGGGATGGTTTTAAAATAGAAAGGGGTCTGCTGGAAGTGGGGGGTTGGGGTGGGCAAGGTGGAGGAAGGGGGGGTTTAGTAAGATAGGTACTAAGGTTGGAGAATTGGGAATTTGGTGCATTTGCAATATCAGTAGGGTGAGTCAGGGGCCTTTTTATGTATTTAGAGGGGAAGGGGACTGCTTAGGAGAGGGGGAGAGCAAGGCATCAATAGCGGACCAGAAATACTTGGGGTTTCCTAGGTGTTTGGACTGCAGTGATTGGAAGTAACCCAACTTACTAGCTTTAATGTGGAATTTGCAGAGGTTTTGCAGATGCCTGTAGTCATTCCAGATGATAGGGGATTGGGTGGCTTTAAAGGCAGCCCATAAGAAGTCACACTTCTTCTTCAGCTTGAGAAGGTCTAAGGAAAGCCACCAAGTGTCACCCCTGGAGCTCTGTGAGTATTGAGTGGGAAATGCTTATCTTGGCTGGATGAGAGTGCTGTAATAAAAATGCCAAGTGCTAGGTCAGCATTGGAGGCATGGTAGAGGTCGGTCCAGTCATGGGATCTGAAGTCATCCTGCAGCCTAAGTGTGTCATAGTTAGAGAAGTCATGAAAAGATAGGAAGGTGGGTGGGGGCAGGAGTAGGTTGGTACACCAGACTCAATAGATGAGGGAGTGGTCACTAATAATGTCAGACTGAGTACCGGCATGGGCCACTTTGTGAGCTCAAGTTCTCAGGATCCAATCAAGGATTATGTGTTTGTTAGTCCAATTGTTGAGGTGTGTATGGGTAATAATTAGCAGGAAGTGGTTGTGTTGTTAAGTAACGAAGTTGCAGTCAGAGTCCCAGTCAACATTAAAGTCTGCTACTAGAATGGTGTTTCTTGAGAGGGATAAAAGGGCAAGGATGCTGAGGAGGCAGCAAGACCAAGGGCACGAGACCTCAGAGGGTTATAACTGCACCCAATGAGCAGCTTCATATTTGTGGTGACAGTTATCACAGCTGCTAGCCATTTAGCAGGAAAGTCCTTACTAGACGGGCCAAGAAGTGTGGCAGAGTAATGGCACCTGTAGTACAGAAGCACACTACCACCACAACAGGAGGTAGAATGATCATGACGGAGGACAGAGTAGCCAGGTAGGGAGCAGCAGTGGTTGGACATGTTGAAAATATTCTATCTTTAGAATATTTTTTATACTGTTTGTCCCTTTCTCCAGTGCAGCTTCATTCTGCTTCACTTTCCCCCATCCCTATCCTTATATCTACAGAGTTATAGAGGGAGGGAGATGTCACAGACAGGTAGCTTGATTAGTGGCTTTCGTGGAGGTGTTGCCTGTCTATGACAGGAGACAGGAGAGGTATCTCTGCACCAGGAGCTTCAACTCATGGCTGAAGGAATGGATCAGAGAGGAAGGGTTCAACTACATTAGGATCTGGGAACCAACCTGGGAGGATAAGAGCCTATATGGGGTGATGGCCTGCATCCATCCTGGAGGGGAACCAAAGCCCTCAGTGGGCAGTTTAAATCTTACTTTAATGAACTTTCAAACTAGTCAAGGGGGAGGTGGAGGGAATTGGAGAGTCAGAAACTGCCCCCACACACAGGCTAAAGTACAGAGTAAGGAGAACCTGAGGGGAGAGGAATCCCCCATGGTGTAAATTAATAAAGGAATCATGGTGATAAAGATAAAGTGGTAAAGGAATGAAAACATTAAAAAGAGAGGCAGGAAGAAGTGCGGCCAAAAAGGAAAAAGTGGGTCAACAAACAGATTGGAAACAAAATCTGGAAGTCCATTTGTGCAGATGCTAGAAGTCAAGGAAATAAGATTCCTGACCTAAAGGCCATCATGTCAGAGGCTTACCTGGATATTGTGGCCATTACTGAGTCATGGTACACTAAAAACCATGACTGGGACATGGTCATACCAGGCTATACTCTATTCAGGAAGGACCAGGTGGGTAAGAAAGGAGGGGGCATGGTGCTTTATGTGAGGGAAAGCATAAAAGCAACAGAGTTACAGGAACTACGGGGGGAGGCAGAGGTACTGAGGGTCACCCTGGAGTTGGTTAATGGAGCCACTATTTGCATTGGAGTGATCTTCAGATCTCCAGCACAGTGGGAGGAATTAGATAACATACTGGTGGAAGCCACTGGTAAAATGGTAGAAAAGGGGGAGGCACTGCTGGTGTGGACTTCAACCTGCCATATGTAGATTGGAACCTTCTAGCAGTGGCTTCAGTTAAACACGGGGACATCCTGAACTGTCTGCAGGGGACATTCCTCAGGCAACTAGTCAGTGAACCCACTTGTGTTGGGGCAATACTGGACATGCTACTCACTAAAAAGGACAGTGTTGCAGAAGTCAAGATGGGAGACCACTTGGGGATCAGTGATCATCATATGGTGTGGTCCAATATAAAGATGGCTGTGGAGTCAAAAGACACAAGGATGAGGATTCTGGACTTCAGAAGAGCAGATTTTAAAAAGATGGCTGAATGCCTCAGGGATGACCAAGTGGGGGGGGGAGTGACCTGGCAGGGTGAATGCAAAGTCGGCAAAGGTAAAAGGGAGCATACTAAAGGCAACAAACCTCTGTGTCAAACAAGTGAGAAAAAGCAAGTGCAAAAAGAGAACACTGTGGTTATTGAAGTAAGTGTCTGGAAAGAAAAAAGCTAAAAGGGTAGCATTCAGAAGATATAAGGAGATGTAGAGGTAGGAGGATAGGGAAGTGTACCAGGTGAAATGGAGGGAAGCAGGGAAAGCAGCAAGGAACTCAAAGGTGAAAACTAAAGAGAGAATAGCCCAGGAGATAACAAAAGGGGACAAGACATTTTTTAGGTATGTAAGTGAAATGAAGAAGACCAGGGCTGGGATAATAAAATTACAAAAGGAAGTAGGGAACTGTGCAGAAAGGGACCAGTAAAAGGCAGACATTCTGAACAAATACTTTTCACATAGGAAGAAGAAGGGGAGGGGCCACAAAAAATTAACAAAAGGTTTGGAAGGAGGTAAGTGGACACTAGACCTTTTTTAGAGGCGAGAGTCCTGAATGGACTTGCTAATCTGAAGGTGGGCAAAGCAATGGGGACAGATGGGGTACATCCAAGGGAAACAAGGGAGATCAGAAAAATACTAGCTGCACCTCTAACAGTTCAGTTTAACAGCTCACTGGAAAGAGGAGTGGTTCTAGAGGACTGGAGGAGGGCAGATGTAGTCCCACTACACAAAAGTGGTAGCGGGGAGAAAGCTGGCAGTTATAGGCTAGTCAGCATGACATTGGTGATGGGAAAAGTACTGGAATCATTGCTGAAGGAAAATACTGTGGAATATCTTGAATCCAGTGGGCTATAAGAGCAGAGACAGTATGAGTTCACAGGAGGGAGGTCATGTCAAATGAATGTGATACAGTTCTTTGACTGGGTGCCAAAGGAACTGGATCAACATGAAGCACTGGACATGCCCTACTGAGATTTCAGCAAGGTGTTCAACATCATTCCACACAGGAGACCAGTAAGCAAGCTGGGTAGCTTAGGAGTGGGTCCAAAAGTGGTATTCTGGATAAGAAATTGATTAGGAGAGAGGTGACAGGGTGGTGGTAACTAGAGATAACTCCAAAGAAGGGAGAGAGTGTGACCGTTGGGGTGCATGAAAGATCAGTGCTGTGGCCAGCCCAGTTTAATGTCTTTGTAAGTGACATTGCAGAAGAGCTGGAAGGGAAGGTGTGCCTCTTTGTTGAAGACACCAAAATCTGCAATTCAGTGGACACTATTGGGGGGATAAAAAGAGACCTGAAAAAACTAGAGGAGTGGTTAAGCATATGGCAGCTGAATTTAAATGTGATAAAGTGCAAAATAATACACTTATGGTACAGAAACCCAGGGGGAGAGTACAAAATGAGTGGAGTGGTATTGATGACCACCAAGGAAAGAGACCCAGGGTAATCATGTTGGATGAACTAAAAGTGGTGAGGCAGTGCAACAAGGCAGTAGGGTGGGCTACTGGGATGCTGGGACGCATAGGGAGGGGTATCACCACCAGAATGAGCAAGGTGGTTTTGCCTCTGAATAGCTCACTGATATGACCCCACCAAGATTACTGAGTCTAGTTCTGGAGACTACATCTCTGGAAGGACATAAACAGAGTGGAAGTGGTCCAGAGGAGGGCAATTAAAATGGTGCAGGGTCTGCATCAAAAGGCCTATAAGCAGAGACTAAAGGACCTCAATATGTATACCCCAGAACAGAGGAGAAAAAGGGGGATATGACAGAGACATTTAAATACCTCACAGGGGTAATAAGGTATAGGAGGGGAGTATTTTTCAGAAGAAAAGGTGCTCAAGAACAAAGGGACATGCTATGAAGTTGGAGGGGGGGATAGATTCAAGAGAGACATAAGGTAGTACTTCTTCATAGGAAGAGTGGTGGATTCCAGGAACAGACTTCCAGCAGAGGTGATGGGGCAAAAACAGTGGTAGGGTTCAAGAATGCATAGGATGAACAAAAGGGAATCATAGAGGAAAGGAAGGGGTAAGAGGAAGAAATAGCTGTAGATCAGGCATCATCTGCAGTAATAGTATAGGTAGGGAGAAATGGGCAGACTGGATGGGCCAAGCGGTCCTTATCTGCATCAAATTCTATGTTTCTATGCTTCTAAGTTTCTATGTACGCATAACATGGGGGTTCACAGCATGCAGCTCCCATAGTCATGGTGGATTTCATTGGGTGTGACATAGTTCTCCCTATTCTGGCCAATCTTGTGTGTGGGATGGTGACTTAACATTAGGCTCAGCAGGGTCTAAGAAATGGGGCATTATCCTATTTGTTCTGGGGTATTTCTTTAATTTCCCTCCATCTCTCCCCTTGGAGGTTAGTGGCAAGAGTGCCATTGTTCACATGCACACTCAGCTGCAGCAACTTCACAGAATTTTTTGATTTCACCTTTGGTCATCCACTTGGCAGTATTGCAGCACAGCCTGCTGCACTCCCTCCACAGAGGAGGACAGTGTTGTCTAGGATGTTCTATCCCCCCCCCAGCCACCCCCCAACATCCCAGACTCATTCCCAAAACTGGGTTGCAAATGTCATGACTGGTTGCCCTACAACTGTGCTGATGGGCCAGACAGACTTTTGAATATTTAGGAATACATTTGGACAATCATTTATCACTTAAAACCCACTTAGATCTTACTTCAAAGAAAATAAACCACATATGTAATTTACTCTATAAGAAAAGGTTTTCAAACACAGGAAGCATGTATTGCACTATGATAACAAAACTGGCCTTGCTTCTTACATTAGTTTGGGGAGGAACATTTATTGTACAAGGCACCTGAAGTTACCCTTGAAACCACAGATAAGTAACAAATATCTGTAGATTTGCCACATCATTTATAATTACTTTTTTTTTGTTTGTTCCTTGAGTGAATGTTAATGGTTGTGAAATATGCCAGATTGGCAGAAATGGAAACTGAAGACCTCTGTTCACCTGCATGTCAGATACAGAAGAGGAAATCACTGTGCAAGCTTTCCCACACTGCCCAACCATTATTAATTATTCTGGTCATGGAGGGGCCACCTGGTACTATAGCTAAAATAACAGTTCAGACTCTATGCCCATTACATCCTTTTACTTCTCATGTGAGACTTTCAACAATGGTTTCATATCTGCTCCAAACAAGGTCCACCACTGTGAACAATACAGAGGTTTAAAAATCCTCCCCAGAGAAAAGAGTTTATTTACTATATCTAACTTAACCCATAACATTTTTTACCTAACTTTCCTCCTTAGCTATACAATTTAAATAGACACAAAAACAATATCAGACAAGGCACACCATAATACAAAAATTTATGGAGAAACCCAGTGATGCCAAAACTGATGAAAGGTTTTCACATATTATGGTTCAAATTAATAATATACAACACCAGAAGGCATAGTGTTTAATCAATTATTTTCTTAAATATACAATGCTAACCTTCTTGATTTACGAATCACTGTGTAAATAATTTTTTGACTTGCGCTATATGCATTTGAATTATGTATTATTATAATGTCAGCAGTGGTTTTGTCATGTGTGGTTAAAATAAGCTTTCAAGCTTGTCCACACCCTCATTAAATGAATTTAATAAAAACAAACAAAAAATGCCTACCCTTTGAGCCCTACTGGGTGAAGGATTCACAGAGGGCTTTAGGATCCCATAAAGGGGGCACTGTCAAGGATATGAAGCCGAGAACCTGCAGTCCAGCAAGGATAGGCTACAGGTGGTCTGGGATCAGCTCCACAAAGAAATAGGTTTGGGCAGGACTGATGGTGCTTAGTCAGCCCCACCATTTCCAGGTCTGTGGTATTCTACTATTGGCCTGATGCCCAAGTAAATCCCGGTTGAGTGCCGCATGATCAGCCTCCTGTGATACCCAGACTCCAACTCAGTGAACAATTACAGTGACTTGCACTAAATAATGGATTAAAATGCATCATTTCTCAGAGCACTTGAGGTTGTACACACAGTGAGTCAAGACACACTTATGGCTAAAGAAGATAATGAGTCAACATTCTGACTGCTGTACTCACACGTTTATTAAATTCATAGAAAGTATATAAATGTGCAGACACTATTTTTCTTGTCATCTTTATAGATAATTACTATTACTATTATTATTAATATAATAATGTTAATATTAATATTAAAATTATTCTTAATAATTATATATATTTTTAAATGTTGACTCCAAATTTTCAATATAGTCATTTTATGACTCCCCTTATGAACATGACATGTGGTATTTATAGTATATTGGCTAAAATGTTATTTCACACCAGATGTGTGAAAACATGTCTCATCCAGGATAAAAAAAATGGCATCTGCCATGTTTATGAGGTCGTGTAAAAAATGGCATTGTTGATAGTTTGGAGTCAAAACAATGAAAATTAGCAAAGGTATGAGTGAACATTGAAATATTGCAATATTCACTCATATACTGGTCATTTTGCCATATCTGTAAACCAGATCTTCAGCATAGCCTTCCTACGACCCCACCTCATGAATCTGGTAAGTGAACATTTTCAGATCCCTGCCAAAATGTCATTTTATGCCACACGTGTGAAAACACAATTTGGCCAGGATTTGAGAAATGACTGCCATAATTTCATGAAGTGGTGTTAAAAAATGGCTATGTTGAAAATTTGGGATCCAAATATTACAAATTTCCAAACTTATGAGCAAGCATAGAAACATTTCAACCTATGCTCATAACTGTTTTTAAAAAAAGTATTTTGACTCCAAAGTTCAAACATAGCCTTCTTATGACTCCACTTCATGAACAAGGGCAGTGAATATGTTCAAATTCTGCCTGCTGTGTGGCATTGCAAACTGACCATGAAATTGCCTTTTGGGCCAGATTTGCATAATTCCACCACCCTCGGTCATGAGGTGAGGTCCCAAAAAAGACATGTTGAAAACTGTTTATAAAATATTAAAAGATAGCAAAGTTATGAATGAAAGTTATTTTATTTATTTATTTATTTATTTTAACATCAGTTTAAAAACCTTTGAGCCAGAGGCTCATTTACAAAGGTACCTCGTCGAAGGAAGACAGAACATACATACATGAGGCAATCCAAAAAAATACTGCACAGTAATATGACACAGGCAAATTGCAGGCAAGTTAAAACCCTTCTGAAACACATTTAACCAGATTTACCTTATTTTCTCATAATGAAGTCTCACGTTCCACCAGCTAAATGTGTTTTGACTGGAGAGTAGATCTGCATCATGGGACATGTTCAGGTGAGTTAGGGTGTGTGTGGGGTAGGGTGCTGGGTGTTGAGTGGGAAATCAGAATGGAGTGTATGGGGGGTCAAATCAGCAATGGACCTTTTCCTTGTATATGTTTTGAAAATAAAATCAAACAGTAACATAGCAACATAGAAACATAGACTTTGACAGCAGATAAGGACCGCTTAGCCCCCCTAGTCTGCCAATTTCCCTACCTACAGGATAAGCGGCAGATCCTAGTTAACCAACAGCCTATTTCTTCTTACCCCCCAACAAGAATTGCCTTATGTCTGTCCCATGTATTCTTGAATTCTCCCACAGTTTTAGAACCCACAACCTACTCAGGAAGGCTGTTCCATGTGTCCACCACCCTCTCTGTGAAAAAATACTTCCTCACATTGCTCCTGAACTGCCCCCATCTTTAAATTGTGTCCCCTTGTTCTTGCACATCTCTTTTTCTGAAAGATGCTACCCTCTTGGACTTTGTTGATTCCACTGAGGTACTTAAAATTTCTATCATGTCCCCACTCTCCCTCCTTTCCTCAAGGGAATACATATTAAGCTCCTTTAGTCTCTCCTCACATGGCTTCTTTGCAGAACCTGCACCATTTTAGTTGCCTCCTCTGGACTGCCTCTATCCTGTCTATGCCCTTGCGGAGATGGGGTCTACAGAACTGGGCGCAGTACTCTAGATGGGGTCTCACCAACTGTCTGTACAGAGGGATAACAACTTCCTGTTTTCTGCTGGTGATGCCTCTCCCTATATATCCCAGTATACCCCCAGCCCTCCCTACTGCCTTTTCACATTGCTTGCTAATGTTAAGGTCATCTGATATGATTATCCACAGCTCCCTTTCCATTTTTGTTGTTGTTACTACCTCCCCCCCATTGTGTAATCTTCCCCTGGGTATTTGTTTCCCAGGTGCATTATTTTGCACTTCTTTGCATTGAATCCAAGCTGCCATACTTCTGACCATTCCTCCAACCTTGCCAAGTCCCTTCTCATCCTTTCCATGCCTCCTTGTGTATCAACCCTGTTGTAGATCTTTGTGTCATCTGCAAAACGGCATACATTTCCTTCCAGTCCCTCTGCAATGTCACTTATAAAGACATTAAAAAGGACTGGACCCAGAACTGAACCCTGCGGTACCCCACTAGTAACATCTCTTTTTTCAGAGTGGACTCCATTTACAGTTACCTTCTGTGTCCTGTTGTCCAGCCAATGTTTTACCCAGGCTACCACCCTGGGACCCACTCCCAGGCTGGTTAATTTGACTATTAATCTTTTGTTTAGAACTGTGTCAAATGCCTCGCTAAAGTCTAGGTAGGCCATGTCCACAGCACCTCCCTAGTCTACTACTTTGGTCACCCAGTCAAAGAAATCAATTAGATTCATCTGACATGACCTTCCCACTGTGAACCCATGCTGTCTTGGGTCCTGTGCCCCACTGGCCTCTAGGTACTCAACAGTTCTTTCCTTCAGAAGTGATTCCATCACTTTCCCTACCACAGAGGTCAAATTGACAGGTCTGTAGTTTCCTGCCTCTATCTTGGTCCCTCTTTTGTGAAGGGGAATCATATCGGCCTTCTTCCAGTCCTCAGCTACCACACCATACTCCCAAGATTTGTTAAAAAGGGTAGTCAGTGGTTTCACTAGCTCTCCCCTTAATTCTTTTAGAATTCTGAGGTGAATTCCATCAGGCCCCGTTGCTTTGTCCACCTTAAGTTTTAGGAATTCTTTCAGAACCTTTTCTTCTATGAAAGGAGTGGGATCGACCCCCCTATCAAGAGTGCTTGTGTTAATTGGATTGGGAACCTCCTCCTCCTCCTCTTTGGTGAATACTGAACACAAATATTCATTCAGTATCCCTGCTTTTTCACTGTCCCTCTCTGCCCACCCACCCACCATCCATTCTATTCAGCCTCACTATCCCCCCCTTTGTCATGCTCCCTCATGTACCTATAAAAGGTTTTATCCCCTGTCTTAACCGAGTTGGCTATTTTTCCTCAGTTTTTGGCCTTTGCTATTCTGACTACCCTCCCTGCTTTCTTCTGCCTTAACTGGTACAGATCTCTATCCTGCTCCTTCTGTGTTTCCTTATACTTCCTGAATACTATATTTTTCTCCCTGATTTTCCCTGCCACCTCTTTTGAGAACCATAGTGTATTTTCCTTTCATTTTGATTTATTTATTTGCTTCACACAAAGGCTTTTTGCCTCTGATGGCAGTTTTGATGTTTCCTCATTGTTGCTCAACCCCTCCTTCTAGCCTGTTTGCTAGTGCTTTTCTAAGGCACTCTCCTATCTTGCCAAAGTCAGCCCTCCTGAAGTCCAGTACCCTCACTTTTGTATGGCTTGGTTCTGTAGCTGAGTTTATCATGAACCACACTGTTTGATGGTCACTTGTTCACAGAAGGCAACCCATTTCTAGATCTGAGATCCTCTCACTGTCCTCATGTGAGAGTACGAGGTCTAAGATTTCTCCCTCATCAGTGGGTTCAGAAACTAGCTGTCTGAGACATGCCACCTGTAGGGCATCAAGAATGGCCCTGCTCTTGGATGTGGCTGCAGCAAATGTGCTCCAGTTAACATCTGGCATATTCAGGTCTCCCATCAATAGTATCTCCCCTTTCTCTGCCATCCTAAGAATGCCTTCTATCATATCCTTGTCCATGCCTCCCCCTGACATGGGGGTCTGTATACAACCCCTGTGTGGATTGTGGTGCCATTTCCAGTCTCTAAGGTAACCCACAGTGCCTCCTCTCCTCCCTGTTTAGTCTTTTGTTCAGTTGCTTTTATCCCTTCCTTTACATAGAGAGCTACTCCTCCCCCACTTCTCCCTATCTCTCCTGTAGGTTATGTACCCTGATATGTTAACATCCTAGTCATGGTTCTCTGTGTACCATGATCCTGTGACTGCTACGATATCCAGGCATCCCTCTTCCATCAAGGCCACCAGTTCAGGGAGCATGTTGCCCAGATTACAGGCATTAGTACTCATTACCCTCCATTTCCTGAATGCCTTACTCCTTTTTGCCCCATCCCTGTCCTTATTGCCTTTGTCACTTTCTCCATTTTCCCCTGCCCTTCTCCCTATTGACATCTCAGTCTTGGTGTTTACCTCATTTACTACCCTGACTTTTTGGGGGTGCTAGGATTTCCCTGTTCCTTTCCAGTGCCTCCCCCCTTGTCTAGTTTAAATGCTTGCCAATGAAGCATTTAAACCTATCACCTAGGATCCTGGTTCCCCTCCTGGAAAGATGCAGCCCATCATGCCAGTATAGGCCTGCATCACTCCAGGTGGACCTCCAATCCCCAATGAAGCCAAATCCCTAAGCTCTGCACCAGTTTTTCAACCACTGATTGAATTCCATGGTGTGAAGCACCCTAGCCTCACCTACACCATAGACAGACAGCACCCCCGAGAAGGTTACCATGCATGCTACTTGTCTAAGGCCCCTCCCAAACTCCACAAACTCTTCCTGCACTGCTCTGATCCCTTTCTTAGCCAGGTCATTTGTCCCTAGGGGGACAATGACATCCAGCTCCCTCTGCTGTGCAGCTGCTCCAGTGATCCTGAGGATTTGCTCCCTGTCCTTCCTAGCCATGGTGCCAGGTAGGCACCTTACCTCCCTTTCCCCTTCCTGCCCCAGTTCTACCTTCCTAACAATTTTCTTTATTCCAGGGTACTTTCTTACATGGGGGAATGAGCACCCCAGTGTTGGGCTAGTGTTGGGAGACACCAGTGGTAGACACCCCAGTGAAGCAATATTTATAATTGGAAATGGGGTGGGTGACCTGGATGGGCTTTGGGTCAAGAGAAACAGTAATGAAAGTGGGCAGACCGGTCCTCTTACTCCACAGTAAATAAAACATGGGGGGGGGGACCTGGAAGGAGGGAAGCAGTAGTGGGTGGGAACCCCTGTTGACTTACTATTACTATAATAGCTAGACACACAGACAGAAAGATAGATAGATAGATAGACAGATAGATAGATAGATAGACAGATAGATAGATAGATACATACATACATACATACATACATACATACATACAGTACATGCATACATACATACATAGAGACAGAGAGAATCAAAGACAGAAATAGAGGCAGAGATAAAGATGGAGACAGCTGGGGATTACTGGTTCACTGCTTCAATTTAAGCTGGTAACACAACTCCAGCTGCAGCTTCACTTTTTAAGAAAGTCCTTCTGTTTTCATACTGAAATGTGGGCGAACATGTAGTTGGCCATGTTCAGGTCATTGAGGGTGTGTGTGGGTGGGTTGTGGGTGCTGAGCGGGAGGTCAGTGTGGAGTAGGTCGGGTGTGTAGGGTGTTAATTTAGTAAGGGACTATTTTCTTTTCTACAGCTGTAAAAAATCAACAAGGGACTGTTTTGTTTATTTCAGGGGATTTTTGGAAACTGGATATTGGGCACCCCAGTGGTGGGCTAGTGTTCAGCGACACCCAAGTGCCACAATGTATATAATGTGAATGGGGATGAGTGACCTGGAAGGGAGGGAGTAAAGAGAAGTGGTAGCAAGGATGGGCACCCAGTCTGCTTATTCAGCATGAAATAAATCATGGGAAAGAGGAGGTGGGTGACCTTGAGGAAAGGTGGGGAAGAAGCAATACTGGGGGTGGGCTACCTAGTCCACAACATTAATGGATGGCTAGATAGATAGACAGACAGACAGACATACAAACAGACATATAGATAGATGGATGATGATAGATAGATAGATAGATAGATAGATCGATAGATAGATAGATAGATAGAAAGACAGGCAGACTAACAGACAGGCATACAGAAAGTCACAAAGACAGACAGAGCAGGGGATTGCTGGGTCACTGCTTCAACTAATGCTGCCAGCACAGCTCCAGCTGTGGCTTCACATTTCAAAAAACTGCTGCTGTTGTCATACTGAGAATGCAGGTGAATTGCATGATGGGATATGCTCAGGCTACTGAGGGTGTGTAGAGAGACTGGGGTGTGGGTTCTAAGTGGGAGGTTGAGGTGGTGAGGGTGGTGTGTGGAGGTGTCATGTCAGTGATAGACCTCTGAGTGTCAAACTAGCACATAGTCTATTAATTCTCATAAACTTACAGTGTTTCAACAACAACCATTAAACAGCAATCCTGAATTCTTATTGAAGATGTGCATTTCCTACTTTATAAGCATACAGTCCAGCAACCATCAGTGCTGGTATTGTTCAGTGTACTAGTGGTAAGCGGGTGTAACTTGTTCATGAGGGGGGGTGCCAGGGGAAGGTAGAGGCACCAAACAATGGTGAGAATTTAGGTATGGGTCCCATTGTCTTTCAAGGGTGTTTCTGACATGGGGGATTGAGCATCCCTGTGTCGGGCTGGTGTTTGGTGGCAGCAGGGGTGGGTACCCCAGTGCAATGATGTACATAATGAGAAAGGGGGCATGGCAACTTGGAGGGGAGGGGGTAAGAGAAGCAATAACTGGGATGGGGACCATGTCTGCTTATTCAATATGAAATAAAACATGGAAAGGGGGGGTTGATGAACTGGAGTGGAGGGGGAAGAAAGAATCAGTACTGGCAGTGGGCACCCTGGTACACTACTAACTTACTGCAGATAGACAGACAGACATACAGAGAGACAGATAGATAGGTAGATAGATAGTTAGATAGATAGATAGATAGATAGATAGATAGATAGATAGATAGAGAGGTAGGGAGACAAAGAGAAAGTTAGACAGAGATGCAAAGAGCAGGGGGTCATTAGCAGACTGCTTCAACTAATGCCCTCAGCGCAACTCCAGCTGTGACTTCAAAATTCAAGAAAGTCCTGCTGTTCTCATACTAAGAACATTGGTGAACAGCTCCACTCACTAAGATGGGCACCAATAATTTTTGGGTGCCCAGAAATGTTAGCTCCAGGGCAATTTTCAAAAAAAAAAAAAAAAACACCAGAATACATCTAATGTGTCCCTTTCATGTGTGTTTTTTTTTTTAAATATGCAATTTTTTTGTGAATTTTGAACGTTTTTGAGTTAAAGAAAAAAAAACACAAGATGGAGCTGCCACAATCATTTTTTTCCACCTCAGGACAAGTAAATAATAGAAATACATGCTTACTACAGGTATTTTTTTTACGTTGAGCTTGACTGTTAGCAAAAAATCCTTGTAACTGTAGAACTGTATGATATTTTTTCAAGAAACGTTTAGAAGACACTATCTCAATGCAGACTGCATCTACTCTGACAGTTTCATGAAAAAAATTCTGTACTATTTAGGCTGTGTGTGACAGTAAAATAGAAAACCTCATGTTAAGTATAGGAAAAAAAGCACCACTTTTTTTGTTAAATTTTTTGTTCTTACATATCTCAAAAACTGAATATGATGCTATCACAAAACTTTTCATTTTTTGGGACACTACCTGCCTGACCATTTATTTATTTTATTTATTTGTTAACTGTGTAGGGGCACTGGATACACCGTTTTTTCAAGTCTGACCCAGGGAGAACAAGAAGAAGAATAACAACTTATAACATTACAAACAATAATATAAAATTAATTAAAACATTTACACACAGTATCTTCTAATAAAAATTGCTTAAAAATAAAATTAAAACAAGAAAGTGAGGATGCAGAGTGGAGTGATACTGGCAGGATATTCCAAAATGAGGGTGCTGCAATAGAAAAAGAATGTAAACCATACAGTACTTGTATATATGAAAAATTGTAATTAATAATGTACCCTTAGTAGATCTATGTTTAGAAGGAATTGAATGAACAGAAACAAAATCAGTTAAAGGAAACAGAACAAAGGAAAAAATAGATTTATAAATCAAACAACTTAAAAAATAATCAACTCTGGCTCTTGAGGAAAACCAATATAATTGTAAATAAAGATCACAATTAGAGATGCAGTGAATTTAAAATCAGCTGATGAAATGGCTGCGAAGTGACCACTTTGCATTAGTCTATTGCTACTTAAAGTGGCCATTGGAAAGTGCTCACTTTGCCTTGTCATTATGACTTCATGTTGCTATTCCACCTTAATGCGAAGTAAGGCGAAGTGACAACAATATAGGCAGCCCCCCACACATCACTTGGCTTATAGTACTGTAAGTCACTTGCTTTAGCGAGGCAGGAAGGAAGTGAGTTATAAAAGCAGTTAGTTTCACATTCTCCCTCGCAGTGGTAGAAAGAGAAAGCATTTTGTGTGTAGAGGAGAGTTAGGAGTGGTATTGAGCATTCAGGAAGTACAAGGAATCACAGAAGGAACAGGACAGAGAACTGTATCAGTTAAAGCAAAAGGAAGCTGGAAAGGCAGTCAGAACAGCAAAGGCCCAAACCGAGGAAAAGATAGCCAAATCAGTTAAGAAGGGGGATAAAACCTTTTATAGGTACATCAGGGAGCGAAGTAAGACCAAGGGAGGGATAGTGAGGCTTAATAAAGGGGAGGGAGGGTGGGCAGAGGGTGACTGTGAAAGGTAGAGATACTAAACAAATATTTTTGCTCAGTATTTACAAAGGAAGAGGGGGAGGTACCTAAAACAAACAGTAGAAACACACTGGATACAGAAGTTGATACCAGCCCATTTACAAAAGAAAGGGTTTTGAAAGAGCTCTTAAAACTGAAGGTGGACAAAGCAATGGGGCCTGATGGGATTCATCCCAGAATTCTAAAAGAACTAAGGGTAGAACTAGTGACACCACTGACTACCCTCTTTAACAAATCATGGGAGGATGGGGTGGTACCTGAGGACTGGAGGAGGGCAGATGTGATTCCCTCACAAAAGTGGGAGCAAGGCAGAAGCAGGAAACTATAGACCTGTTAGTTTAACCTCAGTGGTAGGGAAAATGATGGAATCACTTCTGAAGGAAAAATTGTTGAGTATCTAGAGGCCAGAGGGCACGGACCCAAGGCAGCATGGATTCACAGTGGGAAGGTCATGCCAGACAAATCTGATAGATTTCTTTGACTGGGTGACCAAAGTAGTTGATCAGGGAGGGGCTGTGGACATGGCCTACCTAGACTTTAGCAAGGCATTTGACACAGTCCAACACAAAAGATTAATATACAAGTTAGCCAGCCTGGGAGTGGGTCCCAAGATGACAGCCTGGGTAAAGAATTGGCTGGAGAATAGGACACAGAGATTAATAGTAAATGGAGTCCACTCTGAAAAAAGGGGTTAGTAGTGGGTACCGCGAGGGTTCAGTAGGACGGTCCTCTTCAATGTCTTTATAAGCGTACATTGCAGAGGGACTTGAAGCAAAAGTATGTCTCTTTGCAGATGACACAAAGATCTGCAACAGAGTTGATGCACAAGATGGCATGGAAAGGATGAGAAGGGACTTGGCAAGGTTAGAGGAATGGTCAAATGTATGGCAGCTTAGATTCAATGCTAAGAAGTGCAAGGTAATGCACCTGGGAAACAAAAACCCAGGGGAAGAGTACACAATGGGTGGTGAGATACTAACAACAACAAAAATGGAAAGGGACCTGGGGTAGTCATATCAGATGACCTAAGGTGGAGCAAGCAATGTGAGAGGGCACAAGGAGAGCTGGGGAATACTGGGATGCATAGAGAGGCATCACCAGTACAAAACAAGAAGTTATTATCCCTCTGTACAGACAGCTGGTGAGACCACATCTGGAGTACTGCGTGCAGTTCTGGAGACCCAATCTCCACAAAGACATAGACAGGATGGAAGCTGTCTATAGGAGGGCAACTAAAATGGTGCAGGGTCTGCACCGGAAGACATATGAAGAGAGACTTAAAGAGCTTAGTATGTATAGCCTCGAGGAAAGGAGGGAGAGGGGGGACATGATAGAAACTTTCAAGTACCTCAAGGGAATCAACAAGTCCAAGAGGTAGCATCTTTCAAAAAAAGAGGTGTGCAAGAACAAGGGAGAACAATTTGAAGATAGAAGGGGGGCAGTTGAGAGGTAATTTAAGGAAGTATTTTTTCACAGAGAGGGTTGTGGATATATGGAACAGCCTTCCAGAGGAGGTTGTGGAGTCAAAAACAGTGGTGGAATTCAAGCATGCATGGGACAGTCATAAGGCAATTCTAGGGGGTGGGGGCAGGAAGAAGTAGGCTGCTGGTTAACTAGCATCTGTAACTTATCCATCAGGTAGGGAAATGGGCAGACTGGGTGGGCCAAGCAGTCCTTATCTGCCGTCAAATTCTATGTATATTTGTTCCTGTCTTGCGAATTGCTTAAAGACAAACAGCTTTTTTAAAAACGAAATCTTTAGGTTTTTTTTGTAATGTGTTTTTTCAGTTCTTTTTTGCTACTGATTTGTTTGTTTTATAAGTTTTGTTTTGTGTGTGTGTAACTGTGTGTGTGCGTGTGTGTGAGACTGTGAGTGTGTGAAGCAGTCTTTTCTTTGCATGAGGCGTCGGTCAGTGAGGGAATTAGTGGGTTGCATGCGATGAACCCGGGAGGAGAGTCTGTGGCCCGTGGGTGTGGGCAGAGGGGAGTGGGCATGTGTGGGGGTAGTCGGGTGTTGTTGGACCGCTCCTGACTGTTTAGTGTTGCCTCTTCCCTCTGGAAGCAGCTGCTCTGGCGCCCTCAGCGGTGGCACATCCACCGAGTCTGCCACCACCAGTAGCAGCTGCAGGAGCTCCAGCAGCACCCCTTCCACCACTTCCACAACCACAGGTGGAGCCCCAGGTGAGTGAAAGTGCTGCTAGTAGTACATCTGCTGTGCCTGGTCCCCCCGCGCAGCTCCCCAGTCTGGCCGTTTTTTTAACTGTGTGTGGGGGGGGACAGTACCATCGTGGTTTGTTGTTTATGTGGCATGCAGGCGCCAAGTTCTGCCTGCCATGCTCAGCAACGTTATGATGTAATGCTAGGGAGAGTGTGGGGGCATGCTCCATTATACATAATGGACGGCAGCTTTCTGTATGTTCTTTATAATGATGGTCAGTTAATGTGGCGTATGTTCCACTAACAAGGGCCTTGTTAGTGGAAACATGCCCACGTTCCAACAAAACTGACCATTATAAGATAAAAATCATTTGGAAAGCTGCGGGCCATTCAGTATAATGGAGCATCCCCCCGCGCTCTCCCTGGCATCATGTCATAACGTTGCTGAGTGTGGAAGGCAGAACTTGGGCGACTCTTCCACTTTAATGAAATTATGAGCGTTTTTGGCCAAAAAGCATTGCACTAAGGTCATGTGGAGCAAGAAAGATTCCCCTGGAGGTAAGGCACCCTTATATTGGATGCAAAACCATAATAACTATGTAACTTAGTGAATCTCTTTAAAGCAGCAGTGCAACAATGTGTTGAAAACTTTGACCTATACTTTTTAATGCTATTTTACGTTGCCACTTTACTTACATCCTGACTTGTATGATACTATGAATTCCATTATTTGAGTCTGTTTTACTACTTTTTTTCATATCTGAAATAATAAAAGGAGCACTCCTTTTAATACAGTGGACCAGGTCTTTGTCAGTATTTTCCGCTGCTTTTCTCCATCAGTTGATATATATCATTTCTGTTGTAAAATTAACAGTTATACAGCAGGAAGTGTTTTTTTGATCTCACAGAACAATATTTATTCAAAAACAGCTGCAAATAGTGATAAAAACCTGGTCAGAACAGTATTAAAAGGTGTGCTCCTTTTTTTTCAGACATGAGAAAAAGTAGTAAAGGAGACACAAATTGTGAAAAGAAGGATATCATACAAGTGAAGCGGTAACAAGTGTTTGGCAGTGTAAAACAGCATAAAAATGTATAGGTCAAGATTGTCCCCACGTTGTTGCAATGCTGCTTAATTTATAATTTAATTGTGGCATTATGTGCTCACAGTCACAGTCACAACACACAAAATGCATCTGTCTTTTGTGCAGAAAATTGACACATGCCAATGAAGTGAAATGGGAGCATTACACTACATGCAAAGTCCCCCAGAATTTATTATGCTGTCTCTCATGTGTGCAGTGTCCACACAGAGTCCCCAGATTTTTTTCTGCATCCCAAAATGCATCTGTCTTGTGTCCAGAAAATTGACAAATGGTAGCGAAGTGAAGTGGAGCATTACACCACATGCAAAGTCCCCCAGGATTTATTGCACAGTCTTTCATTGGCGCAGTGTCCACAAAGTCCCCAGATTTTTTCTGCATCCCCAAAATGCATCTGTCTTGTGTGCAGAAAATAGACAAGTGGTAACGAAGTGAAATGGGAGTGTTACACCACATACAATGTCCCATGAGAAATGATATGACCATGAGCGAACTGTTGCTGGTCCAATGTGTGCTGTGATTCCCGCAAATGTGATGTGATCATCTCAACTGGATGGAAGGATGCCCTTTGTCTGTATACTAATAGTAGCCTTGGTGAGTTGAGATATATATATATATATATATATATACACACATATAGTATATATATATATATATATATATATATAATATATATATATATATACAATATATATATATATATATATATACACACGTATATATATATATATATATATATATATATATATATATATATAGGGATATGACATGGACTGAAGATATCATATTTATCTTCACAAGAGGCCATGATATCATGATATCTCACTGGCACGAAGCCATGGTGAGATATCATGATGTCATTGGCCTCAGTAAATGTGAAGGCTATCTTCACTCAGGCCATGTCATGTTCTGTTTATACTATGTATGTTTTGGGATGCATTCAACAAAAGCTCTAAATGTGCACTTAATACATTCCCCTACATAGAGGTGTTGGCTGTTTCAACACAAATCTGCAGTATCTCTACCAGCACAACAGATGCCATGTGTTGTTTAAAACATATATGTAGTTGATCCTGCTGCTTTAAAATTATTATACAGAAATGTGTTGGGATTCTGGCTGGCCTAGCCATGACCATGCCGAACACAACTGTCCATGTCCCTTCCCTCAAAACAGCAAATTACTTATATTGTTAAAAAAATGTCTCACCTTGCCACTCTAAAGTTATTGAACGATACATATCTGGTTGATCCTGCCTGCATGTTTAAACAAATAGATGCTTAAAAACACACATTATCTGGTTGATCCTGTAACTTTCTTCTATCCACCTGCAACCAATATGTAGTGTGGCTGAGCGCTATGCCCTGAAATGTAGGGTGACTGAGCGCTAGGAAGATTCAACTGTGAAGCAGTGTCAGGTATTTTTAATTAGGGAGCCTGTGCTGTAAAACTCAGGAAAATGTGTCCTTTTATTAATGCTGCCTGTATTTTCTGAAAAGAAGCTGCTGACAGTACTGAGAGAAGAGTGAGTGAGTGAGTTGGCAGCTTCACAACATCAGACGGACATGTGATCATGTGTTGCTGTGGCAACAGAAGCTCACACTTTCATCTGTTGTTCTGAAGCTTCTGACTCGCTCACTCTTCTCTCAGTACTGTCGGCAGCTTCTTTTTAAAAAATACAGGCAGTATTAATAAAAGGACACATTTTCCTTAGTTTTACAGAACAGGCTCCCTAATTAAAAATACCTGACACTGCCTCACAGTTGAATCTTCCTAGCGCTCGGTCACTGTACATTTCAGGTCATAGCGCTCGGTAATGTTGCATCAGAGCTGGACGTGGATAAAACAAAGTCGCAGGATCAGCCAGCTATGTTTTGCAAATAATTGTTTGGTTAAACATGTAGGCAGAAGCAAGCAGATCTGAGAGATGTGTGTGTTTGGGGGGGCAGGCTTGCATCTACAGGAACACAGCAAAGAGAGACAGCTGGATGATGAAAAGCGAAAAACTTTCACTTTCATTATGACATATAGGAGCATGGAGATAACAATGTTATCTTCACCTGCCAGCTCAGATATCATTTTTTATACTGTTATGTATCCCAAAACATACATTGTATATATATATATATATAGAGGCAAAAAACTCCATTTAATGCATCAGCTAGGGTTGTTCCACAGTGACAAAGGTGAGGAAATTCAGTGTTAGGGTTGAAACCTCCCCCCTTACACCCCCTCAGCCTGCCCCCCCAACAGGCATCAGGGTGTGCATTGGGGTCATCGATCCTAACTCTCACCCCATCACATGTGTGAACAAGCTGAGGCATAGGAGAATGGGGTGAGAGTTAGGATCGACTACCCCAATGCACACCCCAATGCCAGTTTGGAGGGCAGGCTGAGGGGGTACAAGGGGGGTTTTCAACCCTAACGCTGAATTTCCTCACTTTTGTCGCTGTGGAACAATCCTAACTGATGCATTAAACTGAGTTTTTTGCCTCTAATTTCCCTTCTTTTTGAGAATGAGGACTATAAATAGTGAATGGAATGCTCCCACCACGTGATTTTTTGTGACATAATAACAGTAACAGCAACACAAATGCAAGCAGTAACGGTTACACACATGGTAACACAAATGTAAATTGTAAAGCAAGAGTTAATAGAAATGCAGGCACGAAGTGACACCAAAGCGAACAGTGACGCAAACAGAAATGCAAGCTCATACGGAAATGCAACAGATAACATGCACGGTCATGGTACTGCTATTGTAAATGCAAATGATAACTGCAACAGCAACAATAATGTGAAAAGAAACAGAAATGCAAGCGCATATGGAAACGCAAACCGTAACGCACACAATGATGGTACCACAGTTATAAACGCAAATGGTAATGGTAACAACAACAATAACACCAAAGGGAACAGAAATGGAAAAGCAAACATAAGCGCATATGGAAACGCAAAGCATAACACACATGAGCATGGGAATGCAGTTGGAAACACAAATGGTAATGGTAAGAAGAAATATGAAGCAAAATGAAAGACAAAAGAAAATGAAAATGGAAGGGGAGGCCACCAACAGAAATGGTAATGCGCACGGTGATGCTAAGCGAAAGATAAACACAAACAGTAGTGGAGACACAAATGGTAACAGTAATGCAAACAGAAAAGGAAATGCAAAGGGTAATGCACATGGTGGCGTATACGACAATGCTAACACAAACGGGCATGGAAACAGAAGTGTAAAGCCTATGTGTAACAGTAACTGGAGTGCACACTGTAATTTTTCCCAAAAGCTCCATGGAGAAACACAGTGAAAACAAAGAATGTATGCATAATAATGGGCCTCAGAGCAGAAAAACAGCAGTTGTAATAATAAAATGGTAATATCTCAGTAATCGTACGAAGTAGAAAAAAAAATTAATTTCGCATGATTCATGAGTTTCCTGGCTAAGTTTTCTCAGGGCTATCCATTGTTGTGATGAAAATTCCGTATCTAGCACCGTTTCCAAAATACAAGCTCCGAAAAGTGTGGTGGACGCCACCATGTTAGTATATGGGAAAAAAGTCAACTTCAGAGTACAGTAACTTTGCATCCATGCAATATTTTGTCACCAAACTACCGAAAGGTACATCTGTGAGATGCTGGCTGCCTTCCTTCCAAATTTCTGCCCAAAAGACCAAACTGTTTTTTTGAAGCAGGGTGGCAAAGAATTCCTGTTATTTTGGCCATAGTCTAGAAAAGTAGTTTCGCGATTTGTGACACATTTCACAAAAATTTGTGAAAGTGTCACAAGTGGGACACTACTTTTTCCAGAAATTTGAAAAACATATTTCTGGGTTTTTTAACCCCAAAATAAAGACATGGCTAGCATCCTCAGGGCTCGAATAGGTAAACACAAAAATAATTATGTCCCTAGATGGTCCCAATTTTAAATGCCAATTATTTCTGTGATTAGTAACTGAAAACAAAATGGCAGATTTATGACACTACTAGGGCTATTTGCGACACTAAAAAGTGCATTTGGACACTTTCAAACTTTTTAACTTTTCCCATTGATTTGAATGATAACTTGTTTTTTGACTAACTTTTGAACCATTTAATATTTTTTCACGAAATCTTTAAAAGGCACATCGGAGACGTTCTGTGAAGTGTTCGGACCAGTCACATAAACCATGCGACCTGTAGGAACATGCAAAGAATGTGAAAAAAACACAATTGCATACACAAATGTAGCTTAATAACTCTGCTGCTGTATACCTGACTGGTACGAAAGTTGCCAGATCCCGAGATCTATGGTTACGCTCCATGGCTGCCAAATTTCAGGCAAATATGTTGAATGGTGGCAATGTTATTAAGTTGCAAAATGTCACCATTTAACCTTAAAAAGGGTACTCAACCCTAACTATGGTAGCACTACCATGCTACCATAATATATATGTATTTTGTAGGTGGGGGACTGTCATATATAGACATGTACTCATCGTATTGTTTTGTATCACAGGTCACAGATACTGTTGGTGTGCACATTCCAGTGCTTGATGAGAACTTTTTACATTGAAATTGGAAATGGATAACTTTCAAGCCAATTAAGGTAAGTATTTGTTTGGGGGAAGGGGGAAGCATATTTGCAGGTAGGTCTCATTAATGTTCCTTATTTGGTTACTTCTTCACATATTTCATCTGTATCCTTCTCAAGTCTGGTTGGTAATGATGGTCATGGTCATCGATTGAAATGACTTCTACATGTTGCATGTCTGCTCCAGCTCGGGGTTGGGGGTGCCTGGTGTTGAAGAACTTTTTTGGATAAGGCAACTATGCCACAACAAAGCATCTGGAAGTGTCCTAAAAAAAGAAATGAAGGACTTATTACAACTTGATTATAGTAGTAACACATTATGTTTAAGCCATGGCTTTTCCATGGGTATCTGGATTATTAACATAGATAGTAAGCTGTCACACTGCAACCAGCAGATCAATCACAAGTTAATTTCGTACCAGGCTGTGTAAAAAATGTGCTGTGCCAGTGTCCCTGGTTCTCAATCTTAACTCAAATTACATTTCAAAACCACATCTTGTCAAGTAACACAACCTGTGTGCAACTTTTTCAACACTATCATGGCTGCACAACTGCAAGTTAGGAATACAATGCATGGTATCTTGCAGAAATAGTTTTTGCAACATACACGTCACCTAATTTATGAATCCTCCTCAGTCGTATTTGTTGCACCCTTTAAAAAAAAATTGAACAGATAAAATTAAATATATACTTACCAGCGTGGATTTGAAATGGATATTCCACAGGTTCCTGTATACGGTACTGCTGCAGTTCCATTGATACTGACTTTCAGAGAAGGAGAGTAATTTTTTGTTAACCTGTAAAAAAACAAAATAAGTTTACCATATATGTTTGACCATTGCAGTTCAGAAAAGCAACAGAAAATAAAACATACTGAGGAAGTTGAATAGCATACTCACTTTATAGTTTTAATATTAAGAAGACTTGTGCCAGTGGCTGATGGATGTGGTCTCCTGTTCGACTCCCTTTGCCTTGGCATGATCAATGTAATGGGAAAACTTTGTCAGAATGACACTGGTGGTGGGTGCTGGTGGTGAAAAGTGTGGAACATGATGACATTCCCTGTGACATCTTCCTGCACCTGGTGGTGGTGGCAGTGGCTAAAAATGGTGGTGGTGGTCTGAGGGGGGGCACACTAATTCATTCTCTGTGGTGGCAGTGGCTAACATCAGTCCTGGTGGTGGTGGTCCAGGGGGGCACACAAAGTCATTCTCTGTGGTGGCAGTGCCTAACAGCAGTCCTGGTGGTGGTCCGGGGGGCACACACAGTCATGAAAAAGAAAACATGTATCATACAGCAAATGTCACCCCCTTTTGACAACTTCAGTTAAAATCTGCCAACATTAACCACATCATCATCCTCGTAAAGAAAGCTGCCTTCACAGTCATCTATGTCTGAAGTCTGACCAATGGGAAATTCTTTCTCCATTGTGTCATCTACGTCAGTTGTAAGCCGTTTCATGCTGCCACTGCCAGTGCCACCAGGATTGTCAATATCTACATCACCAATGCCACCATGACTAGGCTGGGGCATGAATACTGAGGTTGCAGTCTGTGCTGGTATGTGCCTCTCATTCATTTTTATGAATGTTAGCAAACTAACATTTGCAGGAGAGAGGTTTGTCCAAGGATCCCTAACTATTGCACCTGCTCAGTTGAATACCCTCTCAAGACTTACACTTGAGGGTGGGCATGTGAGGTACCTCAGTGCCACTGCAGTCAGCTCTGGCCATTCACTGATCTTTCTGCTCCAGTACAAAAGAGGATCATCAGTTATTGACAGATGCCTGTTTTCAGACAAATATGACTCAACCTTTCTCTGTGCTGCACTAAGTCCAGTGGTTGATGCATCATCGTGTTCTCCAGAATCATTTATTTCACAAATCCCCACTTGGGACAAAGCCTCCCAAAGAAGGTTGACACCAACCGCTTTGGATGACAGACCACCTGGAACTGCAGTCCCCCTTCCCTTTACAGGATATGCTTGATACTCCTCCAGGTACACCTTCAGCCTGATTATGCTGCTGAGGTTTGCTGACCTTGGCACGTGACTTCTGTGCCCCATGAACCAAGCACACCAGTTGTCCACTGATTTTTTTTTTTACCTGTTCATGCCCTCCCTCCAGTACTGAGGCAATTCCACATTTGTATCGTGGGTCCAGCATTGTTGCTATGGCAAAGTTGTCACCATGCTGAATGCTCAAAATGTGACAATCCTAGTAGAATACTGTCAGCATGAGTTTCAGCAACATAATGCTAGCACTGTCTCCAGCAACATCAAGGCCATGCTGTACATTCACCAGTGCCTGCCACAACACCCACAGCAGTGGAATTGATTGGCTAATGGAGGCAGACGCACCACTCACTGCCTGTGTGGCATGTTCAAAAGGTGTCAAAATTGTTATTACAGAGTCCATGAGGTGCCACTGTTCAGTCGTCATAGACATGGAGGCCCCGGAACTCTCATGGCTAGTGTGCATCACAAGATATTCTGAGATGGCTTTGCATTGTTCATAGAACCTCTCTGCCATGTAGAAAGTGGAGTTCCACCGGGTGACAACTTCCAGCTTCAAGCGTTGCTGAGGGAGGCTGTTTCACATCTGCAACTGCCAAAATTGGTCACAGGCCTTTGCAGATCATGATTAGTGAGAGCAGATATGGCATGCAACTGTCAGCATTTCCTTTTCATCAGGGTGCTGCAGAAACTCCAGCACCACAAGATTTAAACAATGGGCCATGCATGGAACATGAAAAAAGCCACCATTCATGATTCATTTCATCACATTTGACCCATTGTCACTTGATAATAACCCAGCTCACAGGGACAGTGGGTTTAGCCACTTGTCAGTTTCAGACAGTACCATGTCCAACATGTTTTCACCAGTGTGTGACATGTTACATTGTGCATAGCAATCATTGCATGCTGTTGAATTCCTGGAAGATTGCTACCACGACACTCCACCTTACTGCACTGATTATTCACACGATCAACATCACAAACAACCCCCGGCACCTGAGCCCAGTGTGTACTTATACACAAATATGAACTCCATGCTGTTTTGCCACTTGTTCACATATCCATACATACATCGATGAATGGAGAGGAGGAATGTTTAAGGGCATGTCTTACTGAGTTGGACACAGTATGGTACAACTCGGGGGGCAGAATGATTCAAAAAGTATGTCCTGGATTGGAATTTCCATTTTGGACAGGCATGTGCAACAAACTGCCAGAACCCAGAATTCTCCACAAAGGAGAAGGGCAAAATATAAATAGCCAGCATTTCAGCTACAGCAACATTAAGTTCACGTGACACTGTACGATTGGGTGGGTACTTCAGCTTATGCTCAAAAACACTTTGTAACATGGGCTGACTTGAACGTTTTACATGGGGTGTGATGACAAATGGTTCTGCTTTGCGAATGGCAGGGGGTGGAGTGTGGACATCTGATGAAGACAGTTGCACAGGTGATGACACACCCACAAATGCAGTTATTTTGTCACATGCACCAACGGGTGTTGATGTACCACTTGCACTAGACATACTGTATTCACCACCACCACCAAAACTGCTACTTTCACCAGCACTGGACAACATTTCAAAATCATTATGCTCTTCCTCCTCATCATGCCTGTAGTAAGCCTCTGCTCTTATTTCATCACTACTGCACACATTTAATTTCCTACTGGATTTAACACTCATGGAAGGGGATAACATGCTGATTATGGTTGATGATGAGGGTGAACGCCCCACTGTGGTATTAGCTGCCATCTTGTGCTGGGTCCACAGTGCCATGTGCCCATTCTTAGGATGTGTATGCTGTCCTTCTGTGCCCAGATGGCTCCTCTTTGTACCTCAACTCACAAGCACATGGCAAACCTGGCAGATTGAAACTGATTCATCATTTGCATCTTGCACAAAAAAAATCCCAAACAAGGGATTGTGATGCTCTACTTTTAATATGTTCTTGTTACTGCTTATTGGACTCCATTCTTTTAAGCCATGTGGTGGGGGGGTGCTACGTGATTTTTCGAGCAGAACACACTTGGACTGCAACTGACCACCATGAATACCTATCATTATTACTGGGTCATCATCATCATCACCATCAACTGAAACTGGTAAATCATAAGTTTTTACTGGGGAAGGGGGGATTAATGCAAACAGACCCAGACACAGCCACCTTGAATTTCTTTTTCTCCAGTTCTCAACTGAGGTCAATTACATGATCATCATATTTATCAACATAATCATATTTAACATCCACATCTTCTGCTTGGATGCTGGCATGTGGACTGCATGTTGCAACCAGAGCAACATATCCATCATCAGATTCATCATCATCAACACCACCATCACCTGATATTTTTTCACCACACTGTGAATCACTGCATGGAAAATGCATGACCTGAACCGTGGTGGAAGAAATGTCACATTGTATGCTATCATTGACATGATTATCAGAATCTTCATGTTCAGTTACTGGGATGTTACTGAGAAGTATGACATCATCTACACTGCCACTCACATGCATTGCTTCACACACCACTATATTTTTAGACATGGTACAATGGTCAGAAGTAGAACTTGAGGCAGCAATACTCATTCCACCACCAGTAACAGCACTAACATCAAAGGCGGGGACAACATCATCTCCTCCAACTATGAGTGAAGCTGCTGATTGGACTGTAAACAACATTGCAGGAGAAATACATTTCCTCACATCAGCAATGCACTTCTGCATTTGTGTACTACCATGTCCACAGACAATCTTACCACTGGCAGCAGTGGCATAGCCAGAACCAGCTTTGCTTGCACATTTCATTGTGGGCATTTTTGGGGATCAACAACAATATTCTAAATAAATTTAGATTTTGGAATGTTCACTCTGGGTGGGGGTGATGCTGGAAGTGAAGCCAAAAAAACAAATGTGGCTTCAGCAACAGATACAGACGGAAAATTCACAAGTGAAAACAATACCTTAACTAACCAGTGGTGTGGAAGTCACAAACAATCCAATCAGGAAAACAATTTATTTTGCCGGTGGGGGAGGCACTGACTGCAGATTTTTATGGCAGAGCAAGCAGCAAAACAAAGAAAAGATACCACAATGGCAGTACAAAATCATGCAGCTGCAGTGGATGACAGGTTCACACTGCTGTGCCTGCAATTACACTGTGGCACAATAAAAGGTGTATTATTTGATGTCATACACAGCACACACAGTCACACACACACACACACACACACACACACACACTATTTGTCTACAAGTAATGCCTAGCAAATTGAAAAGTTCAGTAATATACCACATATTGTAAACAACCTGAAATTACGAACTGCTGCACCAGATCCACAACACACAATCAGCAAAAATGTTCAACAATTACTGACAATATTACTGTGTGTACATTAATACAGTCAGTTATATAACAAAAATATAACCAAAAAATAAAGAACTTCCTGTTTCTCCAACTTAAATCTACCTACACTACAGATACGCCCCCCATCAAAGCACACTTTCACTGACACTGACTACACAGACTCAGTGTTGTACATTAACATTAAAAATCTACACACAGCCCAACCCGGTGGCACTGAGGGTTGAGGCACTGGACACAACACCTCACTCCATGCCGGCAACCCAGATTCAGGAATGAGCGTGGGTCATTGGGGGGTCAGCTGGGGTGGACTAGAATCAAGCATCTGACAACAGCTCTCCTAGTCCTGGGGAACGGGGTGAATGCACATCACGCTCTGGTGGTCCCTGGGGATGCCCAGAGGTACTGCAGAGGTGCAGGTGCCAAGTTGGTGGGGAGCATGGCAGACATCTGCATGCTAGTGCGTGGACATCATTGCAAGTCCATGCTCCCATTGAGGAAGAACAAGGAAAATGGCAGCGCAGTTCTGCAGCAGCTTGATGGCTGCAGTTCCACCTGTCCGACAATGCCTGGCGGGCGTATACTGGTAGAGGATCCTCGCGGGGTGAGGGGGCTTAGGGGGAGCCCCTCTCAATGGTGTAGCTGCCTATGTCAGCTGGGCACAACAGCTTCAGGGTCTGCGATAAAGGAGCGGTGGCTGGAGATTGGCAGGACTGTGACTGCAGGTGAGAAATCATTCAGTGATAAAAAGAAACAAAATCCACACACAAACAAAAACACTAGATGATATGAACATAGAAACATAGAAACATAGAATTTGATGGCAGATAAGGACCGCTTGGCCCACCCAGTCTGGCCATTTCCCTACCTGATGGATAAGCTGCAGATCCTAGTTAACCAGCAGCCTACTTCTTCCTACCCCAACCCCCTAGAATTGCCTTATGACTGTCCCATGCATGCTTTAATTCCACCACTGTTTTTGACTCCACAACCTCCTCTGGAAGGCTGTTCCATACATCCACAATCCTCTTTGTGAAAAAATACTTCCTTAAATTACCTCTGAGCGGCCCCCTTCTATCTTCAAATTGTGCCCCCTTGTTCTTGCATACCTCTTTTTTTGAAAGATGCTACCCTCTTGGACTTTGTTGATTCCCTTGAGGTACTTGAAAGTTTCTAACATGTCCCCCCTCTCCCACCTTTCCTGGAGGCTATACATATTAAGCTCCTTAAGTCTCTCTTCATATATCTTCCGGTGCAGACCCTGCACCATTTTAGTTGCCCTCCTCTGGACAGCTTCCATCCTGTCTATGTCTTTGTGGAGATTGGGTCTCCAGAACTGCACGCAGTACTCCAGATGTGGTCTCACCAGCTGTCTGTACAGAGGGATAATAACTTCTTGTTTTGTACTGGTGATGCCTCTCCCTACGCATCCTAGTATCCCTCCAGCCCTCCTTGCTGCCCTCTCCATTGCTTGCCCACCTTTAGGTCATCTGATATGACTACCCCAGGTCCCTCTCCATTTTGTTGTTGTTAGTATCTCACCCCCATTGTACTCTTCCCTGGGTTTTTGTTTCCCAGGTGCATTACCTGCACTTCTTAGCATTGAATCTAAGCTGCCATACATTTGACCATTCCTCTAACCTTGCCAAGTCCCTTCTCATCCTTTCCACCCCACCTTGTGCATCAACTCTGTTGCAGATCTTTGTGTCATCTGCAAAGAGACATACCTTTCTTTCCAGTCCCTCTGCAATGTCAACATAAAGACATTGAAGAGGACCAGTCTAATACTGAACCCTGTGGTACCCTGCTAACCCCCCTTTTTTCAGAGTGGACTCCATTTCTATTACTCTCTGTGTCCTATTCTCCAGCCAATTCTTTACCAGGCTGTCATCTTGGGACCCACTCCCAGGCTGGCTAACTTGTATATTAATCTTTTGTGTGGGACTGTGTCAAATGCCTTGCTAAAGTCTAGGTAAGCCATGTCCACAGCCCTTCCCTGATCAACTACTTTGGTCACCCAGTCAAAGAAATCTATCAGATTTGTCTGGCATGACCTTCCCGCTGTGAATCCATGCTGCCTTGGGTCCTGTGCCCCTCTGGCCTCTAGATACGCAACAATTCTTTCCTTCAGAAGTGGAGGGTTTCCTACAATAGGTGAACTAAAGTTTGAGCAAAACAAATACTCAAAAAGGCTTTTTTACTGCTTTTAGAAGGTTTGAATTGCAGACAGCTCTCAGAGCACACTGTCTCCTATAGCTTCCTACACACACTACCCTGGACTGAGGCTGTGCAGATCAATATATCTGAAATTCCTTGAATAACTGCAAAATTCACCTTCAGAGCTTAAAAAGAAGGTGAAGTGATGTGAAGTGCATTTCTTTCAATGCATTTTGACTTTAAAATTGGTGGAGTAGTGGTCTGAGAAGGCGGAGTAACACAAAGTCATTGTTTTCAATGGACTTTGCATTATCCATTATAACACAAATTACTTTGCTTCACATTGAGAGTATTCTGCGAATTCACCTTGGCTCTGCAAATCACTTCGCAGAGTGAATTGAGGCCACTTCACCTACCACTAATCACAATAATGGGTTCAATAAGGAACAGAGAAAACAAATCAACCTACATTATTATGTGAAACTGGCAAAACATTTAATTCTTTATAGCTATAATAAAGATATGACACATAATCAAAATGTGGAAGCAAATAACCCACTGCTATTGATTTTCTAGTTTCCATGGAGAAAAAAGATCTAAATTTATAAAGAATACCCAATTTCTGATTAGTGGTACAGTATTACTAAAAAGTAAAACATGCCGAGAATACGTTTGGCCTTGGATCAAGCAAAACTCCTTAGTATTTAAATTGGTTTACTTGTTCAATCACAGCACCTTCCAAATCTTGAAGTATCAGACTTGGACTTCCATTTAACATTGCAAATGTACCAAATAACATTGACTTTGTTTTCTTAGAATTCAAAATCATTGAATTATTTAAAAAACAGGAACGAGCATCCCAAAATCATGTTCAATGGCAACTGATAACTCAGGCATTGAGCCAACTTGGGAAACAATAATTAAATTGTAAGCATATAAAACTGAATCACAGGTATTACATTGCAAAGGCAACTGATTAACAAATAACAAGAATAATAAGGGGCACATAATGGACCCCTGAGGGACACCACGTCTTATGGAAAAAACCTGAGCCTACACAGATCCAATATTAACATACTACAAATGATTCAACAAATAATCACTAACCCAAACAACAACATTATTTGAGAAAATAATGGCATCTAAAGTAGAACAAACTAAATTGTGTCCAATCAAATCAAATGCCTTGGTGAGGTCAACAAACATTGCCCCAGTCATATGACCATTTTCAAAGCCCCCTCAGGAGAGACACAATAGTCATATAACTTGATAAATCAATAAACTTGGTATTAAATTGATTAGAAATCTCAAAAGGATCTGTCACCACATCATCACTAACCTACAATTTGTCTACCACATTTCTTGTCCTAGGAGAAAGTAAAGAATTAACATTATCCCAGAATTTCCCAGGGTCAGACCAAGAAGCCCCAAACTGCTCCTTGTAAAACCTCTCTTTGCATTTTTCACCAAGTCAGAGACTGTATGCCTTAGGGAATGATAATTGGTCAAATATATGCATGGCAAATTTTGGAGTAGTACGACAAATGCCACTAAAGTTATTATGGTGCAAACATTTGAATTTAATATTAAACAGCCTACTGAATCCTAACAATAGGGGTGCTGCCACACTCTTATAATATATAAGTTGCATACAACTTTGTTAATGCTCCAGTTTGTGTCAAAGTGACAAAAGATAAGAAATGTGGTATTAGGGTTTCACTAACACCCCACTCTCCCAAACCAGGCAAGGGAGCAGGTGGGGGCGTGCCTTGGGCTTCTCAAGCCTAACACACACACCCCATTCCATCTATAAATAAGGTCAGATGTATAGACATTATGAGAATTTGATAAGAAAATAGGCTATGGAAAATGGCAAATAAAACTTTGAGTCCAGTAGATTGGGAGAAATATAAGTAAGCAAGAAATGCACTGAAAACAAAAATAAAGCAAGTAAAATCACAATATTTTAGGAATAAAAGTAAAGAGACAAAAGTGACATGAACATATTTGTCTCTATTAAAATTATTTTAGAAAACTTCAAAGGGAGCCAAAGAAATTTTAATGGAACAAAATGATGTTCTACAAGATAGTAAAACATGAGCTAATATACTGAATAATTAGTTTGTTGACCTCCCAGATGTGTTAGGAAAACTAGGGAGAGAAACACAAGCAGAAAAAGCCCAGCAGGATGGAAAAGTAGTGGGGAAGGGGTTGAGAAATGAAATACAAAATAAAATGAAACATTTTAAAAAAGAAGGCAATCAAGTGCCAACATTTAGGTTAAAATATGTTACCTGCAAACAAGTTAAATGAATAATAAGATCATTAAATAAACATAAGGCCCAAGGAAAAGATAAGATTGAAACAAGATTCCTGAAAGATGCAGAATGTATTTGTAACCTCAGTATTGAAAAAACTATTCAATTGGAGTTTAAGGGAGGAAAAAGTCCCTAATGTATGGAAAGAGGCAACAGTAGTTTCAGTTTTTAAAGGAGGAATCACACCTGAACCCTCAAATTAGCAACCCATAGCCCTCCTACCTGTGGTATCAAAGATTTTGGAATAACTGGTGCATGGACAGCTAAGCAATTACTTAGAAAAGTATGCTCTGCTGTCCATGCACCATTCAGGATTTAGAAAGGACTACTCCACAAACACTGCACTCTCCAATTTGATAGACTTGGTAGCATCTTCCTTAGATAAGGGAGAAACAGTGGGTGCAGTGTTCGTGGACTTGTCCAAAGCATTTGATATGGGAACCCATCAAAGGTTATTGAAGAGTTTAAATTATATAGGACTATTTGAGGAGGATTTAAATTATATAGGATTATTTGCACCTGGTTTCGATCATACCTGGTAGGATGAAAGCAACAAACTACACTGGGTGAGAGTTATTCGACCATTTTAGAAGTACAGCAGGGAGTACTGCAGGGATTTATGTTGGAGCCCCTATTGTTCCTAATCTACACAAACCAGGTGGTTGATGTAGTAAAGAAATCACATATTAGATTCTATTCAGATGATACAGTTATACTAACAACAGGGATTGAGCGAGACCAGGTGCAAATAAACCTACAACAAGATTTCTTTCAAGTTCAGAGGTGGTTTGAAAAATCAGACTTGAGTTTAAACAGTAAAAAAAATCAAAGATGACGGTGTTTACAGGTGGCTTTAGGCTAACTCAGAACTCCTTAATTTTGGAAATAAAAACTAATACAGGAGAGTCTTTAACCCAGGTACATGAATATAAGTATTTAGGGTTGTGGGTGGATAATAAGCTTAAATTTGAGGACCATATAAGTGAATTGGTAAACAAAGTTAGTAATAGGCTGGGTACACTAAGACAGGCAAAACATTGTTTAGATGCTAAAATGAGAAGGTCAATTGTAAACCAAATGTTGATTCCAATGATAGATTATGGTTTACATATCTATGGGTTTGCCAGTGCTACAAACTTAAAAAAGATAGAGGTATTATACTATCGAGTGGTGAAGTTTGTATTAAAAGCAGACAGCCGTTCTCATCACTGCCACCTACACGAGAAATTAAACTGGCAACCACTTAGAGACAAATGAAATATAATATGGCTAAATCAAGTTAAAAAAGTAATAAAAACTACAAGGCCCATCTATTTGCATAACAAATTGGTAAATAACAATCATTCACATAACTTACGAAATGATAAATTGCTTAGAGATTATCAAATAAAAACTCCAAAAACAAAATATGTAGAAATGACCTTCTCATTTTATACAATGCCAATCTGGAATGAATGTAAGATTCAAATGAAAAATATAAACGATTCTACAAAGGCATTTATTACAGCTCTCCAACAGGAATTAACAAAGCGATGTGTATGCTTTGATTAAATCTAATCAATAAATGGAACATAGGTATTACCTTTGAATTGTTGGCTCATCCAAAATTGAAACTTAGCTACCTTACTTTTGTGTAAATGTTGAAATCTATATTATAGTATATGTTATTAAGTATCTGTAATGTACTCTTGAAGGAACTTTGTGTGTACTATATAGTAATGTATTTTAAATAACTTATGTATAGCATAAAATGCTTTAATCCAGGAGCACCTTGAAAATGGGACTGTGGTCCTAACAGTGATTTGTACCATCTAATCCTGTTGAAAAATAAAGACTTTTACTATTACTACTACAAGTAGAGAGGACTACGCTTTGGATACCTTGGTGAGGAACTGATTTGAGCCAAATAACATTGATTTTGTCTTTTTCTTATTTACCAGGAGCTTTTTGGAAGTAACCCAATTGTAAGCAGCACCATAATTAAGGGTAAGGATCGAGAAGATGTTTGGAAGTGGCTTATAACTATGGTTTAGAACAAGGTCATCTACATAGAGAAGCACCCCACAGGAGAGATTCTTTGCAGGGAATGCATTGATAAATATGAAAAACAGTAAAAAGCCATGGTTGGAGTCTTGGGGGACCCCAGTAGAGACAGGCAGGGCAGGGGAGGATGCAGCCCAATGGTAACTGACTGGGAACTGCCACCAACATAGCTCCAAAACCATGAGGAAGTCTCTGAAAGAGCAGCCAAGGCAGTGGAGTGTAGAGTGTAGACGAGAAAGTTTAACTAGGTCAAATGCCTTAGTCAGGTCCATGAATACAGCACCTGTTGCACTTAAAAAAAACAACAAAGCAACAAGAAGTTACAAATTGTAAATCCCTGGTGTCTAGTGGTCCCATCCCCCCACTGATCATGGTCAACCCAAATGTAAAAAAATAAATATAAAGTCCCTGGTGTCTAGTGGCCCCCCCTCTGCTGCCGATCGCCAGACCAAATGTAAATAAATCTACATAAAATTCCTGGAGTCTACCAGCCCCCACCACCGCCAATCACCAATCCCTATGTAAATAAATATATATTAAATTCCTGGTGTCTAGTGGTCACCCCCCCACTGATCACCATCCCCAATGTAAAAATGCCAGCGCACACCTCACTTTTGTCACTGTGGAACAACCCTAACAGATACATTAAAAATAGTTTTTTTTGCCTCTAATTTCTCTTCTTTTTGAGAATGAGGACTATAAATAGTGAAAGGAATGTGGTGATGGGAGCATGGGGACCTTTGGGCCCCACGATCCCACCACATGTTTTATTTGCGACATAGTAACAGTAAGAGCAATGCAAACATAAACGCTAACAGTTACGCACACAGTGACGCCAATGTAAATTGTAAAGCAAACGTTAATAGAAACGCAGGCACAAAGTGATGCCAGACTAAACAGTGACGCAAACGGAGATACAAGTGCATACGAAAACACAACTGGTAATGCAACGGGGATGATACTGCTATTGTAAACACAAATGATAACTGTAACAGCAGCAATAATGCCGAAGTAAAGCGCGTATGGAAACGGAACCCATAATGTGCACAGTCATGGTACCACAATTGTAAACGCAAATGGTAATGGTAACAGCAACAATAATGCCAAAGAAAACATAAATGCAAACAGAAGTGCATATGGAAATGCAAACCGTAATGTGCACAGGCACAGGAACGCAACTGGAAATGCAAATGGTAATGGTAAGAACAACGATGATGCAAAACGAAAGACAACTGCAAACAGAAAAGGAAGGGTGGCCACCAACAGAAATGATAATGTGCATGGTGATGCTAAGCAAAACACAAACACAGACGGTAGTGGAGACACAAATGGTAACAGTAACGTAAACGCAATCGCAAACGAAAACGGAAAGCGTAAAGCACACAGTGGTGTACAGGGGAATGGAAACTCAAACATTCTCAAAAACACAAGTGGAAAGCCTATGTGTAACAGGAACAGGAGCGCACACCCTATTTTCCCCAAAAAGCTCCATTGAGAAGCACAGTGAACACAAAGAATGTATGCATTATAATGTGACTCGGAGCAGAAAAGGGGCAGTTGTAATACTAAATTGCTAATATCTCAGTAACTGAATGACGTAGAAGAAAAATAAAAAATTCACATAATTCATGAGTTTCCTGGCTAGGTTTGCACTGAACGCGTAGCCTTTTGTGATGAAAAATCTGTATCTAGCACCATTTCTGAGATATGAGCCCTGAAAAGCGCGGCAGACGCCACCATGTTAGTCTATGGGAAAAACATCAAATTCAGAGTACCATAACTTTGTGTCAGTGCAATATTTTGTCACCAAACCACCAAAAGGCACGTCTGTGACATGTTGGCTGCCATCTCTCCAAATTTCAGCCCAAAAGACCAAACCGTTGTTTTGCAGTAGGGTAGCAAAGAATTCCTGTCATTTTGGCCATAGTCTAGAAAAGTAGTGTAGTGATTTGTGACACCTTTTGCAAAAAATTGCGAAAGTGCGACACTACTTTGCGACACTACTTTTCCCACAAATTTGAAAAACATATTTCTGGGGTGTTTTACCCCAAAATAAAGAAATGGCTAGCATCCTCAGGGCTCAACTAGGTAAACACAGAAATAAATATGTCACTGGATGGTCCCAATTTTAAATGCCAAGCATTTCTGTGATCAGTAACTGAAAACAAAATGGTGGATTTGCAACACTACTAGGGCCATTTGCAACACTAAAAAGTGCATTTGCAGCATTTTCAAAGTTTTTAACTTTTTCCATTGACTTATGATGGGAACTTGTTTTTTGAATAACTTTTGAAGCGTTTAATATTTTTTCATGAAATCCACTGAACGGTGGCAAAGTTATTAAGGTGCAAAGTTTTTTTTTTTTTTTTTTTTTATTTAGTTGTTTAACCAGGTATAGCACACTAAGCTGAAAGCTTTTTTACAGGAGCGACCTGGGAGCACAAAGTTTGACCATTTA
Organism: Neoceratodus forsteri; assembly: GCA_016271365.2. Classification (NCBI taxonomy): domain Eukaryota; kingdom Metazoa; phylum Chordata; order Ceratodontiformes; family Ceratodontidae; genus Neoceratodus; species Neoceratodus forsteri. Next base: position 820,458,159 of record CM057450.1, on the reverse strand, counting down.
ACCTTAGAAAGGGTAATTAGCCTTAACTATGATAGCACTACTGTGCTACCATAATATATATATATATATATATATATATATATATATATATAGATATATATCTATCTATATCTATCTATATATATAGATATATATCTATATATATATATATATATATATATATATATATATATAAATATATATATATGTGTGTGTGTGTGTGTGATATATATATATATATATATATATATATATATATAAAGACAAAGAACCTCTGTGTGCAAGCACTGAGGCAATGGTTACCCCAAAGAGCATTTGGCTGGGAAGCCAAGTTACAAAGAAATACAAAATCACACATGCATCCACAATGCAAAGCATCATGGGTTGCCTATATGTAACAGGAACAGGAGCGCACACTCTGTTTTTCCTGAAAAGCTCCATTGAGAAACACAGTGAACACAAAGAATGTATGCATTATAATGTGCTTGGCTGGGAAAAGAAAGAAATACAAAATCACACATGCCTCCACAATGGCTGTGGTGATTTGCATATGCAACTCATGATGCTTTGCATTGTGGCGGCATATGTGATTTTGTATTTTTTATATATTTATATATATATATATATATATTCACTGCATCAGTTAGGGTTGATAGCATAGCAACAAAAGTATGGAAATGTGATGTTAGGGTTACCCCGTAGCACCCCACTCCAACCCTCCACCACCTTCCACACACCAACTGATGTTGGGGTGTGTCATGAGGTCATCATGCCCAATTCTCTCCCCATTCCATGTGTAAGCAGCTGACATGCTACAATATAGAGAATGGGGTGAGAGTTAGGTCTGACAACCCTATGGCACACACCAACGTCAGTTGGTGTGTTGACAGTGGGGGAAGGATGGTGTAGGGTGGGGGGGTAACCCTAACATCACATTTACATACTTTTGTCACTGTGCTATAAACCCTAACTGATGCATTTATAAAGCTATTTGCAATGAATTTCCCTTCTTTTTGAGAAAGTGTAATGTAACTGGTAACTGGCATGTGTTTGTGGGAGCGCGGGCCCTCCTGGCCCTGCGCTGCCTTCACGTTGCCTATTTTTTGTATAATGGTATGCATCTATAGGAGTGCAGGTCCTCCAGTCCCTGAACTCCCACTTATACATAAGTACAGAGCCATACAGCAGCCTCATAATACCGAAAAGGAACACTTGTAACACTTATTTGGCAATATCTCAGTAACTGTAGGAACTATGGAAAAAATTCCACTGCAATTGTAATCATGTCTTCAAAACCTCCATGCGTGCTTAGTCAGGTAGCAAAAAATCTGTATCTTGAATTGTTTTTCAGATATGGGCACCAAAATGCACTGTGGTGCCACAATGTTATCCTATGGGAAATTTCTCAAATTCGGTACGTGACTATGGGCCTGTTTAATGTTTTGGGACCAAACCATGAAAAGGCATATCTGTGGGACTAGGGCTTGCCATCCTTAAAATTTCAGCCCAAAAGCTCAAACCACCTTGGCATAATGAAGTGACAAGGAAAACAACATATATGACGACGCTTACGAGCATTGTTTTTGTAAAAACAAAAATGTTTTAGCGAAAACAAAAATGTTTTCACAACACCCCTATACTTTATAATGAAATCATTTCGTGCACCAAAAAATGTTTTTGAGAATGTTTTTGGGAAAGTTTTCGCAGTGCACATATACATTTTCCCATAGGCTAAAATGGATCATGAAAAACTTCTATAACTTTTGAATGGGTCAATATTTTTTCACCAAATCTTCAAAAGGCACCACTTTGACCCAGGCCACATATACACATGTACATTTGAATCTAAACAGATACATCTTTCAGTCTGTTAAGCCTGACAAAAAAATGCACAAAGTTGAGGATTTTTCACATTTTTGACACCCTGTAGTTCCGCAATGATACATCCAACTGAAACAAAACTTTCCAGATTCAATGATCTATGGTTGGATGCAGCAAATGCAAATGTCAGGCAAATCGGACAAATGGTTGCAAAGTTATTAAAGTGCAAACTTTGGGGTTTCACATAGAAGTGGCCCACCAACCCTAACTAGTGCAGTTCTACTAGAGATATTATCCATGAGTCAGCAAGAGTGGCCGAAGCTGGGAGTATGGCACTGTCATTTGGCACCAACTCCCACCCTAGAAAGGGGAGGTGCACCTTCCCCCAGTTTAGGAAGGGAACTCTTCTCTTGGCATAGAGTTCTGCACCTGAAAAAAAAAACTGTCTGACAGAGGGCCCTGCACTTCAACTAACAGATGGACTCTTTGCCCTGCATGTCTGTATATGTAGCCACATGGCAGCACAAAGCCCAGGAGGCCCTGCATTCTGCAGCTCACCAGACAGATTCATGAATTCTTGACATCTGTTGCCACACAGAAGTACAGGGCTTGGATAGAGGGCCATGCACTTCTGCTAGCAGACAGACTCTTCAATTAAAAAGAAAGGAAATTCATTGCAAAAAAAAACTCTATTAATGCAACTGCTGAGACTGAGACTGGGAGAGTAAGAAAGCAGCCACAGCTTCCTTGAATCAAGGAGGTTATTTTCTAGACTACACTGAACTGAATTATTATTTGTTGGACCTGTGTAAGTAGCTAGTATTGATTCTGTTCTTGGGGTGGATTTTTCTTAGTTTTTAACTTTAATTTGCCAGGGAGGAACTATAGCTGGGAGATATTCGCATTCAGTTGTGACTAGACCTGTTACTTAGCCTTTGTGAAATAGGTGTCTGTTAAGGGGAGGAGCTGAAAGGGGCTTAGTTTAACTGAGGATTTATAACTGGAGTTGTTTGTGGTCTTTGTGAAATAGGTGTCTGAAAGGAAGGAAGACACTCCCCGGGGTGGAGGGTAAGAGTTGTAGATGATTGTTTCTGGACAGCATAGGTTTAATCCCACCCCCCTTCCCTCAATCCACCCGCCCAAGCACATAACTTCCTTTATAGCAGGGCTCTGACATTACTTCCACAAAATTGCTAACAACATACACCTGTTCATATCCTTAAAGGCACAGCACACTGAATAGGGGGTAGAGACACCTCACAAGCTTGCACAGACTAAAACAAGAACAAAAAACAAAACATCATTTGTAACTGGAAGGGACACAGACATGTGGGGAGTGGTGCAATGCACTGGCTGTGAGCAGCAGTCTTCCAGGAGACATGCTGGAGGCTGCATTGCTGCCCTATTTGCAGGCACCTCTCTGGTCTGAGGGAGGAGGTTGTTCATCTCCATGCTGACCTGGCAAGGATTCGGGAACCCTGCTCCCCCACTCAGGGACCACTCAGACCACTGCCAATACCTCAGCGGTTGCCAAGAAAGAGGAGTGACTGGACCACAGTGGGCTCAGGGAGGGTGAGGGTGGTGGAACAGAGGCAAATCCCTCCAGTTGTGCCTCTCCACAATTCATTCACCACTCTGGTAAAGTATGGTTCCTCTATGGAGGCACCTGCAGTGAAGACCAAGGAGGATGCTGAGAACCTCCACAATGGAGACCCACAGGAGGGTGGCCCAGGACCCCTCAGGGGAAGGAAACAACTCCTGGTGGGGGACTCAATTGTGAGGGGTAGAACTGGGGGAGAGAAGGGAAAGGGAGGTAAGGTGCCTGCCCAGTGCCAAGGCTTGGAGGAACAGTAAGTGAATCCTCAGAATCATGGGAGCAGTGGCAAGGGGAGGGAGCTGGATGTCATTATCCACCTAGGGACAAATGACCTGGCTGAGAAAGGGATCAGAGCAGTGCAACAGGAGTTTGTGGAGCTGGGGAGGGGCCTTAGACAAGTAGCACACACGGTAACTTTCTTGGAAGTGCTACCTGTCTGTGGCATGGATGAGGCTAGGGCACTCCGCACCATGGGATTCAATGACTGGTTGAAAAGCTGGTGCAGAGCTCCAGGATTTGGCTTCAGTGGGGACTGGGGCTCCACCTGGAGGGATGCAGGCCTATACAGATGTGATGGTCTGCATCTATCCTGGAGGGGAACCAGGATCCTAGGTGATAGGTTTAAATACTTCAATGGCAAGCATTTAAACTAGCCAAGGAGGGAGGCACTGAAGTGGAGAAGGGAAATCCTAGTCCCCCCCCCAGAATCAGAGTAATTAGTCAGGTAAACACCAAGACAGAGCAGTCGATAGGGAGAAGGGCAGGGGTGAATGGAGAAAAAGACAAAGGCAGTAGGGACAGGCATGGGGCAAAAAGAAATAAAGCCATAAAAAATGGAGGGTAATGAGCACCAATGCCCGTAGTCTAGGTAAAAAGCTCCCTGAAATGGTGGCGTTGATGGAAGAGGGATGCCTGGATATTGTGGCAGTCACAGAATCATGGTACACAGAGAACCATGACTGGGATGTCAACATACCAGGGTACACAATCTACAGGAGGGACATGGAGGGAAGAAGAGGAGGAGGAGGAGGAGTAGCTCTCAGTGTAAGGGAAGGGAACAAAGCAACATAACTAAAGGGTAAACAGGGAGGAGAGGAGGCACTGTGGGTCATCCTGGAAATGGCTCTACAATCCTCACAGGGGTAGTATACAGACCCCCCCATCTCAGGGGGAGGAAATGGACATGGAAATGATAGAAGGCATCCTTGGGATGGCAAAGATAGGGGAGATATTGTTGATGGGGGACCTGAATATGCCAGATGTTGACTGGAGCACCTTTGCTGCAGCCACATCCAAGAGCAGGGCCATTCTCGATGCCCTACAGGGGGCATGCCTCAGACAGCTAGTTTTGGAACCCACTCTGGAGAGAGCGATCTTAGACCTGGTAATCTCAAATGGGGACGGAGATAGGATCTCTGATCTTGAAGTGGGTAGCCATCTGGGAACAAGCAGTCACCAAACAGTGTGGTTCACAATAAACTTAGCTGTGGAGTCAAGCCACACAAAAGTGAAGGTACTGCACTTCAAGATAGCTGATTTTGTCAAAATGGGAGAGTTCCTCAGAAAAGCACTAGCAAACAGGCAAGAAGGTGGGGTGAAGCAACAATGGGGAAACATCAAAACCACCATCACAGGGGCAACAAGCCTTTGTGTGAAGCTAATAAACAAATCAAAATGAAAAAAAAAAAACTATGGTTCTGAAAAGAAGTGGGGGAAAGGTAAGAGAGAAAAAGATAGCATTCAGGAAATATAAGGAAACACAGAAGGAGCAGGACAGAGAACTGTACCAGTTAAAGCAGAAGGATGCGGGTAAGGCAGTCACAATAGCAAAAGCCCAAACTGAGGAAAAGATAGCCAACTCGGTAAAGAAGGGGATAAAACCTTTTATAGGTACATCAGGGAGCAAAGAAAGACTAAGGCAGGGATGGTGAGGCTGAATAAAGAAGAAGGTGGTTGGGCAGACAGCAACAGTGAAAAAGCAGGGATACTGAACAAATACTTCTGCTCAGTATTCACAATGGAAAAACAGGGGGAAATACCTAATCTGGTCAATAGAAGCACTCTGGATAGGGGGGTTGATAGTAGTTCTTTCACAGAAGAAAGGATTCTGAAAGAACTCTTAAACCTGAAGGTGGATAAAGCAACGTGGCCTGATGGGATTCACCCCAGAATTCTAAAAGAACTAAGGGAAGAACTAGTAACACCACTGACTACATTTTTAATAAATCATGGGAAGATGGTGTGGTACCTGAGGACTGGAGGAGGGCAGATGTGATTCCCCTTCACAAAAGTGGGAGCAAGACAGAGGCAGGAAACTACAGACCTGTCAGTTTGACCTCAGTGATAGGGAAAATGATGGAATCACTTCTGAAGGAAAGAATTGTTGAGTATCTATAGGTCAGTGGGGCACAGGATCCAAGGTAGCATGGATTCACAGTGGGAAGGTCATGTCAGACAAATCTAATTGATTTATTTGACTGGATGACCAAAGCATTAGACCAGGGAGGGGCTGTGGACATGGCCTACCTAGACTTTAGCAAAGCATTTGACACAGTCTCGCACAAAAGATTAATAAACAAATTAGCCAGACTGGGAGTGGGTCCTAGGGTGGTAGCCTGGGTAAAACACAGGTTGAACAACAGGAAACAGTGGGTAATAGTAAATGGAGTCCACAGTGAAGAAAGGAGGGTTACTAGTGGGGTACTGCAGGGTTCAGTACTGGGGCCGGTCCTTTTTAATGTCTTTATAAGTGACATTGCAGAGGTACTGGAAGGGAAAGCATGTCTCTTTGCTGATGACACAAATATCTGCAACAGGGTTGATACACAAGATGGGGTGGAAAGGATGAAAAGGGACTTGGTAAGGTTGGAGGAATGGTCAAATGTATGACAGCTTAGATTCAATGTAAAGAAGTGCAAAGTAATGCACCTGGGAAACAAAAACCCAGGGGAACAGTACACAATAGGGGGTGAGATACTAACAACAACAAAAATGGAAAGGGACCTAGGGATAGTCAAATCAGATGAACTAAAGGTGGGTCAGCAATGTGAGAAGGCAGTAAGTAGGGCTGGGGGGATACTGGGATGCATAAGGAGAGGCATCACCAGTAGAAAACAGGAAGTTGTTTGCCCTCTGTACAGACAGTTGGTAAGACCACATCTGGAGTACTGTGTACAGTTCTGGAGACCCCATCTCCACAAAGACATAGACAGGGTGGAGGCTGTCCAGAGGAGGGCAACCAAAATGATGCAGGGTCTGCATCAGAAGAGATATGAAGAAAGACTAAAGGAACTAAAGATGTATAGCCTTGAGGAAAGGAGGGAGATGGGGGTCATGATAGAAACTTTCAAATACCTCAAGGGAATCAACAATGTCCAAGAGGGTAGCATCTTTCAGAAGAAGAGATGTGCAAAAACATGGAGCACAATTTAAAGATGGGGGGATGGGTCAGAGGTAATGTGAGGAAGTATTTCTTCACAGAGAGGGATGTGGATGCATGGAACAGCCTTCCTGAGGAGGTTGTAGAGTCAAAAACAGTGGAGGAATTCAAGAATGCATGGAACAGACATAAGGCAATTCTAGTGGGGGGTAGGAGGAAGTAGGCTGTTGGTTAACTAGGATCTGCAGCTTATCCGTTAGGTAGGGAAATGGGCAGACTATGTGGGCCAAGCAGTCCTTATCTGCCATCAAATTCTATGTTTCTATGTTTCTATGATAGAGTTCAACACACTACCACAAAAGTAGGGAGATATGACGCTAGGGTTTTCAACCCTATCTCCCTACTCCCTAGGTAACAAAAATACAAGACCACACAAGCAACCACAGAAAGCCATCATCAGGTAAGATAAACATCGTACTGTACAACTGTTTCCAGATAACACAAATGTGGCAGCACTATTGTGCTACTTTATGAATCTGTATCTGAGGCTGCAGAATCAAAGGCCCAGCAGATCAGTCACAATTGTGTATATTTTGTATAGCGTAAGCACTGGCCCCACAAGGACCTGTGCATCTGCAGTGACAAGTATTGTAGCAATTTGGGTATCATGGAGTTTTTGGGTCCTAAACTTTGCAGCCACTGGTCAGTGTGGCTGTCTTACACCATAACTGTAGAAGTGTAGGCTGTGCAAGAGGCTGCACTTCTACAGCCAAGCTATGTGTATGTCTTACAGTGTGCATGAGTACCTGTGGCTACAATAGTGCTGGCCTCATAGGGTTGCACTTCTGAGGACAAAATAACTTTTGTAATTTGGGTATTGTGGATTTGTATCTGTGGCTGCAGGGGCCAGTGTGCAGCCAGAATTGAGTGCATATTTTTTGTGGTGTGCATACCACAGATACAAATCCATGAAGAAGCACATCGGTGCAACTGCATTTACATACAAACATATGAAGAAGCCAGCAGAAGAAGGCCATTTGGTCTATCAAGTTTGCTCGTATTGCAGAATCCACCCCTTGAGCTAATGTCAATGCCCTCGCTCCACACTCCTCCCATCCTCCCTACTCCGATCCTTACATTCCCCCATGCCTATCCCATCCTCCCTTAAAGCTACCTACTGTCTTCAATGAAATGACTTCTTTCAGCAGTGTATTCCAAGTTTCCACCACCCTCTGTGAAGAAGTGCTTCCTGACCTCCCAACTAAACCTCCCACCTCCAGCTTAGTACTGTACCCCTCATTTTATGTTTGCCACTCAGCTTAAAGAGACTCTCCTTATCAACCTTATTTATCCCTTTCAAGTACTTGAAGGTCCCAATCATGTCCCCTCTTTCTCTCCTGTCTTCCAGGGAATACATGTTCAGTGTCCTCAGCATCTCCTCATCAGTGTCAGTGGCTCAACAGCTTGCTCACTCACCTCTAAGGCAGGAAGAATGAAAGGTTGTGGGGTCTAAGCCCACACCAGGCACTTGAGGACAATCCCAATACTGACACTGCAGTGCATCATGAGGGGGATGCTGCACTCCTGCGGTGCTGTTTTTTCCGTCTTTTGGATGAGACATTAAACTGAGGTCCCATCTGCCTGGATTGGTGGTAGTTCAGGTGGATGTTAAAGATCCCATGGCACTTATCGAAAAGAGTAGGGGAAATTTTTATTCAATATTCAAAACAAAATCCAGATTAAATAAACAATATCTTCATTCAATACAGAAAGTCACAAAAAGCGATATTGAAACACAAAGAAAAAATAAACATACAGTGTCCCATAACAAAGAATAAATCCTATACAATTGTAACAGACATCCCTCTATCCACCCAATCAACATTCCTCCAGAGCTTTACTGATAAGTCTTGTCCTAAAGAACGCTTTTCATATTCATAAACAGCATCCAATTCTTTCTGTATTTGGAAGAAAACATCCTGTTGTTGAACTACCTTACCTTTCAGAAATCTAAGACATCTTGCTTGCCAAATAGACCATTTTATACATACCAAAATAATCTGGATTGTACTGTTAGTCCATTTTGCCCAGGTGGCTGGATTTGCCCTAAAATCAAAACATCATAATTTATTAATACCAATAACTGCTCCCCCATAAAATCGATAACCGTTTCAAAAGCCCTGCATATGGAACAATCAAAGAAAAGATGCTGCATTGTCTCCACAATCCCTGCACACATAGGCTCTCCACACCCCTTTCTGTTATTGCTTATGTTTCTGATTGCTCTTTACTTGCAATTTCTGATGACCACAAAAGCCAAGCAAAATCTTGCATCTTTAAAGGTATTAGAGGGTTAGTCATACCTTCCAACAACAAGAAATCTTAATAAAGGAGGTACCATAAACACGGGTCCTCTCGATACCATTTATCCACTATGATTTTGTAAACATTTTCTTCCCTTTATCCCTACACCCGCTAGTTCTATCTTCCAAGTTCTAATGTATCAAGAGTGGTTTGTACATAACTCGAAGTAATCGCTCTACAGGATGCCATCTCCTCCTCCATGCTTCTAAAAAAGATCCTCCCCAAAGCTGCATGCTAATTTGCCCTATTCCCATAGTTTGCGAAAATAAGGGAATGATAGAGCTAAAAAAGAAATTACCAAATAAATACACTATAGGATGCAACATATTCAAACCCCCTTCTTTCTGCTCTCTGTATGTATGAATCCTCTTCACTGGATTCAACCTACTGCCCCATAAAAACTGAAAAAATAAACCCAAAAGTTTGGTATGCATACTAAACGGTAGAGGAAAAATATGAGACATATATAAAAACATAGGAGCAATGTATGCTCTTATGAGATACACTTTCTTTTTCCTGGACATTTTCCAAGTTAACCACATCTGTACCTTAAGCTTTGCTTTATCATAAACATCATTCCAATTACGTATCTCAGACTCTTTATTACCAAAAAATAGGCCCAAAATCTTTACTTGGTCTGTTGTCATCAGAATCGGAAAATCATCAATAATTTTGCTATCCCCTAAAGGTAAAACAACACTTTTACTCATATTTATCCTAATACCAGTTGTAGTATAGGCCTCATGCAATACTGACAAAACTTTAGCCCCTGATCTAACATCTGCCACAGTAAAAATACAATCGTCCGCATAAGCTGAAACTTTTTGAAAAGCAAATCCAGCCACAGATTCTATTGCCTTAATGTCTCTGGCCTGCTCAATCTTCCTTAACAAAGGGTCTAAACCAAAGACATATAACAAGGGCTCATTGGGCAACCCTGCTTGACCCCTTTTTAAAAATTGGTGTCCCAAAAAACCATTCACCAAGGGCACTGCTTGTGCTTCCGTCTAACACTTTCCCAAGTTCTATAAATTCTTGCGGAATTCCATAATGTTGTAATACACTCCAAAGATAATTCTGTTGAATAGAATCAAATGCAGTTTCCTGATTTACCGCTATTAAATATCCACTTAAACCCTTCCCTAACCCCTGCTCTATAATTTCTCTAATGAAAGTCAGATTCTGTATTACCTTCCTTCCTGGGACTGCACAAGTTTGCTCCTGAATAATCAGCTTACTTGCTACAACTGCCAGTCTTTGATTTAATATTTTAGCAAGAATCTTATAATCTGAATTAAGCAGCGTTAAAGGCCTCCAATTTTTAATATCATACTGATCTCCTTTCTTATAAAGAAAAAACATTAATCCCAATTGCATCGAGGGGGCAAGCCGTCTCTCTTCCCAAATAGCATTGTACAATATTTCTAAACAAGGAACCAGAAATTCAACAAATTGTTTATAAAAATAATTGGCAATCCATCCCTTCCAGAGGCGTGGATTTAGAGGTCAATTGGAGGATGGCCGTGCAAATTCCATTCCTGAAATAAGGGCAACCAACCTGTCCTTCTCTTCCCTGTCCAGTCCTGGAATATCTAGGGCCAGTAAAGGAAACTTACTTTCCTTCCTAACAGTCTGAAACTTATCTACCATATATTGCTGAACCAAAACAAGATATCTTGGATGTTCTCTTTTACCTTACCTGTCCATCTCTCAGACCTGTCATTAACACCTTTTGACACCCTTGTCTTCCCTTCTCATAAGGTTTACCTCTTCTTTTGTACCTTGAGTCTTATATTTTTGTCATATAGCCATTACTACTTTGAGTCTTGCAAATATTTCTTCATTTGAGATTTTATTTCCTGCAACCTTTTACCTTAAGGTCCCCATCTCACTTTGTGATAACGTTTGCAAATATTTTGCTCGTAAACCTAAATAAGCAATATACTTTTCCCTAGCCTGTCTCTTTGTGTATGCACCATACCATTCTTGCACATCCCTCTTTATATCTTCCCACCATTCTATCGGACTCTCATACAAATAACAAATCATCTGTCGTGCAAAGATCAATTTCCTTATAGTATGTTCTACAACTGTTTCCTGTAACTTTGAAGTATTCATTTTCCAATAACCCCTCCCAACTAACAAATTCTGCCGATTTCCCAACTGCAAAACCACCATCAGATGGTCTGAGGTTTCCAAAGGTACTACATCCACCGACTGACATGTAATTCTTTCTGATACTAGCCAAAATCAATTCTAGTAGACAAATGCCTTATGGAAGGTATGACCAGTTCCGCTGTAAAATATTATAAACATCCTGTATATCATTCGCCCATAATAGCCAAGAGGCATTGGTATCACAGAAGACTTTTTGTAGCTCTTCCCCAATCCCTATGGGAAAGACCACAATTAAAATCCCCCCCCCATAGAACTATCTTGGATATGTAAATAAGGCTCCACATACCTAAACAAAATAGACCTATCAGCTTTCAGTTGAGGAGCATATATATTTATCAACTGAAAAACCTCATTTTGCAATAATACATCCAGAATCATAACCCTCCCGGGTACTAAATCATAAACATGCAACACCTTAACCTGACTCTTAAACAAAATGCCCACACCAGAGCACTGCTCTTCACCGACTGACCAATATGAGACACCCCACCTCCATTCCTTCTGTGCAGTTGTCACCTCAGCTAGAGAGTTCAACCGAGTATCTTGTAAAAAACACAATCCACCTCAATACTGAGGCTCAAAAGGTATTGTGCCTCTTCCCATATGCTTTTATACTATTAACATTAACAGTACAAAAGGAAATAGCCATCAACAAAATGAACACAGAAACACCTGCAATCATCTTTTCTTTTTACTTTTCCTCGATTTCACTTTCTCAGAAGGGCCAGGCTCAGCAACACCCTCAGCCTGAGAGGATGCCACCGAGGAAAGGTCCGACTCACACCATCCTCCTCCATATCATCCTCAAGCAAAAGAGCATATGAGTTCTGTACTACTACCTCCCCAATGTTTCCGTCTGGATCAAGGCAGCTGAAAGTATTTCCGCCTTTGAGTCTAGTCACTCTTTGGAAGCCTAGCTCAGAATGTACTGTGGGGGGGCATGAACCTGACCCGTCACCCAAGGCGACCGTCTTTTCCCCTACCAGAACCATAGCCCCTCCTCCTCTGTGACTATTGCCCCATCACTGACCCGCACCACTGTTTCACCATCACTCACTACAACCTGAGCATTCATACTACAGTATTGTCAGCCTCACTCGTAACCCTGACACTTTGTTTGATGAATGAGTAGTAGCCAGCCCTTGTGATAATAAAGCCACCACTTTTAATTGCTCCTTTTGAGCAGCAGCTACGAAATGATCTGTTCTGCTCTAACTGAGCAATCCACATTGTTATATGAGGCCCAGGAGCAGGTCCGAAAAAGTGCCCCTGTTCCTCACATAAATTACACCTCAAGGTTGCCGACAATGAGCCCCACATGCCCCAATTCCCATAAACCACATTTTGTTTTATCACAGACATTACTCAAATGCCCCACATCACCACATTTGAAACAAGCTCTTGGCTGACCTGGGTAAAACACCACCCCCTATCTCCACCAAAAAGAAACAGTTTGGTAGATGACTAGTTTGACCATTTACTAGATGTAATACCACAAGATAAGTCCATCCCCTGTCCATAATTGCTCTTCATCAGTATGGGTTCAGGCAAACCTTTAACAGTACAATGTTGCACAACCAGTGCGTAATATCTGCAACATTTACCCCTCATTTCGAAAAAGAACTGTAATTTTTTAGTCAATGGTTTAGTAAGTGGTATTGCTAAAAGGCTTCCCAAGGAGAGAGCTTTAACAGACAGTACTGCTTCCAAAACCGTTCTAAACCCCAGGATGTGTAAAACTAACATCAAAAATCACATCCCCCGGAACATGTATCAAAGCGTAAATTTCATAAGCAAAGAACTTCATGCTATTTTTTAATAGTACACGACCCACAAATCTTCTGTCCGGAATTTCTTCAGTACTACCCTTAAATTTTAACCTAACTGCATTCCTTCTTTCTGCAGGCTCCAGCAAAGGCCCAGCAGTATTCGGAAATAAATGTTCAGTCACTTTTCCATGCCATACTTTACCAGCCTTATCTTGTACCGAATCTTGCTCCAGTGTACTTTCTTTCCTGGTCTCTAATGACTTGTAACAAGGGATGAGTATCTTCCTGAAGGGACAATTCTACAGTAGATTCAGGGAGGGCTGTCCTGGGGTATAAAAGGAGTAGCCATACTATTTAATAGTGGGGGAGCCATCCGGGGGTAACTGCAACATAGAGGAGAAGTAGCAACACCATCTTTACCAAAATTTGCATCCCACCCTTCCCAGAGGGTTCTTCACCCAACCTGCAGCTTGCAAGGCCGTCGCCACCAGTCCTCTGGTTCTTTCCCCACAATTACACTGTCTAGAGCCTTTGAAGAGTCATTTAGCGGAAGGTCTTTTCCTCACTACATTTCTCTCCTCCCACTAAAGAGACAGGAGAGTCTTTTAAAGCAGACCCACACAAAACAGTCTCAGAAGATACTCCACTCTGTTGTATGGCAGTTAAGTTTTACCTGGAACTGACTGAGTTGATCTCCCATCTCCTCCCCAGATGAGTCCATTCGCATTTCTTCAAATCCTGTGCACTCATAGCGTGAAACTCTTCTTCGGTAGTAGTATTCCACCATCTACCAGGACCTGCTGATTCACCTTCTCCCTCTGTTCTCTAGATGACTTGTGCCTCCATTGCTCCTTCTTCCTTTCGTTGTTCCTCTTCCTGTGCAACCTCCAATTCCAGTCCTACCACCTTGCGCCACCAAAGCAACCTTGCTGCCCGATAATGTTGTTCGCTTCTACAGCCTGTTGATGCAGCACCTCAATTCAACCTCCTCAATTCCAAACTTGATTTCTGTGATAAAACCTGGGAACCTCGTCCTCCGGTAGAACGGTGCTCCTGTTTCCATATTGAGAGCCACCAGCTGCTCCGTTCCACTATTTCTTCACCAGATCTCTGCATAATTCCGTTGTAAAGGGAGCCAAGGAGGAGCCGGCTCCTCAGCCCCACCACGTCCTCCTAGTGCAAGCTCCAAACACCACTGAGCAGAGCATCCACTCAGCCACACAGCGCCCTCTGCCTCCTCAGAGTAGGGGAATTTCCCCGGTATCCTGGCCAAATTTCCCTCATTCACTAAAAATACCACCAACAGCTTAATCTGGTTCAAGGTCAGTTGGAATTCATCTGTATCCCCTTCCCCTGGGTTGTGCCTGAAAATAGGCAGGATTTGTCTAGTGCACTTACCCGGTCAACAAAAGCTAAATAAATAAATAAAAAATATGTCTTACTCTGCTGACCAGCTATCATCTTTGTAGCCCTCCTCTGGACCTTCTCCAGCAGGTAAATGTCATTTTTGAGGTGTGGGCACCAGTACTGAATTCCATACTTTAGATGCGGGCTTACCAGTGACCTGTACAAAGGCAGTATAACCTCCTCTCTCCTACTACTGATCCCCCTAGATATGCATCCCAACATCTTGTTTGCCTTTGCTGCTGCTGTCTTGCACTGTGTGGAGTGCTTCAGGTCACTAGTGATCATCAATCCCAGTTCCTTCTCCTTCTCTGATGCAGATACTCGGACTCCACCCAACTAGTACTCTGTCCTGGGACTCCTGGCTCCATTATGCATAACTTTGCATTTCTTGGCATTGAAGCCATGCTGCCAGATCCTAGACCACCTCCCTTACTTTTCTAGATCTTCCTCTAGGTCCTGTATCCCTTCAGCTGTGCCCACTCTCCCACAGAGCTTGGTGTCATCTGTGAATAGGCACATTTTGCCCTTAATGCCATCTCCAATGTCATTGATGAAGACATTGAACAACATAGGCTACAGCACCAAACCCTGCGGGACCCCATCGGTTACCTCTCTGGTGCCAGATAACTCTCCCCCACAACCACCCACTGGGTTCTGTCCCTTAGCCAGTTTTCCACCCATCTGGGCATCTTTTCCCTAACCCCAAGATTCACCAACTTCCTGATCAACCTTTTGTGGGGCACAGAGTCAAAAGCCTTACTGAAATCAAAATAGAGTATGTCTACCACTTGGCCCCTGTTTACTGTCTTAGTGACAAAGTCAAAGAAGTCACTCAGTTTTGTTTTGACATGATCTCCCCCCATGAACCCATGCTACCTATCATCCTGGAGACCATGCTCCTCTAGATGTTCCACAAACCTTTCCTTTAGTATGGTCTCCATGAGTTTGCCCACAATGGAAGTCAGGCTGACTGGACTGTAATTCCTTGGGTCATCCATGGGACCGCATTTGTGAAGGGGCACTACATGTGCTGTTCTTCAGTCCTGTGGTACTATGCCTGACTCTAGTGAACTATTAAATAGGTCTGCCAGTGGCCCTGCCAGCTCCTCAGCCAATTCCTTTAGTACCATTGGATGTACTCTGTCTGGGCCTGGTGATTTGTTCACCTTCAATGCCAGCAACCCCTTGTCACTCTATCCTCCAAGATCACTACATCTGTGTCCCCCTTGCTCCCCACTCCTTTTTTCCCTCTTGAAGGCGCTGGTCCATTCTTTTCCCTGGTGAAGACAGAACAGAAGTATTCATTTAGTATCCCTGCTTTTCCCCCATTATCCTACACCCACTCTACCCCTTTCTTCAGCCTAACAATCCCTTCCTCCTTGTCCATTTCCTCACTTATATAATGAAAGAAAGCCTTCCCCCTCTTAATTCCTTCAACTATCTGCAACTTCTTCTGTGCCTTTGCTTGCTGGACTTCCTTAGTTGTTTCACTAGCCAACCTTAGGTAATTTTCCCTATCCACCTCTTTCTTGGTCTTCCTGAATTTTCTATAGGCCAATCTGTTTTCCCTTACTGTCTGGGCAACCCCAGAACTGAACCAGCTGGGCACTTTGGCCCTTGTGTTCTTCCCATGTAGACTAATGCACTCATCTGTGGCAATCAATATTCCTTCCTTAAGGATGGACCACCTTTGGTCCACCTCATATCTGCTCTGATGCCCGCCAGATTGTTCCCTAGTACTTCACCCAGTTTCCTGAAGTCCGCCCTCTTGAAATCCAAGATTTTGGTCTTAGTCAGAATGATTTCCCTGCCCATATCCAATTGGAACCACACTGTGCAATGGTCACTTCCACCCAGTGGCTCTAGTGTCCAGCACTTTCACTTTCTAACCACATAGTGTGCACGTGGGCTGTTAGGAAAACCCAGCATGTGAATGTCGTCATAACAAGCTGACCATCACAGCAAATTATGACCATGTTTCCCTATGGGGAAGAAAACAGAGGCCAGTTCATTATAATAATAATAATGATAAGATAGTGGGTCCAATTTTCAAATGACTGAGAATGGTGGTAGTGCTCCCATCACCAAGAATGGTGCAAGAGGCACCTTACACCACACCATGTGCAATTCCTGATTTTTGGATTCTGTCTGCACCAATGGGGGGCTGCCTGCAACAGCCAGCCTTGCATCACACTTGTGGTGGATGCACAGCTGCACCCTAACAGTTTTGCTACATCCCTTTATATCGAATTCCAGAAGAGCTACAACAGGCACAGGGCTCCCAGGAGGTAGACCAGCCCTTAGTTGGTCTAACAGCCCATGCACCATCCACACCAATGGTATGGCAGGAGAGGTGAACCCATGCCAGCTACAGATGACTGAAATTAACCCTTCCACACCTTGTAGGAATGCTGTTGAACTGTTGTCAACCCAGTGAAGGTTCTGGACAGGTGCCCCTGCCACATGTAGCCCTCCCATGCATTCCCCATCTATCGTGCCAGGTGACAATGGAGATCCCAGTGGTAACTCACCATACCATGCCCTTGGCTGGGCACATCCATCCCACCATAGCTCCCAGCAGTATGCTGCTCCCCCAAGATCCCACCCATACTCCATCCCTAGATATCTGTCCTGGTACTGGTGGTATCCCCATCAAGCATGGCCTGTGGTGTCCACTACCCCTTTCCCACCTCACTCATGCCAGACCCACTGTGGCCACTGACAGCCACCAAGGCACACAGCCTTTGAACTCCAGCACCAACCACCATGGGACAGGGCCATCCCATAGTGACCTCCTGAGCACCTTCTTTGTGGTGCATGGCAACAGGTTTGACCCACAGGCTTTGCATCCCAGACCCCACTTGCACTAAAATCAGGTACAGGCTCCCTGGCACACCAGTGATAAATGCAAGCTGCTGTTTGCTGCATCTTACATCAATTTATCAGGCCCTTTGAAAATTGAGCAAGGTAATGTAATAATTTTGATTTGTTTACATTTACACTAATATGCTGGGAAATATATAAATAATTCTGAAATGTTGTATTTGGGCTTGACTTCCTCCAAGTGTCTTTAAACACTAATGAGTTCCACCACAGAGAATGGCTGAAGATCATGAGCCTTGATCTCATAAATGAGTTTAGTCATTGGCATAGAACTTTGAAGATTATGTGTATGAACTTGTAAGTATGCGTAGGGTACTGCAGAAAGAATTAGGCAGTTTCTCTGAAATGATTGTTTTTTCAGTAACTATGGAATGATGCTACTTTAGAAGAGCAGCAACAGCTGCAGGTAAAACAGTACTATGGGGCTTTTGCATGGAATGGAACTCTGCCTGAGATTTACCTTTCTTGCTTTACACTTTTTCATTATCTTTTTTTTTTTTTTTGCAATCTCCTCCAGTGATGGTTTCCACTCTCTGGTACCATATGCATTACCACAAGTCAGGGGTGTAACAGGTATCATATTTTCAAGCTCTTCTCGTTCTTCATCCTCTTGTCATGTATGTGTTTTTCTAAGTCCCTGTGCCTGTCATTCTCCTCCCCTTGCTCCTCCTGTCTGTCTTCCCCTTGGCCCTCCTCCTCCTGTAATGGATATGCTTTACCTTTCTTCCACCTCTTGTGCTTCCCCTTCTCTAGTTTCTCTGCCTTCACTTCTTCCACTTGCCCATCTGTCTGATCCACTTCTGTGCCATCGTCTTTTTGGCACTCCTTAAAAAAATACATTAGTGGTATTTGATTTATTTTTAGAACTGTGTTTTTGGTGTACCTCAACCACCTCTGATGAGCAACTGTACTTCTTCATCTGCTGGCAGAATTACAGTATTGTCCTTTCCAGAGCCAGATTAAGTGTCAGTTTCCTCCATATATTAGATGAGTGAGCAATACTGAGATGAGTGGTAGTATTGCATAATATGAGGAGACCACTGGCATTTGTCACCACCCATGCACAGTCAGTTGTGGATTCTCTTGTCATTTTGTTTGTATGAGATGGACAGTGTGAGCATTTGGTTTAGCATTGATGAATATGTTACTTTTATGTCTTCATGTAGGAGAATTGAAACTGATATTGACAGAACATGATGGTGAAGGAGAAAACCACAGTGCGTTTCTAATTTGCTCAGAAAGATGTCATCAGATGCACTGGAGGACCTGAGATGGCTGCTGGAAGGAATGGAAATTGAACCAGTTGACTGCTGTCTCATACTAAAGCAGGATATCTTTGACTTGCCTATCACATGCTAAGTATTATTTATTACAGCTCCATATATCCCAGTTCACTCCCACAATGATCATATCCCCCACCATCAGTTGGAGAAGATATACTTGGAAGCTGAAATGCAAGATACAGAAATTGAGTCAGCCAACAAGGGCAGAGGCACTGCTGTGATGTACAAATGTAACTATGCAGCTTACATGTACTGCCAGCTCTCAGATAGCAAGTGTTATCAAAAACTATGCACTAACCCTACTTCTGTGTTCTAGGCTAAATTGAATCATATACTTGATTGTGCATAGTGGAATGGGCAAATTACTTTTGAAGAATATGCCTATATGAAAGTTAAAGTCCCAGTAAATCTCACATTCTACAGTTTACTTAAAGTTCATAAATTATTGAAAAGTTAGCTTATTCACCCTACTGTGGCTAGGATTGGTAATGTCATGAAGAACATCTCTAGATATATATAGACTTCTTTTTAAATGAATCTTAACTCCCGGTTATATCTGTGACTCTTCTGATGTCATCCTCAAATTGAAAAATGTAAAATGGAAAACTGTATATCAATGGCTATTAATGTTTGTTCTTTGTATACCTCAATAGAACATGCAACAGGATTGAATGCCACCTCAAGTACATTGATTCCTGTCAAGTGGCAACATTTGATTTAATCCTTGAAGGCCCTGAATTTATTTTGATGCAGTTATTTTGGTTTTGATGGTCCATATTATTACATGCTCAGGGTGACAGTGATGGGTGCCAGTTTGTCACCCTTATATGCAAATCTTTTGATGAGCTGGTGGGAAGGTAAATTTGTGTTAAATCCTTTTGTTATTTTTTGG
This sequence comes from Neoceratodus forsteri, assembly GCA_016271365.2. Lineage (NCBI taxonomy): Eukaryota > Metazoa > Chordata > Ceratodontiformes > Ceratodontidae > Neoceratodus > Neoceratodus forsteri. The sequence goes on along the minus strand of CM057450.1, from coordinate 820,438,607 downwards.
GGGGCCAGACAGTCAGATGGGACCACTTTGTCAATGATGTCATATGTATTTTGTATGGTAGTGCAGTGAATGTCAAAATATTTCTTCAATGACTCCACAACAGCAATCTTAATTTATGGTACACTTACAAGGCTGCACATACTCAAATGGAATTTTTTAATATTTTGTTTAAAATTGATGAGTACAATACAGTGCAATACAATACAATGTGAAGCTTTCAGAAAACCACAAGCCATCAATTCATTATTAAGAGTGGCTAGCACTTGTCCTTTACATTTAATCCACTCAATTTTATATGGCCAATTTTTGCACTTATGGCATATTTGTTCCTCTAATGAAAGATTCCATTTACAGTCCAGGGAACTCACTGTTTTCTGTGATGTGGATACTCTAGAAAAGTGGTCCACTAAAGTTTTTGGAAAAGTCAAAACTAAGTACAGAGAACTGCTTTTGATCATGGGTTTGAGGACAGATGCTGACAGGTGACAGAATAAATGTTGTGACTACCTTTAATTCAGAATAAGTAGCAATTTATGAAATTATAAATTGTTACCAGACTATTCTAAAGAGTGACCCTATAATTTCTAACTTGTTCACAGTACTGTACCTTCTTGTGTCTGCTTTTGTAGAGCCAACAATCTTTCACACAGTTTGACAAATAGTTACTTTACCACAGAGACTCCACTGCTGATCAAAAACAAAAAAAAAAGGTTTACTGAAATGTCTTAAATGTTCTGCTGGTTGAATTTTGACTAGGGGTACTGAATTTGTGGTCCAAGGTATAGACAAAAAGAGACCATAAATACATTTGTGACTTGTAGTAAAATACATGTGGTCTATGTAGGGTGGTGCCCATTTCCAAAAACATAGGATACACAACCAAGAAAATAAAACTTCAGTTTCAGAAACATTTATGTTCCATTAGAAATGGCAACATGAATTCTACAGTACATTGGGACAGCAGTTTAGGGACAATTACAACTCTGATGAGTTCCAACTGAAGTTTGTTGTCCTGCAGTGTATCCCTCCAAAAATGGAGAGGAGATGGAACAATGTCTCTGCTCCAAGCTGAGTCCCATTGGACATATTAACTTAACTCCATGAAACCTTATGGGTTAAATGAAATCCTTGATTATATGCACTTTTCTGTAAATGGATGTGGGACAAGTGTAGAATTACCTTTTGGTATTTGTCATATTATGCTGTTGCAGTCAACCAGTGAAGTTTTAGCTGCTTTTACCTTCTTGTTGCATTGCAATAGTAGAAACAGTATAGTGTAATAATAATGTCTGGGTAAAGAATTGGCTGGAGAATAGGACACAGAGAGTAATAGTAAATGGAGTCCACTCAGAATAAAGGAGGGTTACTAGTGGGGTACCGCAGGGTTCAGTATTAGGACCGGTCCTCTTCAATGTCTTAATAAGTGACATTGCAGAAGGACTGGAAGGAAAAGTATATCTCTTTGCAGATGACACTAAGATCTGCAACACAGTTGATGCACAGGGTGGGGTGGAAAGGATGAGAAGGGACTTGGAAAGGTTAGAGGAATGGTCAAATGTATGGCAGCTTAGATTCAATGCTAAGAAGTGCAAGGTAATGCACCTGGGAAACAAAAACCAAGGGGAAGAGTACACAATGGGGGGTGAGATACTAACAACAACAAAAATGGAGAGGGACCTGGGGGTAGTCATATCAGATGACCTAAAGATGGGCAAGCAATGTGAGAGGGCAGCAAGGAGGGCTGTGGGATACTGGGATGCATAGGGAGAGGCATCACCAGTAGAAAAACAGGAAGTTATTATCCCTCTGTACAGACAGCTGGTGAGACCCCATCTGGAGTACTGTGTGCAGTTCTGGAGACCCAATCTCCACAAAGACATAGACAGGATGGAAGCTGTCCAGAGGAGGGCAACTAAAATGGTGCAGGGTCTGCACGGAAGACATATGAAGAGACTTAGGAGCTTAATATGTATAGCCTCGAGGAAAGGAGGGAAAGGGGGGACATGATAGAAACTTTCAAGTACCTCAAGGGAATCAACAAAGTCCAAGAGGGTAGCATCTTTCAAAAGAGAGGTGTGCAAGAACAAGAGGGCACAATTTGAAGATTGAGGGGGCGGCTCAGAGGTAATTTAAAGTATTTTTCACATAGAGGGTTGTGGATGCATGGAGCGGCCTTCCGGAGGAGGTTGTGGAGTCAAAATCAGTGGTGGAATTCAAGCATGCATGGGATAGTCATAAGGCAATTCTGGGGGTTGGGGGTAGGAAGAAGTAGGCTGCTGGTTAACTAGGATCTGCAGCTTATCCAGTAGGTAGGGAAATGAGCAGACTGGGTGGGCCAAGCAGTCCTTATCTGCTGTCAAATTCTATGTTTCTATGTTTCTATGTGTAGGTCTATTAATTGTTGCATGTATAATTGGTTGACTCTGTTGCAAATAGAATGGTGCAGTTCTGTAAAATCTTCAGTTAAACATCCTTTTGATTATTCTAATCATCTTTCTGTCTTTTTAATAGGTTAATAGTTGTTTTCTTTCCTGTTCTCATTGTGGACTCAGTTGAGACAATTTTTGACTAATTGGGAAGTCATCTTCATTGTGGGAGGTCAGTAGTTGTTTGGAAGAAGTATCTAACACTAGCAGGCTTGTAATATGCAGCTGAAAGCAACTGAAAGCAGTTTGGTTATGTATAACATATTACAACGTATTATGATTTACTGCTAGCTTTGGGAAAAACTCTTTCCATAAAAGCATTATTAGACTATTTTAGAAAATGGCCTTTATATTGTGAATGAGAGAGTGGGGTTAAATCTTTCTAATCACTTTACTTCCTCTCTTCTGCACCCCTTACCTCTCATTATTTTTGTTAGCTGTAGGAATGCTTTAAATAATAGACACCTTGCTTGCAGATTTAACAGTATATAATATAATTGACCTCCTAGTATTTAAAATGTTTAAAATGTCTAAAAATACCAAAAATATTCAATTATGAGGAAGCAGCATTCATCTGAAAAAAATGTTTTTAACTAAGTTGTACAGTCATTATAATACCAAATTTGTTTGTAACAATTTCTTGCATCTCTAATTGTCCTACTAGTATCAGCATGGCTGCTTTGATAAATTTTGATCAATTGATGCCATTTCATTATAACTCAAAAGCTATGATTGGCTGTTGTGCAAATAGTATGCTCTTTGTGACCATTACTGCCCCCGTCAAAGCTTCACATCATAAGGTGAATATTTGGTCTGGTCATCTGTCTCCTACTGTGAGGTATAAGTGTTCTGTTTTTTTATGGTTAAATGCACTTGGTATTTAATAAATGTTTTTTCACCTCATTTTTGGGGTTTGTGGTTTTGTGTGCCAAAGCATACCCTGTTTTCTTTGATGATACTTGGGTTTTGAAACTGGCATGGTGGGACCTTCATCTGCACCTTTCCTCACCTGTATCTCTATTTACTCCTGTTTTCATATTATTATTTTTTACATGTCAGATGATACTACAGTGTAGCAGGATGTAACACAACCAAAGATGACACTATTGTTTAAGTCAAAGATTAGAAAACTACTGTTCATGACATGATGTATCTCATGAGGCTTAAAAGGAAGACAAGCAGTAAGAATGTGCTACATATTGGTTCAAGATAGCAAACACTAATGGCCAACCCACCAGTGCAGTGGTAGAGCTACTGTTTGTGATGCCAGTGACTTTGGTTTGGGAATGTGCCTGGGTCATCGGAAGGCAAACTGGGATGAAGAGGATTGAGAACCCAGTGGGCCACTCTTCTCCTCCTCCTCCTTCGAGGAGGGTGGGTTGTGGGTCCTGCTGTGCTACTGCCACCTGGGTGACCACAGGTGGCAGTGCAGCTGGACAGCATGTCAGGGGAGAGGAGGACATTGGCTGAAGTATGGAGTGGTGGCACATCTCAGTGTGCGCATGTCTCCTTGGACCTCATAGCATGCCATCACTCTCGGGCAATGGGAGGGCACAAAAAGAAAAATGGAAAAACCTACATCTGCATTTGGCAAGGTGGCCAGCATCAAAATGATCAGGACCAGCCCAGGAGGGAGCTCAGTAAGCTCTACCAAATGTACAACTTTGAGTTGGGGGGGAGAGTAGCTTGGGGCTCTCCCTTCTCCCTGCCCAAGTAGTAAACTACAGCTGGATGGAGTCAGACCACAGATTCCTATGGATGTCTGGTGGAGCCATGATAATGCTTTGGGAGTCCTGGAGGAGAGATGCTATTTATTTATTTCGTTTTTGTTGACAGGGTAAGTGCACTAGACAAATTCTGCCTATTTTCAGGCATGACCCAGGGGGGAGTGGAATACAGATGAATGCCAATTGACCTTTAACCAAATTAAGCTGCTCGTGGTATTTTTAGTGAAAGAGGAAAGTTTGGCCAGGGCACCGGGGAAATTCCCCTACTCTTTTTGATAAGTGCCATGGGATCTTTAACATCCACCTGATCTACCACCAATCCAAGCAGATGGGACCTCGGTTCAACATCTCATCCAAAAGACAGCACCTCAGAAGTGCAGCACCCCTCTTATGCTGCACTACAGTGTCAGTACTGGGATATTAACCCAAGTGCCAGGTGTGGGAACTGAATCCATGGCTCTCTGATCTCCCAGCCTCAGAGGCAAGGGTGCTACCTACTGAGCCACTGACACTAGTTGTGGTGAGAGAGGGGGCATAAACAAAGAACAGAAAAAAAAGATAACAAACACACAGTCTTGCCTCAAACAACAGCCCACATCACTTCCACTCACTGTTCACTTCAGTAAATAACTGGCTGGCCTACACACAAGGAAAAGGAAAAGATGGATCCTGTGCTCTGCACCACCAGCAGTCATTAAAAAAAAAGCAAAATAAGACCTGCAGAAAACACCTTTGTCCTGTCCCTGGTTATTCCTGGACTGATCTTAGGTACCTAGCCTACTACAGACTGCACTTGCAACAAGTACTTACTACACTGCACTGTGGGCACTGTTCTCTGAAGTTGCACATGCATCATCACTGGCCCACCATGGGGGCTGAAACAACAATTAACTATAAGTGAAGACAACAAACCACCTCACGAAAGATGTGAGCAAAAACAAGAGGAGGAAGAAGCGACCACTATGGTTGTCTATGAAAGTGGTTGAGAAGGTAAAGTCTAAAAGACTGGCACTCAGGAGGTACAAGGAAATGCAGAGGGAATAGGATAGGACAGTGTACCAGGAAAAGCAAAGGGAAGCAGGACCACACTGTTGCAAATAGAGGAAAGGATAGTGAAAGGGGTAACTAAAGGGGACTAGTTCTTTTTTTGATAGATAAGCAAAAGGTAGAAGACAAGGTGAACTACTGGTCTCCTTCTGCCATCACTTTTTATGCTTATATGTTTCTAACGAGATGGATTATGAGGTTAAGAAGAGCAATGGGAAATTGTGCACAGGAGGATCAAGAAAAAGCATATATCCTGAAAAATATGTCTTCACAGTCGAGGGTGAGGAGGAGGGACCACATAGAAGCAGAAAAAAACACTGGGGGAGAGGACTTGTGAATCTGAAGGTGGATAAGGTTATGGAGTGAGACAGGGAACTCACAAGGGTACTGAGGGAGCTCAGGGAGGTACTATCTGTGCCTCTGACACCCTATTCAACAACTCACTGGAAATAGGAGTGGTTCCAGAAGACTGGAAGAGGGTAGATGTAGTCCCACTTCATAAAAGTAGCAGTAGGGAGGAGACTGGCAATTAGAGGCTGGTCAGTCTTATGTCAATAATAAGAAAGTGAATGGAGACTCTTTTACAAGAAAGACTAGTGGAGCATCTTGAATCCAGCATGTTACAAGACCCATGGAAGCACAGATTCACAGAAGGGAGGTCATGTCAGATGATCCTGATTGAATTCTTCAAATGGGTGACCAGGGACTTTGATTAGTGAGGGGCAGTGGAAGTGACTTCCTTAGACTTCAACAAGGCCTTTGACACCACACCCATTTGAGGATAATAAGAAAACTGGGCAGTTCAGGGGTGAGACCCAAGGTGGTAAACTGGGTACAGAACTGGTTGATGGATAGGTGACAGAAGGATGGAGTAAAGCCGCTCACGCTAATGAAGGGAAAGTGACCAGTAGGGTACCTCAGGGAGAAGTACTGGGAGTATTCCTCTTCAATGTCTTTGTAAGTGAAAGTGCAAAAGAGCTGGAATGTAAGGTATTCCAGTTTGCAGATGACACCAAAATCTGCAATATGGTAGATAATTTGGAGGGGGTGGAGAGAATGACTAGAGACAGCTGGGTTTCAATTAGAAAAAGTGCAGAATCATGTTTTTATAGTAAAGAAACCCTGAGGCAGTGTATACAATGGGGGAGAGATACTGATGGCCACTAAACAGGAAAGGGACCTTGGGATTATCATATCTGAGGAACTCAAGGTGGTGATGTACTGTGACAAGGCAGTGGGCAGGGCCAGTGAGATGCTGGGGTGCTTAGGGAAGGGAAACACTAGCAGGAGAGAGGTAGTATTACTACTGTATTAACCATTGGTGATACCCCACCTGGAGCACTGTATCCTGTTCTGGAGACTGTATCTCAGGAGGGACATAGACAGGGTGGATGCTGTCCAGAAAAGGGCATCTAAAATTGTGCCGGGGCTGCATCATAAGCACTATGAGGAGAGACTGATGGATCTAAATATATACAACCTGGAAGAGAGGAGTGGGACATGATAGAAACCTTCAGTATAAATACCTCAAGTAGGTGAATAACATAAAGGAGGGGAGTATTTTTCAGAAGAGAAGGGAAATGAGAACAATGTGGCATGCTAGGAAGCTGGAAGGGAGGAATTTAGGAGGAATGTGAGCAAGTACTTTTTTACTGAATAACTGGTGGACACCTGGAACAGTTTTCCAGCAGAAGCAGGTGGGGAGAAAACAGTGGTTGGCTCCAAGAATGCATGAGATAGGCAAAAAAAAATCTTGGGAGCAGAGCAGGAGGGGCAGCTAAAGATCAAGTAGGGTTTACTGTAACAATACAGACAGGGGCAAAAAAGAAGAGACGGGGTGGCCCAATAAGTCTTACCTGTTGACAAATTCTATGTTCCTATTATAACCAGCTAAGTACTGTAACATAATGATGAATGATTCTCTGATTATTTCAAAGTGTTTTTGATCAAACACAGTTTGTTTATGAATGAATAGAAAAGCTCTGCCTCTCAGTGCACAGGATTAAGAAACCAAGAAATGGTACCAAGACTAGGGCATAGTGAGGAGATAGTGATCTTCGGCATTGCTGGCTAGGTGTCACAGGTCATGTGGCATTTGACCTTAGAGTGTGATCCCTGTAAAAACAAAACATGCACCATGCCATGAATTGCAAATAGCTTGGGGGAAGCCAGGAAACTTTAGACCTACCATACCACAGTTGAAAGTGCCAAGTTGTAATGGGTTTACTGAACTCAACTCTAGTATGGCTCTCTCTTAGGGTAGGAGTTTCAAAAGTCATGATGGAAGCACAATTCCAAATTTTGGATGCAATCTGTATCATGCCAAATGCAGCAGAAATGTTTGGATGATACTTTTAAACATTTTGATGTCTTTGTAACTTTTTTCTCATTTCATGTCAGAAAAATTATGAATGCATAAGTTTATGAATGCAATTTGTGGTAACTACTGTACAAATGAAACTTTGATCATCTTCAAGTGCAAATTGTGGGGCTGCATCAGAATCGTATTTGAAGGCTTTACAAATCCTGCCCTTAATGTGAAAATGATCATAAACCGTTCATAAATGTTCATGAATTATTCTTGAACAGTTCATGACCTCTGATCATGAACATTTACTGAACGTTCAGCAAATTGTTCATGAAGGTTCATAAGTTTTGCTGGAACAATAAATGCTCTTTACTCTGACTCATACTTTTTTCTTTTATATCAACTCAGTGTTTTTACTAACTCAAAATCCTGCACTTTGCTGACAACATGGTGATCTACACCCATTCTAAAGATGCTGAAAAGTTGATGGGCAATTTCTTTTGCAAGTTTGAAGGCTGGATAATGGACTACAGTTAGTATTAAATAAATCCAATTCCCTATCAATGGTTTTTGGATCCAAAGTTAAACTGAACATCATTTGATAGATGCTTCAAGTAAAGTTGCTGGATGGCACCAGACTGGACACAGTGGGCTATTTCAGGTGTCTCAGAGTACAAACAGACTCTACGATGACCACCAGGGCACACCTCAACATCTTGACTAAGTCAGTGAAATGAAAATTGGCTCACAGTACAGGGCAAAAGATTTCTGAAGTGGTGTAACAAAATTAACTATTGAAAGGCAACATCTAATGCCAATCCTGGATTACAGCTCTGTTGTCTATTACCAACATATCACAACTGAATATAACAGAAAGTATGCCCTCTACAGCAGAATTACTAGACTCACTCTTCACACCACCTTGGAACACACCATTGTACCATTTACAATAAACTTAGTAGTCATCAGTGAACTGCACGTCATTGCCTGGACATTCCTGGATCACACATGAAAATGGGGAACATTCTCCAGTGTGTCTACCTGGTTACCAAAAAAGGATAAATAAATATATACATGCATAATGCTGGGTTGTTCATGATGTTTCATGAACACAAAGGCTTATAAAGGGTTTAATCATTTATGAAACTCATCCATTGAACTTTCATTGAAACTGTTAATTGATGATTTTCAATGATCAAATATACTCTGCTTTTTTTATAATGGATATTTAAAAAGGCAACTCTATTTTAAAATGAAGCTCTCTACTCTATAACGATTTCTGTCTTGTGTACAGAACCAAAGCAAAAGCCAGTAAAGGGCTATATTCAGTTTCCATACTGTTTTTGCCATACACACTTATCAATTAACCATGACAACTGAATTATTTTAAAAAGCTCAACATTGTCAGAAAAATGTATTTTTATTGCAATACATTTTAGAATTTGCAACTTACTTTATACAGCTCCTACTGTTTGTCGATTGTTAGTCTTTTAAATTGAATAACTACTTACCTTTCTTTAATAAAGCTATTAATAATAAATATTTTATTTGTACCATCAAAATCAGAAACTCTTACAATAATTTTAAATGATAACCCTTGCACATGCATTCTTTATTTACAAGATGTATGATTTTATATTTATGAGTACTGTATCTCTTAAAATGGGAAATAGTGCATTCTGATATAGTTATGCAAATTAATTTTGTCATGGTTCATCAGGTTCTATTGAAAGTTCAGCTACTTCATAAATATAATTACTATTTGAGTTGAAAAATATTTAGTGAATTTTGTGAATGTTCAGCAATTCATGAATGTTCCTCACAGTTCATTAGCTATTGAACATCATTTTGTCTCTGACATTTAGCAAAACAGCCAGTTAAACTTTCTTGTCAAGAGCAGGCACAGTGTGTGGAGAGAGCATGAGAGGACTAAATTTGTTTCTGGCTTGGGCCTTTCTATTTTTTTTTTTAATTATACAACAAACACATTGTTGCTGCTTTTAAAAGCAGTGTCAGAAATTATTTTAAAGTTTCACCTCAACACAGGACTTTTGAGATGTCAGTTTAAATCTGTTGTGGAGACTTGTGAAGCTGAGACTCATTTAAGGAACTCTACTAATGCAGCTGACTTTGAAGTAAAACGTTTTTCAAACAATGTTTTTTTTTCATCAGTAGGAGCACTTTGCTAGTTACTTGAAACATTTTTTAGCCTCCCAATCAGTGTAATAAGATTGTCCCATCTCTTCCTCCCTTTGGTGTTAGCCTTATTTTGTTGCTGTTGTTGTTGTTTACTTTATCATAGATGGTCTCAAACTGAGGTACCTACTTGCTGTATACAGTATTTTTGTTTTCATTTTTGGAGGGAAGGCAGTGTTTATTTGAACTTCTTCATCCTGCCTCTATAATCCCTGTAATTTCTCCATTTAAGTTCAGTGGTGGCAAGTCTGGCATTTTTTTTTTCATTTGAACTCTATGTGGTGAAAAAATAGATACCAGCATAAAATGAAAATTCTGCCTGGTTGGCACACTGATATTACCATGTGATGTGTCCAGATTAGCAAAGCTAGTTTTGACCCATTGGTGGCACTATGCCAAAGTAATGGGTTAGAAACTGTGATAGCCAATCAGGTTGCTTCAATTTCACTACCTGTCCTATAAATGATTTTTAAAAGTCACCTTCTCTTTTGATTCATTTAAAAATACTTTGAAGCATACATGCTCTTTCTAGCCTGCCATTGAAAATTGTATTCAGTACTACAAAGCCCTTCATAAATCATTACTAATTCTTCCATGTGTATCTTTCATGAAACAGTGCATTTAGCCTTCTTATAATATTTACAAACTCACTTCCTACAGTCACCACTGGGATAGTAGCCCAGTGCTTTGACACTGAAAAAGTGATGCTGTGAAATAAATTACTGTAATGTTAAACATTATCACTTGTTGAATTACATTTTGGATTCCAAATTAAAAACAAACAAAAAAGAAAATGTTTAATGTTTTAGCTTTTCTTTCAGGAGTTTGCAATAGAAACATAGAAAAACAAGCAGAAAAAGACAAAAGATCCATCTAATCTGCCCAGAGTTCCCTATTTGCCCTGGGATGTCTTGTCCATAAGTTCACCCACTTTATGGCAAAAACAAACACGGCACAAGAAAGTCAGGTGCAGCCAAAGGACCTCAAGTTATGATAGCACCTGGTAACCTCGCTGCAGATACAAAATGTTCAACTGATTTAGTTGTGTTTATGAGGGGCCATGCCCCCTGCAATCCCATCACATGGGGCTGTGACCCCTATAATCCCTCTGAAATAAACATAATCACCTCTGTCTCAGGCATATGGAAGAGTGGGAAGCAGAGTGACAACTTCAGTGCACTAGGCCTGCAAGTCCCAGATGCGCACATAAGGTGCACACTGTTGCCGGCACCCACATTTTGATATCCTCATACCAATGCCCTATTAATTGGATACAGTGTCCATATGGGGTTTTATACCTCCCAGTCCACCCCAGCTCCCCTCACTACTGCTACTGAACTAAGCAACCACCAAACTCTTCAATCTGTTCCAGCCATCCTCGAAACCATTTACAATCTTGGTGCCCACCACTTCTGCTGACAGACTCTTCTACTCTTCTACATCTCCAACACCCTTTCTATAAAATAGAGCTTCCTCACATACCTCTTAAAACTTTCCCCCGAGGGTTCCACATTCAACCGTGGGTTCTTGAATCTGTATACCTACTAAATAGCTTCCAAAAGTTCACCTTGTTTATTCCATTCAGGAACCTGAAGGTCTCTATTGTATTGCTAGGTCTCCTGTGAGTACATGTTCAGTGCCATCAGTCTTCATAAGATCTGCCCTGTTTGCTCGGAATCATCTAGGTCCCCTTGCATTGCATCTTCCCTAGTCTGTTCCTCTCCATCCTTAGGTAAGGACTCCAGAATTGAGCACAGCGTTCCAGATGCTGCCTCACCAGTGACCTATGATATATAGAGGTAGTAATACTTACTTTTTCCTGCTGTCAGTAATCCCTCCAATACACCCAAAGATCCTATTAGCCTTACAGTAGGACTTGTTACCATGGGTTGACTGTTTGATTAGTTTGCTTGTTTGTTAGTGAATACATTTTCTTTTAAAACAATCTATCCTTACTACTGGACTACCAGTAGGACATTGCTTGTGTGTGTGCCACGGCCTCATTTGCAGAGTTTATTTATTTTATTTTATTTATTGGAAACTCAGAATTACAAACCTTTGAGCTAAGAGCTCATTTACAAAGGGTCCTCATCAACACTTAAGGAGATACATTTTGTTGCAACACCATAATTACAGCGAATAACTTGACACTGGGGTTGCACTACTAACATAAAGTTTACATAGGCAAGGATAGCAAATACATTTATGGTTTACACAAGTCAAGACATGAATGAAGCAGCTTGTAGCATTATCAGTTTCCCAGTGGAGGTATGCAATATGCAGCCATCTGAGAGAAGTTAAGTGAAGAGAGACAAGTTGCGGTTTGGCAAATGCAGGTAGGTGGGGGGGAGTGAGGGGGAGGAAGAAGTCAGGAAAATAGGCTAGAGGTAATGTGGGTTTAGTGGACAGAGGGCAGGTGGAGGGGAGGAGTTGGGAGGAAGAGGAAGTGGACAGGGGATGGGGCAGGAGGTAGTATGGGTGAACTGGCTAGAGGGCAGGTGGAGGGAGAGGTAGAGAGGGGGTAATGGACAAAGGACAAGTGGGGGTGTTGGTAGGGAGGGGAGAAGGGTTGGGGGAAGGGAGTAGGTGCAACCCAGCCAGAGCAAGTGGGCAGTTAAGTGGTGAGCCAGATACTGGGATTACATTTGACACAGGCAGTGGACTTGAGGAGAGATGGACTTACAGAGTTTGAATTTGAAGTGCCCTAGGTGTTGAAGGTTGGTGATTGTGTTTGGAAGCTCATTTAGCCAGGTGGGAACACTTACTGCAAAGACATGCCTCCCCAGGACTGCTTGTGGGGGAATGATGAGTTCAGGGTAGGAAATAGAATGGAAGACCCCTGCAAGAGCCATGGTAAGACACTAGGTTGTTGCAGAAGTCTCTGGACCCATTTTCAGCATTCATAGGGGCTTGGAGAATGCAGTATGGCTAAAATGAGACATAGTCTTCAGCACCAGGAATTTACTGTTACAGTATGTAGTCTCTGCTGTCATTTTCAGCCTTCTGGGGGGGTCAGGACAGTGAGGGCTTTAATTGGCTCACTGGTTTTCCCTGGCTCCAGTTTCAGAGTTTGATGGGGCCAGTAGAGCAGATAAGCATGTGTCTTGCCAGCCATGGGATGAAGCTAATGGAAGGCTCAGAAATTATGTAGGGAGAAACTCATTTAGAAATCTCAGCAGTGTTTCACTTGAGATATCTTACAATGATAGAAAGACCACACACTAAGCACAGGTTTGAACATCCACTCTTTGACAGAAATGTAAAGAGGCATGCTGGAAACCAGAAAATTATTATGTTTGTAAAAATTTTGAATACATTTGTGCTTGGCATACTACATTTTCATTTTTCCAGTATTCCTCTTCTTGAATCTGGTGAGGAGTACTTGTGTGAACATGTGCTAAGGCACTATTACAAGAGTTAGCACTTTCCCTCTGCTCTGTCCTCTGATTTGACCTACTTTTCCTATAAATTTCATATGCACATCAACTGAGCAGTAACATGACTTGGGGAGTGGGAAACTGCCCCACCACAGACATCTTCCAAAAAGAAGACCAAGAGCCCAATTTTCAAAAGACTTACAAATGCTGCAAGCCCTTTATTTACCGACTACATGGCACAGAGGGCTTGCAGCATTCATATGGCACCTATCATGGTTTTCTGTCATGTGCAACACATGCTACAAGTTAGACCAGCTCCCCTCTGGTCTAATTTACACCATTTGGGGGACCCTTTTTGTGGGGCCTGTGCCAAATATTTGTGCAAGATGCTGTAAATTGTAGAAACTGTTGCAATTGCACCCAATGTATTCAAATTGGTCACAGTTGCATCAAATAACTTTGGCACAGTTGTACCAAAAAATGAGATTGACACATGGCTTGATGCAAGCCCCACATCAACCTTTGAAAATTGGGTCCCTGTACATTCAGCAGCATAAACACACAGCTGTTTTCTTTTATTCCTACAGAGCTTGTTCTCTGCCAGGAATATTTCTTTTAGCAACTAAGCAAGACAATGGGCATGATTCGTTAAAAAAGGCAAAATGTTCAGCAAATGTTTGCGCTGTACACCATGGTTGTGCTGGTGGGCAATCCTGCTGTTCACAGTTGGATAGTGCGCTGCACTATCCGACTGTGAATAGGGGCAGGTGGGGGCAGTGCTAATCCAGGCAAAGCAACAGAAACCCAAGTAGTGTTAACCAAACAGCCAGCCAGGAGACTAGGCTGGCAACAGTAGCGCACACATACTAAATCCCTATTCACAAAGATGGCCATGCAAATGAGCCCATTGGGCATGCAAGGCACTATTGGCAATTATCACGCCCATTATGTACCCATTTGCATGGTCTGCGGGGTGGCTTAGGGCATTCTCCACCAGCTCATGCCCCACAGAGCCACATTCCATGATGGTCTAGTGCACCCTGTCCTCCGACGACCATCCTCAAATAAATTATGTAATTCCCTGGTAGTCTAAATGTGCCTCGCCAATCACCGAATAATATAAAAAAAAAGTAATGTTTCCCTAGTGTAGTGGTCCCTTCCCACCTCTCTGTTCTCTGATCACCAAATCTGTATGCAAGATTAAGTTTACATAGTGTGGTGGTGCCATCTCCATCCCAGATTAACAGACCTATGAGTAAAAATTATCTTCCTTAGTGTAGTAGTTCCTCCCTGGTCTACGACTGCCAATCCAGTATGTAAAAATTATTTTCCAGAGTGCAGTGGTCCCTTCTCAGTCCCTGATCACCAACCCCTTGTGTGGAGCAAAAACTTTGTGAATTGCACTGTGGGGATATGCAGGTTCCCTTCCCCTCATTTGCATTGCAGCTTCCCTCCCAACTTTACCTGGGTGCAAACCTAGTTTGCATGGGAAAACTGAGCTTAGTGAATACCAACTCTGGGCAAAACCCAGTTTCCCAGGGGCAAACTGGTTTTGCGCCAGGGCAATGTTTTGTGAATCTGGCCCAATCTATATAAAAAGGTTTTACTAAGGATGTTCTGATCTCATACTGCAGTTTGTGTTCTGTGTTAATCAAATGTGTAACAGTTACTTCCCATAATATAGTGGTTCCCTCCCCCAACCCTGGTCACCAATCGCCATCCCCAAATATGGAAAACTCCATTCCCTGGTAGTCTAGGGTCCCTCCCCTACTCCCCACTCAATCCAGTGTGACCCACCATACCATTCCCCCCATCCCAATCAGTGATCGGCAACCAGCACAGCCCTCCTCATACAACCAAGGCTGGCCACCGACTGAGCCCTCATGGAGCACATACTGAATGCAGTATGGATCATTGACTGTGATTGAACAATCACAGTCAATGAGCCATACTGCATTCAGTACACTCTCTATGAGGGCTCAGTCAGCTGCCAGCCACAGTGTTGTGAGGAGCGTGGTGCTGCTTGCTGGTCACCAACTGGGATGGAGGGAGCAGAGTGGTGCATCACACTGGACAGGGTGGGGTGAGGGAAGGGACACTAAACTATCAGGGAATGGGCTTTTCCATGTTTGGAGATGGCAATCAGTAACCAGGGTGGGGAAAGGCATCACTACACCATGGGAAATCATTTTTAGACATAGGATCAGCAAGCGGGGACTGGGGAGGCACTACTAAACTATGGAAAACAATTTTTACATATCAGATTGGTGATCAGGGACTGAGGAGGGACCACTGCACTATCAAAAATAAATTTGACATACCAGATCAGTGATTTGGAACAGGGGAGGAACCACTAAACTATGGAAAGTAATTTTTACACATAGGGTCAGCGATCAGGAACCGAGAAAGGACCACTACACTATGTAAAATGGAAGTTTACTCACCTGGTAAAGGTGATTATAGGAGCACCTTCTTACAGCACTCCGAGTCTCCACCCATGGGTAATTCCGGCACTTCCTCTCAGGCTGATGCACAAAAGAATTCATAAGAATCGAAATCTGATCCCTTATCCCTGCTTCCGTCTCCTCCCCTGTCTTACCCAGACTCCTCAGTACGATATCTTCCTGAGCTCTTAGAACCTTCTGAAATTAAAAATTAACAGTAAACACGGCCCCGTGGTCTCCCAGAGGGAGACCACCTGATAGAATGAGACAAACAGACACGTTGTGAAGTTGTGCAAGGTGTTCATTCTTTACTCTATATTGTTTCGTTGGCTCACAAGGTACAATAATGAAGCTGTTATGTCTATGCTACTTTTCATAATGTACAAATTAGTAATCAGTATACTGTTTTAACAGCATCATTAAAGAGTGTACCCATGAAATGCTTTCAGGCAGTTATTCATTTTGTTATACCGTGTGTTCCTCCTCATTGGGTGGGCTATGGAGTGCTGTAAGAAGGTGCTCCTATAATCACCTTTACCAGGTGAGTAAACTTCCATTATCTATCGCACCTTCTTACAGCACTCCGAGTCTCCACCCATGGGTGATTATATAGCAGTATTGGAAGAGACTTGGGAGGGAGGAGGAACCTGACTGGAAGCTGTGTGGATAACTTTTCAGCCAAAATCTGAATTGCATGTCAATCCTGTATCCAATCTGAAGTGCTTGGTAAAGGTATGGGGGGATGACCAAGTAGCCGCCTGGCAGATTTCTCTCACTTATACTAGGCTTCTTTCTGCCCAGGACGTGGCTATTGCTCTCGTAGAGTGGGCCTTGATAACTTGAGGTGGGTCGGCCGCCCTTGCCTTGTAGGCTTGGGAGATGGCGTCTCACAGCCATCTGGTGACCGTAGACCTGGAGGCTGGGTGGTCCCTCTTTTGTCCTTGATGAAGGATGAACAGTCTGTCTGACTGGCTGGAAGGGTTCTGTCCTGTCCAAGTAGATGCGTAGGGCTCTAGCCGGGTCTAGGCAGAGAAGGTTGTCCCTGTTGGGGTCCTGGTCAGTTGGGCAAATGGCTGGGACTGTAATTTCTTGACCAGTGTGAAAAGCCGTTGCCACCTTCGGGATGAAGGACGGTATAGTTCTTAAGACCACTCTATCTGGGAAGAACGTGAGAAAGGGTTCTCGGCAGGATAAGGCCTGTATCTCACTGGTTCTCCTAGCTGAACATACCGCTACCAGAAAGACTGTCTTCATGGTGAGATACGTTAGGGAATTTGAAATTAGGGGTTCGAAGGGATCCTCAGTTAAGGCATCTAATACTAGGTTGAGCTGCCAAGGGGCAGAAACGGGTCTAGGGGAGTAGGTGATGTTGGCGGCTGCTCTTAGGAAGGCCTGCACCAGTGGGTGAGCCCCCGGCAGATGTCCATCTGATTTCCCCCGAATTGCCCCTATGGAGGCTGTTTGGACTCTTAACGATGCTGCTGTTAATCCCTTGTCAAGACCATGTTGCAAAAATTCTAACACCTGTAAAATATTACATGTTGAAGCCTCAAGTTGTCTAGCTTTACACCAATAAACAAATGCCCCCCAGTGTCTGTTATATGTTCTGTTGGTAGAGTGTCTTCTGGCCTGTAGTAAAGTATCTGCTACTTTGGCTGACACCCCTAGATTTAGCAATCTGACCCTCTGAGTGGCCATGCCATCAGTTTCAGAGGTCGTGGGTCCTCGTGCCAGATTGGTCCCTGCTTGAGCAAAGTCTGGTATGGGGTGAGTCTCATGGGCTTGTCCATTAGCATATTTTTGATGAGGGCATACCACGTTCATCGTGGCCAGTCCGGGGCAATTAGGATCACTGTTGTGCCTGTGTCCCTGATCTTCTGTAGGATCGCAGGTATCATTGGTATTGGGGGAATACATATGCTATGTGGAATCTCCATGGGGTTGAGAGGACGTCTACCCCCATTGCATTTTTGTCCTTGTACCTGGATATGTATACTGGTAGTTGAGTGTTCATTGCTGAGGCCATGAGATCTACTTGGAATGGGCCCCATTCCTGTTGAAGTTTTCGGAATATGGCTGGGTTGAGCTGCCATTCTCCCTGTTGCAGGGTTTTTCTGCTTAGCCAGTCTGCTCTTGTGTTTTGTACGCCTGCTAGGTGTACTGCTGTGATGCTGCAGAGTGTCTCTCTGCCCAGCGCATGAGTGCTTCTGACTCCCTGGCCATGGCTCTGCTTTTTGTCCCTCCCTGTTTGTTTATGTAGGACATTGCTACCCTGCTGTCTGTTCACACCTTTACGTGTTGTCCTGTTACTAGAGGTCTGAAATGTTGTAGCGCCAGCCGGATTGGTCTGGTCTCCAGAATATTGATTGGTAACGTGGTTTCTGGTTCTGTCCACCTTCCTTGGATTGACTTCCTGTCCAGTACAGCACCCTATCCTTGCAGGCTTGCATCTGTTTCTATGATTCTGGTTGCTGTTCTGTCTAAGCTCGCTCCTTGGTTTAGATGTTGTAGATTTTTCCACCATCTCAAGGATCTTTGTACTGGCGTAGGTATGATCACCCTTTGACTGTAATTTTGTAGGTTGTAGTTCCACTTGTCTAGAAGTAGGCATTGCAGTTGCCTCATGTGGGCTCTGGCCCAGTCGTGTAGGTCTATGCAGGCTGCCATGAGACCCAACAACTGCATGAGGTGCCATAGGGTTGTCGATTTGCAGTGCAGTATTTGTCTGCACTGGGTCACTAACGTGTTGATGCACATCTCCGAGGGTTTGACTGTCCCAGTAACTGTGTTGAACACCGCACCCAAGTGTTCGAGAGTTGTGGTCGGTATCAGATGGCTTTTTAAGGTGTTGACTATCCAACCATATTGGGAGAGTAGTTGCAGCGCTTTACGAGTTGCTGAGTTGGATTCCTCTTGCATTCTTGCCCGAATTAGCCAGTTGTCCAGGTAAGGTATTACATGGACTCCCTCCATTCGGAGTTTGGCTGCTAATGGAGCCATGACCTTGGTGAACACTCGGGGTGCTGATGCCAGACCGAATAGTAGGCATTGGTATTGAAAATGGTATCCCAGGATGCTGAACTTGAAGAATTTCTGATGGGATGGTCTTATTGGGATGTGGAGGTATGCGTCCTTCATGTCTATGGATGTTAGGAGATCCCCTTTGCGGATAGCCGCAATGGTGGACCTTAGGGTCTCCATCTTGAACCTTTGGTATTTCACGAACTTGTTCACAAATTTGAGGTCCAGTATTGGGCGTAGGTCCCCTGTATTTTTTGGTACCAAAAAGAATACTGAGTAGATGCCTGAGTATCTTTCGTGGTTGGGTACTGGTTTGATGGCTTTGCTGCTGAGCAGTTGTCTTAGTATTGCTCTGACCTGGGATGGTGCTATCTTCTCTTTGGACACGTGAGATTGAAGGAATCTGTCGTGTCTTGGTACAGAGTTGAATTCAATGGTGTAGCCGTGTTGTACTATTTCTGTGACCCACTGGTCCCTGACTGTGTTGGCCCAGGCTGTGGAGAATAGTTGTAATCTGCCCCCCACTGCGTTTGCATTGTCCTGGGCCTGTGAATTCTCATTGTCGAAAGCCTCTGTTCTGTCTGTTGGGTTTGTAGCCTTGTTTGGAATTGAAGTGGCTACAGCGGTCTCGGTTTGAATAAATTGTGACTTTTGGTTGAAGAAGTTCGTCTTGAACCGAATGCACGCCTATCTTGTCCTTGGTACCGGGGCCCTTTTTCCTCTGTGAGAATAGGGACGAAATATATGTTGTTCCGAAAAGGAGGGCAGATACTCTGCCCCTTAGTTGTCCTTATCTTCTCCCTTCTTTATTGTGAATTCTTCAATACCTGGTCCGAAAACCCTGTCCCCTGAGAATTGGAGCTTCATTAGTCGGGCTTTTGATTCTTGGTCCGCGTTCCACAGTTTGAGCCAGATTAATCTCCTGGCTCTGTTTACTGAAGCTGCCGATCTCGATGCCATTTTAAAGGTGTCAATGGTGGCATCTGCCATGTACTTAATGGCTTGGATAGCGTAATCCATGGTAGATCCATGTGCGCTTGATTCCGGAATGTCTGGGCGAACTGCTTCCAGCCATCTAAGGACCACTCTGGAGGAATAAGTGGCTGCCAAGGAAGCTCGCATGTTCATGGTCAGCATGTCATGAACTTTCCGGACTATATCATCCACCTTCCTGTCCATGGGGTCTCTCAAGGCAGAAGCTGATTCGGAAGGGAGTACAGTCTTGTTGCTCAGGGCAGAGACCTCGGGGTCGACTTTTGGGGCGGAAGCCCAAGACTTCTCTTTCTCCTGTGCTAGTGGATATCTTTTCTCAAAAGTCCCTTTTTCCCTTGTCTTTATTGGGTCTGCAGCCTCCCATTCCCTAGCCAGGATACTATCCAGGGCTGGGCAAAATGGAAAGAAGGTGGTGGAGCGTTTCCTGTCCCGTACTAAGGGGTCCAGTCTATTCTCTGGCTCCTGTACGGGTTTGTTGATTCGTAGTGTTTTGCACACTACCCTAATGATCTCATGGATGGAGTCGAAGGGGCATAGCCTGGTGGCCATGTCTTCTTCGGGCTCCTCCTCCTCCTCCTCTGGCTCCTTGTCCCCCGAGTCTAGAGACTAAGACCCATCTGTGTTTGGAAGAGGGGGACCCCTATGATGTTTTGGTGGAGGGGGTTTCTCAGGAGACCTGGGTCATTTGTCTGCTCCCAAGGCATCCATTTTGTCCAAAAGCTTTTGGAACAGCTGGACTACCACACTCTGAGAAGATGTGGAAGCACTGTCCTGTAAAATGTCTTCCTCTGTGGGCCCCGAATTTGGATTGAATATAACTGGGTCTGCGTCGACCATGCATAGGGAACATAGGTCTCCCTGGTCGGAGGTTAAAAGAATGTGGGGGCATTTTCTGCAAATCCTTCTTGAAGACATGTTATCTCCTCTGAAAAACACAATGTGATAGGGAGGAGATATAATGGATGGTCAGCATCGTAATGAAAACATTATTTTTACAAAAACTGTTTAAATACGGTGCCTGTAGAGTTCAGAAGCTGGATCCTAAATTGGATCAGCTTTTGAAATTTGGCTAGTTAAAGGAAATGAGCAGGGGCTAGTTAGTTACTGGGCTCCAACACAGACTGTCTGTCTGCAACCAACAGAAAACCTTTAGCTGCTCAAAAGAGACCCTTTGTAATATAGTGGGACATTTCCCTTTTAAATCGTCACAAAAAACCATTGCCCCTTTAAATTTCTTTCTGAACTCTGCTTTGAGGTCTGCATTGCCCCTTTAAATAAACGATGCCTTGCGCCGCCATTTTGGTGGAGGTGGAGAAGGTACAGGTTGCCGCCATCTTAGCTAGGGGAAAACAAGAGAGGGGATAGGGCCGCGTGGTCTCGCGAGAGCGAGGGCCCGCGAGACCAGGGAGGAGAGAAGAAACATGGTCTCTCACAGGGTCTGCCAAACGCCATGCGGTAGGGACTGGCAGCCGGCAGTTGTGAAAGGGAACAAGGCAAAAGGCCTCCAAACTGCACCAGAGCGAGAACAAGGGACAGGTATGCAGACTAAGGCAGGCGCTTGATTTTCTGTGGACTCGTGCTCGCGGTTGAACAAGGTGAACTGCGAGGTGAGCCTGGGGCATTTTCAACTTTAAATACTTAGCGTTTAGTGGCCCATACTAGCCTCTGCACCCCGGCTGAACAAGGTAAATCAGGGGGAGGCTAAGTGTAGGATAGCCCTTTCCTCAGCAGAACGAGGTGTACTGAGGAAGGGAAGGGCAGCAAAAACAAACAATCCTTTGGGCTCAGCTCTGCATCAATGGGGCATGCTTTGCAAAATACACATCTGCTCAAAATTGAATAAACAAACTGTCCTGATGCCTCAATTGGCTAAGCTTAATATTCTATATTACAAGATCGTTTTCCTGAAATTAGGAGTTATGAAAAAATAATCTTACCTTAATTGGCACAGAGCCAAAAATCTGTGACCAGCCTGGAGTGATGCACAAAAGAAAACTGAGGAGTCTGGGAAAGACAGGGGAGGAGACGGAAGCAGGGATAAGGGATCAGATTTTGATTCTTACAAATTCTTTTGTGCATCAGCCTGAGAGGAAGCGGCGGAATTACCCATGGGTGGAGACTTGGAGTGCTGTAAGAAGGTGCGATAGATAATAGTTTTTACACATAGGGTTGGTGATCAGGAACAGGGGAGGGAGGCCGCAGTACCTCCACCAACCACTAGGGTTGTACGGATTACCACCAGGTTTTGTTCTGCAGTAATTTCTTCACACAGGGACCTTTGCAAAAGGTCCTTGTGTGGAGCAAAAACTTGTGAATTGCACTGTGGGGATATGCAAGTTCCCTTCCCCTCATTTGCATTTCAACTTCCCTCCCAACTTTGCCCGGGTGCAAATCCAGTTTGCATGGGCAAACTAAGCTTAGTGAATACCAACTCTGGGCAAAACCCAGTTTGCCGGGGGCAATCTGGTTTTGCTCCAGGGCAAGGTTTTGTGAATCTGGCCCAATCTGTATAAAAGGTTTTACTAAGGATGTTCTGATCTCGTGCCCAAAGCCTCCAACCATGGATTAATTCCACAGTAGACCCATCCTTTCTCATGGCTTAATCCTTACATGGACTGTACCTTTACTTGTTTTCTTTTTCTTTATATTTGTTTCAGCTTCCCAAAACACGAAATGGCAAAAATAAACTAAATAAATAAAAAAATAATAATATACCTGATATGGGTTTTAAAGAAAATTTTCAAGCTGTCATGCTGTGAATATGCTTCATGTGAATCCTATCGAACACTGTATGCAATGTAAAAAAACACAATATGAATGTCAGTCAATGTTTTCATATTTTCTTAAGAAAACATGACATAAAATATAATACAATCTCATTCAAAAAAAAAAAAAAAGGATGTTCTGATCTCATACTGCAGTTTGTGTTCTGTGTTAAACAATCCACCATCTTTGCAATGACTCAAGGTTATAATGCCAGAAAGAGCAAGAACTGTGGACAATCTAATGACATTCTATTTTTAGGGCTGCAGTGGGTGGAATCCTACAGATCACCTGCTATCACAAAAAGATTCAGAGCATTCTTTTAAATGAACAACATGTTACACAACAGTCATCTCCACATCTGTGAAGCACTCTACTAATTGTCCCTGGATCCCCACCCAGGAATAATTTAGGCCACTCACTTTTCAGTTTGGATGCTCGCTGGCAGAATTTATTAAAGACACATTGCTCATTACATGTACATCCCACAGTCATGCCCAACAATAATTATTTACATTTACATAACAGTCAAACTATCCTTTCTAGGACATAACAGTCCTGTCTTCCCTCTGGTGGTTCTTCGTCAGGTAGTCTTCTTCCTCCAATTATCTTCTTGGGGTCCAGACCCCATGATCCAGCCCCATGCTCATCACCATGAACTGGGTATCACCTTACCGGACCACTCCCTCCCACCAGGTGTGGACCAATTTATCCACCCCCTAGCTCTATGTTCCTCCCTCCCCTCCCAGTTACTCCCACTCCTGGGTTCCTTTGTCTCCAGCCCACGGTACCTACCCACCTCCCCGCCTGCCCCCTTTCCCCCTTTGCTCTGAAAGACCTTCTCTCCACTTTTCTTCCCTCTTCCTCCAGCAGGACACCACCTAGTCCCCTGGACCACTGGCCACCCTTCTGTGGCTCCCTTGCCCATGCTGGGCCCTCCAGGCCACCACCATCTTGGTGCCTGCCTCTCCAGTGCATCTCTCCATCTTATACTCCCTCCTATTTACTTACAGGCAGGGTGGGTAGTGAATATTACAGCAAAAAGAGGGCTTGCTGCCAGCTAGCCTGCCCTTAAATACTCCGCATAGCCTCTCCTTTGACCCCTTCCCCTAGCCAATGCCCAGTGAGCCCCTTGGCTGGACATATGACCCAACCTTGGACATCATCCCCCCACCCCTTCCCTGCAGCCCTCTCTTTCCCTGTATTACTGGCTGCATCCCAGGATAACCCTGCTTGCCTTTTTTTGGCAAGCTTAATTGTCCCTGGATCCCCACCCAGGAGTAATTCAGGCCACTCACTTTTCAGTTTGGATGCTCGCTGGCAGAATTTATTAATAGCACATTGTTCATTACATGTACATCCCACAGTCATGCCCAACAATAATTATTTACATTTACATAACAGTCAAAATATCCCTTCTAGGACATGACAGTCCTGTCTTCCCTCTGGTGGTTCTTCATCAGGTAGTCTTCCTTCTCCGATTATCTTCTCGGGGTCCGGACCCCATGATCTGGCCCCCCATGTTCATCACCATGAACCGGGTACTACCTTACCTGGACCACTCCCCCCTCCCACCAGGTGTGGACCCATTGATCCACCCCCTAGCTCTATGACCCTCCCCCCTCCCCTGTTAATCGCACGCCTGGGTTTCTTTGACCCCAGCCTGTGGTACCTACCCTCCTCCCCCTCTGCCTTCT
Organism: Neoceratodus forsteri; assembly: GCA_016271365.2. Taxonomy (NCBI): domain Eukaryota; kingdom Metazoa; phylum Chordata; order Ceratodontiformes; family Ceratodontidae; genus Neoceratodus; species Neoceratodus forsteri. The sequence goes on along the minus strand of CM057450.1, from coordinate 820,414,608 downwards.
CCCCTTTCCTCCTTTGCTCCCAAAGACCTTCCACTGACCCATCTCAGCATTGCAATGGAAGATGGAGCTCCCGCCTGAGGGTTAGCCTTTAGGTCCCTTCTTATTGATCTCACTCACTAATTCCCCAAAAGGCTGGAGGAATAATCCCATGCTGAATTCAGTCAGGAGCACCCCATCTACCCTGTACACTCCCTCCTGATTGCATGAGATATCCTTGTGTTATATATGTACCCCGTCCATCTCGACCACTGCCCTGGCTACCTTTCTGTTCAGGTACTTATGCACCTCCTCTATCATCTTCCCTCCTTTCATTCCTCTCCATACCCTCCTGGATTTGACCTCGTACCAGCCGATCACCACCCTCTGCCACCAGCCCTTTGTTTTTTCCAGGTCTGATAGAATGTCCCATAACAGGGACCCCCAGGGCACTGTCCCCAGGTCATTAGCGCCTAGGTGGATAAAGACACCATCTGGTGCTACCCACCGTACCTGGAGATCTTACAACATTGGTAGCAGCTGTGGTCAGCGGATGCCTCTCAGGCACCTCTAACGCACCTTGGTGTGCTCTGTTCCTGGGCACAACTGTGTCCCTATCCTTTTAGGGGCTGCAAACCTCTCCACCCAGTAGATAAAGGAGTGCCCCAAAATCCAAATCTGTCTCTTGTAGCCTGCTGTGGGAAGAGAAAAGGGGGATATGAGTTAACCATTGTCAGCACCGTACATAACTCCTATAATAGTTCAATGCCCATCTACCCACCCTCTTGACCTCCTTCTCCCTGCCCCTGAAGCAGCTGCCTCTGATGCTGCTCCAATCAGAAAGGAGTATGGGGCAAACTTCCTGGGGTTCTCCCCTATGAATGCTACTGTGTTCTTCAGCACCACCCCGACCTGGAAACCTAGTCACCATGGAGCCATCCTCATGTATGAACCAGACCCCTGGCTGCCAGCCCCTTACCTTCCCATATTCCATCATAGCTTGCACTGCACTGACTCCGGCCCTAGCCTGCTTGACCAGTTCCATGGTGGTGCCCTTACCATTCTGATCCATCTTAGACCTCCTGAACCAGATGGTCATCCTCTCCCCCTCCCACTTTATGTCCCCTTCCTGTAAACCCATGGCACCCACTCCTTTATTGGGTGTCACTATCTCTCCAACCCAGAAGGCCCCTTTCACCATTACTGTGAAAATCACCTGGAACAGGTGAGCCTCCTTCATGGAGCTGCACACATGGTCCAAAGCCAGCACCACTCTCGTGAGTAGAGTGCCCATTAATGGCTGTCTTCCATCCTGCCCTGCCACTTGTCCCCTCTTCCATCCCGCAATCATCCACTTGATGACCCTACCAACCACGGCATCCTCCCAGCCACATTCCTGGCAGGCCCAGCTGATCCCTGCCAACTTGACCCCCATGGAGGTGTGAGCTGTCCCACCCTTCCATTTACCCACTATGTACAGCATAATCTGGTCCTCGTGAACTGGCACCTCAGTATTCCAACCCCTCTCTGCCCAAAATGCCTGAAAGCTTGCCCAGGCACCCTTGTAGGCCTTCAGTGTGTTCGTCTACCATGACTCTTGGTACAAAGCCCTGGCCATCACCCTCCAATCTCCCACATCCAGACTGTGACCCTGGTCTGGGTGGGTGCTGCCTATGGTGCCAACTCCCAAAACTGATCCATCTATAAAAGAGAAAGACATTCAGCCACCTCGTTCTGTGTCCCTTCAATATGATGTGTCCTAAATGACACGTTCAACTGTAGTCCCAGCAGCACCACCATACATCTTAGAATCTGCCCCACCACTTCTGTGCATTTGCTCTGCCTATTGATTAACTCCACTACTCCCTTATTGTCACACCAGAATATGATGTGCCATCCCACCATCCTTTCACCCCATAGTTCCAAGGCCACCCATATCAAGAAGATCTTGAGGAATGTGATGTCCTTCATCCACCGTCAGCCATGCCATTTGGCTGGCCATGCCTCTGTGATCCAATCCCCTAGGAAATATGACCCCATCCCTAGGCCACCCGCTGTATCCTTATACAGCTCCATGCCTGTGCTATGTGCCCATTCCTCCTGCCAAAATGTCACCCCGTTATATGACTCCAGAAAAAACTCCCAGACCCACAGGTCATCCTTTATCCCTCTGTTTATTTTCACCTAATGATGGGTCTGTCTTGCCTTCCCCATGACCCTCCCCAGTCTCCTCATAAATGCTCTGCCCGGGCTTATGGCCTTGCAGGCAAAATTAAGGTTCCCCCAATAGTTGCTGAACCTTTACCAGCGGCACCCTCCTCCACCCACCCACTATCACGAGCAGACCCGGTAATGCTACCTTGTCCCCTGGTAGCCAGAAACACTCCCCTTCAGTGTCCACCTTAATCCCTAGAAATTCCAATGTCTGCACCAGGACCTCAGTTTTCCCAACTGCCAGCGGGATCCCTATCATGCCGCACATGTTCTGGAAATCCTGGAGCATCCCTTGGGTCTCCCCCTGGCTGGCATCAATAAGCAGGAAGTCATCCAGGTAATGGACCACCATCCTGTGGCAGTACTGCTCCCCAAACACCCATTGTACCCATGAACTAAACACCTCAAAAGAGGAACATGCTACCGAACATCCCTTGGGCATTGCCTTGTCAAAATACAGCCCACCCTCAAACTGAAAACCAAGCAGGTCCCAGTCTGCGGGGTGAACTGGTAGCAGGCGGAAAGTGGATTCTATCTCTGTCTTTGCCAACTACGCCCCTTCCACTGCTCTGATCAGTTCTGCTGCCTGGTCCAGAGATGTACACGAGACCCTGCTCAGTGCTTTCGAGATTCCCTCTTTTACCAACCCTCCCTCGGGGTAGGACAGGTGGTGTATGAGCCGGAACTCACCCTCCAGTTTCTTTGGCACCACCCCCAGTGGTGATATTCGAAAATGCTCGTGGGGGGGCCGAGCAATGGCCCCGCTACCCTACCCGCCCTGACTTCCTTCCAGATTTTTTCCCACACCATGCTCTCATGGACCCTAGGTTCTTTGCCCGCATCCCCACCCATGCCCCATCAAACCTAGTGAAAACCCGTATTTAAAACCCGATCTCAGAAAATCTGCCCCTCGCTTGTCTGGGTAGCCCGTCGTCCAATGCTCTACTATCTTCCACCTGATGGGGGTGTGGGCAAGCACGTACCTACACTTCCCTTCACTGATTCCTGCCCTAATTCCAACCATAGCTGGCTCTGTGACCTCCTCTCCCGAGCTGCCACATACCCCGTCCCCTCCTCCCCGCCCTCCCCAAAAGGGCTGCTCCTGGGCCTGGCAGCCAGGGGCTCCCCCTCTTTCATTCCCTCGTCTACAGTTCATTGCTGGGTGTGACCCCATACAGCATGAGCACACATGTCTAAACTTGCAGGTAGGCCATTTACACGCCATCCGGTTAAACACCCAGCATGCCTTAGCCTCCTTGGCCAGTGCCATCCTCTTCCCCTGCTCCCCCCGATCCCCCCGTTGGACCTGAAAGAGTCCTCACCAATTCTGCATGAGTGCAGTCCCACTGCAGGTCACCCTTCATTGCCATCGTCCTCCAGAAAGCCTCATCATACCTAAACCAACCAATCCCCAGCTTCGCCTTGTATGCGTCCCTGATGATAGCCATATAAGTCAACAAGGGAATTGCCAGCTCTGGCTGCTTCTCCAGCACCAGTGCACTATAGATCAGGAACCCCGCCTGCCACATATCAATGTTCTTGCACTTAAATCTGGCTTCTTCTGCTTTATGCCCCACCACTGCCAAAGCCACAGCCATCTCCGATTTTCCCACTGACTCCTTTGCTCATACTTCTTGGCAGTCTCCTCATCTATTAGCCTGAAAATATCCACATACTCCCCCTTCCAAATTTTTTCTTTTTTTGCCGTTGGTACATGGTCACCCAGTGTGAAACCCAACAGGTCATCATATAGCTTCTTGGCCCCTCTCGCAGCTCCTGCCTCTCCTTACCCTTGGTTGCCTTTTTCCTTTATGGCTTTCAGACCCTGCTCCATCTTTGAGCCCCCTTCCTCCCCCATATCCCCCAGTAAACCCTCAATATACTCCTTCAAATCTGCCTCATTAGACATATCAGTGTCCTCCGTACCCCTATCTGGCTGTGGCCCTGCTGGGACCTGTATGAGCTCCGCCGGAGGGCTGGGTGTCACCCTCCTCAGCCTCTTGTTCCCCATCCCAGGCCACTCCTCTCGATCCTTCTCTTCTTCCAGGTCTCCTCCTCTTCCGCTTCCCTTTTCTTTGCCATCTCCATCAACTATGTCATCTGGGTCATTAGCTTTGCTGCTTCAGCCATCATGGTGGTGCTGGATTTTGGAGCCTTCTTGGGTGCCATCTCTATTGTTGTGTTCCAAGCTACAACAAAAAACGCATGATCATACCAGCGAAAATACCTAGTTGCACCAGCAGGTCCCTGTTCACCATACCATTGTCCCCCCCTTTTCACCCCCTCCCCGCCCTGCCTATATCTGCTGAGGCTCCACCCTGCCCCCCTTTCCACTGTTCTATTGTGGTTTGTCTTTACCCTTATTCTTCTTTTATCTCCTGTTTTGGTTCTTCAAGGAGGGCCCCCTGCCCGTCTCACCTCCTTTCCTTTCAGAAGCACTCATTTTATTGTCCTTATGGCCCACCATGCTACTGGCCCCCTGTACTGGCCACTTGTCCTCAAAGTACCCCTCTGTGCCATCCTTCACCTGCCCTGTCTGGGGGGGAGGTTGCCCAGTGATAGTGGCCCAAAATCTCTGGGTGGCTGGCCCACCAGGCTCATGCGGCTGTGTCCTGCTCCATATTCCTCCTACCGCCCTGCAAATTTGGCATGCCTGCCTGAGGCTGAAAGCCCTGGACTGCCCCTCCTTGCCAACCTGTGAAAGTCTGTAAAAGGAAGAACCCCCATTTGGGTCTTCACTGCTGCCTCGCCATGCCTGTTGGCAGTCTATCCACATCGTGGTTCCCCGGCTCCTTCAAGCCCATGTGTCTGGGCCCAAATAGGCCTCCTGTGTACCATCTTCCCCCCTTTGAGTGATCATTTTCCACCCTGTCTCACCACTCACCCTGAGCCGCCTACCATGCCAACGGTCTGTCATCCAGCCCTTCCCTACGGCTACCCAGGCCTTCTACCTGTGCCCCAGGCAAGCCCCATGTCAACAATGAGGTTGTGCTTTCAGGCCTCCACAATGCCTGTCTCTCCATGAGCAGAATCCTGGAGCCCTCCATGCTGGCCCTTCCTGCCATGTGGCACCCCTGACCATCCACTCACCTCTCTGCTTTACCACCAATGTGTCCATTTTTGTTTTGTTGGGGGACAGCTGCATGCCCATCGTGGTACTCCCCATGCTTGCCCTTTACCCGCCCACCTTTTTCCTGCACCCGTGCCTTCTCTCCTTTGGACCGGCTGCTCGCTGTTTCCTCTGTTCCCTCCGGTCACTCCTCCCGTGTTCCTCTGCCTTCACAATCTTCGCAAACCATCCTCCTCACTGTTCCTGCCCCTTTGTAAGCCCTAGGCCTGTACTAATGCTCAGACGTCCCACTCTTTTTACCCATTTAAAATGGGCCCCTTGCCTCATCTTGTATTGTAGCCCTCTGCTATCAGCTGGCCCCCTGTAACCTGATAAAGTGAAGCACCGGCATTTCGTCACCTTATGTGCCACTCATTCCCCTGAGGTGGCCCCCCAATGAAGTACACCCAACTTCTTTAACAATTCATTTGGATTCGACTCTAACAGCCATATTTCTTACAACCAGCGATGGCACTGCCTGGTGTAATCGCAAATGAATTACCACCACACACTTCCTCCCATTTCATTCGGATTCGACACTAGCAACACATCTTTCTTTATGCAGCCCAGTGTAACATAAAGTGAATTATAACCATCAAATTTTTTCAGAATCAATTCTAGTAGACTTACTCTCTATGGACATGTCCCGTGCAACCTTGAACAAATTATAACAAAAATGTCCTCACATTTCATTCGGATTTGACTCTAGAAGCATGTATTTTCCTGTGCTGCCACCGGAGTGCAGCCCAGAGTAACATAAAGAGAGTTACGACCTGCCTTCCCTTCACATTTTTCAGATTCGACTCTAGCAGACTCATACTGTATGTGCAGCCACTGCAGCGCAGAGCTCACCCGCAATCTGGCCCTATCACCACAAAAACTCTTATGCGGCCTACCTACACTGCATCCTTGTCACCAGCGCATGCATACCCACCCTGTGAGAAAACTAGGCCCTAACCCAGCCGAGTGACCCCAGGTAGTCCACTCTACCCCAACAAAACAACAACGCTAACGTGCTTGTCTGCCCCAGGGCCTACTACGCCCAATCCTTCGTGCTGCCTTACCTTCTGCCAAGTGAATGTGCTGTACTGGAATATTACAGCAAACAGAGGGTTTGCTGCCAGCTAGCCTGTCCTTAAATACTGCACATAGTCCCTCCTTTGACCCCTCCCCCAAAGCCAATGCCCAGTGAGCCCCTTGCCTGGTCATATGACCCAACCTGTGATGTCATCCCCACACCCCTTCCCTGCAGCCCCCCTTCCCTGCATTCCTGGCTGCATCCCAGGACAACCCTGCTTGCCTTTTATTGGCAAGCCTAATTATCTCCAGTGGGAGGAGCACTGCACTATTTTTACAGTGTTGGCTGTCACAGGGGAACACGGCACACTATGCCATATCCAAGATGTCTGCCAACCTGTATCGCACATGTACGACTACTAGCGCATGCACAGAGGTGCTCAGCAGCTATCTTGGTCATGGTGGATCTTGTCATGTTCCACTGTGACTGCCCCAAAAAATAGTTTTAATTTATAGCTGTCAAGCCACCCAACTCTCCCTCTCAGTACACACCACCCTACCCCAACCCCAAAAACATATGAGTGACACTGGGGATTCCCAATCAACCAGTGTCAGGATCAGGCATCCTCTTTTTTTAAATTAAAGATATCCCCCAGCTGATCCTTCTTCTTTGCACTCACCACCCCACCCCCCCCCCAGAAATATACAAGTGCTACTGGGGATGCCTAGTCCCTAGTGTTGGGAAACATACTAGTGACACTGGATGTGCCCAATCCCCCACTGTCAAGATAAGCATTTTGACTTTTTTTAATTAATTATATCCCCCCACTCAACCCTTTTTCTCAGAACCCACATCCCAATTCCCCCTCAAAAAACATAATAGTTACACTGGGGGTGATGCCCAATCCCCCAGTGCAGGAATCCTGGTTCTTTTTTTTTAAACATGTAAAAGGAAAACCATCCCTCAATGTCTTTTGTGCCATTACCATCCCCACCTGACCTTCCCACTCAGCTCCCCACCACTCTGCACCCCCTCATGCCCTTACTTACCCATCAGGGGTCCAATGCTGTAATAACCTATGGACTGCAAACATGTCTTTACTCTTCAAAGCCAGACCATGAACTGAAGAAACAGGTATGTGGTTTAATGTATTTCAATAGGGGTTTGAACTTAGTGGCATAACTTAGGCATTTGAGCATATTTTTGGCACAAATTTTCAACATGCCTTCTTTGGGACCCTACCTTATGAGCAATTTAACTTTCACTAGACAGATCTGCCTGGAAATGTGATTTGCAGTCCCTGTGTGAAATCACCTTTTGGGCAGGAGTTGAAAATGTTCTCTGCACTTCTTCATGAGGTGGTGTCACAAGAAGCCTATGTTTAAAATTTGGGCCACAAATATTAAAAAACAACAAAGTTATGAGCCTACATTAAATTTTGCGAATGCAGATTCATAACTTTGGTAATTTTCAATATTTTCCCCTAAATTCACAACATAGCCATATCTTTATAGCACCACATGAGTGTGACAGCTGTCATTTTTCAAATCCTGGCCAAAATATATATTTTTTTTTATCCCAAAAGGTGATTTTGCAGTCCCTGTGTGCAATCACTGCAAGATCTTATCATAATTACTGAGTCGTGGTTAAAAACGACGAACACTGATCAACAAATATCACTGCAGGGCTACAATTTATTTAGAGCAGATAGAGAGTCTAGAGGTGGGGGTGTGGTTATCTACACCAAATCTAAGTATGTGGTCACCAATATTAGTTGCAAATCTCTAGCCAAGGAATTTGAGTTAGTTTCCCTGAGCCTTCATCTCCCCTCCTTGGAATGTATCACTATCCTAGGTGGCTATAGACCCCCATCTGGTGGTGATGAAGTCCTTAATCTTTTGAAATCCATGTTCGTAGATGCAAAAACTGAAACAATATTTCTAGGAGATCTAAATATGGACTGGCTGTCACCTAAATCACACGGCCTCAAATCCTTTGTGACGAGCTAGGTCTTGGGCAATTAGTCAGTGAAGCTACTAGGAACAACACTCTAAATACTGCCAACAGTTCCATTCTAGATGTGGTACTAACCACCCATCCACACAAATATCTCATTCGGCAGTGTTTCACAGCGACACTAAGCGATCATGGAATTAGTTGCTTACTTAAGATCTCAAATTAAAATCGACGCATCCCATCTTTATAACAAAAAGATCCTTTCGCAAATTCAGTGCAGTAAACTTCCTATCTGACCTGAGCATGATCAGATGGCAAGATCTTTACCTAGCCAAAGATGTCAGCTTGCATCCTTAATGACAAACTCACTACAATAATAAATAAGCATGCCTCTTTCATCAAAGTAAGGGTACGGAACAATTCCAACTCCTGGTTCACCTCGGATCTCAAGGCAGCCCTTATAGCGCGAGATAAGCTCTGGGCTAAAGCTAGAGATTCCAAAGAATCTTCAGATTGGCAGGCCTTTAGAACAGCCAGGAATGACTGTGTGAAAAAACTTTGCGCTGCTAAAGCTAACTATTATATTTCTACCCTCGAACAAGCTAAAGGTAACCCTCATAAAATATGGAAGACTATCAAAGCTATAGAAGGACTGTCCCAACAAAGATAGTTGCAAGTGGCAAAATTTTGGAAAACAAGTCCCTAATCCTGGAGGAACTTAACTCCCACTTTGCCACTGCTGGATTAGCTTTTGACTCGTCACCTTATGCTGGTGCTGCGGTGAGCCAGTATACCCCTCCCGCCACATCTAGTCCTGCACCCAGCCCCTTCCAACTGCGTGAGATAACTTACAAAGAAGTAGAAGATTCTCTTCTTAACTTAGACACCAAAAAAGTGCAGGGGACGATGGCTTGAACCCTTTTCCCTAAGGTCAGGCTACGCCCATCTCACTGCCCCAATTCTCCACATCTTCAATCTTTCCATTACATCTGCTACTGTGCCGTCCCATGAAATCAGCACATATCCTCCTCTTATTTAAATCTGGTGACCCATGCAATGTAAACAACTATAGGCCTATCTCCATATTGCCTATCCTTTCTAAAGTTCTCAAAAAACTGATCCATATTCAGTTAAAATCTCATTTCAAAACCTTCTATCTCATTAACCCAGCTCAATCTGGCTTCTGGGCTAATCATAGCACAATCACTGCACTAGCAAAAGTAACCAATGATTGGATCTCTGCTATAGATGCTAAGAAGGTAACTGGTGCAGTCTTTTTGGACCTCAGGAAAGCTTTTGATACTGTTGATCACAAACTATTAGTCAATTGCCTTGCAAAGTTGGATGCCACATACCATACCACCCAGTGGTTCTCTGGCTACCTAACTGGAAGATTCCAAAAAGTAAAGGCAGAAGGCTTTTTTTCTGCTGCCTTGCCAGTTGCAAGAGGAGTCCCCCAAGGATCCATCTTAGGCCCTATCTTGTTTTCTCTGTACATTAATGACTTAGATGCTAACATATTCACATCCAATATGCACTTTTTTGCAGATGATACTGTGTTGTATACTTCTGGCTCATCGTTATCTGAAGTCAAGGGAGTGCTTCAAGCAGACTTCGCATGAATTGAGTATAATCTAATAAAGGCAAAGCTTCTGCTCAATGCTAAGAAGACTAAAGCGATGATATTCTCCCACAGTGCTGTCACAGGCACCCCCAATACCCTTGCCCAAGACTTCATTGTCACCACGCTAAAGCAGCCTCTGGAAGTTGTAACCAAATTTAAATATCTAGGTATCTGGATCGACAATAAATTATCTTTCAGTGACCACGTCGAAGATGTCTCTAGAAGGTTAAAAGCAAGGTTAGGTTTCTTCTACAGAAATAGGCCCTTTTCCCTGAAACTCGAAACAAGCTTGTACAGGCCACTTTTCTCCCCTACTCGACTATGGCAATGTAATCTATTCCTCCACCACTCTTGCAAATCTAAGTAAACTGGACATCCTTTATCACCATGCTTACGGCTCATTACCAACTCCCTTACCGTCGCACCACTGTGACTTATATGCAGCTGTTGGTTAGACATCCCTTACTACTAGACGCCTGCCCATGCTGGGCTATGGACTCTTAAACTGCTCCTGCAGAAATTGCCAGCTATCTCTCTTCCTTATTAGTATCTCACATAGTGCATACTCGTTAAGAAAATCTGACTTTATTATGCTTGACATACCAAGGACACGGACTTCCTTTGGTAAACATGCTATTGCATGTGCCCTTCCCTCCATTTGGAACTAATTACAAACCGTATTGAAACTAACTAGCACAGTTCAATAAACATCTACAAATCGCTAAGTTCAGCCAAAATAAAAGACACCTGTAACTGTCATTAAGTCTCTTCCTTCCCCATGTGTGCCATATTTATCCACTGGTATTGATTTGTCATATTAACTGCTTTCCCTTCCCCTTCTACTCCTGGCTTTATCTATGCTTACACTTCATTGCTATGCTATCAAATCACTCCTCCCCCCCATATCAGTTGTAGACTGTTGTTTGTTCTAGCTGCCAAAATACTGTATATGTATTGCACACACCAGTCATCATGTTTTATTTATCAGTATGCAATCTGTAAGTCGCTTCCCTGTCTCATATCAATGTTTACCACCTGCGGTCACCCTATGTGGTACCTTTGTATGTATATCCAGCCTGTATCATGTAATGTGCATTTCATGTATATACTGTTATTACCTATCTGTGTTTGTACTTTAAGTGTTTATGTCACAGGACCTCCTTGTGAATGAGCTTGCTCAATGGAGTTTTTCTGCAATAAACTTGAACTTGAACTTGAACTTGAAATCAGCTTTTGGGCAGGAGCTGAACATTTTCTCTGCCCTTATTCTTGAAGTGGGGTCATAAGAAGGCTATGATAAAAAATGGTGTAAATATGTATATATATATATATATATATATATATATATATATATATATATGTATATAAAAACAATAAACAATAAATACTGTTTCCACCTTTGTTTATCTCTGAAATATTTGAAATAAAAAGTCACAAACCTGGAATATATTATATTGTACTTAAATATTGTACAAATCTACACAACCAGCTGTGACCTCCTCCTACAGGTTGTTAATGTTAGTGACAAAAACCTAGACAATAATGAACACCTACATATTGGCCCATCAAATCTATTAGAAAGGTTTTTTTATATTTCAATTGGGTTTATTCAAGTATTGGATGACCCAGCTGAACATTGACTCATCAAGACAAATGTTATGGTTTTCCTTGTCCATGTTTGCATTCTCATTTCCTCTTTATTTCTCACTCCTTTTATTTTGTAAAAGGTCAGTATAACATAAAACAAAGATTATTTCTCTTGGCTTCTAATAAGAAATCTCCTTCATCTCTATGCCATTTGAGAATGTGTGACAAGATAAGTGATTCCAGACCCTGATGGTGCACTCTGCAGGGGGGAGAGTGACAGGATCTAGTTCAGATTTCTTGCATCATGGAATTAAGTACATGAGCATGTACCAATGAAAGTATGACTTTTTGAGAAAAAAACTGTCAGGATGAATAAAACTAATATGCCATTTACCTGGCAAAGAAGATTTTAATGTTCACATTAGTTAACCCTTGCTCTTTCAGGCTTTATTTGTCAGTTCCACTGAGCAGGTAATGCTAAGTCTATTCATCTTGGATTGAAAATTAATTTACTTTCTTACATACTTTTAAGGGAAAATGAACACTGGCCTTACATTTTTAATATGCAGTTGAAGCAAAAAACATGGGTCTCGATTCACAAAGGTCAGTGCAACTGTGCCAATTGCCAGTGGGCCAGGGACCCTGTGCCCCATTCACTGTCAGTCAGGGTCCCAGTGGTTAAGTCCCACAGTTTGTGGCAAGCTTGGTCCCGCACAAAACAGATAGCTCATCTGGAAAATGTGCTACAAGCTGCGGGATGGCAATGTGGTTCACAATTAACACAGCTTAGAGTCAAGCCACACAAAAGCAAGGGTGTTGGACTTTAGGAGAGCTGACTTTGGCAAAATGGGAGTGCTTCAGAAAAGCACTAGCAAACAGGCAAGAAGGGAGGTGTGAAAGAACAATTTGGGGAAATCAAAACTGCCATCACAAAGGCAACAAGCCTTTGTGTAAAGCAAATCAACCAAACAAAATTAAGGAAAAAAACACTATGGTTCTCACAAGAGGTAGCAGGGAAGGTTAAGGAGAAGAGGGAAGCCTTCAGGAAATATAAGGAAACACAGAAGGAGCAGGAAAGAGAACTATATCAGTCAAAGCAGAAGGAAGCAGGGAAGGCAGTCAAAATAGCAAAGGCCCACACTGAGGAAAATATAGCCAACTCTGTTAAGAAGGGGGATAAAACCTTTTATATGTACATTAGGGAGTGAAGAAAGACCAAGGGAGGGATACTGAGGCTTAATAAAGGAGAGAGAATGTGGGCAGAGAGTGACAGTGAAAAAGCAGGGATACTAAACAAATACTTCTGCTCAGTATTCACAAAAGAAGAGGAGCAGGAGGTACCTAAACCAAACAATAGAAACACTTTGGATAGGGAATCGATACTAGTCCATTCACAGAAGAAAGAGTTCTGAAACAACTCTTAAAACTGAAGGTGGACAAAGCAATGGAGCCTGACTGGATTCACCCAAGAATTCTAAGATAACTAAGGGTAGAACTAGTGACACCACTGACACTGACTATCCTCTTTAACAAATCATGGGAGGATGCGGTGGTACCTGAGGACTGGAGGAGGGTGGATGTGATTTCACTTAACAAAAGTGTCAGTGGCTCAGTAGGTAGCACACTCGCCTCTGAAGCCAGGAGATCAGAGGGCTGTGGGTTCAGTTCCCACATCTGGAAGTTGGGTTAATATTCCAGTACTGACACTGTAGTGCAGCATGAGAGGGGTGCTGCACTTCTGAGGTGCTGTCTTTCAGATGAGATGTTAAACCAAGGTCCCATCTGTCTGGATTGGTGGTAGTTCAGGTGGATGTTAAAGATCCCATGACACTTATCGAAAAGAGTAGGGGAATTTCTTCAGTGTCCTGGCCAAATTTCCCTCATTCACTAAAAATACCACCAACAGCTTATCTGGTTCAAGGTCAGTTGGCATTCATCTATATCCCTTCCCCTGGGTCATGCCTGAAAATAGGCAAGATTTGTCTAGTGCACTTACCTGGTCAACAAAAACTAACTAAATAAATAAATAAAAAGTGGGATCAAGGCAGAGGCGGGAAACTACAAACCTGTTAATTTGACCTCAGTGGTAGGAAAAATAAAGGAATCACTTCTAAAGGAAAGAATTATTGAGTACCTAGAGTCCAGTGGGGCACAGGACCAAGACAGCATAGATTCACAGTAGGAAGGTTGTGTCAGATGAATCTAATAGATTTCTATGACAGGCTGACCAAAGTAGTAGACCAGGGAGGGGCTGTGGACATGGCCTACCTAGACTTTAGCAAGGCATTTGACACAGTCCCACATAAAAGGTTATTATACAAGTTAGCCTGCCTTGGAGTGAGTCCTAAGCTGGTTGCCTGGGTGAAAAAATTGGCTGGACAACAGGACGCAGAGGGTAATAGTAAACAGAGTCCACTCTGACGAAAGGGGGGTTACTAGTAGAGTACCACAGGGTTCAGTACTTGGACCGGTCCTCTTTAATGTCTTTATAACTGACATTGTGGAGGGACTAGAAGGAAAAGTATGTCTCTTTGCAGGTGACACAAAGATGTGCAACAGGGTCAATACAGAAGGTGTGGTGGAAAGGATGAGAAGAGACTTGGCAAGGTTGGAGGAATAGTCAAATGTATGGCAGCTTATATTCAATGCAAAGAAGTGCAAAGTAAAGCACCTGGGAAACAAAAACCCAGGGGAAGAGTACACAATGGGGGGTGAGATACTCACAACAACAAAAATGGAAAGGGACCTGGGGTGGTCATATCAGATGACCTATAGGTGGGCAAACAATATGAGAAGGCAGTAAGGAGGGCTGACAGGATACTGGGTTGCAAAGGGAGAGACACCACCAGTAGAAAACAGGAAATTGTTATCCCTCTGTACAGACAGTTGGTGAAACCCCATCTGGAGTACTGAGTGCAGTTCTGGAGACCCCATCTCTGCAAGGACATGGACAGGATGGAGGCTGTCCAGACGAGGGCAACTAAGACATATGAAGAGAGATTAAAGGAGCTTACTATGTATACATCAAGGAAAGGAGGGGGGAGGGACATGATAGAAACGTTCAAGTACCTCAAGGGAATCAAGGAAGTCCAAGAGAGTAGCATCTTTCAGAAAAAGAGATGTACAAGAACAAGGGGGGATAATTTGAAGAAAGAGGGAGGACAGCTCAGAGGTAATGTGAGGAAGTATTTTTTCATAGAGAGGGTTGTGGATACATGGAGCTGCCTTCTTGAGGAGATAGTGGACTCAAAAACAGAGGGGGAATTCAAGAATGCATGGGACAGACATAAGGCAATTCTACTGGAAGGTAGGAGAAAGTAGGCTGTTGGTTAACTAGGATATGCAGCTTATCTATTAGGTAGGGAAGTGGGCAGACTAGGTGGGCCAAGCGGTCCATATCTGCCATCAGATTCTATGTTTCTATCTTTCTATGTGGCAATAGAACCATAGACAGCAGTCCTGGTGTCTAGTGCCCCCCAGCCCCATTCACTTTTTAAATAAAATTTTCGAATGTTCCTGGTGACTAGCATCCCACCACAGCCCTGATCTCTGTTTGAATACAATTAATTTCCCTGATGGCTACTGGCCACCCCCAGCCCCAATCTCTGTTCAAATACATTTAATTAATAACCCTAGTGGCTAGCAGTCCTCCCACCCCCTGCCCCAATCTCCATTCAAATAAAATTAATGTCCCTGGTGGCTAGTGGTCCCCCCCCAGCCAAAATATATGTTCAAATATAATTAATTAATGCCCTTGGTGGCTAGTGGTCCCCCCACCCCAGCCCCAATCTCCATTTAAATAAAATGAATATTCCTGGTGGCTAGCAGGCCCTCCCTGATCCCCTTGTACTAAACAAATCATGTCCCTGGTGGTCTTGTGGACCCCCTTCGCTATCCCTGATGTCCCCATAAGTAATTAAATAACTTTCCCAGGTCATCTAACACACCACTTTCCTATCCCAGATCTCCCCTGAATTAATTAAATAACGTACCTGGTGATCTAGTGGACCCCATAACCCCCCCAGCACACAGTGCCACACCACACTGCTGCCCCATCTCATCCTCCAGCTGGTGACCCACACAGCCCTTTGTTCACCATCACAGCTAGCCACCAACTGAGCTGTCAAGGAGTGCGTCCTGTATAAAGTACGCACTCTTTCATTGACAGTTCACTCACTGGAAAAAAGTCATTGTAGTCCCAACATTACAGAACAATAGAATAATCATAAAATGAGAGAAATTAAGATGTTTAGAGGAAGATAAGAAATAGAAATAGGAATGTGAAGAAAAAATCATAAAAAAACTATCCTAGGCAACTTTAACATCAACTGGCTCTCACCTCACTCCAAGTAATACAATAAACAACTGACTGACCTCTACCTCAGCCAGACAATCAAGTCCCCAACTTGAATCAACTAAAAAAAGTCAAAACACTTAGTTACTGGACCCTTGCATCCCATTCTGAAAGGCTCTGACATGTGGAGATACTACCAGATCTAATTAGCTATCACTCTCCAATCTACTGTTCTTGGTCTGCCAGAAACCAGAGATCTCTGCCAAAATTAATCAAACCCGCTACTTTAAAGGAGAGAGACTTGCTGAATTTAGAAATTGCCTTCATCACATTGATTGGCAATACCTGGGCTGCATTCCTGACATGAGCCTCAGCTTTGCTTTCTTCTCACAGGCATTCCAAACTGCACGTGAACATTTTGCACCACTAAAAAAGAAGAGAATCAGAGGAGACACTAATCACTGGCTCACCTCTGATCTCTTTGCAGTCTTCAAAGAATGGGACAAACTGCCGGCCCAGTGGCACTGAGGGTTGAGGCGCTGGATGCCACACTTCGCACTACACCGGTGACCCGGGTTCAGGAACGGACTCGGGTGGCTGGGGGTTGGCAGGGGAGAGGGAGGATCAAGCATCCCAATGGATGCTCTCCTCCCTCAGGGGTGGGAACCAAGAACACATCTGCGTTCTGCATCCCCTTCGCAACCCGTGGAAGCACTGATAACTGAAGGGGATGGAGGCGGCTACATTCATCGGAGCCAGGGAGGGGGGGACGTCGACGCAAGATGAGAGATCTGGTAAGGCCAGCACACCACCACTCAGGACATACATCCTAGTGCTCAACGTTCCAGAGGGTAGGGGGAAACCAGGAAACAAAATTGGGAAAACACCTCTCGGCAGCCCTAGATGATAACCTCTCGGATACCATCCGGACCACCAAAAAAGAGGAACAGACCCCACTGTGCAGGAGGAGTGAAGGAGGCACTCTAGGGGCAGATCCCACTGAAGGTGGAATGGGGGATGAGAGGAAGGAAGGAGAGGGCTCCGAAAGTAGGGAAGGAGATAAAAAAAGGAAATAAAAAAAAAGAATGGGACAAACTGTGGGCCCGATACACTAAAGAAGTAAAAAGAGTTGAGAAACTGATGTATATCTGCTGTTAGGGAATCAAAAAAGTGAAGTCTGCAGAACAAAAACTTCAAGAACCTGTTAATAACTCTAGGAAGACTATGGTAATCCATCAACATAGTCCTAGGTCAGAAAAGACGCTTCATCACCAACATCTTAAATGTCAGTGGAGCAAACACTACTAATCAGAAACCATTGCTGATTCCTTTAATTTCTTCCTTCATAAACTGTTTGCTGACCCTGTCCCCCAAAGACTCCCTGTCCATCCTGGCAAAATTAGACAAGTTCTGCTTTAAACACACTGAAGCACAAAAACAGGTAAATATAAACTGCGAAGCTTAGCTTCCAAAACCAGAGCTGGACCCAACAAAGAGGAAATGAAGCTTCTTAAAATGGCAATAAAAGAACTGACCATACCTATCCCAACACTGTTCATCTACTCACTCCAATTTGGCTCCCTTCCTACTGCCTGGAAAAAAAGCCATTGTAGTCCCAGTCTTTAAATCCAGGGACAGCAAGGTGGTCTCTAACTACAGGACCATTTCCATACTCTCTCTGCTCTCCAAGGGCTTAAAGAACATAGAAACATGGAAGGTGATGGCAGAAGGAGATCTTTAGGTCTATCTAGTCTGCCCTTGATTCAGTTCTAACTGGCATTCTAATTCAACATTGTGAGCGACCAACTGGTGACCTGCATTTCTGCTCTCAATATCCTAGAAGCTGAACAGCATGGTTTCAGAAAACTGAGCAGCATGACTACTACCCTAATCAAGCCAGCTGAGGAACTCCTCATAGGCTTAAACAAAGGAGAATATGTTGGCAGAGCCTTTCTCAATCTCTCCAAGGCCTACAGTTTGGTTAGCCATGACTTCCTAATCAAAAAGAGTGAGGAAATAGGCTTGCTAGCTGAGGCCAGTGCTTGATTCTCTGATTACTTAATCAAGAGAACTTAAAAGATCAGATGTGGAGATGTGCTCTCTGGCCTTCATCCAGCCTCTTATTAGAGGAGTCCAGCAAGGCTCAGCCTTTGAACACCTGCTGTTACATAGATACATAGATACATAGACAGTGTCAGCAGATAAGGGCCTATGGCCCACCCAGTCTGCCCATTTGAGCTTGTAAGTTCAGTTTGTTTTCCTAGAAGTCTGTTGCCCCTTACCCCTGACCTCCAGAATTCCTTTATGTCTATCCCATGCATTCTTAAATCCCATGATTGTTTCAGCCCCCACCACTTCCTCTGGCAGGGTGTTCCACTTGTCCACCACCTGCTCTATGAAGAAATTATTTCATGTTTCCTCTGAATCGCCCCTCCTCCAACTTCATCCCATGCCCTCTAGTCCTGGAACATCTTTTTCACTTAAAAATAGTGTTTTCCTGCACCCTGTTCCTCTCTGTAAGATACTTGTATGTCTCTATCATATCCCCTCTCTCCCTCCTCTCCTCCAGGGAGTACAAGTTCAGTTCCTTCAACCTGTCTTCATAGGACTTGTGATGCAATCCATGCACCATCTTTGTTGCCCTCCTCTGAACCTTCTCTAACCTGTCTATGTCCTTACGTAGGTATGGTCTCCAGAACTGTACACTGTACTCCAGGTGGGGCCTCACTAGTGTCTTGTATAGCGGAATTATGACCTCCCTTTTCCTGCTGGTGATGCCTCTGCCTACACATCCCATCATCCTATTTGCTTTACCTGCTGCCTTGTCACACTGTTTCCCTACCTTGAGGTCATCAGAGATGACAACCCCAAGATCCCTTTCCTGCTTGGCATGCTATATCCTCACCCCCCAACTGATATATTGTGCCAGGGTTTTGTGCCCCATATGCACTATCTTCACTTCTTGCATTGAATTTCAACTGCCAAACCTCTGACCATCTCTTCAAGTTTCTGCAGGTTGCTTCTCATTCTGTCTACACCCTCTGGTGTGTCTACTCTGTTACAGAGCTTTGTGTCATCAGCTAACAGTGAAATTCTGCCTTCTAGGTCCTGCGCAATGTCACTGATGAAGATGTTGAATAGGACTGGTCCCAGCACTGATCCCTGTGGTACCCCACTGGTCACTCTTCCCTCTGTGGAGTGACAGCCATTTACCACCACCCTCTGTGTCCTGCCACCCAGCCAGTTACCTACCCACCACACTACTGTCCTGCCCACACCCATATTCCCCAGTTTGTGTTATAGTCTTCTATGTGGCACAATGTCAAAGGCCTTGCTGAAGTCCAATCCACTACCTTCCCCTGATCCACTTCCCTAGTCACCCAGTCAAAAATTCAACGAGGTTGGTCTGACATGACCTCCCCCTGGTGAAACCATGCTGCCTTGGGTCCTGTAGTCCATTGACAACCAGATGTTCCACCAATCTCTCCTCTAGTAGTGCTTCCATGATCTTCCCCACTACCGAGGTGAGGATGACTGGTCTGTAGTTCCCTGCTTCCTCTTTGTTCCCACTTTTGTATAAGGGGACTACATCTGCTGTCCTCCAGTCTTTGGGTACCTCCTGTTTCCAGTGATTGGCTAAACAGGATAGCTAGAGGTTCAGCCACCACCTCTCTTAGTTCTTTAGGACCCTGGGGTGCACCCCATCTGGCCCCATTGCTTTATCAACTCTTATTACTTCCAGTTCCTTCAGGACCCTTTCGCGTGTAAAGGGACTGTTCAGCTTTTTTGTCAACAATCATAGAATCATAAAATGTGTTGATGGAAAAAGACAGGTAGGCCCACCTGGTCTGCCCTATCTTCCCTGCCTAACACCACACCTTGGACTCTGTTTGGTCGCAGGTCTCTCTCCATTCCTCCTCCCTCCCGCACTGCTTATTTTACCCATGTGTCTATCCCTCGAATATTTGAAGCTCCTACTGTTTTCACCCCTACCACCTCTTCTAGAAGGCTGTTTCAGGTGTCCACTACCCTTTCTGTGAAGATGTATTTCCTCACATCCCTCTTAACCTGTCCCTCAAGCTTCGTAGCATGCCCCTGTTTTGTGGTTTTCTTCCTTATGGGAAAGAGACTCACCTACACCTTGTTCCCCCCTGTGTGGTACTTGTATGTCTCAGTCATGTCCTTTCTCACTCTCCTCTCCTTAATAGGGTACATGCTGAGGTCCTACAAACCTATTTTTGTATGGTTTCTTGTGCAGCCCCCACACCAATTTCATAGCCCTCCTCTGGACTGCTTCCACCCTGCTGATATCCTTACAGAGGTGCAGCCTCCAGAACTGGAAAAAGTACTCCAGGTGGGGTCTCACAAGTGAGCAATACAGATGCAACATCACCTACAGATTACCAATCTGTTAATCTTACATTGGTAGTGAGGAAACTGATGGAAACCTTTATTAAACAGGACTTGGTAGGGTACCTAGATAAGAATGGTCTTCAGGATGACAGGCAGCATGAATTTGTGGCAGAACAGTCATGCCAAATGAACCTAATCACAATTTTTCACTGGGTCACTAGGGAACTAGACAGAGGCCACCCAGTGGACCTCTTCTACTTTGATTTCAGTAAGGCCTTTGATTCAGTGCAGCACAACTGCCTGCTAAAAATGTTGGAGGACCTGGGTGTAGCCAAGAGCATAGTTATCTGGGTAGGTAATTGGCTTAGGGACAGAAAACAGAGTAGTTGTCAAATGGTT
Source organism: Neoceratodus forsteri (assembly GCA_016271365.2). Classification (NCBI taxonomy): domain Eukaryota; kingdom Metazoa; phylum Chordata; order Ceratodontiformes; family Ceratodontidae; genus Neoceratodus; species Neoceratodus forsteri. The sequence continues at coordinate 820,394,078 of CM057450.1, read as the reverse complement.
AAGGTCTGATTAAAGATGCTGTCACTAATGATGTGCCCCAAGGCTCAGTGTTGTGGCCAGCCCTATTTAATGCCTTTATCAGTGACATTGAAATAGGTATTCTGGGCAAAATTGCCCTATTCATAGACAATACCAAGCTAGGAGGAAGGGAAGACATGATGCGGTTGTTAGGGACCTACACAAAGACCTACATAGGTTGGAAAGATGGTCTAATGTGTGGTAGCTGAGGTTCAATGCAAAGAATTATAAGGTGATGCATTTGGGTAAAGGAAACCCAAGGACAGAATAGTACCTCAACAGAGTCCAGCTCAACACCACACAGGAAGAAAGGGACCTGGGTGTCATCATAAGTAACATCCTTAAACAGACCAGCCAATGCAATACAATGTATAGTAGTTCCAACAAAATGCTTGGGTGCATAGGGAGGGGATTTGACAGCAGGAGCAGGGAGGTAGTTCCCTGGTAAGGCCCCATCTGGAGTACTGGGTCCAGTTTTGGAGTCCACATCTGAAAAAGGACAATATCAGATTGGAGGCTGTCCAGAGAAAAGTGACCAGAATGATTCAGGGCCTTCAAGGGCACTTGTACGAGGAGCATCTGGAAGCATAAAATATGTTTTCACTGTAGACAAGGAGGGACATGAAGTTCCTGAGAGGAACAAATAAGGTGCCATCCTCTGAATTGTTCTCAAAGTCTCCAACTCTAACACTAGAGGACACAAGTGGAAGCTGAGTGGGGGGACCTTCAAGAGAGAGCTTAGTAAACAGTATTTTACAGAAAGAGTCATGGAACCATGGAATAAACAACCAGCTGAGGTAGTGGAAGCAAAGTCCATGACATCATTCAAACTGGGTTGGGACAGGGCTAAAGTGAAATCAAAATCAACAGGAGCAGTAGGAGGCATTAGGCAGAAGGGGAGGTTCAGTCCTGTGATCTAAGTAGGTCAAAGGATCATATGGGCATACTAGATGGACCCTTGGCCACCTTCTGCCATCTCTTTTTCTATGTTTCTACCTCCCTTCTCCTGCTAGAGATCCCCCTCCATATGCACCCCAGCATCTGGCTCACCTAGCCTATTGCCTTGTTGCAGTGCCCTGCCACCTTGAGATAATCAAATATGATCCATCTGATGTCTCTCTCTTTCTTGATAACTGTAAGTAGCCCCCATCTTATACTCTGGCCCTGGGTTTTCCCCTCCCTAGATGCATGACTTTGTACTCTTTGGTGTTGAAACCCAGCTGCCAGTCCCTAGATTAGTTCTCTAGTTTCCCAAGATCCCTTTGAATCCTCTCTACCTCCTCCTCGGTGTCCACCCTGTTGCAGATTTTCATTTCATCTGTCGAGATACAGCTTCCCCTCCAGACCAGCCCAAGCACTAATCCCTGTGGAACTCCACTGGTCATTCTCCCATCCTTCAAGAGACTACTGTGTAGCACCATGATCTGCCTCCTACCTTCCAGAAGTTGCCTACATGGCTCACCACCTTTTTCTCCACCCTAGGTTGTTAAGTTTCTTTTTTGCCTCCTCTGTGTTACAGTGTCAAAGGCCTTACTGAAGTCCAAATAGGCCACAAGCACTGCTCTCCTCTGATCCACCTCCCTAGTTTCCAAGTCAAGGGAATCTATGAGATTAATTTGACATGACCTCCACCCTGTGAAGCTGTGCTGCTGTTGGTCCTGCAGCCCATGTGTCTTCAGGTACTCCATCAGTCTCTTCTTCAGTAGAGACCCTATTAACATACCCATCACTGCTCTGAGACTGATCGGTCTGTAATTGTTGGCCTCCTCACTACTGCCACTCTTGTGCAGAGAGACCACATTGGACCTCCTCCTTAGCCACCTCTTTCAAGAACCACAGTAGCCTCTTTCTCCTACCAATGGCCCAGAAATCTTTATCCATGTCAAAGCATTGCTGTACACCAATGGCACAGTGATGCTCAGCTGCCACCATGATCTTGTGTCTTTGGAAATCAATCTCCAACCTGATTTTAGCAGGGTCTGTGATGGGTTCTCCACAAACAGGCTGGTCATTAATGCTAAGAAAACAAAATCTCCTCAGTTTTGGAGCACCCATGCTCTGAAGGGTTGTCCTGAGCAGCACATTACAAAACCACTGGGGTACTCCATTGAACAGATCTTTATATACCTAGGTATACACATGGACTTGACCCTGTCCTTCACATCTCACACCTGCTCCTTGAACAAAAATATCTATGAAGGCCTTGGTTTGCTGTATAGAAACAGGCCCAACCTCATCTCTGAAGTAATAAAATTAGTCTCCAGCCTCATCATCATTTTGGTGATTGACTATGGCATGGTCATCTATTCAGCTGGCAACAATACTACCCTTGAAAGAATTTCAGTTGCTTTCAACTGAGTCTACAGATTTGCAATGAGCATGAAACCTGATTCCCACCACTGTGGCCTACAGAAACCTGACTTCCACCATTGTGACCTATACGTCTCCTCTAAATGGCTTCCTTTTTGCCTCTGAATTGCCCTCAATGAAGCCCTATTATGTAAGAGAGGTCTTCTTGGCCAAATGCCTCTTGGTGTCCTCAACCACTTCTTCCTGGTCTGCAATAACAGTGGAACTCAATCTAGGGGGTGATGAAAAATGGTTTCTGCCCTCCAGGAAAATACTTCTCTAGTATTTTGTAACTAGTGAGGTCAAAGTCTAGAATTCCCTACATACAGCTAGTATTGCTCTCCAGAGCTTTTCACCCTTCAAGGTCAAAGTAGTTGCCAATCTTTTCCAGAAACTTCATTGCTAGTGGGCTTAATCCATATCTGTGAGTATCTTGCCCTCCACTGCCAGCTACCTGTCCCTTCTACATACCCTCTTCAGTTGCTGATGTCTGTTGTTTACCACACTACTCATACTTCCTAGAATATGTTAAAGCTTGTTGTTTCTTGTTGTTAATTGTATTGGGCTGATGTTGTATACAACTTGCTTGACTTTGACACATTTGAAAATGGGCTCTTAAGCTCAACAATCTTTCTAAAACAATAAATAAAAAGTCTGAAAGGAAAAGAAAAATGCAGGAAAAAGTGTAAAGACAACAGGAGACAAACAGTTATTACAGTGGGAGTAGGATACAAAGAAAATAAGCTTTCTGTATGGCTACTACGTATCAACAACTGCAGCTTGTATTGCTAGCTGAAATTGGCTAAATCAAAGCATGAAATGGAAATTAAAATAGACTTCTGATTTGGTGAACCTGCATTTATACATAAATCAATTCCATGCAGTTAACATAATTATCAGTTCAGTGCAGAAAAGTGTAGTGACTATTCACAGGTGAACTTGGAAGCCACTACACATTTGTGACTCTGCCACTCAGTCATGGCAATTGCAGAACCTGACTATTATTGAAAGAGGGAATATTGGTTAGACATTCATCACTCTTTTAAAAAATGGAGCCATGGGATCTTTAACGTTCACTTAGATGCTACGAGGAATAGGCAAAGGGGGCCTTGCTTAATGTCTCATCTGAAGTGTGTTTCCCAAATGACTAGCATAGTTATTGAATAGGTTTTTTACCATGTTATATCAGTGTCAATGTAGTGTTAATATTCTGAGTTTTCTCCTGTTTTCAACATGCCAAGTTTTAATAATGAATGATTTCATATATGTTGAAAAATCCAGCATCAAATATTGATGAGACATTAAGAAAAATAGTCTGCAGATCAATATTTATTTTGCTGTACACCATTGGTCTCTTGGGTACTAGCAGCATAAGCCATATGTTTAAAGCATGGTTTCTAGCCTTTGGTTTGAAGCCATCAAAATATTTTCTACCTCTAACAATGTCTTCTTCTGGATATTCTGCTTCTGTTATATTCTTAATGTTTCTCTGTATTGATAATTTATATCAACTGGAAAGTGATCTGCTGTTACATACAAGTGAAATAAAAATGTTTTCATAGATGTGGGCATAGGAAGCACTAGTCTATTACCTGCAAACTACAGACAACCCCCAAAAGATAGATCTTTCAGAAATAATGCACAACATGGTGCTGTGGGATTTATCCATGCACAGTGGAACACACAGGACACATTTGGGGGAGGTCAAGATGAAAAAAGACCCTTTTATCACTGCCTCCCCAGAATACATTTCCCTAAAATATTTTTAAAAGTTTTCAAAAATTTGGGAGGGAGACACTGTGAGTCCCCTGTATGTGACTATGCTCATGTTGTATGTGGAGTGACATGAGGCTGCACGCTGCATGCCAACACCACATGAAAAGTGGATAAATCCCTCAACAACACATGGCCCGGAGAGCATCACTGCAGTTATAAAAAGAACAGAAGATAATAACATTTTAGGATTAAAACTGACAAATATAATAAAATGCTTAAAATGTTGATTTATCTATATACCTGATAAAATAGTTTGTTCATTATCAGTGTCCCACCCATCACTTTTCAGACCACAAAAGGAGCCATTAAAACTGACAAAATGTTATAGTAAAATGATTAAAGTTATGATTGTGTCCATGGACATGAAAAAATAGTGTGTTGTTACTGTCCCCCACTTGTCAGGCCACAAAAGATGCTAAGTGGCTAATTGTTCACTGTCTTCCACCATGTTCCCATCCACATCGAATGTCTTCCCCATACTTTTCCCATCTGCATAAACCATCATGCAGCTGGCAATTTCATCTCCAACTTCCTGTCTGCATTAAATAAATACTGTCATATTGTACCTCACCTCGCGTACAGTATTCTGTTCATGTTCATCATCACAGATTCAACTGTGTCCCAACTACAACACTATCAAAATATTGCAATTCTAGTGATTATCTGGGTTCTAGATTGGTATTACAATGCCACCATGAGTTTGACTGTTTTGCTTGTGATTCCACGAGCTTGGGTCTGCATTTTCTGTGGGTTGTGGTACTGAAAAGCTACAATGTGATTAGCTTGAGCAGAATGAGTGTCATCCAGAAGTAGATTGACTGTGGAACACTTACTGTGGGAGGTAAAGCATGTCAGGAAGAATTAGAGGCAAGACCTTCAACAGGAGCTGATCTACAATTTTATTTATTTTCTAGCCACACTTTTTTAACAACTTAACGGCAATAAAAAAATATTGTCTGATTCACATGTGGACATTCTATGCTTTGATTTACAATCCTGATTAGGTCAGCTGAAAAGTCAGCCAGTCAGGTTTTTCTAGGAGCAAGGACAACACCATTTGTTAATTCCCACCATTATGAGAAGGGCACTGAACAGAGCAGATGCCCTGCTCCAGAGGATGGCTTTCTCATATGTTTTTTTTTCTGGTTGCTGGTGGAAGAAGCAGGGTGGTGGGAACCAGAAGTGGGTTGGGTGAGAGGGATTTATGTTGAAAAGTAACTTACTCAGTGGGACTCGTTGGGGGAGGTGGTGGGTGAGGTGGGGAAGTGTTTTTAGTATGCAGGTGGGTGGAAGGGAATTAACTGAACTTTAATGTAGTAACTGTCATGGTCTTTCTGCTGTCTTTCATGAAGGAAGGGGGGGTAAGGAGGAGGTTGCCACCAGGGGATGGAAGAGGGGTATACCATCATGAATGTAATTCTTTTGGAAGATAAGAGGGATTGGAATTACAGCACAATGAGTGAGGGAAGGTTTTTTTTTTAAGTTTTAGGGTTTTTTTTTAGAAAAAAATGTTGAGCATGAAGTTGGTGCAACTGCTCATGAAAGTCACAAAATTTGTGAAGTGCAAATGTCAGCAAATTTGAGCATGAAGTTGGTGTAACTGCTCATGAAAGTCACAAAATTTGTGAAGTGCAAATGTCAGCAAATTTGAGCATGAAGTTGGTGTAACTGCTCATGAAAGTCACAAAATTTGTGAAGTGCAAATGTCAGCAAATTTGTACCAACTTTAGTGAACTGAAAATGTGTAACATCTCTATCAGTTAGTTATCAAGTCATAGCAGTCTAACAAATTTTAATATGAAATCTGGGGAACAGTGTCTGTCAATTTGGAAATCCTATGCTGTCTCCAGTGTTCCAACTCAAATTTTTCTCCATCTTGCATGCAGGTGAGTAAGCAATCAGGCAACAAACCAGGTAGTTATGATCTGGGCTCCTATAGGATATCACCACAGAGAGTGTGACAGTGCTTCACCAGCCACAGGTATAGACAGAGCAAAACATTTTAGCATGGGTGGGGTCCACTCTCACCAAACAGTAAATTTCACTGCACTACCTCATCTCATCAGTTCTCAGTCATCAATAATGTTTACAGATATGCAAAACAAAAAGAATGGAGAGAATACTCCCATTGGGCCCTATATGTTAAGGGTATCTTGGCTCTATGCACCTTTTATGTGATGCATAGAGACAGGGTACACACATCCTGAGTATCTGATAGACACCATCAGATGCACTAAGGGCTTGCACCTGCCCCTTAACCCTACATGAGACCATGCATGGGGGATCAGGTGTAACTATGAGAGGTGGTCTGGGCAGGGGATGGGGAGTGGGCATGTCTACAGAGTCCCAGCAGAGTGTGGCATTTAAAATTCCATTTGTGCTCCACTTGGTCAGTGTCAGGGTCTAGGGGAGAGCTGTGAATACTGCAAGCCTCCTGACTGGAACTCATACAGCACCACAGCACCCCCCAGCCTCAGACCCTTGCCCCCTCAATATCGTGGAGGGCTAGATGGTGGTGGCAGCCTGTAGAGTGCCAATATCTGCAACTGCATAATAATCATACTGCCACTGGGAACATGACAGCCTGTAAGTGGGCCACCATATCTAATGATATCCTGATTCAGTGGAGTTATGATCCACAATGGGGCCTGATCAGGCCTTATAATTGGAAGCCCACAGTCTGGCCTATGTCATTCTTCTCAGCTGACACTACCCCCAAGTGTGATGCTATGAGGCCATGCAAGGGGCACCTGGGCCCATGCAGGGGGATGTGCATACTGGCTCTACACATCCTGCAGGGGCCAGTTATGCTGCTTGCACTTGTGTGGCCCAATAAATGTCACTGTCGACACGTACAACACATATTAGTGAGTGGATTTCTTTAAAATGATGTCCAACACCCACTGCAGCAAGGTAGACTACATTAACATTAAATACAATTGATACAAGCAATAAATAATTAAAACACATTTTTAAACAGTCCATAAGTATTAAAAAGGCAGATATAAATGTGACATTTCAATAATTATACAGGTTTAACACTCAATATTTGCTATTTGGTTATATAGGATGAGTCAAGTAAGATTTTACAATGGAAAGAACATTTCTTGCACTCTGATTGGTCAGTGGCGACCTTCTACAGTGATGTAATCCCAGGACATAATTGTATCAAGATACAGCACACATGACCATACCAAACATTATAAAAATCACTGCACCCCACCTCTTTGACTACATATCTAGACCACACGGAAATGCACCTCAGAAACTGGAATGCCCACACATTGACTGGGAAAGAACCATCACTAAGTCCAAACCAGCACCACGACAAACTGCATTTTGTAACTACCACTACGAGTGGCTTCACTAATTGTATTGATCCTGTGCATTCCCTTTGCACTCTTCTGCTTGGAGCACCTATAGTTTATGACTCAGGTGTCATGGTGGACAGAAAACAGTATGGCCAACGGGAATACTGCCACAGACTGGAACACCATCAGTGCTATAACTTTGGCAAAAACACTTCAGACAAAGGGGGTGCCAATACAGGGTGATTCAGATTGTCAGGGGCATCCTAGCCTGCAAATAGGGGAAGGGCAGAGGGGGAGAGGGGAGGTAAGGCAGGTGGGGTAGAGCAGGGAAGGGGTGGGATTAGGGAGCCTATCAAGATATAGAGTGCCCGGGGATTAGAAGCAGGGATAACAGGGAGTGGCCACTGGGGGGAAGTGGGACTGCAGCCAGTACCCTGCCACTTGTCTGCTGACATTCTTGAGATTCCACCCTCCTCCCTTTAGTGGTTGGGCAGGGAAGGCAGGAGAGGGAGAGGCATCCGGTGGTTATAGTTGGACTGGTTTGCCACCTGAGGGCAACAGACTATGGTTAGGCCAGGTTGGGGCCGTTTTGCCATAACAGAGAACAACAGGAAGGGGATGGACTTGGGCTGCCAGCAGAGGGCAACAACAGAAGGAAAAGCAGGAGTGGTTGGGGGGAAGTGAGGGGGAAGGGTGATGCACAAGTGATGGGGGGACCATTAGCAGCAGGCCCAGACTGGCTCAACACCCAGCCAGGTTGGGCACATCCTAAAGAGATTCCAGCAGGGTGGAGAGGAACAGTGGTGGGCATCGGTGTGACACCTGAGTCCAAAACAATGAAAAGAGGCTGATGGATCTTGGAAGGCGTTAAGGCATCAAGTTACACACCCGTGCCCAAGAAGACAAAGATCAGAGGAAAAGGATATTTGGCTGGAGGGTAAAAATTGGGTTAAAGATGTTATTATGTAAATATGTTGATATATGCTGGTGTAAGGTGAAAACCAGTTTTGTTGTATGTAAATGATTGATATGCAGAATAAAAATTGCCAGTCGAGCACCAAAATATACTGTGTTTGAGACTCATTTTAGGGTATGATGTCCCACTGACAATGAATTTCTGTCCTCTGCACCACCCGTAGAATAAATATAATCACCTCCACCAGCTGCACATTTTGGAAGGAAAAAAAATTTACAGGCAGAAGTTCCTCTTTTCGGGGTAATCACAGATGTTTGAGCTGATTCAGTAATTTGGTAATGGTCACACGGTAGGGGCATGGGATCATAATGTTGTGGTCAAACCACGCACTTCAACAATGCTGCACACAAAGCAGCATGTGGCAAAATAATGTCAGTATAACATGCTGGCCACCACAAACAAAGCGCACACTGGGGAATATCTTCAACTCCCTCACCCCCCGGACTAATTATAATCAACTCCAGTGGTCATAGACTTCAATGGAAAAAAAATCAGACTGGGAACATTTAAACAAAAAAAAAAGCTGCAGCAGAGTGGGACCTGGGGAGAACCAAACTGCAGCCCCAGGTCCCTGACAGCACTGGAGGCAGGTGCTCTAGCCACTCTAGCATGGAAGCAGCTCGGCCAGGCACTGCCTCGGTGGCATCCTTCACATTCCGTACTGGCAGCCTACAGTGGCAGGGGTAGCAGTTCTTACCACACACTGAAAAAACACATCACCGTAGAACCATTAGTGCTTCTTACAGTGCTGTATTTCATGCACAGTTCTCATCATGGTTTATTGACCCAGTAACCATGATATTCAGGTGGAGGCGGGGGAGTCAAACCCAGGTCAGCTAGACATAGCCGAACTCTTTCATGGTCCATTGCTCTAGCCAGTACACTACAGGGACATGGGCACTGAGCCACACTCCACCCATCCACTTTATAGGTTCTAATGTTTATGTTTCAGGAACACAGTAGTGACTGTACTCCCCTCTGCCACGGTATTTCCATCAGCTATGCAATTTCCTGTCTGCCATGACACCCGAGTCATAAACTATAGATGAACCCTCTGCTCCACTGTGAGCCGCTTTTACTCCCCCTTATTCAGATCCCAAGCAGATAAAAATATATATTTTTATAAAAGTGCTTCTACAAGGGCAGCCTCAGCTTAACTTCCCCTGCCATCCTCAATGCATCAGTTCTGAACCCCAGCCTGCCAAAATACCCTGAGCATGTGCTCACTTACTGATTGCTGCCTTTCCATCCATGTAATTCTCTCAGTTCAAATGTATGCAACCATAAACCAGGAAGCATAGGAATGGGGAGGGAAGACAGCAAAAGGCAAAGAGAGAAAGACAGTGGAAAGGAGGCAGAAAAAGTCAGAGGGCGAGCCAGAGAAAGATAGAGAGAGACATGGAACACCACCTACTGGTCAACAGCAGTAATGAATGACTTTTTTGCTCTCTCTGTTTTCCTCCCTCTCTCTCTCTCTCTCTCTCTATATATATATATATATATATATATATGTGTGTGTGTGTGTGTGTGTGTGTGTGTAGACTTACCCATACAAAAAAGCTGAACATACATTTAAAAAATTTTTTTTTTATATATGTTTCATTGTTTTTTTTGTTTTGTTTATGCAAACAAGCCATAGTATAATAGTAATAATGCACTCTGGGTGTGTTTGTGTTATATGGGATAATGTCATTCTTGGGTGTTGAGTGAAGTAGGCATATGACCTTGTGCATCAACAACCTGAAGCATGACATTATCACAGCACAACACACACCCCTGTAATGTATTATTACTTAATGATACAAATCCCTAGGAAAGAAGTGAGAGACCACAAACCAAATAGATTCTATATGAAATATGAGTAATAGACCAGCAGGTCAACACAGCTGAACAGGACATGAGTTCCAGAACTGGAGACCCAAATAAGAGAGGATCTGCTTTCCATAATTGCACTTAGTTACAGGGAAAGAAAACATACAGCCATTAGATGACTTGAGTCCAGATAATGAGACTTTTACCCTAACAATGTCATAAAATTACAGTGATGCACGATCATTTATAGAATTGCAAACTAGTTTTAACAAATGAAGCGTTGTCTGATATTCCAGGGAAAGACAGACAAAACATCTGTATAAGGAGTAGTGATCAGTGCTCCTAGGGGTAGAAAAGACATGTCAGGCCAGTTGATTAGAAGCAGTACCTAGTTTACATAATAGGGGTTTAGGGACCATGACATAAAATCAGTCCCCATAATCCATCCATTAATGGTAAATAACAATTTTTAGTCTAACGTCCTCAGAAAAACAATGTTTATACATATATAAAAAGCCAATCTTGGGTCTAATTGGTTTTCAATAAGATCACACATATAAACAAACACAAACATATTTTAGTAGGAACAATTTTATAAGCATTTTCCATTAAAGTTAATGAGAGACTGAGCGAGAGAGAATCCTTAAGATCACATAAGGTTTGTGGGGGCCTAAATTAGATTTCTCTGACCTGAGTACAGTACCATCCTTTTGTGAATGAGATAGGAATGGGCTCTATTAAAATCTGCCTGTAGATGAAAATTTATAGCACTAAGGTATTTAGCGGAAAAGCAAAATACAATTATTTGCACTTACTGTAAATGAGCTTTTTCCTGAAAATGTTGTCCCATTTCATTTACACAAATTGAGAATAACAAGGGGCCCAAAAAATAACCTTGAGGGACCCATTGTAAACTATCGAATACTGTTGTTCAAAATTGTCATATTACAATGGAATGGAGTTTCCTGAAATTCTGCTAAAATGTTTGCTGAATTTCATTTTAAGTGGAATGGCGGAATTCTGTGATGGAATACTGCAGAATGGGCTTTTCACTCGAAAGCTGCAGAATTAAATTCAGTATCAAAAAGTTTATTTGTTTGACAGTAATAAGTCCTTACAGTAATTAAAAACTAAAAACATTTTGTCAATAAATAGTGGTTAATTAATTTCACAATAGACATTCATTTTTGTATCCTGTTCTATTATTGTTCCACATTTCTCTAACCAACCACATTACTAAATTTGAAGCAATCCGCATGGTAACAACTATACCAAGTCATAGTTTTTAATAGATTCGTCTGATCAATTCATATGACTTTTACTGCAACCAATGGACCTGGTCTCTTTTATTTAAATTGAATTTAATTAATATTTTTGTCTATATTGGGCAACAATTTTGTCATATACCTCATAACTTCAGTTATATCACATCTCTTCCAAGAATAAAGGATTTGTATATCTTTTGAACTGTTTTCTATATTTTGTCAGTTCTTTAATAACGTTGTGCCAATACTATGGCTTGAATACTATCCCTAGGGTGGAGTAATATATAAAGACCATTTTCCAGGTTACTTGCATAGTGTCTTTTTAAATTTGCTATACTGTATACAGTTTTCTCCATTTGTTATAAAGTGGACAGTGCAACATCATATGCATTGAAGTCTCTATGTGTCCATTGTTGCATGGACACAAATTAAGACTATTCTTGCCATCTTTTTTGGTTCAATAGTAAGCATCAATTATGTTTCCAAATCATATACCTTTTTGCTTAAGGAAAGCCACTGAAACATCCTAAGTCTATCTACTGCTTCCAGATCTTCTTGTGCTGCTTAGATGGGCTAGTTCTAGAACCCACTCATGACAGAGCAATCTTAGGCCTCATACTCTCAAATGGGGAAAGTGAGAGGATCTCAGATCTAGAAGTGGGTAGCCATCTGGGAACAAGTGACCACCAAGCAGTGTGGTTCATGATAAATTCATCTACAAAGTCAAGCCATACAAAAGTGAGGGTTCTGGACTTCAGGAGGGTTGACTTTGGCAAGACAGGAGAGTGCCTTAGAAAATCATAAGCAAACAGACTAGAAGGAGGGGTGGAACAACAACGGAGAAACATCAAAACTGCCTCACAGAGACAACATGCTTTTGTATGAAGCAAATAAACAAATCAAAATGAAAGAAAAAGCTACTATGGTTCTCAGAAGAGGTGGCAGGGAAGGTTAGGGAAACTGCAGACCTGTCAGTTTGACCTCTGCGGTAGGGAAAGTGATGGAACTGGAAATATTTGTTGAGTACCTAGAGGCCAGTGGGGCACATGACCCAAGGCAGCATGGGTTGACAGTGGAAGGTCATGTCAGATGAATCTAACTGCTTTATTTGACTGGGTGACCAAAGTAGTAGACCAGGGAGGGGCTGTGGACATGGCCTACCTAGACCTTAGCAAGGCATTTGACACAGTCCCACGCAAACTATTAATAATCAAATTAACCAGCCTGAGAGTGGGTCCCAGGGTGGAAGCCTGGGTAAAACATTGGCTGGACAAGAGGACACAATAGGTAATTGTAAATGGAGTCCACTCTGAAGAAAGTGGGGTTACTAGTGGGGTACTGCAGGGTTCAGTACTGGGTCCAGTCCTTTTTAATGTCTTTATAGGTGACATTGCAGAGGAACTGGAAGGAAAAGTATGCCTCTTTGCAGATGACACAAAGATCTGCAACAGGGTTGATACACAAGTAGGTGTGGAAAGGGTGTTAAGGGACTTGGCAAGGTTGGAGGAATGCTTAGAAGTATGACAGCCTGGATTCAATGCAAAGAAGAGCAAAATAATGTACCGGGAAACAAAAACCTACGGGAAGATTACACAATAGGGGGGAGGTAGAAACAACAACAAAAATGGAAAGAGGCCTGGAGGTAATCATATCAAATAACCTAAAGGTTGGCAAGCAATATGAAAATGCATTGTGGAGGGCTGGGGGATATTGGGATGTAGAGGGAGAGGCATCACCAGCAGAAAACAGGAAGTTGTTATCCCTTTGTACAGACAGTTGATGAGACCCTATCTGGAGTACTGGATCCAGTTCTGGAGACCCCATCTTTCCAAGGACATACACATAATGGTGGCAGTACAGAGGAGGACAACTAAAATGGTGCAGGGTCTGCAAGAGAAGCCATTCAAGGAGAGACTAAAGGAGCTTAATATGTATACCCTTGAGGAAAGGAGGGAGAGGGGGGACATGATAGAAACTTTTAAGTACCTCAGTGAAACCAACAAAATCCAAGAGGGTATCATCTTTCAGAAAAAGAGATGTCAAAGAACAAGGGGACACAATTTGAAGACAGAAGGGGAACAGCTCAGGGGCAATGTGAGGAAGTATTTTTTCACAGCAAGGGTGGTGTACACATGGAATAGCCTTCCTGAGGAGGTTGTTGGGTCTAAAACTGTGGACAAATTCAAGAACGCATGGGACAGACATAAGGCAATTCTTGTGGGGGGTAGGAAGAAATAGGCTGTTGGTTAACTAGGATCTGCAGCCTATCATGTAGGTAGGGAAATGGGCAGACCAGGTGGGCCAAGCGGTACTTATCTGCCATCAAAGTCTATGTTTCTATGTTTGTCAAAGAGCCTAATTTTGATTTTATTTCTGTAATAAAGAGACATCATCACTCCCTTAAGACATAGAAACCACAAGGATTCAAGATGAATTAAGGATAATGAATCTATTACAAAGCTCAGCCAGGGAGATGAAAGATCCCATTTCAGCCATTTTTTCTCTTTTAAGGAACATAGAGTAAGTGGGGTTGCTTTTGCATTGATTATTCTGAGCCACTGTAGAACCAGTCTCAGCGCTGCTAATGTTTTTATTCATATCCTCCCGAGCTCTGCTCACACTGCAAAGTTTGGGCTCGCTCTTGAAATTCCCAACAATGACTTGATACTGTATATATTGTATGGTCTTTCAATCATTTCTGATTCCTGAAACCCCATGTTTCTGCCCATAAAGACTATCAGGGGGCAGTTTCTGCTGCCCTCAAAGCTGGTAAAATTGGCCAACCACCATATTTGTAGTTAAACTTAAGTAGGGCCCTGGCATTGTTTTTTTTCTTACTTTAGTTACTTGATAATTTATATGATGGGCCCAATTTCCTGTGTGATATACATTGATACCCAAATAAACATACTTTTTGACCTGCTCTATTTTCCTTTTATCTAAAAAGCATGGATAAGTGTTTATTGAGGCAAAGACCATCATCTTAGTTTTAGTTAGGTTTATTTATAAATTTAGGGTTGCACAATTTGCATTTAGTTAGATCACAATATATTCTGCAGAAATAGTCATGGAATGATTTTCCTTGAGATAATGTTTCACAGAATATAATCCCTCAGATCATAGCAGGCAGAAGTCTATAGAATGAGCAGTGAAATTCTGACAGAAATTCCACTGGCAGAATGCTCATTGTGCATTAATTCTACCTCGGAATTCCACGTTCTGCATGACACTACAAAATAGATAGTAGAGTTGCTTTTTTGTCATGGCTGATATTCCCACAGTGAATAAAACAGGTTCGTATACAGTAACTCACTCACTTGGGAATGCACTGGAAATGAGGGATCATAGCTTAGACTCCTTTTCTTCATCAACAATTACAAGTCAAACAGAGATTTGATTTAGTATCCCTGACTGCAGTGAATTATTTACACTCACCTAAGTACTATAGCTCTAGAACCACATCACAGAAAAAAAGAAAATCTTGAATGCTGTCATATATGTGCCAAAAACTGATATTTACAGTATCCTATTCTTTGCATAAGTCAACAAAGAATGATCAAGCTATCTTCCCTAATCTAGGCCCTATAACAAGTCATTTATGGCAGCAGTACAGTAGCTTCAGTCTGCATACTATGGTTAGTGCAAACCCCATATTAGATAGTGGTAAGAAGGTTATTTGCCATCAAAATATCAATTACTTGCCTACAGACTAACTTTTCCATAAATTTAGCTATCATATGGAAAAAGGGAAATTGATTTATAATTATGTATTTGAGATTGGTCACTGGATTTGAATACAGCGCATATATGGTCAGTCTTCCAACCAATGGGAAACACCCCCATTGTGCAAGAAAGGTTAAACAAATAGATTAGCGGAACATGGAAAATGAGTGCTGCAACCAGTTACAAATGCCATCATCTGCCCCTGCTTCCTGTTACACTGAGTGACAATAATTGCTATTGAACATTTTTAAAACTGAGAGCCTTAATGGAAAATGTGGCAACAGAAATCTATGAAGACTGCTTGTTAAAAGGGAATGATTGTTTAACAGATGACTCATCTGATGACATACAAAAAATTTTACTGGCTCAGAAAATGAAGATGATATGATTTAGCTACAGTATGCAGGAGGGTTCACTAGTACATTAGTACCATTAACAGTAATACCGTAGAAGTAGGTAAATCAACATGTAACCATTATTTAAGCTCTTCAGAAGTTTACACAAATTACTGGGGTGCAAGTTATGGCACTCATTTATTCTATCATAAAAACTGAGATGACAGCTGTGACCTCCTTTACATAATTATTTTATAGACATTTATAATGATTCCCCTCTGAGATTAGATTTCATAATTTGGCATGTTCCCAAGCTCCATTTCTGTCTTTCTCAAGTCTACATAGCCAAGAGGATTACCAGGGGCCTTTTTTAATTTGACTTATTTTGTTTGGCTAGGGGCATACTTATCACATTCTCATCTGAACACATATAAAAAGAATTCACAGGCATCCTCAGCATTGGGGATTAGCTTGTGATGATCCCCTCTAACTTTCTAAAGTTCTAGCATAAAATGAATCATAGAATCATAGAAATCTGTCAGTAGAAAAGAACTCCACAGCCCATCCAGTCTACTCAAACCCACCCTCTAGGAAGACCCCTGCCCCTTCATTCCCAGCCTGCCCCCAGTTGGTTAGGCCCCTGTATATATCCCAGTCTCTTTTGAATCTGCCTACTGTAGCCACCTCCACCACCCATTCCAGCAATCTGTTCCATGGCCACACCACACTCTCAGTAAATAACTTCCCCCAATGCCCCCTCTGAATCCCCCCCCGAGTTTGTAGATATGCCCTCTAGCGGATTTGTTCTCACTCATTCTGAAGATGCTGTCTACCCTTACCCTGTTTATGCCTTTCAAGTACTTGAATGTCTCCACCATATCCCCCCTCTCCCTCCTCTCCTACAGCATGTACAGGCCCAGCTCTTCCAGTCTTGCCTCATATGACTTCCCCTGCAGCCTCTTCACCATTTTGGTTGCTCTTCTCTGGATCCTTTCCAGCCTGTCATTGTCTCATTGCTGGTATGGCCTCCAGAACTGGACCCCATATTGCATGGGTGGTCTGACCATGGTTTTGTATAGTGGCATGTTCACCTCCCTCTTCCTGCTTGTAAATCCCCCTCCCTATGCATGCCAGCATTCTGAGTGCCTTCCCAAAAACATTTAAAAGAAAGATATGAGAGAAGTGTGGGACATCCAAATGGTTTTACCCTCTCAATATAAACAAAATCTAGCTAGAGCCGATAGAGCTGTGAAAAGCCCAAAGTTACCAAATGACCAAAGTTATTTTCTTGTTGGCATCATATAGTGCTTTTAGTCACAATCATCAAAAACTGACATGCTGCTAAATCAGTCCTCTTGAATTTATTTAGTCAGAGTAAATGCTGCTGGTGTGTGTGAGTGTGTGTGTGTTCCCAGATTAAGTTTGCCTTTTTTCTGTAACTGCAGGACAATTTTCCAGTGTTTCCCTGTAGATTACATTATTTCCAGTGTAAGCCAAATTCCTCTGTTTTCCCAAATAACTAATGAAAATCTATGGGAATAATTTCCCTGTAGATGGCCCAAAATCCCTGTAAACAGAGTTTCTTACCATTTAGATAAAATACCTGACATTCTCTACAAAGTTTAAAGGAGAACTGCACTGAACCTGTGAGTAACGTTTCCTGTAGAAGCTTTTTTTCATATAGTGGGTTCCCTTCTGTTTCTGACCCATTTTTGCTGTCCTTTTAGTTAACCCATTGGATATTTATGGGTTACAAACTGCTGCAAAGTGCCATCTAAGAATTGTATGATGTTGTTTATGTCCCCATGGACCTAAGAATTCTAAATTAGAACACATATGCATTGTACCAACAATGTAAGTTCTTGACAAGATCATACTGTTCTAAAATGGTCAATGCCAGCAGTGTATGATTCAGAAACAGTCACTGAATTCACCAAAAGGCCAGTTAAGATTAAGCATTAACAAAATGAGAACTGGTATTTTAAAAAAAAAATAACATCTACTTCTACATAAATGCATATTTGTTGATTCAAGGCAGTTCTCCTTTGAGATATTAACAGCACAGTCTAAATTGTTCACTATTTTATGGGGCTGGCAGTATAGCCTACAGGTTAGAGTAATGAGCTATAAATGGGCTTTGTACATTCAGCATTCAGACACAGGTTTGATTCCCACACCCTCCATTTCCATAATGTATGGCTCTGATTAAGTCATTTAATCTCCCCAGTGTTCCTGGGTTGTCCGTAGAAACAAACACCTATGCCTAGTTGGCTTTACCTGATTACCAAAGGAAAACAATGCATATGTTTATTAAATTACATTTATAAACTGTAAACAAACAAACTCTAGTACACAGATTCCAGATCCATGCAATAACCAACCTCCCTATTCCAAAGATTTTATTTTTATTATCAAAAATTGATTTTTAATTATTATTATTATTTGAAGTGATTTTTATATGGGACTAATTTCTGGTTAACAGTAGTGTTTGCATAAGTTCCTAAGAGCAAAATAAAAAGTATTAGTTAATTAAATCTTAAGACTCGATATCTGGCTTTAATGCTTAAAAGAAAAAGAAATCTCAGTTGTCTAAGCATCTCTTTGCCCATACTGTATGGCAAATGAGATTTCTGTGGAAATAAAGATGAGACTCCATTTTAGTTTCTTTAAGGTGATATTAGACACTTCTCTTACTCAAATCCAAGAGTATGTGGGGGGGGGAGGCTAGCTCACATTCTTGGAATATCTAAGCTAGCCAGAGCTTGGTATCCATAACTAAAATCAAATAGGAGGTCATGTGACTATTACAGCATGGACTTCTCTTAAAAAAGTGAGTCTAAGAGTCCCATTACTTTACATTAGAATAAGAAGTATTCATAGTTTAAAGATGCAATGTACTGCTGCTACAAAAATTGGACAGTTATTGGACACCAGTATGATAAATAATCTTACCAACTTTCATAAGTGCAGGACTAAGGGTTTGGGAGTTAAGTTTAAAACTTATTTTTTATGCAGCAAATAGCAAAAATCAGAGAGGGAGTACATTACTTTGCAGCTGTGGAGGAATACATCCAAATGCCTAAAAAGGGAGTTCCACAGAAAGCCATTTTAGAGATACAGTCTGATCAATGACAAAGGGCTGTAGCTCTATCACAGCCCTAAAAAGGTGACCTAGTTATCAGTGTAACAGTCAGCAAGAATACCTGATAAAAGAAACAATTCTGATTCAGTTGTAAAAATTTGTTCAATTACGGATGAAGAAAATGAGTTAAGACTCTTTGTGCCAGTGTTTTTTAAGAATTTGGATAATTCCCAGATCTAGCACTAGGTAATGCAAAGGAAGGATATACTAGAGGAGTTCCAGTGGATACAATGATCACTCAGGATAAAGAAAATGTGGGAAACTGTAAAAGGGGAAGGCAAAGTAAGCAGGTCATGTAGGGCCAAAACCCAGCTTTCAGAGAGTGATAATAGCCAATTAATAAAATGGAGATGTCATTAATAGGAACATTTCTGAATGAAAAAATTTACAGAAGTCTTTCCATATTGTCAAGAGAGCCATAAATTACCCCCACCAGCACTTTATGCTCCCCACTTCTGCCATGTTTTTCATGGTCTCTTCTCCATAACCGGCAACTAGTCACATATGTTGCAGAATCTGAAGCCCTGGTGCCAATCCAGGATTCCGTAGCGATGATAAAATCTGGCACATTAGTAGAGATCCAGTCATTGAACAGCATACTCAAACTTCGATATTAAGCTCTTCACTGTAAGTTAAATTGTACAAAGAACAGGCCTCAAACAATAAAGATATCAGTAGTAGTAATATGAGCCCCAAGAAAAAATATTTGATCATATGCCACCACACAGTTATAACAAAATAAGAATAAGCACTCTGTTATCACCAAAATACTTAATGCTCAATGAAGGGAAGTTACATTTCAAGTGGAAAACTAACCAAACCCCATCTTAATTAAATAAAGCCAAGGAAGACAAAGCTGGTGAATGAAGTAAGCATGAGCTCACTTACTCGTTCTTCACAAGTGAAGTTAATAGAAGATAAATAATTAAAACTGCCACTACGAAGAATAAAAATGCATTGTTAGAAGGAGGTGGAAACACACAGACTTTCACTGTGAGTCAATAATTCAGCTATACTGGTACTTGTCTGCTCTAATCTCTAATGCACTGAAAACATTCTGGTACCCATTAAAAAGACAACACAAGAGAATTCATAGATTTTGTAAAGGTTTTGTAGAGGAATATTAAACCATGTTTCATAGCATCATTACCTAATACAGTATGAAACAATCATTTTTTTTCTTAAACCCTAGCTGACCTGCAGGCCACACTAATAAGGAAATCAGCAAGTACATATAAAATATTGTGTAAGAAGAAAACGTAGTTGCATGAATAGCAAAATACAATAAAAAAATAAAAATAGGAAGGGCAGTAGCCTTCCTGCTAGTATTCACTAGAGATGTCTGAAGCTGGCAAACTTTGTTCTGCAAAACTTTCCATTCTCTATAACCGGGTGGCTCATTTCACAACAAACTCTTCTTCTAGGAGTCATCACTGTGTTGCACTTAAGGAACTAAACTGGCCTGCACTTCAGCACAAACTAGCTTACCCTGTCACCTGCCTTGCCGTCAAGTTCACTACTTTTGGTTCCCCTCCCCATTTTAGAGGATTTCTCTCCACCAAAGAACAAACCCAAACCCCATGTATCCTCTGCAAGACATCCTCAACATCCCAAAGATCCGCTCAAACCAAGGCAAACGCTCCTTTAAATTTTCTGCCTCCCACCTATGGAACTCTCTACCTCCTAGCCTGTCAGACTCTACCACCCTTACCCAGTTCAAGTCTGGACTCAAACTATATCTTCTCAATCTCAGTCTCTGTGGCTGTAACCATTAGCTCCCTTGACTAGGCCTCTGTTTCCGCTGCACCGCCTTGAACATCCTTTCATTACTGGATGTATCTCCTAAACCTTGATGTAGACTGTATACTGGTCTCAAACTTCTACAAGTTTGTATCTAATGTAACTAGTGTAAATGTGCTTGGACCTTTATTGTGAATGCTTACAGTTTCCGGTCTCTAATACTACAGGCTGGACATTCAAACTGCGCCATTCATAGGCACAAGCCCTTGAGCTGCGCAAAATAGTTGCGCAGGGGTGTGTCCTGGGTGATATCCAAAGGAGTTGTGCTATTGAGCAACTCCTTTGAATATCATCCCCCAGCACAGTGAAGCAGTGGAACTTGCACCACCGCAAGTTGACAGAGTGGAGCATTCAACTTGCGGTGGTGCAAGTACCATTGCGCCATGCGCAAAATCACGATATTCAAAAGGTGACATGCAAATGGGGCTATAATTCATGCAAGGCACAGGGGGAGCCATTTGCATGTGATTATGTCCCCATTTGCATGCCATTAGCATGTAGGTGCGCCGACCCCCGAGGACTTGCGCCTGGCGCCCTGCCAGGCAGCAGCCATCGGGGACCGACTCCCCCTGCAGCCCGATCACGGGCATAGTGTACTCCCCCCCACCAGCCCGATTGTGGGCATCAATGTGGCTCCCCCCTCCTCCCGTACATATCCCTGGTGCTCCAGTGGATCGAAATGCCCGATCGCGGGCGGTATGTGTTATAATTCCACCCCTCCCATACACATCCCTGGTGGTCCAGTGGACGAAATACCCGATCAAGGGCGGTATGTGTGATAAAACCACCCCTGAACATAGGCCTGGTGGCTGGTGTCCCCCACCCACCCACCCATGAAGCCCCACAACCCGCTCCACCCCGGCAGCGGCGGGCGGCAGCATCCCCCACTGCCTGCCACCCCGCTCACGATTGATTGGTAGGGGCTGCACGCCATTGGTGCAGAGCAAGAGCCAATGGGCATGCAGCCCATACCATACATGACAGTCCAGATTTGTGAATGATGACGGGGGAGCGGGTGGTGGGGCTTCAGTGGTGGTTGGGGTGGGGGACACTAGCCACCAGGGCCATGTTCGGGGTGGTTTTATCACACATACCACCCGGCGATCGGGTATTTCGTCCACTGGACCACCAGGGATGTGTACAGGAGGGGTGGGAATTATAACACATACCACCCGCGATCGGGCATTTCAGTCCACTGGACCATCAGGGATGTGTGACGAGGGGGTGGGAATTATAATACATACCGCCCGCGATCGGGCATTTCGGTCCACTGGACCACCAGTGATGTGTACGGGAGGAGGCGGGGAGCCACATTGATGCCCGCGATCAGGCTGGTGGGGGGAGAGTACACTATGCCCATGATCGGGCTGCAGGGGGTACAGGGACTGGGTTGGGGGCCAGCCACAGGTGGCAGCTGCTGTGTTGCACCCTGCAATACAGCAACTCACCTGTGGGTGGCCCTCGATTTAAGCCTTTTTTTTGGGGCTCAAAGTCCTGCAGGTGCAGGTTGGGGGTTGCGCCTGCACAACTCTGCACAGCCCGGCTGAATATCGGGCTGTGCAATTTATGCATGGTTCCTCCCCCTCCAGTTCAGCATGCATTCATTTGCATTGCGCTGTTGCTCAGCATGTTTTCTGTGGCACAACTGCCTCCTGCTGAATATCGCAGAATGGAGCAAGTTTGGACTTATTGAGCATGGCACAACCCTTTTGAATATCTGGCCCTACATGTGTGTATCTTACGTATCTAGTGCAAATAACACTTAACCTGTATTGTGAATCCTTACTGTTTCCCCAGTCTACTGCCGCTAATGTCTTCTGAGCAACGTAGGTAATTACTGTAAAAATGTATAACTGTTTTTTTACATGTTCTCTTTCTGTAGCTAATTCCGGGTCGCTCCTGAAAAAGAGACCCTGTGTCTCAGTGGGCTTACCCAGTTACCAAAATCTAAATAAATAAATAAATAAAAAGTATGAAGTGTCAAATTCACAAAGTTTTTGGCAGACAGAGTGGCACTTTTTCAGGAGAAGTTATGAAATTCACTGGCAAAGATGCAACTTCACCTGACTTCACCTGAAAAAGTGCAATTTCCCCAGGAAAACTCAATGTGAAGTGACCAAACGGTGAAGTGGGCAATTTGCATAGTTATTCACAAAGGCAAATTTCTCAACCTCACCAGAACTTCCCTGGTGAAGTAAAACTTTACAACATCTTTAGCCTTCAAACAGCAGATTCTGCAGAAATATTTCCCATCACTCTTGCAGGAGAAGTACTGCTAGACTGGCTATGCATATAAACTGGCATTAGCTCCACCCCTAGTTGTGTGTTTGTCCCCCCCTTTTGCTTACACAAACTATAGGCAACCCAGTATGTGGCAGTTCAGTGGGAGAGCTGTTTGCCCCAAGATGATTGGCTTTGCTCCATCAGAAAAAGTATGCACTGACTGTATCAGTAGCTGGAGCATCTCCACAGTATTGGGTCCTTAACCCCCCCCCCCAAGGTAATGCTGACATCTGGTTGTACCTGCTCTCAAGACAGCCTGCTCTGGATATTTTGTCATGAGGCAGTTCAAGGGGGAGAACAAACTTGTGGTCCAAGATGAGTGGTCGTGTTCCCTCAGAAAAGGTGTTCACTAGCTGTTTCAGCCACTGGAGAGGCTCCACAGATATAATGGCCTTAGCCACAGACCTGGAAGTGACACAGGTGACTGGTTCTCTTCTGTACTCAAGGCAGCCCCATCTGAATATTTTTTGGCAGTTTGGTGGGTAAATGGGGGGGGGGTAGAGAGCTGACTACTGGCCCCAGATGACTGGGTGGGTTCATCTGAATGAAAATCTCCACTGGCTGTGTCAGTAACTAGAGAGTTTGTTTTGTTTATTCTTATATTTCAACAGGATGAGGCACTAGGCAAAGCCTATTTTCAGGGGCCATCCTGTTTGCAATACATTTAGCACAATAACAAGACAAAGCTAGTGCATTAATACAGACCCATACATAATTAAAATAAATATAAACACACATGATATAAAGTGCAAAAATAACAAGCAAAAACAGTTGGGGGGGTTCAAGAATGCATGGGACAGACATAAGGCATTGCTAGAGAGGGTAGGAGGAAATAAGCTGCTGGTTAACTAGGATATGTAGCTTATCCAATAGGTAGGGAAATGAGCAGACTAGATGGGCGAAATGGTCCTTATCTGCCATCAAGGTCTAAATTTCTGTGTTTCTATGTAAGTACACTTAAATAGGTAAGAATCCAGTAAAGCAGACTTGAATGTTTGATATGTTGGTTTATTTCGTACAGTAGAGGAAAGCGAATTCCATTTATTAGCTGCAATGTAATCAAGTCTCTTTTTACCACACTTGGTCTCTGTATGTAGGACTTTCAAATCCCTCCCTCTAACCTCATACAATGGATAACATGTTGTATTTGGTGCTATTTTGTCGGTAAGATAGTCTGGAACAGAACCATTTACACATTTGTACAGGAAATTGCTCAGAGAAACTCTGTGGATAATAAAAACTCTGCCAAAGAATGAGACTGCCTTGTCTGTGCCCCTTCCCCTGTAATATGGCCTTAGGCAGGCAGGTAGGTAGGGTAGGGTTTCTTCTATGGGATGGAGGACTAGCCCTTGCAACACCCTCAAGAGAGGAACCTTTGGGGCCAGGAAGCATCTGGAGCGGGTGGAGAAAGACAGGCTAAAAAGGGATGAAGCCAGTGGCTCCTATTCACATTTTCCTTCCTCTTCAGATTTGCAGAGGATTGTTGGACACCAGGGGACATCAGCAGCCTGTTCTAAATTCCCTACTTTCACTTTTTCTAGGTAAGGAACATTTGGAGCCTCTGGGGATAGCACAACCTTACTGGGCCTTATGTAGGTTTAGTTACATTAGGTCAGAGCCCCCTTTTTGCTATAAGGTGATATGGCTCATGTTTCAGTCCTGTTTCTTGATTTGCTTACATGAGTCAAGATTTTGTTCAGTTAGTGGCTCAGAATCATTTGGCTTGGGTGTATGGTGATTGAACTAGGGACTGGGGCCTGGATCACACTGAATCTAACCTTTTGGCTGCCACAGCAACCTGGGATGGTCCACATAGCATTAAGCAGATAACCCTGTGGCATTGGTATGCTGCAAACCCCCCGCCCACCCCTCAGAAATTCTCAACTGTAATGCTGTACCCAGAATTCTCCTAAAATGTGCACTTGTCCCTGGCTTTATTCACAGCTAGCATTTTCAAGGAAGCCTTTGTCTGCTAATCCATAAGGAGACATTTCAGTTTGCTGATGGCTCTCTTAATGGGTACTAAAGCAAGCAGTGGGAGCAAGCTGGGGTGGCATAAATATATGTATTTGTTCTGTTTGATACAAAAGGGGTGTTACCATGCTTCTGTAGTTGGGTGGGAGTCGGTGTAGTCAATAGGTGAGCTGTGGACATGGAGACCTGGGATTAGATTCCTCTGCAGCCACTTAATGTGCCACATGTGCAACCCACTTCATTTCACTGTGCACAATTCTATTTCTAAAACAAGTGCTTTGTGACATGCAAGACGAAGTACTTTCCTGTCCTCATAGTTCAGGAAGTAATATGTTATATTCCCAAGATGAGTCTCAGTTTTATGTAAGCCTCTTTAGGTTCAGATAGATGCAGTTGAAAAAGCAAGGTAGAAAAGGTTAATGTAGAGATAGAATGTTGGCTCCAAGGTTTCAATCTCTTGACCTAAACACAATATGCCTGGTAGAAGAGTTCTATCATCAAACACGTCAGAAGTAATGTTGTATTCTGCAATAGGCTATTTCTTCCTGACATTTCTTAAAACACTCTTTCTGGCTGCACTTGGTTTAAGTTGATGCCATTATCCATTGGGATGCAGCACTCCAGAGGCTATTCCACCATAACCTGGCAGTTTGTCAAACATACATTTAGAGCCTTTTTTGATGTATTACAACAAGCCTGCTTTAGGCTGGATCATTGATTCTGATGTGCTAATGATTCCTGAGGTAGGAAGCAAGTACATTACTCTTCCTGGGTGCTACATAGATAAAGACATATATAGAAAAAAAACACAATGATAGAAAAGTTGGCTGGAAAGTGTGGTGAACAGTTGTGGAAAGGCAGACCACCGTGGCAAAGCCTTTTTCCCCGACAAGCCCAGATGCAAGTGATGAAAGGATTAACACATTTTCCTTTTTGGGAGTAACAGTTTTATCATTTCAGCACAAATATGAGATGTCTTGCATATAGAACATGGCTAGCTCTTGGAAGGTGGTGGTAAATGCACCACTTGAGGCACAACTGAGGGACATATATGAAAAGAAGTGTTGAGACTGACTGGAGGCATGTCTAGAAAGGACCAATGCCTCTAAGGGGAAGCAGGTACAGGTCAAGTGGAAGTGGCAATGAAAGTAGCCAAGAGTCCCTCCAGCTAAGGTACCCAAAAAATCCCAAGAAGGTAAGACCAAGATAGAGGTTTTAGAGTTATCAGATGAAGAGTTTAAGTAGGTGGTATTCAGATTTTTGGTGGAGATCCTCAAGGGGATGCCTTCTCCAGCCCAACATGAGGGCCACAAAAACCCAACCCAAAGGAAATGGACTCGGACATGGAAGAGGTTGGGGCACACTTCTCCCTATGACAGAGCCAGCATCAGCATGTCAAGCTCAGCCTGCTTCCCTCCAATGGCAGCCAAACACTTCAAAGCATCCTACCACTGAAAAGCTGGATAGTCTCATTCAGCATATGGTAGGCTTGGCAGCCTCTATTCAGATCCAGCAGCAAAGGCGTAGTGCAGGTCAAGTGGTTACAGGGGCAATGAGCAGCAGCAGAGCAGTGAAGGCAGCATTGCCATCTCCTCAAGGACACCAGAGCAGTGTGGCAAAGCTCATGGGTTCCCACTTCACAGACAAGGTCTGACAACAGATTCGGGGAGTGAGTATGCTGAAATGTTTTCCTTCCTAAACTGATCAAGTGAGCAAGAGAACAGCAAGAATAAAAAGGAGGACCAGGATAAAAAGTAGAATGTATGTTTGACAGTTGGCTGGTATGTTTCATAGATTTTGTGAGCACAATTGGTCAGACAGCTTCCCAAGAAAGGCATCAGCCTGCTCAACTATATGAACAAGATTTATTTTTGCCCACAGGTGCAAAGGGGGCCTACTTGGTTGGAACACAATAAGGAATTTAGGCACCATGCACTGTATGACCCAAGACTGGACTGGGGCATCATGGGCATCCCCTGCTCATCGAAAATATGCATGCAGGTGGAGTATTCCACATGGACAATGGGTTTCCCACAAAGGCAGCACAGCTGCAGTGGCCTGAATCCGCTAGGTTTGCAACACAATTTCACTTTAGAGTCAACAACTGTAGTTGCAATAAGAGCAACTGCAGGCTTTGCCATGAATTTGCCATATGTGAGAAGCACCATTCCATTGTTTGGGTCAACTCCAGTAAACTCCAGCAAGGGGGAACTCAGTCCTTTCAAAAGAAGTTTAACAAGCTTCCAGAAAAGGTGGAACAGCTTAGACCATGGTTGGAGGACTACACAGACTGCAATGCAGTAACTGTGTGGAGGCACTTTTCAAAGAGACTTTTTGGAGACTGTGGTGCTGCCCCATCTTCATGCACCTCTCTGGACTGATCTGGGAGGTTGCTAGTCTCCAGGCAGAGTTGAATAGGATTTGGGGACCCCCCCCCCACATAGGAACCACTATGTCTGGTGCTGCTAACTCAAAGGATGCCTAGGAGAAGGTGAGACTGGAATGTAGTGGGCCTGGGGAGATTGAGGGTGGTGGGACAAAGGCACATCGCACATCCTGTAACACTGCACAACTCCTATGCCATGCTGGTGGACTGGGACTGCTCCATGGAGGCACCTGAGGTAGTAACCAGTGAGGATGTGGAAGGTCCTCCCTAGTGGAGATGCCAAGGAGGTTTGTATAGGACACTGGAGGAGGAGGAGGAAGCAACTTCTGGTGTGGGACTCCATCATGAAAAGGATAGATCTGTGACAGGAAAGGGAGAAGGTTATGTGCCAAGCCAGCGCCATGGTTTGGAAGGATGGTAAGAGGATCCTGGTGATTGCTAGGGTAAAGTCATTTGAGTTTAGAGCAGCGCAAGATTAGAGAGGGGGTAATCCTGCAGGAGGCAGCTAACCTCAGTAAATACAACCCACAGTGAGAAAGGAAGCACTCCAGACAAAATATTGCAAAATATATATGCTGTAATGGCTTTTATTACATGCCAGATATAAGACCAGGAACTCCTGTGCTTCAACGTTCGTGCCTTCAAAGGGGGGTATGGCTTGCTAGAGCTACATGCTCACATATGTGCAGCTTATGACATCATCAGCCAGTGACAACAATTGATTAATTCAAACACATGTGCCAAGTAGTGTTTCAAACAAACAGTGGTATACATATACAGAAAATTAAAGTTTTCATATATACATTTGTGAGTGGATAAGCAGGTCTAATTTATACAAACTAAACAAAGTTTTATTTTATAAAGACAAAAGCTTTTTACAGTTCAGACATCTTTTTTCCCCCCCCAACTTCTTTTCAGGTCCTTCAGATTTGAACTCTCTCAGGCCACTGCTCTCCACAACTCATTCTACCACCCATTGTGTTCCCCTGCCATCTTCAAGTTCATCACTGTCCCCCCAGTTGGGGGAGGGCAACCCTGGAAGACCATAGGGGGCAGTGGCAGTTAACCAGCTTTGGACGGGTGGTGGTGGCATTGGAAGGGCCATCGCCTATCCAATCTGGAGAGGCATTTCTCTCCTTCTCCTCTTGTGGTGTCCAGAGTCACCCCCATGCGTGTTGCACGTCTGACACTTGGAGCACGGCAAACCTGCTTGCATCAGCCATACTCCCTTACATGCAGCTCTGGCACTCTGTGGTGCACCCTGTCTCCACCAGGGGCTGCCAGAGCACTGAGTGATCCCATACCCTCTCTCAGAGAGAGGAGAGCAGCCCTGTGGGTGCTCGATCCATCTCCATCCCTGCCAACCCCCTGACACCCAAGATCTCTCCCAAACTCAGGTCATCAGTGTGGCATGAGATGTAGCATCCAGTGCCTCAACCCTCAGTGCCACCAGGCCAGCTCAGTTCAGTCATCTTGATCTCTTCATACTCCTATGCAAACAGAATTACATCCTTATAGGTTATATTCTTTCATTAATCATTGCCATTCTGAAGAGTATTAGAGTGTCTGAACTAGTCATTTTCATTTTCTATTTAATTACAGGTACATTTCAAAAGAAACAAGGTCTTGGTTCACCAAGTTATCAGCAAATATTTTCTTATAACACTGTAAGTCTAAATAGATAGAAGGGAAGTATGGGAGGGTGGGGGTTCTTTTTGGGGGGTTCTGTGGGATAAAGGGAAGGAAGGGGGAAAAGAGGGGAAAAGAAGAGGGTGGGGGAAGGAGAGGAGACGGCTGGGAAGAATAAATGAATTAAAGGTGGAGAGAGGACTGGGGAAGATGTCACAGTGTGATCACTCTTACACAACTTCCATTCATTGACTAGGAGAAGGAACCTTCCATTTTGGGTAGGGATCTACAGGCGTACATTCTCCACTGATCCTAAAGAAAGAGGAATGAGAAAGAAAAATACATAAGGTTAAAAAATATCACAATCAAGTCATAGCTAGTACATTCTCATTTTCTTATTTTCTTCTTATCTTTTAAAAAAGGTTTCATATCCCATTGATCATTCAATCCACCAGGTTTTACGGTCCCTAGTGTGTATAGCCACTTCCTTTCCTGCTTTAAAAGTTCATTGATTCTATCACCCCCAAACTTTAGAGGTTGTCGCCAATCAATTCCCATAAATGTCATACATTTAGGATCTGAATTGTGTATTTGAGAAAATTGTAGACCAACAGGATTGTCAATTTTAATATTAATTATGTTTCTTACATGTTCCTGTATTCTCTGCTTCAGAGTTCTGGTGGTTCTCCCTATGTACATCTGTTCACATTCACACCACACTACATAAATTACAAGGTGGTGTCACAGTTCACAAAATCTGTCATTTCATATCTGTGTCTTGTTAAGGGATGTACAAATTCAGAACTTGTTTTACAGTAGCTACAGATGTTACATCTTTTGCATTTGAAGTTCCCTATTGGTTTTGCCCCTAACCATATACTTTTTACTGGTTTTGTAAGTCTACTTTCAACCAGCTTCTCTTTTAGGTTCTGCCCCCTTGAAAAAGTAATGCATGGTTTAATCCCCATTGCAGTACCAACGTTTTTGTCTGAATGTAAGATATGCCAGTTCCTGTAGATATTGTTACCAATCTGGCCAGACCAATTACTAAACTCAGTGACAAAAGTTACACAGTTGGTGGTAGGTGATAATTCCTTAGTTTTATCTTTTAGTATTTCTTCTCTTCTCATAGCAAAAGCTTTGTTCATGGCATGTGTCAACTTTTCATTTCTGTATCCTCTTTTCACAAATCTATCTCTCAATTCCTCAGCTTGAGCCAATAAATCCAAGTCTTCTGTGCAGTTCCTGCGCAGTCAAAGGAACTGCCCATAGGGGATGGATTCCTTTCAGTTTTTGGAGTGAGCAGTACCCACCCTGAGTAAGTTGTTAGTAGCCGTTGGTTTCCTCTAGTTTTTTTGTAGTTATGTCATCCCCATGGGTTCCAGGTCTTTTAACAACAAGGTCTAAAAATTCTATACTATCAGGGTCAGTTTTATAGGTAAATTTCAAGTTAATGTTGATGTCATTTAAACATTGCACAAAACAGTCTGCCTCTGATGCATCACCCTCCCATATACACAAAATGTCATCAATAAAATGGGTCCAGAAAGCTATTTTTCCCAGGAATGGGTTACTATCCTGAAACACAGACAATTCTTCCCATTTACCAAGGAATAAGTTGGCATAAGATGGTGCCATGCAGGTGCCCATAGCTGTCCAACAGATTTGTCTGTAATTCTCTCTTAGAAATTCAAAGTGTTTATGGGTAAAAATAAAATGAATGGCTGACATAATAAAATCCACATGGATATCTTCTGTGGCATTCCCTTTCTCCAGAAAATATCTGCATGCACTTAATCCTTATTCATGTTTTATGCATGTATATAGTGATTCACAATATACACGCTTAAAACATGAATTATCACCTACCACCAACTGTGTAACTTTTCTTACTGAGTTCAATAATTGGTCTGGCCAGATTGGTAACATTATCTAGAGGAACTGGCACATCAGTTAGACAAAAACTTGGGTACTGCAGTGGGGATTAAACCAGGCATTACTTTTTCAAGGGGACAGAACCTAAAAGAGAAGTTGGTTCACAGTAGACTTACAAAACCAATAAAAAGTATATGGTTAGGAACAAAACCAACAGGGAACTTCAAATGCCAAAGTTGTAACATCTGTAGCTACTGTAAAACAAGTTCTGAATTTGTGCATCACTTAACAGGACACATACATGAAATAACAGATTTTGTGAACTGTGACACCTTTGTAATTTATGTAGTGTGGTGTGAATGTGAACAGATGTACATAAGGAAAACCACCAGAACTCTAAAGCAGAGAATACAGGAACATGTAAGAAACATAATTAATGTTAAAATTGACACTCCTGTTGGTCTACACTTTTCTCAGATACACAATTCAGATCTTAAATGTATGACAGTTATGGGAATTGATTGGTAACAACCTCTAAAATTGGGGGTGATAGAATCAATGAACTTTTAAAACAGGAAAGGAAGTGGCTATACAGACTAGGGACAGTAAAACCTAGTGGATTAAATGATCAATGGGATTTGAAATCCTTTTTTAAAAGATAAGAAAATGAGAATGTACTAGCTATGACTCGATCTTGATATTGTTTAACCTTATGTGTTTTTCTTTCTCTTTCCTCTTTCTTTAGGATCAATGGAGAATGTATGCCTATAGATCCTCACCCAAAATGGAAGGTTCCTTCTCCCAATCTTTGGATGAGGTTGTGTAAGGATGATCACACTGTGACATCTTCCCCAGTCTTCTCTCCTCCTTTAATTCATTTATTCTTCACTCCCCTCTCCTCTCCTCACCCTCTTCTTTTCCCCTCTTTTCACCTCCCTTCCCTTTATCCCAGAGAACCCCAAAACATTTCCAACCCCCCCATACTTCCCTTCTATCTATTTAGACTTCCAGTGTTATAAGAAAATATTTACTGATAACTTGGTGAACCAATACCTTGTTTCTTTTGAAATCTACCTGTAATTAAATGGAAAATGAAAATGACTAGTTCATACACTCTAAAATACTCTTCAGAATGGCACTGATTAATGAATGAATATAACCTATAAGGATGTAATTCTGTTTGCATAGGAGTATGAAGAGATCAAGATGCCTGAACTGAAAAACATATTTTGTCTTTATAAAGTAAAAAGTTGTTTAGTTTGTATAAATTAGACCTGTTTATCCACTCACAAATGTATATATGAAAACTTTAATTTTCTGTATATGTATACCACTGTTTGTTTGAAACACTAATTGTCATGTGTATTTGAATCAATCAATTGGTGTCACTGGTTGATGATGTCATAAACTGTACATATGTAAGCATGTAGCTCTAGCAGGTACTAACACTGAAGCGCATGGGTTCCTGGTCTTATTTCTGGAATAAAATAAAAACTATTACAGCATATATTTTTTGCAGTATTTAATCTGGAGTGCTCTTTTCTCACTGCGGATCACTAGGGCAGCAGGACAGGATGGGGAGCTACATGTCATTGTTCACCAGGGGACAAATGACCTGGATAGGGACAGGGAGAGGATAGTACAGGAGGGGTTCAAGGAATGGGAGAGGAGTTTTAGGCAGGTAACAAGCTCTGTGACATTTTCAGAGGTGCTGCTTGGGGGGGTAGGGTACTCCATGCCATGAAATTCAACCAGCGGTTAAAAGAATGATGTAGAGAATAGGGGATTGGCTACATTGGGAACTGGGTTACACCTGAAGGGATGAAGGCCTATATAGGGGAGATGGCCTACATCTGTCCAGGAGGGGCATCACAGTCCTCAGTGAAAGGTTTAAAGGATACATTTGCAAGAATTTAATCTTGCTTGGGGAGGATGGCAGAAGGAAACAGGGAGACATAAACTTTTTCCCCCCACAAACTGGACTAGTCAACAGTGAAATCCCTAAGGGAGACAAATCCCCAAGGGAACCTAATAGAAAGAAAAGTAAGTAAGCAGTAATGAAGAGAGATGGAAATGAGAACAGAGGCAATAAGAGGAGAGGGCAAAAGGGAAAATTGGTGACTGATGAGCTGTGTGGTCTGAGAAATTGGAAGGCCATGTGTGCCAAAGCTCGAAGTCTGGGAAACAAAATTCTGAACTTAGCAATCATGCTAGAGGCTGACCTGGACATTGCTACCATTACAGAAAACTGGTCCATGACTGGGATATAACCATACCAGGCTATACTCTGTTCAGTTAAGACAGGGCAGGATAAAAGGGGGTAGGAGATGATCTGATCTTTATGCGAGAGATAACATAAAAGCAACAGAGGTACAGGGAATACAGTGAAGGGTGGCAGTACTGTGGGTCACCCTAGAGATAGGGAATGACACTACTATTCACACTGGCATGATCTACAGACCTCGAGCACAGGGATTGGGTGGAACTGTAAACAGTTATGGGGGAAGCCATCCAAAAGATGATAAAAAAGGGGAGGTGCTGCTGGTGGGAAACTTCAACCTGTCAGATATGGATTGGAGCATTACAGGTGCAGCTACAGCTAGGAACAGGGACGTATTGGACTCCCTGCAGGGACCATTACTCAGGCAACTAGTTTGGGAGCTCTAGCCGATCCAGCCATAGCATCACTACTGTGCAAGGAGCCTGATCCACCTATCCCCCAAAGAGATAGTTAAGGTGCCACTTGCCCCCTCGGGCAGCAGTCACGATCCAGCCATAGCACCTCTACAGTGCAAGGAACCTGATCCACCTACCCCCCAAATAGATAGATAAGGTGCCACTTGCCCCCTCAAGCAGCAGTCACAATCCAACCATAGCACCTCTATGGTGCAAGGAACCTGATCCACCTACCCCCAAAGAGATAGATAAGGTGCCACTTGGCCCCTCAGGCAGTGGTCACGATCCAGCCATAGCACCTCTATGGTGCAAAGACCCTAATCCACCTACCCCCCAAAGAGATAGATAAGGTGCCATTTGCCCCCTCGGGCAGTGGTCATGATCCAGCCATAGCACCTCTACAGTGCATGGAGCCTGATCCACCTACCCCCCCAAAGAGATAGATAAGGTGCCACTTGCCCCCTTGGGCAGCAGTCACAATCCAGCCATAGCACCTCTACAGTGCAAGGAGCGTGATCCACCTACCCCAAAGAGATAGATAAGGTGCCACTTTCCCCCTTGGGCAGTGGTCATGATCATGCTACAGAACCACTACGGTGCAAGGAGCCTGACCCACCTACCCCCCAAAGAGATAGATAAGGTGCCATTTTCCCCCTCAGGCAGTAGTCATGATCCAGCCATAGCACCTCTATGGTGCAAGATGCCTGATCCACCTACCTCCCAAAGAGATAGATAAGGTGCCACTTGCCCCTCAGCCAGCGGTCATGATCCAGCCATAGCAGCACTATGTGCAAGAAGCCTGATCCACCTACCCCCCAAAGAAATAGATAAAGTGCCACTTGCCCTCTCGGGCAGTGGTCACGATCCAGCCATAGCGCCTCTATGGTGCAAGAAGCCTGATCCACCTACCCCCCAAAGAGCTAGATAAGGTGCCACGTTCCCCCTTGGGCAGTGGTCAGGCTCAAGGCATAGCACCTCTACGGTGCAAGAAGCCTGATCCACCTACCCTCCAAAGAGATAGATAAGGTGCCAATTGCACCTTCGGGCAGCAGTCACGATCCAGCCATAGCACCTCTATGGTGCAAGGAGCCTGATCCACCTACCCCACAAAGAGATAGATAATGTACAATGCTTGAACAATTGCCACGATTTCTATGGGCTGTGTGAACGCTGAACCATATCATCACTTGCAATTTGCTGTTTTCAATTTCAGCACCTTCTCAGGGTAGCGCTATTGGCTCCACACCTGTGTAGAGCTCCCTGATTGGCTGGCCTCACTCACCTGAGATGGGAGCACCCGAGACGTGTGGCTTAATGTAAGCCTGCATCCCTGTACTCAGCTTATAATTTATATGTTTTAATTTAGCCTGTTCTGCTCGGCCTGTGTAAAGTAACTTACCATTCCCCTCCTGCTGCAGTTTCTCTCCAACTGTGTATGTGCACTGATTCAGTGCTAGCTCTGCAAACTTCCCCTTGAACTGGATCATCACTTGCAATTTGCTGTTTTCAATTTCACCATTTTCTCAGGGTAGCGCTATTGGCTCCATGCCTGTGTAGTGCTCCCTGATTGGCTGGCCTCACTCACCTGAGACAGGAGCACCCGAGATGTGTGGCTTAATGTAAGCCTGCATCCCTGTACTCGGCTTCTAATTTATATATTTTAATTTAGCCTGTTCTGCTCGGCTTGTGTAAAGTAACTTACCATTCCTCTCCTGCTGCAGTTTCTTTCCAACTGCATGTGCACTGATTCAGTGCTAGCTCTGCAAACTTCCCCTTGAACCAGATCATCACTTGCAATTTGCTGTTTTCAATTTCACAACCTTCTCAGGGTAGAGCAATTGGCTTCATGCCTGTGTAGAGTTCCCTGACTGGCTGGTCTCACTCACCTGAGACAGGAGTACCCGAGACGTGTGGCTTAATGTAAGCCTGCATCCCTGTACTTGACTTTTATTTTATATATTTTAATTTAGCCTGTTACGCTTGGCCTGTGTAAAGTATCTTACCATTCCCCTCCTACTGCAGTTTCTTTCCAACTACATGTGCACTGATTCAGTGCTAGCTCTGCAAACTTCCCCTTGATTTTTCGTCCCACCCCCCTCCCCCTCCCAGGCTTCCTTTAAGTGCACACAGTCTCCTCCCACTCCTATCTGATGGTTCAATTTATTTGTTACTTACTGTCAATAACTGCAATTCCTCCATCCCCTTTTTGCATCTAAGCCTTCTAGCAGCTTTATCTCATTCTGTCTTGCTGAGGTATACAATTTTGGTACTTTAGGTTTGCTTATTGCTGACTAGCATATTCTGTCTTGCTGACTAGCATATCCTGTCTTGCTAAGGCACTGTTTTACTTGAAAATTGTACTGCAAATTACTGAACTGTGACTGATTTGACAAAAAACTGTGTTTATTGTCTAAAAATGTTCCAACAACCAAGTGTTACAGCTCCTTCATGACTTTGTAGCTCTCTCCAGACTGCAAGGTGCCAAGGACATTGCTGTTTTTTTGTTGCAAATTGAGCTATTTTCACTCAGACTGCTAGCCTTTGTGTTGCCCCACTATTAATTCAAGCTCCTCTCTCCTTTCTCTATCCGAGAACCTGCTACGGATCCCAGCTCAGACAACCTCCGTGTGGACCATGGACACCGGGCTGTCGGCGCTTCAGAAGCCACCGCCCAAGACCTCGTCATCAGACTCCACCGCTTGAGAGGTATGGCAAAGCCGCAATTTTTCACCCACCCACTCATCCCTCCTCTGTTGTGATATTATATAGACCCGTTAGCACCACCTACTCCCATCCCTGATGAATATCCTGCCTTCTCTTTCTTACTGAAAGAATTTGTTACTGCCAGGGTTCCACCAGGGGAATCCTGCAAACAGCAGCCAGTGAGCTACCCTTGTTATCAAAATTCCCTCATTTACCCAACAACTGCAATTATGGCAGCCTCATGGCAATTTCTCCTCCTGAATGCACTGTGTATCATACCCCTTACTGGCTTATAATCTGAAAAATTTGAGACTGGGGGTACGCCACATCCTCATCCTGAAGACTGCTTGCCCAATCTGACTCTACACATC
The DNA here is from genome assembly GCA_016271365.2 of Neoceratodus forsteri. NCBI lineage: Eukaryota > Metazoa > Chordata > Ceratodontiformes > Ceratodontidae > Neoceratodus > Neoceratodus forsteri. The sequence goes on along the minus strand of CM057450.1, from coordinate 820,357,674 downwards.
ACATGTTATGCCAAGGCCCCTTGCCAACTAATCCAGGTGGACGGACCTTCCTCGAAGAGCAACTAATGCAGGTTTGTCTACACCTCCTTCCTTATTTCTAATTAATTTGAGTTACTCCCACAAGGCGTTATCAGCCAGAGTATTAGCCCCAGTGTCCTTAGGCTTGCATAAATTAAAACAAAGCTTGCACCCCAGTTCCTCCTCCATGCCAAGCCAGAAAGCCTCAAGCTCATTGTCTTTCACTTGAATCCCTGAAAAAATTGCTACTCCTCCTCTTACTCTGCTCTGGCAATGTCGAGCTTAATCCAGGGCCCATAAATAAACTTATCTCCCCTTCTGAGTCACTATCTCTTAAAGGTATTAGTTTTCTGCACATTAACGTGTGCAGCCTGCTGAAAAAATTCAACCTTATCCAGGCTTGGACCACCCATACAATGCCAGATGTGCTTGTTATCTCAGAATCCTGGCTACGGCCCTCTACACCAAATAGCGTGATTAATATACCTAACTACCAGATCTTTAGATGTGATAGGCAATCCAGAGGAGGTGGGGTCACCATCTACATCAAAGATAGATTTGTGGCATCAACACTTAATTCTAACTCTAAAAATTGACCTATCCCCATCTTTAGCACTCTGAGTCATAGGATGCTATAGACCACCATCTGCCAGTACTCAGCTCTTGTCCTATCTTACAACTATCTTGGACACTAGCCCCCTGGAAACAATTATCCTCGGGGATCTAAACTACGATTGGATGTCAGAAGCCGGTCACCTGCTTAAATCTTTCTGTGACTCCCTTGGTTTTACCCTACTCAATGAAGAGCCCACCCGTATCAACAAAAAGAATACAGCCAAAAGTACCCTTCTGGATGTCCTGCTTGTGAATAAACCCCATTCCTTCTCCCACGTTGGAACCTTTGACGCAGATATTAGTGACCATTGCCTAATAGCTGGTGTTTAGGCAGCCAACAAAGTGCCAACTACTGCCAAATTCTCTACCAAAAGGTCAACCAGGTCATTCAACCCAAAGGCATACCTACTTTACCTAAAAAACTCCCACTTGTGGCAGAGTTTTTACCTTGCTAAAACAGTGGAAACTGCATATTCTATACTACATGAAATCATTACCTAAGCCATGAATCTACATGCGCCTCTGTCAAAATTACGCATAAAGGCTAGGAAATGCCATTGGTTCACTCAAGATCTCAATGCTGCACTACTATCCAGGGATAAACTCTGGAACACTGCCTGTAAATCCCAAAAAGAGGAAGATTGGCACCTCTTTAGAACAGCCGGAAATCGCTGCACCAAACTGATTATGGAAGCTAAAGCCTGCTATTACCAAGCAGAACTAGATGCTGCAGCCAATTGTACCTCCAAATTCTGGGCCACTATCAAAGAACTGGAGGGAGCCACATCACAAAATATGCTCTCTACAAATATTACCTCTGACAATACAGTAATCAATGACAAAAAAGAGATACTGCAGGCATTCAACACGCACTTTGCCACTGCAGGCTTAGCCTTTGATAACTCACCTGCATGTAGCCTGCGCGCCCAACTTGGCATAACTCCACCAAATGTTGGCTCCGTTAGTCAACATTTCTTATTCTCATCGGTTTCCCTCAAAGAAGTGGAAGACTTGATTCTCCACCTGGATACTAAGAAAAGTGCCGGCGCAGATGCACTTGAACCATACTTCCTAAAGATAGCATGCCATGTATTGGCAGTGCCTATTACTCATTTATTCATCCTGTCCCTAACACAAGGTACCCTCCCTCAAATATGGAAGATCACACATGTTATCCTGCTATTTAATCTGGAGACACTTGCGACCTTAATAACTATAGGCCAATTTCTGTCCTAACCACACTCTTGAAGCTACTGGAAAAAATTGTAAATGGCCAACTAAGATCCTTCATTGACAGAAAAATTATTAAACCCCCTTCAATCCAGATTCAGATCCAACCACAGTACAGTCTCGGCATTAGCTAAAGTAACCAACGACTGGCAACTGGAGTAGGAGCATAAAAAGTCAGCATGTGCTGTGTTTCTTGACCTCAGCAAAGCATTAGACACAGTCGACCATGACCTGCTCTTTGACTCACTAAAAACACTAGGACTGGATGCTACTTCTCTAAACTGGTTCCCTGAATATCTGACAGACAGATACCAGAAGGTGAAAGGGGATGGCTAACTATCTGCCCAAAAACTCTTACAAAGAGGTGTCCCTCAGGGATCCGTATTAAGTCCCCTCCTCTTCTCAGTGTATATCAACAACATTGGTGAGGGAATCAAGGATGCAAGTATTCACTTATTTGCGGATGACACAGTGCTGTACCTGAGTCGTCGCACACCAAAAGAAGCCTGTACTGACCTACAAAAAGATTTCAACCTCCTGCAACTCCAACTAATCAATAAAAAACTGCTATTAAACGCTAAGAAAACTAAAGCCAGGTTATTTTTCCCCGCAAACTACACAAGCGCTACTGACTCCCTCCCCCCAATAACCATGTTGCTGGGAGAGTACTTAGAGTACATTCTGAAATTCAGATATCTTGGGGTCTGGATCGACAGTAAACTCTCCTTCACTGACCACCTGGAAGACATGCTGAAAAAATTAAGGCAAAGACTTGGCCTTTTTTACAGGATAAGAAGACTTCTTACAGCAGACACAAAGAAACAACTAGTCCAAGCCATGTTCCTGTCCTTAATTGACTACGCAGACTTCATATACAGAAGCTAATGCGGCTCTATCTTGGAAAATTGGATACGCTCTACCACAGAGCTATATGTTTCATTACTGACCTCCCTTCTACACATCATTAACAGACTATATGCCAGCATGGGCTGGACCTCACTTCACTATAGGCACACCTTTAATGCAGCACTCTGGACATGTAGAGCCCTCAGTGGTAAACTCCCTCAATACATTATAGACTGTCTGTCTCGGATTGTGCCCAGGAATTATTCCCTTAGAAGCTGCGCACAACTCCTGATAAATATACCCAGGGCACTCACATGAGTTGAGAGAGCTGCCTTTGGATTCTCACTCCTATTAATATGGAATAAAATCCAAAAAATACTTAAGCTGAAAATCACAGTAAGTACCCTTTTGTTCAAAAGGCTTTACCGTGATGGCATTATGGAAATTTGCAACTGCTTTACTAGACACTAACTAACCTCCCTTCCTCAAATGGCAGCCTGCAAAAGGCTACCCCCCAGCTGAAAAGTGTGCCTCTGCCTCTAGAATGCCCACCAACAGATCCACAGGATTTATTGCCAGACTCCCATATCTTAAAAAAAGACGAACACTGATTAAAAAATATCACTGCAGGGCTACAATTTATTTAGAGCAGATAGAGAGTCTAGAGGTGGGGGTGTGGTTATCTACGCCAAATCTAAGTACTTGGTCACCAATATTAGTTGCAAATCTCTAGCCAAGGAATTTGAGTTAGTTTCGCTCAGCCTTCATCTCCTCTCCTCGGAATGTATCGCTATCCTAGGTGGCTATAGACCCCCGTCTGGTGGTGATGAAGTCCTTAATCTTTTGAAATCCATGTTCGAGATGCAAAACTGAAACAATATTTCTAGGAGATCTAAATATGGACTGGCTGTCACCTAAATCACCGGCCTCAAATCCCTTTGTGATGAGCTAGGTCTTGGGCAATTAGTCAGTGAACCTACTAGGAACAACACTCTAAATACTGCCAACAGTTCAATTCTAGATGTGGTACTAACTACCCATCCACACAAAATATCTAATTTGGCAGTGTTTCACAACGACATGAGCGATCATGAAATTGTTGCTTGCATAGATCTCAAATTAAGGCCTGGTCATAACCCATCTTTATAACAAAGAGATCCTTTCGCAAATGCAGTGCAGTAAACTTCTATCTGACCTGAGCATGATCAGATGGCAAGATCTTTACCTAGCCAAAGATGTCAACAAGGCAGCTTGCATCCTTAATGACAAACTCACTACAATAATAATAAGCATGCCTCTTTCATCAAAGTAAGGGTACAGAACAATTCCAACCCTGGTTCACCTCAGATCTCAAGGCAGCCCTTATAGCTCGAGATAAGCTCTGGGCTAAAGCTAGACTTTCAAAGAATCTTCGGATTGGCAGGCCTTAGAACAGCCAGGAATAATAACATGAAAAAACTTTGCTCTGCTAAAGCTAACTATAATATTTCTACTCTCGAACAAACTAAAGGTAACCTCATAAAATATGGAAGACTATCAAAGCTATAGAAGGATGGCCATAGCCCCTCTGTCCCAACAAAGATAGTTGCAGTGGCAAGATTGTGGAAAACAAGTCCCTAATCCTGGAGGAACTTAACTCCCACTTTGCCACAGCTGGATTAGCTTTTGACTCGTCACCTTATGCTGGTGCTGCGGTGAGCCAGCATACCCCTCCCGCCACATCTAGTCCTGCACCCAGCCCCTTCCAGCTGCGCAAGATAACTTATAAAGAAGAAGAAGATTCTTTTCTTAACTTAGACACCAAAAAAAGTGCAGGGGACAATGGCTTGGAACCCTTTTTCCTTAGGTCAGGCTACGCCCATCTCACTGCCCCAATTCTCCACATCTTCAATCTTTCCATTACATCTGCTACTGTGCCGTCCTGCTGGAAATCAGCACATATCCTCCCTCTATTTAAATCTGGTGAACCATGCGATGTAAACAATTATAGACCTGTCTCCATATTGCCTATCCTTTCTAAAGTTCTCGAAAAACTGATCCATATCCAGTTAAAATCTCACTTGGAAACCTTCTCTCTCATTAACCCAGCTCAATCTGGCTTCCAGGCTAATCATAGCACAATCACTGCACTAGCAAAAGTAACCAATGATTGGATCTCTGCTATAGATGCTAAGAAGGTAACTGGTGCAGTCTTTTGGACCTCTGCAAAGCTTTTGATACTGTTGATCACAAACTATTAGTCAATTGCCTTGCAAAGTTGGGTGCCACATACCATACCACCCAGTGGTTCTCTAGCTACCTAACTGGAAGATTCCAAAAAGTAAAGGCGGAAGGCTTTTTTTCTGCCGCCTTGCCAGTTGCAAGAGGAGTCCCCCAAGGATCCATCTTAGGCCCTATCTTGTTTTCTCTGTACATTAATGACTTAGATGCTAACATATCTACGTCCAATCTGCACTTTTTTGCAGATGATACTGTGTTGTATACTTCTGGCTCATCATTATCTGAAGTCAAGGGAGTGCTTCAAGTGGACTTCGCACAACTTGAGCATAATCTAATAAAGGCAAAGCTTCTGCTCAATGCTAAGAAGACTAAAGCGATGATATTCTCCCGCAGTGCTGTCTCAGGCCCCCCCAATACCCTTGCCCAAGACTTCATTGTCACCACGCTAAACGAGCCTCTGGAAGTTGTAACCAAATTTAAATATCTAGGTATCTGGATCGACAATAAATTATCTTTCAGTGACCACATCGAAGATGTCTATAGAAGGTTAAAAGCAAGGTTAGGTTTCTTCTACAGAAATAGGCCCCTTTTCCCCCTTGAAACTTAAAACAAGCTTGTACAGGCCACTTTTCTCCCCCTTCTCGACTATGGCGATGTAGTCTATTCCTCCACCACTCTTGCAAATCTAAGTAAACTGGACATCCTTTATCACCATGTGTTATGGTTCATTACCAACTCCCCTTACTGTTCGCACCACTGTGACTTATATGCAGCTGTTGGTTAGACATCCCTTACTACTAGACGCCTGCTCCATGCTGGGCTATGGACTCTTAAACTGCTCCTGCAGAAATTGCCAAGCTATCTCTCTTCCCTTATTAGTATCTCACATAGTGCATTCTCGTTAAGAAAATCTGACTTTATTATGCTTGACATACCAAGGACACGGACTTCCTTTGGTAAACATGCTATTGCATATGCCCTTCCCTCCATTTGGAACCAGTTACAAACCGTACTGAAACTAACTAGCACAGTTTCAATAAACTTCTACAAATCGCTAAGTTCAGCCAAAATAAAAGACACCTGTAACTGTCATTAAGTCTCTTCCTTCCCCATGTGTGCCATTTTTATCCACTGGTAAGGTATAATTGATTTGTCATATTAACTGCTTTCCCTTCCCCTTCTACTCCTGGCTTTATCTTTGCTTACACTCCACTGCTACTCTATTAAATCACTTCTCCCCCCCATATCATTTGTAGACTGTTGTTTGTTCTAGCTGCCAAAATACTGTATATGTATTTCAAACACCAGTCATCATGTTTCATTTATCAGTATCCAACCAGTAAGTCGCTTCCCTGTCTCATATCAATGTTTACCACCTGCGGTCACCCTATGTGGTACCCTTGTATGTATATCCAGCCTGTATCATGTAACGTGCATTTCATGTATATACTGTTACCTATCTGTGTTTGTACTTTAAGTGTTTATGTCACAGGACCTCCTTGTGAATGAGCTTGCTCAATGGAGTTTTCCTGCAATAAACTTGAACTTGAACTTATTCTTTGATGCTCTGAACAGCTGCAGCCTGATTCTAGCACATGCTACCGCGCTTGGGGATAATTATCGCCTTTCGACAAAAAAAAATATTCGGTCCCTCGTCCATCCAACACCTCCTTCTGCCCCAACGTCCAGGACCCACCCAGTTATGCCCCTGCTACTATATTCCTCCTCTTGCACTTAGCACAATGGCAGCTTTTCTCCTCCATATGTCTTCACGTTTTGAGGCAAAAATCACTTCATCGCCTTTCGCATAGCCCTCCGCCCTCCCAATCCCTTACTTTGCTCTAACATTGGGTTCTCTTTGCTTGCGCCCCTATTCCCCACCTGTCCCTACATTATGCGCTTGATATCTTCTATCTGGTATGTCTACCCTCTCCCTAACATTTCCCACTACAAAATGAACAGATTCTGGGCTTGGATCCAGCACAAGTTCATTATCCACGACTCCCTGTAGTTCTATGTTCAATGTATATTACCTGTAAAGGTGCATTTTTACTATAATAGCAGCTATTGTTACTGTTTGTACTATTGCAACTTGTCTTTCTGTATTATTACTGTAGGACCGCAGGTCCACCTTGTAAATGAGCTTGCTCAATGGTGCCCGCCTGGATAAATAAAGATATTGATTGATTGATTGATTGATTGATTGATTGATGAATGTGCAGTACTGGACCTTGTACTAATGGGGACAGTGTTGCAGACGTCATGGTCAGTGGACACTTGGGGACCAGTGATCACTGTACTGTGGGGCTTAATACAATGACTGGGAAAGAATCAAACCATACAAGGATGCGTGTCCTGGACTTCAGGAGGGCTAATTTTAAAAAGATGGGGAATTACCTCAGGGATGCCTTGGGGGCAGGGGACATGGGTGGAGTTGAAGAACTTTAGGCAAAACTAAAAGTGGGCACAGAGAAAACAACAAACCTCTGTGTCAAATTAGTAAGGAAAGGCAAGAAGAAAATAGAGACTGCTCTGGTTCTCTAAGAAGGTGGCTGGAAAGGTAAGGGCAAAACAGTTAGCATTCAGGAAGTATGAGAAGACACAGAAAGAGGTGGATAGGGAGCTACAATTGGAGAAACAGAGGGAGGTAGTGAAATCAGTTAAAGTAGGAGTGCAAAGGCACAAACAGAGGAGAAAATAGCCCAGAAAGTAAAGAAAAGAGACAATATATTTTTTTAGGTATGTAAGCAAAAAGAGAAGGACCAGGGGGGAGAGATTCTAAGACTAAGAAGGGTGGAGGGATTGTGTGGAAGGGGACCAAGAAAAAGCAGTATGGGCCAATGGGGCTGGCAGTATAGCCTAGAGGTTAGAGTAACAAGCTGCGAATGAGGTCACAGGGTCATAATGTCACACGGCAGAATGCCATGTAGCAGAATCGCATTGTGCAATTTCTTTTTATTTATTGTTCTGTGGGGGTCTCTGCCCCTACACCCCCATTACAGGGGGCTGCACACCTGGACCCCTCCCACTAAAGATTCCAACTCAGGGGGGGTACAACTCGGAGTGTGCACAGGTCTGGGTTTCACCACAATGCCATATGCTATTAAGTATACAACATTATGACCCAGTGTAGTGAATGAGCTTGGTAACATCCAGCAGACAGACCTGGGTTTGATTCCCACAACCTCCACTTGCATACTGTGTGACTCTTAGCAAGTCACTTAACCTCCCCAGTGCTCCCAGGTCACCCCTGAAAACAGGCACCTGTGCCAAGTGGGCCTTACCCGGTTACCAAAGAATAAAATAAATAAAGCAAGCAACTTGAACAAATATTTTGTGCAGTGTTCACAGAAAAAGGGGAAGGACAGGGGCCACAGAAAAGTGATAGGAGCATTGAAGGAAGGGAGGGAGGTGAACACTAGTCCATTTACAGAGGACAGAGTCCTGAAGGAACTCACAGATTTGAAACTGGATAAGGCAATGGGGCCTGACGGAGTCCATCCAAGTATACTGTGGGAACTCAGGGAGATGCTGACTGCACCTCTGACAGTCCTACATAACCTCTCACTGGAGACAGGAGAGGTTCCAGGGGATTAGATGAGGGCTGATGTAGTCCCACTTCACAACAAGCCCTAGCAAGAGCCAGTATAGCTGTAAAAACATGGTGTTGTGGGCAGTGAGAAATGTGTAAACTGATCGCCAAGTAAAAAAGAGAGGGTGTCCCCCCTCATGCCTATGAGCAGTAGGACATAGAGGCATTCCAAAAAGCTGTAAAGGTTGTAAATTCAGGGGTAAAGTTTGGAAACAGTTCTTCTCCCAGAGGGTGGTGAGCATATGGAACAATCTACCAGTGTGGAGACAATGAAGACAATACAAGCCTTTAAGTTAAACCTTGTAAAATATCTGCTTACCAAGGGAATCACAGGGTACCATGGTTAGTAGGGTGGGCAATCTATAAATTAGTAGGTTTGAATAGCATACTTGTTGGGGACATGTTTAAACTGCATACTTTTTCTTAGGGGGGGTGGGACTTGTGGCTGTAAACTCCCAACCATTAATTACCAAGTGTTAGCAAAAGCCTTGACAATTCCAGCAGAGTTCTGAAAATGACAAATTCTGGAGATCAGAATTGAGGTTTCATTTTAGTCAGTACATTCAAGGCTCCACTTCAGACTTTTATTTTATAAACATTCCATTTGTCTTAGCTTCTCAGTAGCTACAGCAGAGCAACAGTGAATTGGCTGAGATAAAATAATGCAGGTGTATGGTACATAGGCACAGGCAATTTTTTGAGAAAAATCTCAAGGTATCAGAAGGCCACTGGGAGTAGTTTAGATAATGGCACACAGTGTGTCTGTGTGTGCAACAGCTGTATGAACCTGCTCTCCCATTTTCTAAATCTGTCTCTGTTGTACCCTCAAAGAGAGCTGCTCACTGCAACATCAGTCCTGCTGCTCGAAGTAGCAGAGCCCAGGTGACTGGAAAGGTTAATGGCAATGCGATGATGTCACCTGCTGCCCCTGTGTAGCTGTCCTGAGTTCAGAGACAGGGAAGTGGAAGAGGCCAAAGTGAAGAAGTGAGGGAGTGAACTTGGAGCCTGAGGCTGCACTGAGGCTGATGCATTTCGGCAGGCATGGAGACTGTAGCACCAGAGCTGTAGGCTAGCTCCTTGATCCCAGTACTAATCGAGCACAGTGTGAATGACATGCTGGTGGTGACCATAAGCTAGGCTGACCAGAGTTACAGCGGCATCCTCATCCACTGCAGCAAGAGATAAGACATTTTCCATTGAAAGGATTGACAAAACTGACTGTTATTTTTGATGATAGTGTGATGTCAAGCATTAGGCCAGTACGGAAGTGAAAGGGGAAGCTGGGAACACAACTGCAACTGATCTCAGGTGACATGAAATAGCCAGTGATCACATTTATTTATTCTTTACCAGAAAAATAAAAGTCCATCGCAAACATTTAATCACCACAATTTTTTTTTAACTACATTTTTAACACTTCTTCAAATTGACTATTGCAAGATATTCTTTGTCCTGCATTATAACAAACTTATCTCCGGAGAGTGTTACATGTTTCGATTTATAGTGAAACTAAGTTGTACCTATTTGAGTCAGCCACTGCTTCTATTGCTGCAAGAAGGCAAGGAAAAAGAAGTGTTGCAGAGTTCTGTGGTGTTAGAAATGTTTCATGACACATAGAAGTGACTTTTAAAGCATGTCTGGAAAGGTTTGCCTTTAGTGGTGCAGTTGCATTTCATGCAGCACAAAGCTGGGTAGCATTTCAGCTGTTTGATGGTGCCTGCTGTCACTTCACCATGTGTACTACCAAGTACTTGAAATGTAAGGCCATCTTGGACATGGGAGACTGTGCCGCCATGCTGCCAGAGTTCAGTGCACATGCGTGAATTTGTCATGCATGCTTAGAAAACTACGGTGTCCATTTTGGACATGGCGAACTGTGCAAAATTCTACTGACGGACTTTTAAATAGTCAGATGAATGCACAATAATTACTGTTCACCTCCACTATTTACAAGTCCGGCCAGTATCCAGTAAGCTCCTTTAACTCTACTGTGCTCACAAGATGTCCACAGAGCTAAGCCCAAAGCAGCCATAAAAATGGGAGTAGGGAGGAGGTCAGCAACTATAGGCCAGTCAGTCTGACCTCGGTGGTGGGGAAATTACTGGAATCATTACTGAAGTTAAAGAAAGTGGAATACATTGAATCCAGTGGCTTACAGGACCCAAGACAACATAGATTCACAGGCAGGAGGTCTTGTCAAATGAATCTAATAGATTTCTTTGACTGAGTGACCAGGTAATTGGATTAGGGGAGGAGCGGTGGATGTGGCCTATCTAGATTTCAGCAAGGCCTCTGACACTGTTCCACATAGATGATTAATAAGCAAGCTTGTTAGCCAAGGAGTGTGACAAAAGATGGAAAACTGTTTGAGAAATTGGCTAAGGAATGGGAGATGGGGGTGGTGGTAAACACAGTTTAGTCTGAAGATGAGGGGGTGGCCTGTGGGGTACCTCAGGGATCTGTTCTGGGACCAATCCTTTTCAATGTCTTTATAAGTGACATAGCAGAGGGCCTGGAAAGAAAGGTCTGCCTGTTCACGGATGGCACTAAAATCTGCAACAGGGTAGGCACTTGGGGGGGGGTGCGGGATGGAGAAAATGAGAGGAGATCTGAAAAGGTTAGAGGAGTGAAGAAGAGTATGGAAACTGGGCTTCAATGCAAAACACTGTAAAATCATGCACTTGGGGCACTGAAACCCACCGGCAGAGAACAAAATGGGAGGAGAGGTATTGATGACCATCAAACAGGAAAGTGTCCTAGGAGTTATCATATCTGATGATCTAAAGGTTGCTAGGCTGTGTGACAAGGCAGTTGGGTGAGCTAGCGGGATGCTGGGATGCATAGGGCAAGGTTTCACCAGCAGAAAGGGGAAGGTGGTGTTACCCCTGTATAGATGAATGATGAGACCTCACCTAGAGTACTGTGTCCAGTTCTGGAGACCTAATCTCTAGAAGGACATAGAAACAGTGGAGACGGTTCAGAGGTGGGCCACCAAACTGGCTCAGGGTCTGCATCAAAAGTCATATGAGGAAAGACTGAAGGACCTTAATATGGATACACAGGAGGAACGGAGGGAGATGGAGGATATAATAGAAACTTTAAAAATCTTCACAGGTATAAATAAGGTTCAAGAGGGAAGCATTTTTTTTTTAGAAAAAAATGATGTTCAAGTACAAGGGGTCATGTTATGAAGCTGGATGGAGGTAGACTCAGGGGAGATGTAAGCCAGTAGCTCTTCACAAAGAGGGTGGTGATGCCTAGAACAAACTCCCAGTTGAGGTGGTGGAGGAAGAAACTTGAACAGGCTTCAAGAAAACATGGGCTAGGTATAAAGGAACCTTTGTGACAAGACAAGGGGGAGTGGAGATCAAGTAGGGTCTCTGGTGTTACAGTAGGAAGGGAAAATGAGCAGACTGGGTGGGACAAATGATCCCAATTTAATGTCAAATTCTGTTTATATGTCTCTATGCAAGGCAGCCAGCCTTCTGGTGGCCACCTCTCAGTGGGTTTCAGAAGCCAATACCATTGTTCCTCTTTAGGGGTGCAAGGCTGAGAACCTGATATCCGCTAGAGATAGACTTCAAGTGGTCTGGAAAAAACTAAAGAAGGAGAAGAGGTCGTGGAGAGTGAGATGTCCTATCCCTCCCCACCTCTGCCAAATTTCAAGGTTTCACCAGTTTGTTTAGTCCCCAAAAAGTTCCCAGGGGGATTTTGCATGAACAAACACCTGTCATACCATGAAGGCAACTCTTTGAATGATCACATTGATCCATGCTACATGGCAGTTCAATTTGCTTCATTTAACAGGGCAGTTGACATGGAGTGAGCTAAAGGTCTACATTTCTGAATGGCCAAAGCAGACATAGAGTCAGCATTTTGACTTCTGCCAGTCCATCCCATTTACAGGGACTTCTTGGGAATACAATTTGAAGGGCTATATTATGTGGACAGATGCATGCCCCTGGGTTGCTTGATGGCTTGTGTGGTGTTTTAGAGCTTCAGTTCTTTCCTGCACTGGGTATCTGCTCACGAGTTGGGGAACCAGAGGATTGTACGCTACTTAGATGATTTCTTGTTTGTAGGGCAAATCCATTTCTCAGTAAGCAGGTGGGCATTGGACACCTTTTTACACATGTGCAAATTCTTTTGAGTACCCTAGGTCATGGGTAAAGTCAAACCACCAAACTTGGTGATAACATTTGATTTTGAGATTGTCACTGGGGTGCAGAAATGCTACTTGTCAGAAGTTAAGATTGAGTCTAAGGATCTTCTTGAGCAGTGCTATAGCAGATAAAGAAAGTTACCCTACAAAAACCTTAACAGAGAGTGGGTCACCTAAACATTACTTGCCAGGTCTTCCCATGAGAAAGACATTCTAGAGGCACATGGAAAAGCTGGGGTTCAGTGCCTGGAACCCTTGTCATCAGATTTGGGTGATAGAGGACTTCCAAGAAGATTTTGAGGTGTGGATGACTTTCATTTCGATTTTCAATGGAATCTCAATGTAGCCAGAGACAGTCCACAGCCAGTAGCTGTAACTGTTAATGGATGCACCAGGAGGGAGGGATTTCAAGGCATACTTCAATGGTGAGTGGTGTGCCATGGAATGGCCCCTACATGGATTTCAGCCAGGCTCCTGAAAAAGACCATCTGGCTGGAATTCTTTCCAGTAGTGGTGGATGGGTATGTGAAGTTCTAAATTGAGGTAAAAGAAAGTTATTTTTTTATCAGACAACATACTATGGGCATCCACACCATAAACAGATAATTATGGGACAAGCGCCTATTGAATGATTTGATGAGGATATTCATCTTAAGTGCAGGCTTTTGCATGCCTGTTTTAATGCTGTACATGTTTTACATTGAGAATAGTATTGCTGATGTTTTATCTCATTCACAGTGGCAGAAGTTCAGAAGTTGGCTCCAGAAGCAGATTGAGATCCACAACCAGTCCTACCATTTCTGTGGAAGGTGGTGACCCTGAACTCTGGGAGTGTATAGGTAATGCTATTGTTCCCCCAACCAGAACAGCTTATCACTGCAGCATGGAACAATACCATGCAGGCCATGCATCCAGTGGTCTAATAGCTGTGCTATTCCCCACAGACCAACTATACAGCTGTATCATGGAAGTGAAGTGTCGGGGCCTCATGGCATGGTTTGTGGGGTAAAACCTGGTGTTTCTGTCATGTTACTACTGAGTGTGGGGTTTCATTGACATTGCCCATATATTTAAGATCTGGAATGTCCTTGAAATGTTAAGTAAAGGGGTCAGAGTGCGAGGACCATCAGCATCCTTTTAGTGTTGCCATTCTTGAAAATCTATAGGATGCCCTTCCAGCTGCTTACTGGTCTCTGTGTGAGAGACATTTATTCAAGATTACCTTCTTTGTTGGCATTTTGTGAGGCATTTCATGTCTCTGAGCTGCTGTAATCTGCACAGACCAGGGTCACTGCAAGCCTGCAGGACAGAGACATGATGGTGATGTCAAATGGAATTTATGTCCGGCTGAAACAGAGCATAACTGACCTGGGGGGCATTGGCTACTGGTGTATCATTAAGGCCTGGTGGGGTCAACATGGAATGTAACATCCATGGTGTCACACTATGTGGCTCTTCATCCACCTGAGGAGGTAGATTTTCTGTGGCATATAGATAGCAAGCTAGTAATTGCTATCAGTTAAGGCAGATCTTGAGTTTGGCAGTTCAGTGGGCTGGTTTGAATTTCATGGAGTATAATAGTTATTCCTTCAGGATTGGAGCAGCAACAACTGTCAGAAACTGGGGGCTCATGGGTGAGGAAATCTAGGCTCTGGGATGGGGGAGGTTCCACGTATATTTGTATGATTACTCTTTAACATGGTCTTGTTGTTTTCCAGGTTCCCCTGATGGTTCTAAACAAGTCTGGATCTGTGGAGACATCTTCATCCACTGGACTACAGAGACTGTAGAACATCAGTCTGGGATGAGGAACTTAGCAATTTTAAATAAGAAGGTGCAGATCCACTGGTTGGAAAATAGAGGCATGCACTGTGAGGAACTTCACTAGGCTGACAGCAGATGCATATCAGAGAAGTTCACTAGGCATCTTACTGATTTACATTGGCAGGAATTACCTTGGACTCCCTTTGCTCCTTAGGATGAAGAAGGACATGACCCATAAGAAAATGGTGTTCAGGGATTAAATTTATTTAGTCTCACATAATTCAATGGCTCAACAGTTGGCATGCTGTGAAATTTAAGCTATAGGCAAAGCATGAATATGCATTAATAGATAAGATGCAGCCATTTATGGACTCCATTGAGGGAACTATGGTTCAGCACCTTGATATTGTCACCTCTTGACAGGGGCCGTATGCTAAGGATGGAGTGTATCTATCTGTTGCTAGAGTTGTTCCTAAGGTCTTGGAGCAACAATCAGAGTGAACTGCTTTGGGGTTGGACTGCATTCATCCTGTGGCAGCTTGGGAGTCTCTCAGAGTGATGGAACAAGAGAAAATGTGAAATGATACAAATTTTTCCAAATTCTTCTTCCCTAGTTGGCATGAGATCTATGGGGCTGCAAGACAAGGTCTATATTTTGAAGGGGGGTCATGGTTCAACCTCACCGGGCTTGCCTGTGGGAGCAGCACCACCAGATGGAAGTGGTCATTTGCCACCTGTCCACACTTCCTTCCCACTTCTAGGGTTTGAGTACCAACTCAGAGAGGAACATCATTACCTCAGTCTGCTCCAAGAGTAAGGCCCTTCACAAAAAAGGGTTCAGAAGCCTGAAGTGACTGATGAGATCTCCTAGCTGCACAAACCACTCCCACACTGTGTAAGGCACTTAATAAATGCATGGCTGCTGCCATTTCTCCAAAACCTTTGTTCTGTAAATTATTCAAGAGGAAAGGTATGTGGACTTTTAATTCAATAAAAAGTCTGCCAAACTACTGCAGTAGACATCCCCTTGTCTGTGTGCCCTTCTTGTAACCTGTCCTTAGGTAGGCATGTAGGATTCTGTCAACGGAGGCGGAAGTTTAGCTCTGGCACTACTCCCAGGAGAGGAACCACTGGGGCTGCCCACAAGGCTGGAGGCATCTGGAAGAGGCAGAGAAAGACTGGTTAAAAGAGCTGAAGCCAGCAGCTCCCCTTCACTTTTTCCTTTCTCTTTAGATTTCCCACCTACCTGCCCTCATTAAGGTAGGATTCCAGATCAGTCAGGGTAGAGCAAGGAACTCTTTGCCTTACTACAGCTGACCACATTAGGCTCAAGTGTAGAAATATTCCTCATTTTCCCTCACAGGGTTTATCCCTTTTTCATCCTCGGAAAGCATCTAACAGAGAGTAGGATTAGACCAGATCATAAAATGTTGCAGTCATTGTAACATGGGAGTTAGGGAGTCTCTCAGAGCAACAGTACAAGGGAAAAAGGGGAGTAACTCAAATTCTTCCAAAGGACTCTTCTTCCCTGGTGAGCATGATGTCTGTGATATTGCAAGAACTGGTTCACATCTGAAAGGTCATTGTCCAACCTCATCAGGCTTGCCTGCAGTAGCTGCGCCATCAAACGGGGATGATCGCTTGCCATCCAGCCACATGACCTCCTCAATCCTGGGGTTTGAGTACTATTCCTTTGGTCCACACAAGGGGTAAAGCCTTTCAGTGGAAGGAGTGCCAAGTTCCAAGGTGACGGACGAGATCTCCGAGCTGCACATGCCCTCCTACATTGTGTAAGTCTTTTAATAAATGAATGGCTATGGCCATTTCTCCAATACATGTGTTGTGTAAATTCTTCCAAGGGAAGGTTATGAGGACTATTAAGACAAAGAGGCCTGAGCCCTACCCACAAATGCGACATTGGTTTCTGGTTCACAACCAGAATTCTACTGCGAAACTGAGCCTCCATTCTGTTTCTTGACAGTGCTAATGCTCCCAGCTCCAGGGGAAGCCCTTCCCACATGCACCCCACTCCTTGTAGAATCTTGTTATCTGGATCATACAAAGCACTATATTGGCTAACTTGCCCTACAGCTTTTTATCACTGAGCACACTGCAGTAAGACACCCTGTTGCCAATCTTCTTAGGCAAGCTGCCAGCTTGCCTTGGCAACAGAACTTGTGAACTCTCTCTCCTGTGCCTCCTCTGGATTGGCTCAATTACCTGACTCGCTGACTCAACACAAACACTGGGAGCTGCCCACAACCACAGTTAGAGCAGGATACACAAATAAAAACAGCTTACTAATAGATGGTACAGCACCTGCAGGCATACAAGAAAACGGTGTTCCTTGAACAATAAAAGTGAACCATCTCACCAAGATGCTTCATCCCTACCCTACCTTATCAGTAAAGACAAATAAAACTAGAAACCCACATTAGTTATTTACATTAAAATCTTTCTGTTGAACTAAAAGCTCAGAAGCAAACAAACCGCTCTTTAAGCATTTCTCCAAGTCAACCATCTTGCCTGATTTTACAGCATGCTGAACATATACTGGAAACAGCAAAGGACCTAAAATGGAGTCTGATACATAAAACTACCACTACAATACAACATAGGGTATGACTCAGCATCTCAATAAACCATCTTCTATTTTTTCTCTATAAATAGCTATCAAACCATTTGGTTACATGTCAAAGAAGCCTGTGGGGATGAAGTCTGTTAATTAGAGTTCTGTGCTAACAGTGTCAAATGCTTCCAGAAACAGCACCAGAAATGTTTCTTTGATCAAAAGCAGTATGGATTTCAACTGTGAATTCTGTCTGCTAAAGCAAGTGTAGTGGATTGTGATGGCATAAAGCCAGCAGTTTATGCTGTTGTAATATTTAAGACTTGATTGAAGACTGTACATTCTGTAATTTCAGATATCATAAAAAGTATGAGCATTGGCCAGTGATTGTTAGGATCATCAATATTTTTAGATTTATACATGACTAGGACACATTGAATAACATTAGTTATTCTATTTTCCAGTCATATAGAAAAAAGTATTTTGAGGAAGCTTGAATAATTTTTCAGCGTATTGGAAAATGTTTAAACAAATATTATGCATACATAGTTCAGATGGTATTTGATTAACTATCTGTATTCATCTGCCCTCATTGGTTTATTACTGAGGCCATTTGCATGAAAACAGAATCCTGGTGTCTTTGACCTCATTACATCCTCTTTGTTTTCTCTCTGCTAAAGTAATAATGCTCTGTGAGATGAGAGCAACTGATGATGATGCCAGAAACAGAACCATGAGGGAAGTTTAAGCTGTTAGATTCCATTAGGATGAGGGGAACATGTCCTGCAGCTCTGAGGTGGTAAATACAGCTGTAACATTTGGATGTACTTCATCTCCCAGAGGGCAGTGAAACTACGGATCAGCCTGCTAGCAGCTACACAACACAGAAGATAGTACAGATCTTCAAAGTAAACCATGGCACGTTTATGATTACAAAGGAAATTGCAGGATATTGTGGGTAGTAAAGTGGTAGTTGTAGAGGATATCTTTATAAATTAGTACATGTTTGCACAGCATACTCAATAATCCCCTCTTATGAGTCCCTCTTCAACCTACATTATGTTGTTACAATATAGAAGATTGCAAAGTTATTGGGGTAAAAAAAATAGGGGACGCTGAGTTCTGCATTTTCATTTAAATGTCCAATAGGGGAACAAGATATTGATCTGCCTCCTGGCTGGATCCAATGTAACTGATTCTTTGAATCAGCATTTTACAAGATTAAACATAAGAAACAACAACAAAAAAAGCACAACACACACATTTAAGTTTATTAGGTCTACTTATTTCAACATGCTATAGGTGCTGACAGGTGTTGACAGACTGCCAACCAACAACCACTATGTAGTGCCTCAATAGAATTCTTCCGGGGGGGGAGGTGATTGCCTGACCATCAGTCAGTGTTTAGTTCATATTGTGAATGTCTCCCATATAGACATTTATACTTAAGTAGAGCTATACTGTAATAGCTTCTAAATAAAATAAAGTTGTTTTATGTATATTCTATGATTAATAACATGCTAAATATATATTTAACAGTCATGAATCACAAGCTTTTGTACATTGTTTTATACACATGGGCATTTGTCTGTTGTTATATTATGTTGTTTTGCACTTCCCTTATAGCCTTGTTGCACATAATTAAGTCATTCACACCTTGCATAATTGTTTAATCAATGATGAAGCCAATGGTGGTGTGCCACAGGGCTCTGTGCTGGTGCTGGTGTTGTTTGGTCCATTTCTATCAGATATTGCACATGGGGTTGAGAGTAGGATCAGTTGGTTCATGGGCAACACCAAGATGGAAGCTGTAGTGGATGACACAGAGGGGTGGCAGAGGCTACAGGGTGACCTAGCCTGACTTGAGGAATGATCAGCAAGGTAGCAATTGGGTTTTAATGCAAAGAAGTGCAAAGTTATGCAATTTGGGTCAAGGAAGCCGAGGAGGGAATATTGCTTGGGTGGTGAGCAGTTAGGGGTCACAAAAGAGGAGAAGAACCTGGGGATCAGAGTTATGAGGAGCATGAACAACTCTGCCCAGTGCAGGAGGGCCGCAGCTAGGAACACCATAGTGCTGGGATGCATTGAGCAGGGATTCTCTTTCATACACAAGGATGTGATCCAGCCCCTGTACAATCCATTATTTCACTGAAAGGGTGGTGTCAAAATAGAATGCTCTGCCATTGGAGATGGTGGCTTGTAGGATGGTGGGGAGCTTCAAAGGGGCATGGGACAGGGCAAGAAGGGGGGAGCTGGGTGAAGGAGACTGGGAAGTTTCAGAAAGTGTATGGTGGCTTGGGGGAGGGGCAGCTGCAATACTGGGTGCTAACTGTGCATACAAGCAGACTTGATAAACCTGAGAGGCCTATTTTGCTGTCAAGTTTCATATGTTCATATGATATAAATGTTTACACATTACAAGCCAACCACAACCCATGAGGAAGCCTCCTATTGAGGAGACACATAGGGGTTGTTGGTCAGCATTCCATCAGCACCTACTGCACTTTGCAATAAATAGTCCTAATGAAGTTAGGTGTGTGTGTGCCAATTTTTGTTTTTATTTGGTGGTATTTATTTAGCAGTAGCACCTTAGATAGTAGGGAGCACATCCATTCTCTGTCTTCTTTACAAAATGAACATACCTTTTGTCTCCTGCATACAGAAACCACCACTATCTAAACTGAAAAAAATCCCACCCTACCTCATCAAATTCACTTTCTGTGACATCACCCCAGATGAGGTTCCACAGCTACTCCATAGGATGACCACCACTAAGAGTGCTGGTAGACATGGAATTGACAACGAGGGGTTTTAGTTGGTGCGACACAAGAAAATACAGATGGTACCATATCAAAAGGAGGGACTCCAAATAGTACCTGAGCAAAGAAATAGAGAAGGCACTCCAAAACCACAGAGTAGTAATTCCAACTTACTATTCAAAACATGGAAGATTTATTTAATGCATAGTAGCAGCTTCAGACAATCCACAGTACAGGTTCCAAATGCTTCAGTCCTACAATAGGGCTTTTGTCAGGGGGTGACATGGAATTGACCCTGAACTAATAAAGCTTGTAGCTGAGTTGGTGGCACAGATTGTAACTGCACTATTCAACATCATCCTTCACACCAGTCATATACCACGCATGTTGTGAAACAGGAAATAGTAACATTTCTCCTTAAATCTGGTCTTCTATCTGACCCCAACAACTATTGCCTGATATCAACTAATTCATTAAACATTTTCTGGATTGCAGCCTACTAATAGATGAATAATCAGGCTTAAGGCCCTAAACTTCTACTTGCAAAGGTCTGATAAATCTTACAAATTACATTGGGAAGGCACTTGATTCTGGCCACCTGATGGTTGCCATATTTATTGACATATTAAAGGCTTCTGACACCATGGATCATGTTATTGCACATGCCACAGCTACTAGGATTATCTAAGAGTGTGTTAGAATGGCTTGATAGCTACAGCTCTGGCAAGACCTAGGTAGTCAAAGCCAATGGCTTAACATCCAAGCTTTGCTCTCTCAATCTATGAGTGCCACAAGGCTCCAACCTTGTCCTATCACTATTTAGCCTATTAATAATGGACCGTTCTCATATTTGCAACATTACAAACTCCAGTATGTATCCTGTGCTGATGATACAATAATCTACACAAAAGCCTATGCAAATACTGAACTGAATTGCAGCCTGCATACAAAGTTCAGCAGTGTTCAGCAGAGGATGCCTGCCAATTATATTTTTCTTAATAGCTCTAACACCAAGAACATGTGTTTCTCATACAAACCTCACTGTTTAAACATGCAGCAAAGTTCAACTTCAATTAGAATCTGTTAAAAATGTTCCAACAATACAAGAATCTAGGGGCCCGATTTTCAAAAAGTTAGTGCAAGCCGCACTAGGGACCCTGTGCCTGATTCTCTATGGGGAAGTGTCCCGGTGTCAAAGTCACATGGTTTGCAGAGAACTTGGCCCTGCACCAAACAATGGGTGCATCAGGAATGTTTGCCACAAGCTGTGTGTCATCCTTGCATCAATAGCACCATGGATAGGTGCCTGGTGGCTAATGCCCCCCAGGCCTGATCCCCATTGGGGCATAAATATTTTCCCTGATAGACTAGAGCACCCTCTCCATTCATGATCCCTAATGGTGCATAAATATTTTCCATGGCAGTCTAGGGCAGCCCCCCAACTACAATCCCCAATGGTGCATAAAATGTTTCCATGGTGGTCTAGGGCACCTTTCCCGCCCTGATCCAGAATGATGCATAAATATTCTCCCTGGTAGTCTAGGGCACCCACTCAGCCCTGATCCCCAATGGTACATAAAAAGTATCCCTGGTAGTATAGAACCCCCTACCCCCAGCCTCGATCCCTGATTGTGCATTAAATGTTGACCTTGTTGAAATTGTATGGCTTGTTTGTAATATATCTGTATACTGTATGTACTGTGAATATAATCTTCTACTATACAGTTCTGCTGCTGTCCTGTCTCCCCCAAGAACCACTTTAGAATCTATGTATGCAACTTAAATCCCATATTGTGCAAATCCTAAATAAAAAAAAATATGACATTCTACAAGAAGAGTGACTTGAGGGAAAGCTGCATCCACTTCACATGAGAAGCACCATTGTCCTACAGTAACATGCACCATGGACTCCCTTATAATGATTTTAAAATGTTTTCCCTGCTTCATTAATTTTAAAATGGAGTAATGTGGTACAGAAAGTTAAGTATTTCTGATCTGTGCTGTTGAGCTTAAATAACATATAGTAAAAAATGTAGTAAAATATTTATTCATTAGCAATTTTATGAATTGGAAACACTCAGTAAAGCACTTGCTCATTTACAATGAGGTCCATATGTTACATCATGTTACGACATTCAACAATTACAAATACAGTTATAATTTTACAAATTACAAATATAATAATAATTAAGAACACATCCTGAGAATGTGGAATCTGACCACATGGCATATAGTCATGTGATCAGATTCCACCAATAACAATACAGTATTATTCTATTCTTATTTTTATTGCTAAGCTGATCTAACCTAGGAGATGTCCTGGAATGTAGTTCTAGTAACTCCCTAAGGACAAATAACATAGTTATTCTATGCTAGTAAATTTGCTAAATGAACATAGAAACATAGACAATGATGGCAGAAAAAGACCATTGAACCATCAAGCCTGCCTGTAATACCTTATCATACCCCAGGACCTGTTATCTATACTGAGATGTTGCCCACACTACCTGTTCCATGTTATCTTCCTTGCTACTACCCTCTCCCCTGGAGGTGAGCCTTTAAATCTGCCCCAGCTATGCTTTAAACCATTAATGTTTATGACACACACCAGATCTACTGGCAAACTTTTCCACAACTCATCCACTTTCTCTTGTAAAATAAAACTTCCTCACATCCCTCTTAAACCCACCACCCTGCCAGCTTCCACTCATGCATTTGTTCTTAATCTGCTATTTTGGGGGTGTGGGGCACTGTGGAGTAGCAAGATGGTGGTTGCACTTTAAGACAGCTTGGCTTGACAGCAATTTCAAATAGAATTAATCTATAACATTTTACTTCTCAACAGCTTGAAACCATATCATCATACAGCTGAAATATCTGGGCACAGCATGAGGCTGGAAAAAGACTAGAGGCATGCTTCTCCTAACCTTGATCCCTTCTTAATGCCTGCAGCATCTTCTAAAGGATTGGAGCCCATGACCTCCAGTGGAGCTACGGCAATGGACCTCCCAACAGCAAAAGTCTTGGCTATGTTTACTAAAATGCAAGCTACTCAGGAAGAAACTGACCAATGACTGGTGACTATAGAAGCAAAACTAACTGAAAGTGAGGACAACATTAAAAAAAATGCTATGGTGATAAAAGAACTAAAGGAGACAAGTGCCCACCAATCCATCTTTAATGCCACATTTGTTTGGGTTATTTAGTTTCTGTGAGCTGAGGTGTAGAAACTAGAAAATAGCCAAAGACAAGCGAACATCAGGATTGTTGGTCCCCCCCAATTTTGCAGGCAGAGCAGACATTCTACCAGCAGTAAGTAAAATGATCTTGGCAAATTAAGATTTATAGCTTCTGCTTTTTGACAATGTGGCTATTCTGCAAAGGCCCTGACCACATAGAGATAGCTTGCAGAGACCCTTAATGGCAATGGCCACCCCTTCCGTCCCAGAGGCTCAGATCCTTCTTCTTCAAGCTGCTCATGCATGAGAAGATATTGTCTGGGAGGGAAGTAAATTGGCCATTTTCCCAGATATTTCATCTCAGACTCAAACAAGGAAAAAGGAGTTACAAATGACAAAAAAAAAAAAAACACTCTTTCTGAAAGGAATTTTGTCACAGTTCAATTTTCCTGCTAGGCTCCAGGCACACTACAACTCCTGAATCCACATCTTTGTGAATCCTGCTACAGCGACAGTGTTTGCAGAAAAAATAATCTCACATGTAAGTACAGCTAAAAATGATCAAAATGATGAAGGGTGACTTTGAACCTGACCCAGGATTGCTACTCCAGTAAGTCGGAGCAATGCCTTTGATTTAACTGTTAGTTATTCAATTAACCATCAGTCAGTCACCTCAGTTCTTTGTACTATGCTTTTGTTTGCTGTTGTGTGCTGTTCCCTGTCTTACAGCCTGTTTGTGTGCTGTCTCACTTTATTAGAGCCCTGTATTGAAATTGACCCATTGGTCAGTATAAGAGTGTGTTAAAATGTTGTGTGTTATAACACAACTCAGTTTGTGAACTATACTAGTTCCTAAATATTGTATGTCTGTTACCCCACAAGGCAGAAGAAGCCATGCCATGAAATCCTGGGGATGCACTTCAACTTAACTGAGCTTGGGTTCTCCTATATACTTCATATTATTCTTTATACTGTGCCTACCAGCCCTTCCACACACTCACAGTTCCTGCATGGGGCTTGGAATGCTAGTGCAACAATCAACTTAAAATCACAATAGTTGAGAATGTTAACTCCTACAGCATTACCACGCTAGACTTTACTCCTGATGGACCTGTCTTCTCACATCTAGAATTCATTTGCCTATACATTTCTTGACTGGGTCTGCATACTCTAACCTCCTTCTATGTACTGTGGCATATGCTGTAATATCATAAATTTCATAAATAAAAGTTAAAAAAAAAAGATCTGCTATTCTGGTTGAATGGTTTTTCACAGTTTACCTTGTTCATTCCTTTCAGGAGCTTGAAGGTCTCTATCATACTGCCTGTCTCTCTTTTAGTCTTCATTGAGTGCATGTTCAGTACCCTAAGCCAATCCTCATAGGATCAACCCTGCTGAACCTGAATCATTTTGGTTACCCTATGCTGCACTGCATATGCCGACCAGATAACGACTCTGATGGAAAAGGTTTCAAGATTGTCGCCGTGAGGGACCTGATGGTGAAATTTCACCCTTTGGCCATCATTTGCCCCACCTTAAAACAACTCCTACTCAAAGTTAGATATCTTTAGAAGGGGGGCTCATCCCCCATTTAGAAAACACACAATGTCTGACAGGTGAAATTTCACCTGTCGACACTGGGGAGTTCGCCATGCTGAACTTCAACAACACTGTTCTTGATTCGGAAGGGTAAAACCACTTCACTGTCTCCAGCCAGTCTATGTCTTTCCTTAGGTGGGGACTCCAGAACCTGGAACAATACCACAGATGTGGCTTCATCAGTCTGTAAAGAGGTAGTAATATACTACATCTTTTCTCCTGCTATTAACATCCTGTTCAATGGACCCCAACATCCTGGCTGCCTATTTCTAGGCTTTATTATATTGGGTGAATTGTTTAATGGAGTCCTTATAATGACTCCTAGGCCCTTTTGCTTTAAAATAGTACACAGCTTAACCTTCTCATCCAATACTCTGTCCTGGAATTCTTGTTCCCTATAAGCATCACCATGGACTTTTTGTCATTGATTTTCAACTGTCAAACTTGCACCATTTCCTCAACCTTTACAGGTCCCTCTGGAACTCCATAACTTGCTCCTGTTTGTTGTCGCTACCATAGAGCTTAGCATCATCTGCGAAGAGAAACATCTTACACTGAATTCCTTATTCCATGTCACCAATGAATGTATTAAAAAGGACTGGACCCAGGACCAATGCATGTGGAACACCACTGGTTACCTCTCTCCCTAGATTTGAATTAATTTAATTAATTTACCACTACCCTCTACTGTCTCCTCTCCATCCAACTATACACTCATCTAACTATACTCTTTGCTGCATCTAGATCTTCAAACTTCTGCAGCAATGTTCTGTGTGGCACTGAGTCGAATGCCTTTTTGAAGTCAAACTTGTGCAAATCCACTGCATGTCCCTTACCCACTACCCTTGTTACCTAGTCAAAGAGTAGTATCCGGTTGGTCTGACAAGACCTAGAGGCCATGAACCCATGTTGTTTAGTATCCTAGAATGAATTTCTCTCCAGGTAATCCACTAGGTAATCTTTGACTAGTGTTTCCATCAGTTTCCCCACAACAAAGGTAAGACTGACAGGTTTGTAGCCACCTGGTTGCTCATTGTCCCAACCCTTGTGGAACAGAACGAACTATGTCCGCTACACTCCAGTCTTTCAGAAGCACCTCTGACTGCATAGCCTTATCATGTGTTTGACTATTTTTGATACCAGTACCCTCAAATGCATCCCATCTGGTTCCTGAACCTTATTTTTCTTCAGGGATGCAAGACTTTTCTGATCCTTTCCCTTGTAAACACTGTCTGCCTCAATTCCAGAATCACTTTTCAGCAGCATGTATGCCACTGTCAGCTAAGGCCTGTCATCCCCATTATGAATACTGTACTGAGATTATGTAGTCATTAAGAATGGTGCCTTCAGCTTGTACTCCTCTATTACCCTGCCTCCTTTGTCAGCCTAACAATTCTTACTTGCAGCATTCTTTTACCCCTGATATATGTGAAATAATTTTCATTGCCTTTGACCCCTTTCACAATACACTGCTCTGCATCTGCTTTTGTGCCTCTGACTGCCATCTTGGGCTCCATTGTTCATACTTGGTACTCCCTCCATTTTGATCCCCCTTTTTCTCCTTGTATCTAATTAAGGCCTTTGTTTTGTCTCTCACTGCCCTTTCTGACCTTCTTTGAGAACCAGATTGACTCTTGCACTGGTTTCTCATGGTAACCATCCTCAAGTATGATTTTACTGCTTAGAAAATGGCCCCTTTATGTTTGCCTCATCTTTCCCCATTACCTTAATTCTGTGCACATTAACCACCTATCCTAGACTAATTTTCTCAGCCTGGTCAAGGTCTGCTCTTCTGAAATCCAGAACTTACAGTAAGGCTTTGAAAATGGCATACTGGTGCCAAAGGTCAGTTCATACCATATGGTGTTATATTCACTTGACCCATGTGATTCCCCAATATGCATTCTGCCTACCATTTCCCAGATGGTGAGAACCACATTGAGAATGGTAATCTGCCTTGTGGGTTCTTTGACCAGTTGCAGAAGTAGGCAGGCCTGCAATGTATCTAGGAGGGTCTATCTTCAGGTGCTTTTAGCTGCTTGATGTCCCGACCAATGTATGGTAGTATGACATTCCTCACTACAACAGCCCCCTTTGTGACGACACTTCTCCATTTTTTGCCCATAGTTCCCTATTGCAATAATCCCTGGTACTGGCAGCCTATAGACACCCCCATGGACAATTTACTATCTGATCCTCCTGTGAGCTGAACATACAACAATTCCATTTCCCCATTCCTGCCCAATACACTCATTCTCCACTGCCTAAGTGCCTTTCCTGTCATAGAGGGTTACCTCTTCTCCCTAATGTTTCCCTATATCCTGTCTATACAAGGAGTAACCTAGGAACTGTCAGGTACCAGTCATTATTCTCTGTGGCCTATTGTGAGAGAGCACTAGTACCCTTCCATAATTCTGCTCTCTTTGTATGTATGAAGCCTACTGCAGTAGCATATGTGTGTGACCGTGCTATTCTTTTTCTTTCTGTTCTATCCCTCGTTCCTTATTTCAGACTGGCCACCTGGAATGGGATGTACCTTTTCTTGCTAAATCCTTCACTGTCTTTCCGCAGATGTGGAACTGTGGTGCTTGACCCCCCCCAAAGCAGCAAACCATAAATAATGCTGGTGCAGCAGTCTGCAGCCTTAAACCAGTTATTTTTTGAGGCACAGGAATTTCTGCTGCTATTTTATTTTTGTTTTTCCTGTTTGTTTGTATTCCTTCTTGTTTCTATAAAGAAAAAAGGTATAAGATGTAGTGTACTAACAGATTTTTTTTGACCACACAGACTAGGTTGGTTGTCCAATCCAAAAAGGCTTTGCTGCTAAGTCTAGTGCTTTTCATAGCAATGCTAATCAACAAACAAATGCAGCATTAAGTATTTTCTTTAATAATGTAAATTAATATATTGTGACTGAGACTGAATAAGCCATGTAACAACTGCTGTGTGTGCTACTTGCTAGCCTTGCCCTGCCCTCTTTACTAGTTCAAGTTAGAAATCCAGACAACAATTGTAAAGAGAAGTTCAAACATGTTGAGAAAATGTGTAAAAGTGACATGCCTTAATAACAAGTGTTTGGTCTCACTTCTGATACATGAAGTAAGCAGTTCTTACCCAAATAATGAGAAATCCAAGCTTGGTGACAGAGGTGGGTCTGTTTGAGACCTGTTAAGATCCCTGCTAGGTTCTTCTAGGAGCCAGCTGGCCCTCTCCACTCCATTTTTATGCTGTGTGTAAGTGGAGGAAGGGGCTAGTCCAGAGATAATGATGTTAAAATTATTCAGGCTTGCTTCTTTTGATTCTAGGAATATGTTAGATGTATAAATATGTAAGGTAAAGTGTGTACACTTTTGACCTAACAAAAGAAAGGTATATTTAAAAAAATATGTTTAGGGTTTAAAAGGGGCGGAGTCCGATGTGGTCACCTGATGGGTTCCTAGTATAAAAGGGAACTCATCCTGTGGAACATTCAGATTTCATTGGAGGATCAGTAGGTGCTGGTCCAAAGTGTTAGTCTGCACCTCTTCAGACTAAGAATCTGTTTGAATCCAGGATGGCTCATTGCTGGAACAGTCCTTGGAAGACTGGAGTATTGTTTTGTTTTTTGTATCTTTTGTATTTATTTTGACATTGCGAGTTCACAAGCTTTATTTGGATATTTACTTGTCTCTACTTAATAAAAGATTTGGCTTGGTAACATTAAGCCTTGCCACCTTACTGTGGTCTCAGTGTCTATCATTGCACCCACACCCTTTGACATTGGTGTCAGAAGTGGGATGCTCTGGTGTTACTGGTACCTTTCAGTCAGTGGACACTGAATGCAGGTGGAGACAATGGAGCAGACCCTAAGTAAGCCCACTGGAGTTCTCACATGGACTATGGCTGCCAAGTATGGAGAGATCCCTTTGCCTGGTCTGGGACTGATGTTCAACAGAAAACAGGCAAAAAGGAGGGAGAGCTGGAGGAGGAGGGCAAGGATACCTCAGTACAGACCATTGAAGAACCACCAGAAGATATACACAGCCTGTTGTGTTGGCTATGTGTAAAACAAATTGCTATGGACAAGCAAAGAGAGATGGATCTACAAAGGGCTGAGGCATGGTGGAATGATACCCTGTGAGCCATCCGAGATATAGGGGTACATAATCTACCACCAGCAGAAACCCCTAAAGACATGAAGTTGACTAAATTGGCTGCAACCGACGACATTGAGGTGTACATGACAACATTTGAGCGAATAGATCAGGCTTGTGGGTGGCTCTGAACCCAACAGGTCACCCGCTTAGTGCCTTACCTATCTGGGAAAGCCCAGCTGGCATACAGCCACATGGACAGTACCCAGGCAGAGAACTATGACACTGTTAAATAAGCCATGCTACAAAGGTACGACATCAACCCTGAGACCTATCGACAGCACTTTAGGACTTTCAAATTTCATAATGTGGTCACTCCCCAAGAGGCCTATACCCGGTTAAAGGACTTGTGTCAGAAATGGCTACAACCAGGGGTGAAGACCATAGAACATATTCTAGAAATGATCATTCTGGAACAATGTGTTCGCATCCTGCCCTCAGATGTTCAGGTATGGGTGAGGGAACACCGGCCAGATGCTGCAGAAAAAGCCATCATGCTAGCCGAGGATTACCCTACAGCTCATCCTAATCATTAACGTGGACATCCTGGATCCGGTGTAACCCCACCCATGGTAAGGCCTGTTTCTTCTTCTATTGCTTCATCTGTGACTGAAGGGGGTACTAAAACTGTCCCAACTAATAGACCCTATAACCCCAACATAATCTGTAAGGAATGCCAGGGGAAGGGGTACATAGCAGAGTTTGCCCTCAAAAAAATTTACAGTCATGCAGTTAGCCCTAGCCAATTGGGGACAATTTGTCACACCCATCAAGATTGGAAATCAGGAGGTTACTGGGCTCATAGTCTCAGGAAGCAGACAAACCCTGGTAAGAGCAGATTTGGTTCAACAAGCTGGTGGAAAGGGGTCCAGGACAGCAGTAATTTGCATCCATGAGGACATACATCATTATCCTGTGACTGACCTTGATTTACAGGTACAAGGGAGAAGTCATAACATGACTGTCGGGTTGGTTCACCTTTTACCTGTTCCTGTCATTATTGGGCATGATTATCCAGACTTTTCTTGCTTAATTCATCCCGGAGAAAGTGTGTGTGCCCTAACAACCCGTGCCCAGACTAAACAGCAACAACAATGGGCACAACTATTTCCATTCGATGATGAGGTGTGTGGGGAGCCAGGCTAAACACCTAAGTCTTGACGAGAAAGGAAGAAAGAAAAATGTCAATGGACTCAGAGACACACTAAAACTGTGAATGTGACAAATGATAGTGATGTATTGTCTGATATTAAAACTGATGGGTTTTGTGAAGAACAAAAGAATGATAGTTCCCTGACACCATTTATGCAGTTGGTAAGGGTACCAGTGAAAGGAAATGAGCCATCCTATGTCATGAAAGATGACTTGTTATATAGAAGATGCATACACCCCACCACGGGTGAGCAAATAGACCAATTAGTAGTGCCCAGTAAGTATAGAGAGAAACTACTGCATCTGGCACATGAAATCCCATTAGAGGGTCATTTGGGTAGGGACCACACCTTGCAGAGGCTACTATTAAGATTCTATTGGGCAGGTATACACGCTCAAGTAGCTGACTACTGTTGGAGTTGCCCAGATTGTCAGAAAGTGGTTCCTGTGACATGAAAAGATATGGTCCCCCTCCAACCACTGCCCCTTATTACCACCCCTTTTAGCCGCATTGCCATGGATGTGGTAGGACCTTTACCGAAAAGCTCAAAAGTAAACAGGTTCATATTGGTAATATGTGATTATTGCACAAAATATCCTGATGCTATCCCCTCCGAACGGTGACAGCAAAGAAAGTTGCAAATGAGTAAATCAAGCTGTTCAGTCGGGTTGGGATACCCAGGGAAATACTGACAGACAGAGGGAGCAACTTCTGTTCTAGGATGTTAGCCCAACTGTATGAGACAATAGGAGTGGAGGCCATGCATACCACACCCTATCATCCTCAGACAGATGGTCTGGTTGAGCGATTCAACCAGACCCTAAAAAGAATGCTGAAGAAATATGTAGAGGATGATGGAAAAAGGTGGGATGTATACCTACTGCACCTTTTATTTGCATACAGGAGGTACCACAAGCTCCACAGGATTTGCCCTTTCGAATTATTATATGGAAGAAACCAAGGGGTCCCCTGGATATTTTAAGGGAACAATGGGAGGAGAGAACAAAAGAAAACCCAAGTACCACCCTTGATTACCTGATAGCTTTGCGTGCAAAGTTGCTGAAGTTTACCCAGATAGCACATCACCATAATTTGCACCAACAAAGTGTACAGAAGGGATATTATGACCAAGGAGTAGGTACTAAATCATTCCAAGAGGGGGAAAAGGTTCTATTGTTACTTCCTTCTACTATGGAGAAGCTATGATGAAGTGGCAAGGTCCCTATACCATCTTGAGGCAAACAGGTCCTGTTACCTACAAGCTCGACTTACCTGATAAAAGGCAGAGGAACGGTATATATCATATAAACCTTCTAAAAAAATTGGTGTAAATATCAAACCCCAGGTATTTTATTTGCCCTGAGACTCACACCAGTGAAATGGAGGTAGCCTATGACAGGCTAGAAAGCAATGGAGAAGTGAGTAATCTAACCATTAACGCCACTCTGGCTGAACAACAGAGATCAGAGCTGGACCTCCTTCTTGCTAAGTATTCACAGTCTTTTACCTCTAGGCCTGGCTGGGTTAGTACATAGATTAGGCACCATATAGAGGTCACTACCAATAGCCCTATCAGGCAGAAACCTTATCCCCTACCAGAGAAAGTGAGAGGGGAGGTAATAAAGGAAGTAAGAATAATGCAAGAGCTAGGGGTGATAGAACCCTCTGGTAGTGAGTGGGCATTCCCAATTGTAGTGGTGGAGAAAAATGAAGGCGGCATACGCCTCTGTCTTGATTTTAGATGCCTAAATGCTATCTCCAAATTTGATACCTACCCCATGCTTAGGATCGATGACATTATGGACGGACTGGGCAATGCAAGATACATCACCACATTCGATCTTACGAAGGGGTATTGGCAGATCCCTTTGGATGAGACCTCTAAAGAGAAGACAGCATTCAGCACTCCCATAGGGCTGTATCATTTTGTTACTATGCCCTTCAGGCTACATGGTGCCCCAGCCACATTTCAGCGTGTAATGGATCAGACTTTACATCAACATGAATCCTATTCTGCTGCTTATTTAGACAATGTGGTGGTGTACAGCCCTACATGGGAGGCTCATTTACAACATCTCGCTGCTGTTCTAGACTCTCTGACAAAGGTGGGTTTGACAATCAATCGATCCAAATGCAGTATAGCAATGCAGGAAACCAAATATCTTGGCTTCATTATAGGTAATGGGCAAGTCAAACCAGAAATCGAAAAGGTTGATGAAGTGGCACAATGCCCTAGACCCCTGACTAAGAAACATGTTAGGTCATTTCTGTGGTTAGTGGGGTATTGCTGTAGGTTTGTCCCCAACTTTGCCACAATAGCCACCCCTCTAACCAATCTTACGAAGAAACACTGTCCCACTAATGTAAAATGGACCCCTGACTGTGAGAAGGTCTTCTGTACCATAAAGGCATACTTGTGTACAGCCCCCGTACTGAGGAGTCCTGATTTTACTCAGCCTTTTATGGTACAGACAGATGCTTCAGACTCAGGGATAGGAGTTGTTTTGTCTCAGATGGTAAATGGAGAGGAACATCCCATCATCTATTTAAGCCAAAAACTGCATGAAAGAGAAACACGTTATTCGGCCATAGAAAAGGAATGCCTTGCCATCAAGTGGGCCATCGAAGCCCTTAAATTCTATTTATGGGGAGCGGAGTTTGAAGTATTAACAGACCACAACCCACTCTGCTGGCTCCATGTAATGAAAGATAAGAACCCCAGAATAATGCAGTGGTATTTGGTCTTACAGCCATATAAATTCACTTTACACCACCGACCTGGTACTGCTAATAAGTATGCAGATTTCATGTCCCGTTATGGGACAAATCAATGTGCACAGTCAGACCTTGGGGAAAATGCAAGCGAAGTGAAAGGCTAGTTATAGCCTTTCATTTGTTGTTTATTTTGTTTCAAAAGGTCCCCCGAGGTGGAGCTTTGGGAGTGGGCGGGCTAAAGCTCCATCTCTCTCTCCTTGGAGAGAAAGATCTGACGATTGTGCATACGTTTCACCAAAACTGGAAACTATAAAGGATTAGTACACTAAGGGTATAGTTTCCTCTTAAGTGGGGAGGAATGTGAGAGAGCACTAGTACCCTTCCATAATTCTGCTCTCTTTGTACGTATGAAGCCTACTGTAGTAGCATATGTGTGTGACCATGCTATTCTTTTTCTTTATGTTCTATCTCTCATTCCTTATGTCAGACTGGCCACCTGGAATGGGATGTATTCTTTCTTGTTAAATCCTTCACTGTCTTTATGCAGATGTGGGACTGTGGTGCTTGCCCCCCCCCCCCAAAGCAACAAACCATAAATAATGCTGGTGCAGCAATCTGCAGTCTTAAACAGTTATTTATTGAGGCACAGGAATGTCTGCTGCTATTTTATTTTTGTTTTTCCTGTTTGTTTATATTCCTTCTTGTTTTTATAAAGAAAAAAGGTTTAAGATGTAGTGTACTAATAGTTTTTTTTTTTTGACCACACAGACTAGGTTGGTTGTCCAATCCAAAAAGGCTTTGCTGCTAAGTCCAGTGCTTTTCATAGCAATGTTAATAAACAAACAAATGCAGCATTGAGTATTTTCTTTAATAATGTAAATTAATATATTGTGATTGAGACTGAATAAGCCATGTAACAACTGCTGTGTGTGCTACTTGCTAGCCTTGCCCTGCCCTCTTTACTAGTTCAAGTTAGAAATTCAAACAACAATTGTAAACAGAAGTTCAAACATGTTGAGAAAATGTGTAAAAGTGTCATGCCTTAATAACAAGTGTTTGGTCTCACTTCTGATACATGAAGTAAGCAGTTCTTACCCAAATAATGAGAAATCCAAACTTGGTAACAGAGGTTGGTCTGTTTGAGACCTATTCAGATCCCTGCTAGGTTCTGCTAGGAGCCAGCCGGCCCTCTCCACTCCATTTTTATGCTGTGTGTAAGTGGAGGGAGGGGCTAGTCCAGAGATAATGATGATAAGAATTGTCAAGTATCTAGAGGCCAGAGGGGCACAGGACCCTAGGCAGCATGGATTCACAGTGGGAAGGTCATGCCAGACGAATCTGATAGATTTATTTGACTGGGTGATCAAAGTAGTAGATCAGGAAGGGGCTGTGGACATGGCCTACCTAGACTTTAGCAAAGCATTTGACACAGTCCCACACAAAAGATTAACATACAAGTTAGCCAGCCTGGGAGTGGGTCCCAAGATGACAGCCCAGGTAAAGAATTGGCTGGAGAATAGGACACAGAGAGTAATAGTAAATGGAGTCCACTCCGAAGAAAGGTGGGTTACCAGTGGGGTACCGCAGGGTTCAGTAATAGGACCGTTCCTCTTCAATATCTTTATAAGCAACATTGCAGAAGGACTGGAAGGAAAAGTATGTCTCTTTGCAGATGACACTAAGACCTGCAACAGAGTTGATGCACAGGGTGGGGTGGAAAGGATGAGAAGGGACTTGGCAAGGTTAGAGGAATGGTCAAATGTATGGCAGCTTAGATTCAATGCTAAGAAGTGAAAGGTAATGCACCTGGGAAACAAAAACCCAGGGGAAGAGTACACAATGGGGGGTGAGGTACTAACAACAACAAAAATGGAAAGAGACCTGAGGGTAGTCATATCAGATGACCTAAAGGTGGGCAAGCAATGTGAGAGGGCAGCAAGGAGGGCTGGGGGGATACTGGGATGCATGGGGAGAGGCATCACCAGTAGAAAACAGGAAGTTATTATCCCTCTCTACAGACAGCTGGTGAGACCCCACCTGGAGTACTGTGTGCAGTTCTGAAGACCCAATCTCAGCAAAGACATAGACAGGATGGAAGCTGTCCAGAGAAGGGCAACTAAAATGGTGCAGGGTCTGCACCAGAAGACATATGAAGAGAGACTTAAGGAGCTTAATATGTATAGCCTCGAGGAAAGGAGGGAGAGGGGGGACATGATAGAAACTTTCAAGTACCTCAAGGGAATCAACAAAGTCCAAGAGGGTAGCATCTTTCAAAAAAAGAGGTGTGCAAGAACAAGAGGGCACAATTTGAAGATAGAGGGGGGGCAGCTCAGAGGTAATTTAAGGAAGTATTTTTTCACAGAGAGGGTTGTGGATGCATGGAACGGCCTTCCAGAGGAGGTTGTGGAGTCAAAATCAGTGGTGGAATTCAAGCATGCATGGGATAATCATAAGGCAATTCTGGGGTGGGGGTAGGAAGAAGTAGGCTGCTGGCTAACTAGGATCTTCAGCTTATTCCAGTAGGTAGGGAAATGGGCAGACTGGGTGGGCCAAGTGGTCCTTATCTGCAGTCAAATTCTATGTTTCTATATGTTTCTATAACATTATTCAGGCTTGCTTCTTTTGATTCTAGGAATATGTTAGATGTATAAATATGTAAGGTAAAGTGTGTACACTTTTGACCTAACAAAAGAAAGGCATATTTAAAAAAATATGTTTAGTGTTTAAAAGGGGCGGAGTCTGATGTGGTCACCTGATGGGTTCCTAGTATAAAAGGAACTCATCCTGTGGAACATTCAGATTTCATTGGAGGATCAGTAGGTGCTGGTCCAAAGCGTTAGTCTGCACCTCTTCAGACTAAGATCCTCTTTGAATCCAGGACGGCTCATTGCTGGAATAGTCCTTGGAAGACTGGAGTATTGTTTTGTTTTTTGTATCTTTTGTATTTCTTTTGATGTTGCAAGTTCACAAGTTTTATTTGGTTATTTACTTGTCTGTACTTAATAAAAGATTTGGCTTGGTAACATTAAGCCTTGCCACCTTACTGTGGCCTCAGTGTCCATCATTGCACCCATACCCTTTGAAACCTATGTGTCTGAAATGGTTATGAGATCCAACCCTTTTTTCAGCCACCATCACCTGGCACTCACTAATTTTGTTTCCCAGGTTTCTGGCATTATAACTGACTACTTTTCATAGTGTTCCTAACCTCCTGCTGCTTTTTACAAATCCTCTTCCCTCATCCTCCCTTAACCTCCTTCATTGCCTGTTTTTACTGCTTTTTGCAGGAGTAATGTGGCCTCTTTCCCTGGTCTCTTCTTTAAACCTATTATGCATTTTTGCCTTTCTGCTTCCCTCTCCAATGTTTCTAGCTCCAATTCTAGGAAGTCCTAGCTAGATTTCCCACTAAAACTCCCTTCTCCGTGCTTCCCTTGGAATCAGCTTCCCACACGGTCAGTTTAACTGCCCAGCAATGCAGACATCAATTCTCTGCCCCAGTGCACTGGTCTCTTCTCTTGTTAGGTGAAGGCTGTAACTCTTGAAGAGACTTATGTCCCATGAACTCCCCAGTCCTCCATAAAATAGTGCCCTTCCTCTGACAGCACCTCTTTAACCCCCTATTAAAGTCCTCAGTTTCCTCCTTTCTCCTGTGACCCTTCCCATTCTCCCTACCCCACATAATGAGGACCTTATAAAAGGCAATGGAAGCCAAGTGCACCTCCAATCTGTCCCCCAACCTTCAAAAGTCGGGCTGTTCTGCCTCCATAGGTTGGTTCACCAGATCATTGTTACCCAAGTAGACAGCACTTTCAGCTTCTCCTCCCCTCCCCCTCCTCTACAATCCTCCCTATCCTATCCATATCCTGGATCACTGATACCCCTAGAAGGGAGATGACAGTGGTTTTAAAGGTATGATAAAAGTAATTTATACCAATAAGGAGACATCTGAAACCTCAGCTCATTTTTGAATACTATACACCTTTTCCAAAACACAGAAATAAAATCAGTACTCAACCAGGGCTTCCTAGAAATACCTTTGGAACACCCAAGACTTATACCAGTAAACTAGTTACCTAACGTTCACATTGAAATTGTGTGGAATATGGAATTCTGCCACTGGAATTCAGATGGAATGGCAGTTCAGCTTTTGAATTGCTTCTTGGAATGTTTTGATAAATTATGCAGAATTCTGAAGGTCTTTTAATTTAAAGCATGGAGTAGTTTTCCTGGTTTACATAAACTATGGAATGGTTTTCTGCAGTTTATAGAAACCTAATCCACCTCTATATAAACTTCAAATTGTTAATTTAAATAAAAGGGTGCAAACCCATTTTGAAATTTCACTTACAATGGAATTCCACTGAACTAGGTGGACATTTCAAAATGTCACAGTATTTCATCAGAAGCAGACTTTGAAAATTCTGTTCTGCTCTAGTTCACACTTGTTCAAGCTAAGAGAGTGTTTTTGTTGTTCATCCTAATAAGAATGCTTCAATAGTCAACACTCTGTGGTTCACTTTTTGCCCAGTTGAAAAAATGAATTGTGTTTTTGGCAGTTGTGAGAGAAAGAAATTCTGAAACACCACTCGAAAACTTCACTTGATCCCTTCAAAGCAATTTATTTTGTCAGAAATCATAGTCCAAGTTGTTAGTTTCTTGTACTATTTCTGGATTTGCTGATCAGTCCAAACACAAACTTAAAGATGTCTGTTTGGGTTCAATATATGCATTTTGCAGGAATTGTCCTAACGCTAATAAAGGATAATCTCTTGCTTACGGTTTCTTATAGCATGTTAACAGAGACTGTTTCTAAACCATTTTGGTCCAGGTTGAAAATCATTTGGGCTCCTGTGCTCCATACTTTGAATAAGAAGCTGAAACAAAACAGGACTTTCATGACTTTAAGTGCCAGGGTAAATGCACAGCAGTTTGCTCTTGGTACATGAGCTCAGAGAAGTCACAGACTGCACTTCTACATTCCTTTTGTTTTGGGGAACCTTCCAAAGTAGCGCATTCTGCAGTGGATTATTTAACAGAAGTATAAACATTTCAAAGGTTCATAATCCCTCAGAAACCCTTTTGAAATTACAGTGTTTTACTAATGCAATTACGAATCATGACATTCTTGTTAGACAATAGTAACTGTTTATTTTTAAACATGTC
Source organism: Neoceratodus forsteri (assembly GCA_016271365.2). Lineage (NCBI taxonomy): Eukaryota > Metazoa > Chordata > Ceratodontiformes > Ceratodontidae > Neoceratodus > Neoceratodus forsteri. The sequence goes on along the minus strand of CM057450.1, from coordinate 820,319,957 downwards.
TAGTATTCTTATACCAGTAGGATGGTGTTTCATGCTAATAGTTATAAAAATCTAAAATTCTAAATTCAGTTGTCATAGTCCATTTCTCCCAAAGGGGGCTTCTCTGATTGTCTGCAAAGTAAAGAATTTGGATTTCAAATTCAAGAACCATTTGTTTGCTAATATAAATATGTTTGTCTGGAAATTAATATGTCACTTACAGTATGGTTACGAGTTTCTTCTCAAGTCAAATGTATTCTAGAACTTCTCAGCTTTGCCTTCCATTTCTTATACCCCAAAACTTGAAGTTTTACTCTTATACATATTAGAGAGGCAGTAGCTGTACATAAAGTATAAACATAATAAACACACTACCGGGCAAATTAAGTTATGCTGCTAGACATCAGAGTTGTGCTGCAGTTGTTCAGATCTAAGCCTCCCCTGCTCTCCAGAATTGGCTGCAAGGTCTTACTGTGTAATATACATGAGTTTAATCCTACATAAACCCTTTTATTTTATTTATTGTTAAATTAATCAATTCCTTAACATGTGTCTTCCCATGTCATGGAGGTAAGGAGTACGCTTCATGCAAACTGTATGAGTTATTTGCTGTTTTAATCACTTATATTATTTCTTTGCATATCTCATTAAACAAAATACATAAAGTTATAATATGTGATTTTGTTCAGTGTCTGTTTCCTACAGGCATACACTATATCAAAAATAAATACTCTGCCTCAGTTGGGTTCATTGAGTTCCATTTTTACTCTGCTATGTGCTGTGTTGGGTCAAAGTAAAAAATAAATGCACTCTAAACCAAACAGAAATATCAATAAGATCACCATTTTGAAGACCAATGCTAACAGAACTTCTGAGAGACACATACTCATACCATAATGCCAACCATTTCAAGCAAATTCTTATGACTACATTTTAAAATTGCTGGAGGTTTCCTGCCTACCTGGCATGAGTGCTGAGTGAAGTTAACAATGTGAATGACAGATGTGCATGCAATTAGTTTTTGCACACTGTCCCCTTGGAGACAGATGGGTACATGTGGCTACTAATAGCTCTGATGCACTTAGAAGGATTTCCTTACTGATTATGATGACTGACAGTCTTGCCAAGAATTAAAGCCAAGCAGAATTGGTGGTTTGCTGCTTCTCAAAATGTTTGTAGCAAAAACTCAAGGGTGCATGACATTCAGAGATCTTACTGAATAGTTTCCAGCTTTCTGTAAAATAATTGACTGCTACCGACTGGTTTGTTTGTATGTGTAGTCAGAATGTAGAATCTAGTGGTCTGAGTCCCACAGAATACCTTACTTACAAGGGAGTTTATTCCATTATGTATTTAAAAATGAGTTGACTGGCAGAGGATCAATGACTGAGCCAAGGTTATAGTTGAGGTATGAATGGGGAAGAGGTTGCAAGGCGAGAAAACCAACAGGTAGAGTGACCAAAACAAGGTACATGATCAAAAACAGTAAAAGAGCAAAAATACTAGAGTGAGGTGTAGTAGTGGAAAAGGATGATAGGTACCATGGTGAGCCAGAATGTCACAAGCTGTTGGTGCATGGTTTCATAAAATCAGCTAGCAAGATACAGTTGAAGATACTGGCATGCCCATACAGTATATCTCCTGAAATTTCTGTGTTAACTCTTGAGTGCCTTCCTGCAGTAAAGCGTTAGTACCACCAGTAGGATTTCCTTTCGAAATACCACAACATATCCTGAAATATCCATACAGCATAATGGCTACAACTGTATCTTTCTTATAAGGGATTTAAGGGGGAGAGTTGAACAGGGAAAGGGGGATTGTCATACTGTATTTTGAATAGGAGATGCATAGAGAAGGCAGAAAGACCAATTAAAAATGTGCAGTAAAGGATGAGTAAAGTGTGAACACTGAGTGAGCTGAGGACGTAGAAGGAAGGGATGAAAGGAAGGGGGAGAAGAGAGGAGAGGAAATAGACTAGATGGAGCAGTAGTAAGCCAATATTTAGCCATAAAAGAAGTGCCATGAAAAAGACCTCAGTATGAAGCCAGTTACCAGGTGGCCCATGACAAACCATGCTTGGGTCAAAGTGAGGAAATAAGAATGTGCAAACAAAATAATAAATCTGAGTACCACAAATAATATTTCTATTTGGAATGCACCCGATTAAAAAATAGTACCTTTATCTAGGGTGCTATTTCATTCAGCAGCGGAAGGAGCTGAAAAATCTCTAAAAATGTCTTTTTCCAGCTCCCCTCTATTAAGTGGCACATGTGTGCATGATAAAAAAGGTTGTTTGATAACACAGGGCTTGCACTTTGCTTTACTGAGTTGGTTTTAAGTTAAAAGGGAAGACAAGCCCATTTTTAGATATATAAAAACAATTTAAAATCAAGACTGACATTTGCTTGTCTATCTGTCTGTTTGTCTGCCTGTCTAGTTATCTATAGGGTTGAAAAATGCTGAGCAGATAAAGTAAGGAATTGCAAAATTAGGGTTCAAAGTCTCATGAGTCTTAAAAAATCAGTGATGTGATGTTCATTGAGGTTTTCCTAATATCCACTCCCACTCCCATCCCCCAGCCAAGTTGACCCCTCAAAACACATTTCTGATATGAGAAAGTGCCATTTGAAGTATCATGAGATGAGGTGGTGACCTGGTCACCCATAAAATTTGAGGTGAAAATATCAAAAGTTGGCCAAGTTCTGAGTAAAAAAATAAATGCAAAAAATGTCTAAGCCAACATGCATGCACAGTCAGCGCATTTAAGAACTAACTTTTTTTTAGTTTGATTTCTCATTCTAGGTAGAGGAATACCTCATGAGACATTGAAGAATTATGTTGGAGGACATTGAGGATCCATGATGAGGGATCCAAATATTGGTATTGATGGAGGGGAGGAGGGTGGTGTGGGTGCTAAAAGGTGTTGGAGGATGGGTGGGTTTGACAGTAAGTCAGGCAGGAAGGGGGGACCTACAGTAGGACTGAACACCCACTGCCAGTAATACAATTAATTTGCTGGCTCTCCTGGGAGGAAGGGTAGCATGGATGCTAGAGGCTGCGTGAGCATGAAGGGGGTTCACTAATCTACTCTGATATTAATGTAACAAAGAGTTATGCCTATTTTATGGCTTTTGAAAGTCCCACCTGACATAACTAGGAGTAGAGATGTTATGAAATTTGAATTCACCTGCAAAGATGGTGCAAAGTCAGGAACTGCACAGTTGACAAAGGTTTCAAGATGTTCCTAATGGCTGCACCAACTTTGCTACCATTTTTTGCTAATGTTTTTAAATATTTCAAAGCCCTCCACACACTATACCCTGTTAGTAGCACCCTATAAGGGTGAATATTATTGAGCTACTTAATATGAGTGACTGAATAATATCATGATTGTTTAGGGCAACTATCAAAAGTAAACAAATGATCCTGTACAGTAAGTGTAGCAGTGAACTACACTCACTGTGACAGGATATAGGAAGGTGTGTGGCCAAACTCTGCCTGAGCTGGCCATTTGGTGTAGTGTCTATAGTCAATGCCTACGGAGCCAGCTGACCTGGGTTTGGGTCCCACAATAGCAAATAAAATATTCTTGCTTGTTTTTAAAGTCCATTCCCCCAGAGTTGATTTAATAATTTTTGAAGGGTGGGGGGCACAGCCCCCCACTAAAAAACAGGAGCAATGGTTTGTGACTGAAGATCATCGCTATTTGTGTAAGTCTCCATTCTTTTCAGTCACCTTTTTGCTTTGGGCATTCTTTGCACTGCTCTTTGTGTGTGGCGCTGTTAGGGGCTCGTCATTATCACGTAATTTCTACTCTGTCTATTCCGAAGACCCTGAACCATTTTTGTAAGACATCCCACCTGCCACACTTTTCATAAAATCTGCCTCCCCTCACTTGCAAACTGTGGCTGACAGTTGAAACTTAAAACTTTTAGGCTAGCTAAGTCTATGGTCAAGGGTGCTTTCTTCTTCTTGATTTTACTTGGAAATGCATTGATCTTAAAGTAAAATCACAAAGTTTGGGCTCTCCTGCAGCTCTATGCCGTTCAAAAAAAATGTTTTCTTCAGGTCTCAGTGTGGGTCTTGTCAGTGACAAAGTCAAGCCATGAAAATGCATATCCAAACATCACCACATGACTTCAATAGTAGTGCATTTTGTACCCAAATATATTGCTTGGAGAGACATAGAAACATAGACGTTGATGGCAGATGAGGATTGCTTGGCTCAGCCAGTCTGCCCATTGCCCTGCCTATTGGATAAACTGCAAATCCTAGTTAACCGACAGCCTACTTTCTCCTACCTCTCACTAGAATTATATAAAGTATTTTGCTACCCATATAGTCAAATCCTTTTTCAACAGGTCCAGTGGTGAAGAGGGTTGAGGTGCCATGCATCTTACCTCCTACCATGCTTGTGAACTGGGTTCAGAAATGGATGCAGGCCACACTGGGGCTAGTCAGGTGAGAGAGGACTGAAAGTCTATAGGACTGCTCTCCTCCCTCAGGGAAAGGGGTTGCTGTGGATTGCTGTCTGACTACTCTCCAACAGCAGCTGAATGGCAGCATACATGACATCATCAGGAGAGGGAAGGAAACACACATTCAGATTGCCAGGAGCATCTTCACGGTGGCAGAAATCACACATTGTGCCCATTGTACATCTTGTTGGCTGAGGGAGAGAGCTGATGGAAAAACACCCAGGCTGCTGGATGATGACCAGTCCCTCACAGGCCCCCCACCGGAGAATGGGCACCACCCACAGTTCTGCGATACAGAACAATGGTGAGAAGGTAAGTACCAGAGAAGTTTATGGGGTCAATAGAAAAGGGCAGCTTGGGCAATGCAGGGGATAAACAGATTATGAAAAAAAAGAATAACAGCTTTTTCAAGGGAAGATAACCTTAGGGTATAAACATGTAACCAAAAAAATCTTAGTGCAGTGTATAGTACTGAATGTATCACATTTCAAAATACAAATTCATTCATTCATTTATGCAGTTTCAGTCACTTCAGTTATATAAAGATGTACATACAAAGTAACGGTTTCATTTACCTTCTCAAGAGATAAGAAGTCATTCTAACAGCTCTGTTGAGTGCTTGCTAACACTCACAAGACACGAGAGCATGTGGTTAAACCGCCATGCTCTGTGCACTTCTGGGCTGTCTTCTTATAGTGATGCACTGAGTGGGCACCACTAGCATGGTGATATTATGCACTCAGTGACTCCACTTCACCATGCACACTGTCATGTAGAACCACCTACTGGACGTGGGACTGCATTTTCTGTCAATGTCGGTGTCTCTTAAATTAGAGAGAGAACCCCTTATTATCTGAGTTTTCCAAAATGGGTAAACTGGTAGCAATAATAACAAGGTGCCAAAAGTATCAGATCAGTTTATTAAAAAGGATACACAAAAGCTTTTTTTTATAAATGTTTAACATTAAAGTGCAGCTTAGGTATAATTTAACTAAGGAGATAACTATAGTAATACCCTGGCCATTCAGGTGCTTAGGAGGCCATCAAATAAATATAGAGGGACACATTCTTGAGGTATCAAAGGGACAAAACGCCAACCTAGCTAGATAACCATACTCAATGGAAAGACTTGTGGCAATGAGCCATAGTGGGTATCAGAAAGAATGTCTATGACAGTCAAATAATACATTTTGCTATGTTAAACTAGCATCGAACCCATTATAGCAATCAGAAAGGAAACAGAATTTCTGCTTCAGAATGTACAAGAATAATGATGGCTACAGGACTGGGTGACAGAGGCACTCATACATAAATGCCACATAGATGCCATGTCACCACAGTCTTCTACTTCTTTCCCAAAGTGCAAAAGGGGGTGTTGTGTATCACTACAAGAAGACGGCCCAAACGTGTACACAACATGGTGGTTTAGCTCTACATTTTTATGTTCTTGTTAGGGTTACCAAGCACTCACTGGAGCTGTACGAAAGACATCTTATCTCCTGACAGGTAAATGAAATTAATACTTTGCACATAAATCTGTTCAGTAACTGAAGTGACTGGAACTGCATACAATGAATGTTTACAGTTTGATGAGGTGCATTTAGTATTGCACACAGAACTGAGAATTTTTGTTAATTGTGTATACCCTAGGATCATCTTCCCTTGAAAAAGACATTTCTCACCACCAAAATGTTGGGGATTTGAGTAGATGGCCAGAGAAATATTATGTCATTCAAGCAATAAATTTGGAATCAAATTTCTCACAAATGAACTCTCATGGTGATATTAGGATGTGTGTTTTCAAAGATTTTAAAGTAATAACCCAAATAAATTATGTTTCTCACATGCACAATTAATTTTTTCACAAATTCTTCCTATAGTCATTTTTGCAAAAAAGGGATGTCTGTTTTTGTCACAGAATGCCATTTTTGTCACACAGTACATGACAAATGCAGCACACTCTGACATGTAAAGAGTCCTACTCATATAGGCACCATGTGAATGAAGCAGGAAGTTAGCTTAGCCTTCCAGCTGCTGCTCATCCCTAAAGCCACTCTACAGCACTTTAAATTGCTGGTGTTCAGGAGCCTATCCATACCAATGGCACCAATCTACTACCACCCCTTCAGTGGAAATATCAGTCTGCAGTTATCGGTATGGTCAGTGAACAAGAACACATCTTTGCTGCTGTACCAATCACCTGCCCTCCCCCACCCCTGTGCAAATGTTGTTCTCTGGCTGTTTTTGTTGCAGGTAGTAAACAGCACATCCCCACAACAAGGACAGATTTGTTTCATTTTCTGAATAGTGCCTGCAGTCAGGAGACCATACCTGCTGCACTTACTGTTCCCAGTGTGTTGTCTGTACCCCTCCATCCTCAACTCTGCTCCTCAACCTAACTCAATCATAAAACCTGCAGCCTTCACCTCGCTACCCACTGTGAACCAGCACCTTCCTCCTTTCCACTCACCCCCTCTCTGAAAAAGCTTAAATAGGTCCCTGTGATGGTGATGAGCATAGCCCTCTCTGTACCTTGGCAGGTCATAGTCTAATGAATGAAACCCAGGCATGGTTATTTACAACACATAGTTTCTTTCATTAGATGGTGGCTGGCTGAGATGGAAGGAGGGTTTTGCCAGTCATTCACAGAGAGACTGGTTTTAGATTTTTGGGGGGGGTGACTGGAGGGAAGGCTTGCAGAGGTGCTGGTTGACAGAGTGCACTGCAAATGTTTTCACTGGTTTTGATGGGGAGAGTAGGACTGGGAGGGGGCAGAGACACAAACAGCAAAAACAGTATTGGTGGTGGGGACAGGCCCACAGCCACTGGTACCATGCTGATATTGAAAAAGATAACTGGTGCAAGCAACAGTCATCAATTCAAATCAAGTTTTAGCTTTTTTGTTGGGTGACTGGGGGGTAGTTCTGGATGGCAGAGGGTGGTGAGGTTGGGTCTAATTTTCTTTAATAGCTTTGGAGTGAGTATATTACAATTTATTTTTACATTTCACCTTTCTTGTACCAGGATAATAATAATACATTTTATTTCTAAAGTGCCTTTCAGATTTTCAAGGCGCTGTACAAGACACATAATACAGATCAAACATTATAATTCAGTATAAAACACAGATAAGACTACAGTCTCATCAACAACTTGAACACAGTCAATATTATAAGAATGCAATTTGATAAAAATGAGTTTTTAAACCCCTCTTAAATTCCTCCATGGAGGTGCACTGCCATAACTGGTGGGGTAGAGAATTCCAAAGAGTGGGAGCAGCATAAGAAAATGTTTTGCAACCAGATGAATTTAGACTCACTCTTGGAATCTCTAGCAACCCCTTATCGGCTGAGCGAAGTGACTGACCAGGGCAATAAAGGGCTAGAAGATCTTTCAGATAGGCTGGACCCTGGTCATGTAGGGCTTTGAAAGTCAATAAACAGACTTTGAAGGTGATCCACCACCGAACGAGAAGCCAGTGCAGATCACACAGCACTGGGGTAATGTGACAAGACCTGCTTGTCCCATTCAAAACCCAGGCTGCTGTGTTCTGCACTAACTGAAGGCGGTGGATTTCAACCCCAGAAAACCCAAAATACATGGAGTTGCAGTAGTCCAAACGTGAGGACACAAAGGTGTGGACCAGCGTTGGTAATGTGTCAGACGGAACAAGGTGCTACACTCTAGTGATATTCCTAAGATGGTAGAAGGAAGTCTTAATGACTGTTGACACCTGTGACTATAGTGTCAGCCTGTCATCCAAGATAACCCCTAGGTTACGTACCAATTCGGAGGTCAGAAGTGACACACACAAGAAAAATTCCTGAGGGTGCACCAACAGGTGACACCTCTATCTGACAGCCCGGATCCACTACCAAAACCTCTGTCTTTTTTGAGTTCGACTTCTGCCAACTAGAATCCATCCAATCCTGGATTTCTTTCAGACAGTTGTTAAACACTGAGAGAGCTCCATCCTGGTCAGGAGCGAAAGACAGGTATAGCTGAGTATCATCTGCATAGCAGTGAAACCTCAGCTTATACCATCTTATAATGTCTCAGAGGAGCTGCATATACACTGCGAATAAAAAATGAGATAGCACAGCACCCTGAGGCACCAAACGAAGGAGTTGGACCAGAGGAAAAAAGCCTGACACAACTCTTTGTGATCTCCCAGTGAGGAATGAGGTGAACCATCGAAGGATGATTCCCGATATTCTGCAAATGTGCCTCAGGTTTGCTAACAACACCACGTGATCCATGGTGTCAAAAGCTGATGAGAGATCAAGAAGAACTAGAATAGAACATCTCTTCCAGTCTCTCGCCCTCAAGGGATCATTAAGCACCCAAACCAGCGCAACCTCGGTGCTATGTCTTTTATGAAAACCAGATTGAAAGGGTTCGTAGATGTAATGGATGGTTAACTGGTTCTCCAAGTGGACCATAACTACCTTCTCAGTCACCTTCCCAATAAAGGGTAGGTTTGAGATGGGTCTGTAGTTTGTGAAACAGTCTGGGTCCAAGGTAGCTTTCTTCAAGAGGGGTGTCACCACCACCTCTTTCTGGGAGCTAGGAAACTCACCCAATTCCAGGGAGCACCAGACTATTTGCACAAGGATTAGACCGATGATGTCACAACAACCCAATAATAGGAAAGTTGGTCGAGGATCCAAACTACAGCTCGTAGGGTACACACCATGGATGAAATGCAATATCTTGTTTCTAATAGGGAATGCTCCAACCAGCTGTGTGCACTAGAGCACTTTGAAATAGTTGCTCAAGTGAGTCATTCAAGTGAGTTGTCCAAGACCACACAGTAGGTATTTGACCCAAACGGCAATTGAACATGTTGTCTCCCAGTTCACAGACTGGTCCTCTAACCACTAGTTCACACTGCCTCCATGTTTAACTGTGTTGATGGGATCAACTTTCAACAGCAGCAGCAGCAGCTGGACTTCACAGGTACACAAAACACAGGAATGCCAGCAAGGCATTTGACACAGTCCCATACAAAAGATTAATATACAAGTTAGCCAGCCTGGGAGTGGGTCCCAAGATGACAGCCTGGGTAAAGAATTGGCTGGAGAATAGGACACAGAGAGTAATAGTAAATGGAGTCCACTCTGAAGAAAGGGGGGTTACTAGTAGGGTACTGCAGGGTTCAGTATTAGGACTGGTCCTCTTCAATGTCTTTATAAGCAACATTGCAGAGGGACTGGAAGGAAAAGTATGTCTCTTTGCACATGACACAAAGATCTGCAATAGAGTTGATGCACAAGGTGGGGTGGAAAGGATGAGAAGGGACTTGGCAATGTTAGAGGAATGGTCAAATGTATGGCAGCTTAGATTCAATGCTAAGAAGTGCAAGGTAATGCACCTGGGAAACAAAAACCCAGGGGAAGAGTACACAATGGGGGGTGAGATACTAACAACAACAAAAATGGAAAGGGATCTGGGGGTAGTCATATTGACCTAAAGGTGGGAAAGCAATGTGAGAGGACAGCAAGGAGGACTGGGGGGATACTGGGATGCATAGGGAGAGGCATCACCAGTAGAAAACAGGAAGTTATTATCCCTCTCTACAGACAGTTGTTGAGACCCCATCTGGAGTACTGCTTGCAGTTCTGGATACCCAATCTCCGCAAAGACATAGACAGGATGGAGTCTGTCCAGAGGAGGGCAACTAAAATGGTGCAGGGTCTGCACCAGAAGACATATGAAGAGAGACTTAAGGAGCTGAATATGTATAGCCTCGAGGAAAGGAGGGAGAGGGGGACATGATAGAAACTTTCAAGTATCTCAAGGGAATCAACAAAGTCAAGAGGGTAGCATCTTTCAAAAAAGGTGTGCAAGAACAAGGGCACAATTTGAAAGATGGAAATGGAGCGGTTCAGAGGTAATTTAAGGAAGTATTTTCTACAGAGAGGGTTGTGGATGCATGGAACGGCCTTCGGAGGAAGCTGGAGTCAAAACAGTGGTGGAATTCAAGCATGCATGGGACAGTCATAAGGCAATTCTAGGGGGTGGGGGTAGGAAGAAGTAGGCTGCTGGTTAACTAGGATCTGCAGCTTATCCATTAGGTAGGGAAATGGGCAGACTGGGTGGGCCAAGCGGTCCTTATCTGCCATCAAATTCTATGTTTCTACATAACACAGGAATGCCACGGCTGAGAGGTAAGGCACATAAGTGTTGCAGCTGTATGTATTATCTAATACAACTTGGGCTGTTTTGGGAGATGGGGGGTCTCAAGGATAGCTGACAGATAGTGTGCTCTTAGTTGATGGGGCAGCAGGCACATGTATGCTACTTATTTAATTCTAACTTGGGCCAATTCTCCTGTGATCCTGAAATTGAACCATTGCATTTATGTATGTAAAATGTTTGGAACAGGAAAGACAGACTGAGCTGTGACAGCTGATTGCCAAGTTTGTAGGGTTGGAGGTAGAAGGGGTTGTTGCATGAATCTGTTTTTTGACAGGATAAATGTTGGCCAGAACCCAGGATGAACTACTGTTATGACAAGTGCCACTGGATATTTAAATTGCACCTGATCATGCACCAGAGATGGGCAGAAGGGACCTTACTTTAACATCTCATCTAATGCAGTGCAAATCAAAAGAGCAACACCACTCTGCCCACCAGTGCTACACTACAATGTCTGCATTGGATATCCGCCCAAGTTCCTGGTGTAGGACAAGAATATTTAATCTTCAATACCTCTGTCCCCAGTAATGAGCCACAAAAACAACTGCCCCACTGCAACTGCAGCCTTTCCTGTGTTAAATAATAAAGCACTAGGGACATGGATCACCCATCCAGGTTCTGTAAGGGTGACAGAGAATACATTGTGTGCCCCCCCCAAAAAAAAAAAGTATTGAATTCTCTCCCTGTATTCAGTTTTTGACCTCCAAAATCATTTTTGTTCAACGATTAGTATTTGGTGTTTAAATTCAAGTTTCAGTCTGTCAAAACCTTTTGCATTTTTTATTAATTATCTATTTTGCACATCATATTTTTCTCATTTTGATGCAACTCTTTGTTTCAAGAGTGTCCATGGGGAAACGTTACTTCACCAAACTTGTTACAGTTCATTTAAAGATAGTTAAAAGTACTATAAAGCACATTAACTAAGAATAAAATAGAGGTGTACAATACGTGGATAAAAGTAGCTATTAGGGTAGGAATAGTGGGTGAAGGAGTGTGGTTGCCCTTATGTGCAGTTATCCACAAGCATAAGGCCTGAGGAGGTATGGTAAATTAAAAAAGGCTCACTTAATGATTGAAATATTTCTGCAATTCTTGATACTGTTTTGAAAGGAATTATAACACACCAGAGCAGCAACAGCAAAAGGTTTTGTCACCAATAGCTTTATGTAATTATGACACATGTTGAGGGTCCCTGGAGAGGGAACTGAGTTTGTAGGTCAGGTTTGGTTTCACTAACATACTGTAAAGGTATTCAGAGTACAACCCATGTGTGCATTTGTAAATTGGGCACATCTGAATTCACATCTTTTTACTGGTAAAAGTAGGCCAAGGCTATTGTACAGAAGGCAGTGACTGATTAGTCTCTACCTCCTAAAGCAATTTGCACCTAATCTTGAATGCAACTTTAATTTTGTTTAGCAATGTAACACCTGCCATTCTGTACCCTTCTATCCTGTATCTCAGTACAGGCAGGAGTGACTGTTACAATAGCAGTTGTCTGGCATTGAAATCTAAACATATGGGGTTGAGATAGAGGAAGCAAAGATTGTGGTTTGTGCTTCAGGCTATCTTGTTGATCTGCTCACTTTTTGGATAATTTAAGGTCCAGCCATACCACACACAAAGATATTTAAAGCTGTGCACAATTTGTAGAGGAGGGCAAGCCTGGGGAAGAATTCCTAGCTGGTTGCTTGCAGCAGATGTACAGAAGACCAGCATCACTTTTGTATCAGTGTTATTTAACCAGAGTCTGTTTGTATTCATCCAATGCTGTGTGTCATTGAAGGCTGCCTATAGGGGGGCTGTTGAGATCCAACATAGCCTTAGCTTTAATACAGATGGCATATTCATTGGCACAGAGATGTACAGTATGCTAAAACCTGAGATGTTGCAAACATAACGGCAAGCTGATTAGTAAAATATCTGGATAAGGTTGCCTAGCTATCTGATGCTTTTCAGAATATGCTGTACGCCACCCTGGCTGAAAGAGGGCCAGTGCATCAGCAGATTAGGAAAGAATGAATAAATAAATACATAAATAAATTCACTTGCACCTTTCAAGGCACATTTAATTTCTTTACAAAAAACTTTGTTAATGCATCAATTAGGGTTCCTGCATCAAATGTCTGGAAATGTGCTGTTAGAGTTTCCAACCCTAATATACCACCCAACCCCCACCCTCTATGCACTAACAGGTGTTGGGGGAGTGTCTTGGGGTCATCAGCCCTAACACTCACCCATTCCATGTGCAAGGAAGCTGAGAAGGTACAGTATAGAAGAGTGGGGTGAGCGTTAGGGCTGATAACCCCAAGGGACACCCTCGATGCCCGTCGGTGAGTAGAGGGTGGGGTTGGGGTGGGGTATGGTTGGAAACCCTAATAGCACATTTCCAAATGTTTGATATTTGAACCATAACTGATGCATAAATAAAGTTTTTTGTCAAGAATTTCCTTACTTTTTGAGAAAGTATAATCTCACCATTATTGGCTTGTGGGAGCACAAAACCCTCTGGGACCTGCACTCCCATCCCTCCATACGTGCTTAAATCTATGTAGCTCTGGGCCCTGCACTTACATTTGTTGGGGAGGAATGATGAAATTGTCAAAATAGCCTTGTTATTACCCCACCTGATATACCCTCTACAGAAGATTTTTGAACACCCACCAAAACATAATCCTGTGCAACTGCAATGCCATTCAACATTACAAGTGAGAAAACACATTTTGGCCAGGATTTGAAAAATGACAGCTGTGACATACATTTAGTGGGGTAATAACAAGTGTATGTTGAAATTTTTATATCAAAATATTTTAAATTGACAAAGTTGAGAGCGTGCATAGCGAAATTGCAACAAATAGTCATAACTCAACCAGTTTTTTGACATTTTGATGCCAAATTGTCAACATGTCATTTTGGAGACCCCACTTCATGAACAATATGACTGTCATTACAGAAACTCTTCCAAAAAGGTGAATTATGCCAAGTGATCACAAAATCATCTTTGAGGCAAGACAGTTATATTGTTCATGCGATGGGGTCCCCAAAAAGCCATGTTGAAAATTTGGGGTCAAAATGTAAAAAAATGGCTGAGTGTTGCATAAAGGTTGAACCCCCCCATTGAAAAATATTGAACCAGTTACCTTAGTTTCTCACTTTGCAATCGCTGGTTCCAGCAGCATGACGTGTCTTCAATCAGGAGAGTGGATCTCAAACCTCAGACCTCTTCAGGAGAATGAGGGTTTGAGGTGTCAAGGGTGTGTGGAGAGGTGGGTGCACAGTGGGGGTCAGTGGGGGTGCAGATGTGATAGAAATAGACTTTTGTTTTTACAGGTTTAAAAAGTAAAAAAAAAAAGACATTGAGGTACTTTTTTTATTTCAGCAGAAAATGGACATGGGAGCTTGGGGGAATGCCACTAACTAACAACAATAGAAAAAAATGGGCATCGGAAGGTGGGGGGTTGCCAGGGAGTGGAGGTCTTCTGCAGTGGTCTTGCAAAAGCTGTCATTAGTGGCTGCCCTTAATGCTAGCCTGTAGTGGTTAATGCTCCACTACACAAATCACAAAAGCAAGTGGCTAACCACCCTGGCTCTGGACCTTAGGGTACTGTAGCCTCGGGTATGAAGCAGAGTCTCAGAACCACTGCTTCTTTATGCTGGCCATCCCTTAGGTCGCCATTGTGGATCTTGCTAGCACAATTTTTAAGTATGATATGTAGAAGGCTGTTGTAGATCTCTTTGCTGATTGATGGCATGGAGGAATGCCCATCCATTGCCTTGCCGCTGCTTCCTCCTTACCATTGAGCCATTAGGAAATACTCTCCCATATGTGCAGAGGGCTGTTTTTAAACAATGAAGTTTTGGGGATTCCTATTGTGACATAGTATTGACTGATGGATCTGAGTAGAAGGATGGGTACTTTGGGAAGTCTACACACTTGGGAACATTTACACAATTAACAGGTTGGACTTGTTCAGATGGTCTGCCTACTTGTTTCCCATACATATAGGGGTACCTCCCTAGGGGTCTGTAATCCTGGACTCCTTTAGGAGTGTGGATAAGATATGTGTTTGCTACCTGAGGGGGTTGCACATATACCGATGTGGATTTGGGCTGGGGGGGGGTTACAAACACCGGGGGATTGGGGCTGAGGTGGGGCTGAAGCAGAGACCTGCACAGTCATTGGAGTACCACAACTTGCTGTCTGCTTAAGAGAATGTTGTCTTGCAAATTGCAGGAAAAGGATGATGTTTCGGGAAACAAAGAATCCTTTCCTCACAATTTGCAGCACAATCTGTTGTGTCATGGACACACTGTCTGTAATTTGTGGCAAAACAAGCTTGCTGAAAAATAAAAACATATTTCTGAACCGTTTTAGGGGAAATTTACCCCAGAATCCTATTCCTCAGGCCTCGAGTGGGTAAAACAAGTATTGGTGTTTACCGACACCCAGTACTTTTTCCACATTTTAAGTTTCTTTGCCTTGCTAACGGAAAACAAGATGACGGAAGCTTGACAAAACTTTCTGCATTTAAGGGGAAAAACAATACATTCTCAACAAAAAAAAAAAGTTGTTTCTAGGCTGCCATCTAACTTTTCCAATATGAAAAAATAGGAAACTTTGAAATTTAATAACTTTTGAACAGATTAATATTGTTTTTTGCAAAACCTTCAAAATTCACATCTGAGACCCAAGCCTGACATACACTAAACATTTCAGACCAAACACCCAAGCCATTTTTGAGAAATGGCGTGATGAAGATTTTTGCATACAGATGGTAATTTTTGACAGTCTGTAGCTACGCACCTGCACCTCTGGCTGGAATGAAACATTACATATCAAGAGATCTTTAATCCCTGATGGAACATGCAAAATTTAATGCAATCAGTTAAATGGTTGCAAAGCTATTAAAGTGTAATATTTTGGGTTATATATAGAAGTGACCGCTGAACCCTAACTATAGTTGTGCTACAGTGCCATTAATATATATATATATATATATATATATATATATATATTTGTAAAATGCTTGAGACAATCATGGTCAGCAGCACCAACAGCACTGGACAACACCATCCACATGACAATGCGTATATCAAACCACGACCGCACACACTATACTTTTACCCCTCCAAAACAATTTTGACATTTTATAAGATAGATATACCACTTGAGTGTCGCGCCTGATAATATGCATGCCCGCCTGGTGGTTGATGCACGCCTGCGCCTTGTGCGCGATAATGCACACCAAGGCATGCGATATCAGAGCAACGACCGCACACCTCAGAGTTGTATATATTCATATATATATATATATATATATATATATACACCTACGCATACATACATACATCAGTAATTAACTACATCAATTAATTTATTAATGAATTAACACATTCACCTGAGCAGCTCAAGCCACAGTTCCACTGGTCTTGTTCTTCTTTGTAAAATTCTATTATGCTAGCAGCATAAAAAAGGATGAGCTTCAATTCATAATGAGAAAAGCAGCACATTGCAAATGGGAACAATTCCTGAAATGTCATGCTGCACTAAAAGCTGATGGAGATGTAATGTGAAACTCTGCTAAACAGCTCTGAAATTCAGATAGCTAATCCTACCTTGGGGACTTGCAACATTGTTGCCACCAAGACTAAAAAAAAAATACACAAACAAAATCAATCTGTTACAGACCTTTAGTAAAACTGGAAAACACATATGTTAATCAGAGCTGCACATGGGCAAGGTTTGCTTTATAAATGATATGACTTTACAAAACTGATCATACTATCGAGACCTAGGGCTCAATTTATTAAGGATGCATGGGGTAATTACAGGGATGGCGCATTGAGCTGTTTGTTCCTGTTATCAGAAATACTTCATACTGCTCCCAAATATAGAATATAATAGAACAGAAAAGAACATAGAATATGGGTTTTATACAGTATACTGTCTTTCAGTTAAAGGCATAGTACAGTGACTTAGCACCTCAGCTGGAACAATCATTCAGTGTTCAACATCCTGCACATTGCCAAGCAGAACTGTCCCAGGTCCTGTTTTATTGAGAACTATGCCTAGAGCATGGGGGTAATTCAAAATCTTTTCCATTCTAGTCACAGGATCATTAATGTCCAACTGGTCAGCCACCAAAGACTGGCAAAGGGAATCTTGTTTCATCTCAAAGAAAACTTTGTAAACACATCGTGCCTGATTCACAAAGCCCCCCTGAATCGCACAAGGGGCTTGCAGCACCAGGAATGGTACAAAGTGTGGCTTGCACCAAAAGATATATAGAGAGCAATTCACCAAAGCAGCTTGCAGCATACAGAGGGCGCGTGCATCAGAGGGGTTCTGCACCAGCCTTGCAGCACTAAATGGGCTGTGGCATTGCACTAGGGGGCTTGTAGCAGATGCAGGCTGCCATATTCCCTAATTTGGGATTTACAAAACCTTCCCAGAGGGCAAATTTCTAAGTACCATTAGACCAGCCAGGGCTGGTAAAAGGGTATTTAGAAGTGTGTCCTGTGGAGGGGTAGAGAACTTGTGCCAATGTGTCACTGTCCCCCCTTCTCAGCTCTAAACCTCTGTTCAATAAAATAATCATGTCTCTGGTGGTCTAGTGCACCCCCCAGCCCTGATTTACCCTCATGATAAATTATATTTCCTTGGTGGTCTAACGGACCACCCATGGCCAGATCTGCCCTTATAATGAATCTTTTACCACTCCAATAGGGAAAGATATTTAAATATTTATGGGGAGATTTGGGATAGGGAGGGGGGTCTGCTAGACCACCAAGGAAAGACAATTTATTATAAGTGCAGATTGGAGCCAGGGGCATTTGCTAGACCACCAGGGAAAGATCATTTATTATAAAGACAGATCAGGGCTTTAGGTGGTTGGCTAGACCACCAGGGATGTGTTTTTTTCTATTGAAATGTGGATTGGGGCTGAGTCACCACTATCCACTTGACCTCGACCCCAGATTGTGGCACACCGCTCAGTTGTGCCATCTCTTTGGCACACTGCCACTCTTGCCACAAGCTGTGGGACTTTGCCACCAGGACCCTTACTGATAGTGAGTCGGGCACAGGGTGCTAGGCACACCAGCAATGGGTGTAAGCTGCCTTCAGTGCAGTTTTTGCAGACATTTGTAAATTTGACCCATCATTTTTAGACACAGCTCTCTATCATATTTGATAGTTTTTCTACATCTCCAACCATGTTGTTATTTATAATTAGACTAATCAGTTGGGGAAAAAAACACTGTTGTCCCAAGCCAGGCCACATCTTCATTAGCATATGATCTATAACTGGCATTACAATTATTTGCTTGTGCCATCCTTTTCAGCTGTTGTGGAAATGATTATGTCATAGCAGTCTCAGGAGCTCAGTAGATTCCATACTTGACTTTGAGACAAGAAGATAAACAGGTCATAGATTCTAGTCCCGCACCAGGAACTGGGACTAATACTCAGTACTGACTAAGTAGTGCAGCTCAACAGTGGTGCAGCACTACTGAAGTCCTGTCCTTTAGACAAGAAGTCAAACCATGGTCCCTGAACTGTCTAGAGGAGGTTAGCCATCCCATTGCATGTCCAAAGAGTATGGGATTATCATCAGCAGGTGGGAAGCTTAGTGTGCCTTTCTTCATCCAACATTAGAAATAAATGAATGTCATGAAGAAAGAATTATGATACAAGAAGTAAAATACAGTTACAGCAGAAGAAGTGTAATGGACAATTATCCTGTATTAATGTTATAGCATATGGTTAGGGCTTATTGTGTGTGGAAAGCAGCCCCTTCAAAACCCATTGCTGTGCATGCTTGAAGTTGTTGGGCACATTCTGCAGATGTTGTTGTGCACGTTCAATCATTAACTCCCACTGCTTTCCATTTCTCCGCACAGCTATGCTCACACAGTATTGCTGCCCCCTTGCTCTAACTCAAGCCACTTTCACTTTCTCAGCAGCATGCCACTCACTGACACAATGGTAATGTTCAACTCATAAAAAAATATGTCAGAAACCATGTACTATAACAAATAAAAAAACTCATCTTATGTTTCTGTCTTGGGATCTTACAGTCCACATGCTGTCATCTCAACACCTCAAAGGAAACACAGGCTTGTTGTGTATGGTCTCCCATACAGTATTGCTTATGTCATGTATAGTTGTAATGAAAAGGGGGAATTAAGTATGAAGGGCATGAATAAGGGAGCAGTGTCTGTTTTACATCATCTGTCAGGAGACAAATCCTGTATTGATGTTATTGTGCATCACTGTAATAGGAAAAAGAAAACTGAGGACAGTGAACATGAAAGCAAACAGAAACGTGTCTAGAAGTTATGGTTTGCTGGCCAAGGCACCTAGCTTCACCTGAGCTCTTTCCTTCTAAGACTGCTTGAAAGGCAGAGTAGAGAAACTTACCAGAGCAAGGGAGAAGGATTAAGACTTAGTTTGGCTAAACAGATTTACTGTGTGGTGGTGTTTTTATTTTTTACTCACAGGGATTGCTACTGTTTGTTGCTAACATTTAATTGCTTTATTTTTTCTCTGATTCAAATTGTTGTTGCTGGTATACCTTCTTCTGCATTATTACAAGGTGTGCCTACAGGTGTGTGCTAACAGATTACTGCTGTAATCTTCTGATTCAAATTGTCTTTTGCAAGGTATATCTTCTGTTACTGCTTTACTTTTCTCTGGAGCAAAGTGTTTCTTACAGGGTATATCTTCTCTGAAATTACTGTATTACAGGTGGAGCTTACATTTTTGTGACTTTTTTATCATTGGGCTAAGCAAAATTACTGTTTGACACTGTGTTTTATTTTATTCTTGTTTGTTGAAAAGGTTTGTTGTCTCAGAGGTGTTTCAGTCTCCTTCTCACATTGAAGGAGCTAATTGCTTTTCCTCCCACAGCTCTTCCAAAGGATTAGGTGTGTATGTGGGGTGGAGCTGGAAACTGTCAGTAATTTCCAACAGAAAGAAGGGTTAAAAGTCAGGTTAGTTGATATCTTGGAGGTGAAGACTTGGTTTGCTGGCCAAGGCACCTAGCTTCACCTGAGCTCTTTCCTTCTAAGACTGCTTGAAAGGCAGAGTAGAGAAACTTACCAGAGCAAGGGAGAAGGATTAAGACTTAGTTTGGCTAAGCAGATTTACTGTGTGGTGGTGTTTTATTTTTACTCACAGGGATTGCTACTGTTTGTTGCTAACATTTCATTGCTTTATTTTTCTCTGATTCAAATTGTTGTTGCTGGTATACCTTCTTCTGCATTATTACAAGGTGTGCCTACAGGTGTGTGCTAACAGATTACTGCTGTAATCTTCTGATTCAAATTGTCTTTTGCAAGGTATATCTTCTGTTACTGCTTTATTTTCTCTGGAGCAAAGTGTTTCTTACAGGGTATATCTTCTCTGAAATTATTACAGGTGGTGCTTTACAGGTTTACAGTTTTATCTAACATTAGGATAAGCTTTCAGGGTTACTGCATTTGTTGTTGACTGATTGTTTCTGCTCTTACCTCCTTGTTCTTTCGTCCGTGGTTCTTCTTTTTGGCGGGGGAAGGGCCCAGCCACCCACCCCATCCCCAACCACCCTTACACTCCTTTTATAGGGTACCACAGTTGTGACATTTCCTGTGGCAGAGCAGGAAGGGCTGATCAGTGGGGCCTCCACAAGGTGATCTCTTTTACAGGGCACTAGTAATTTAACTTGTTATAACAAGTTAAACAAAGCACAATTAAACCATTACTTACATTTTTTTTCCTTCTAATTACTCTGACTAGGTTACAAACCCAACTTATTTGGAATGGATTTCATTAACTGCAGGTACTGTGGAACAATTTTCAGAAGGACAGTCTTACAGGATTTAGGACACTGTCCTACATGCTGGGCCTTTGGAGATCTTAGGTCTCAGCTCCGGCAGCATGGGCAGAGATTGCACGCCTCAAATTTCATATTGAAGAGGAAATACATTATAAGAACCACCCGCCATTTCCCCAGCATCCAACAGAAAAACCTCGACCGCAGAGGGTAGTTGGTCCAGGAGGTTGACAGGTGGTTAGGAGGAGCAAATCAGGTGCCCATCACTCTCTGCTCTCCAACACATTACCTCCAAAAACCATATAAACACTACAAACAGGTATCTGCCTCTATCTCTGAAATCAAATAAAGAGGCAGAAGACACTGCAGAGCAGGACACTGCGGCACAGGAGCTAGCACAACAATACTCACCCAAATCAGGAACCAAAACTAAACAAGCACAAAGGAAATCCAAAAAACTTCTGATCATAGGAGACTCCATGATTCGGGGAGTTGATACCCATCTCCAGCCAGGGGTGATGGTCAGATGTCTCCCAGGTACATCAGCATGGAGAGACACTGACCGCATTGCTAAAATTGTTCACAAAGCAGGAGAAAACATTGATGTCCTAGTACACATAGGGACTAATGATCTCGCCAGCCGGTCAGTTGTGGAGACCAAGGAACACCTGACTAGGCTGGGTGACAAACTATCATCTATTTCGTCCGGCATCTCCTTCTCTGAGATCCTGCCAGTCTGGGAGAAGGGAGCAGATGGACGGAAGGTCAGAAAGGGAGATAGGGGAGCTAAACACATGGCTCAAGGACTGGTGCCAGGAAAAGGACACAGATTTGTAGGAACTGGCAACAGTTCTGG
The DNA here is from genome assembly GCA_016271365.2 of Neoceratodus forsteri. NCBI lineage: Eukaryota > Metazoa > Chordata > Ceratodontiformes > Ceratodontidae > Neoceratodus > Neoceratodus forsteri. The sequence continues at coordinate 820,298,625 of CM057450.1, read as the reverse complement.
GGCAAGTTCTTTAAATTTGATGGACTGCATCTGACTAAAGAGGAGTCAGTGCATTGGGGCAGAAGTTTGACGTCTTTGCAGAATATTTAAACTAGCAAATGGGGAGAGGTGCAGCACCCCATACGTCGAATGGGAAGAACACCCCTCCCCTCAGCTAGTTGTCAAACAGAATTCAGCGTGTTTGCCGTTCATTTGCATCACCAGGTAAGAAAAAGGTTTGTCTCCCCATACGATGCACAGGGGTAATGCCAAACTTCACCCAACAACTAACACACCAAAATCTGGCCAATGGAAAATCATGACACTAAATGCTCACAGCCTGGGAAATAAGATCCCAGACCTGCAGGCAATAATGTCAGAGGCTAAACTGGACATAGTAGCAATTAGTGAGACGTGGTTTACCAGTAACCACACTTGGAGACTTCAGTACCTGGCTATGTATTGTTCAGAAGAGACCGAGGTGCAAAAGGGGAGGGTGGCCCTGTACGTTAATGAAAATATCAAAGCTACAGAAATTCAGAATACACATAAGGAGCCAGAAGAACTGTGGGTCACCCTGGAAACAGGAAATGGGACAGCCATAAGAACTGGGGTTGTCTACAGGTCCCCAGACCAGAGGGAGGACATAGACACATTACTGTTAGAAGATATACAAAACATGACAGCTAAAGCGGAGGTTCTGATAATGGGAGACTTCAACATGCCAGATACAGATTGGTCAATACCAGCAGGAACATCTGCCAGAACTAGACTCATAGTGGATTCCCTGCAGGGAGGCCTCAAACAACTGGTACAGCAACCCACAAGAGACAGGGCTATCCTAGATCTAGTACTGACTAACAAAGAAGGATCACAGATCTCCAGGTAGAAGGTCACCTGGGGCCAGTGACCATCACATGGTATGGTTCAATTTGGCTACTACATCTAAATCATCCCATTCCAAAGCAAAAATATGGGACTTCAGAGGAGCTGACTTTGATAAGATGGCCAACAGAGTTAAGCTAGCCCTGGCAAAAAGAAACACAGGTGAGGAGGTACAGGCAAAGTGGGCAAGCATTAAGGATACAATACTTGAAGCAACATCCCATTGTGTTAGACAGAAAAGGAAGTGCAAAGAAGAAGAAACCACTTTGGTTCTCAAATACAGTAGCAGAAAAGGTCAGAGCCAAAAGGCTGGCCTTCAGAAATATATAAGGGAACACAGCGGGATGAAGATAGGGAGGCATACCAAACTGCCCTAAGGGAAGCAGGTAAGGCAGTAAGGCAGGCAAAGTCCCAAACTGAGGAAACACTAGCACGAACAGTAAAGAAGGTGACAAGACTTTCTATAGATACATTAGTGAAAGGAGAAAGTCCAGAGGGGTGTGCTAAGCTTAATGGAGAAAAGGGAGCATGTGAGGAGGAGGACCCTGTAAAGGCATCTATCCTAAATAGATACTTTTGCTCAGTATTTACTGAAGAGAAGGTAGGGCAGGGCCCACAGCTCAGCATCATGGACACAGGGGAGGGAGGTGAGCACTACTCCTTCACAAAGAAGGGTCCTACAAGAGCTTGCTAAGCTCAGGGTGGATAAGGCAATGGGACCTGATGGCATACATCCCAGGGTATTTAAGGAGCTAAAGGAGGAACTAGCAGAGCCATTAGCAGAATTGTTTAGTGAGTCTCTGAGCACAGGAGGGTCCCAGAAGACTGGAGAAGGGCTCATGTGATCCCACTCCACAAGAGTGGTAGCAGGAGGAGGCGGGCAACTACAGACCGGTCAGTCTTACCTCAGTAGTGGGCAAGATTATGGAGCACTCCTTAAGGAAAGGATAGTGCAACACCTGGAATCCATAGGGGCACAGGATCCAAGACAGCATGGGTTTACAAAAGGAAGGTCCTGTCAAACTAATCTCATAGATTTCTTTGACTGGGTAACCAGAGTGGTGGACCAAGGGGGAGCAGTTGATGTTGCCTACCTTGACTTCAGCAAAGCTTTTGACACTGTTCCACATAGAAGATTGATAAATAAGCTAGGTAGGCTCGGGGTGGGTCAGAAGTTGGTCAACTGGGTGGCAAACTGGTTGACTGGCAGAAAACAGAGAGTGGTGGTAAATGGTATACAGTCAGAAGAGATGCAAGTCACAAGTGGGGTACCTCAGGGATCAGTCCTGGGGCCAGTCCTATTCAACATCTTCATTAGTGACCTCGCAGATGGACTAGAGGGTAAGGCTTGTCTGTTTGCAGATGACACCAAGATCTGCAACAGAGTAGATGATCCAGATGGGGTGGGCAGAATGAGAAGAGATCTGGATAAACTAGCAGAATGGTCAGAAGAGTGGCAACTGGGATTTAATGCAAAGAAGTGCAAAATCATGCACATAGGGAAGAGAAACCCTGAAGCCACTTATAGGCTGGGAGGAGTTGCTAGCAGTCACAAAGGAAAGAGACTTGGGCATCATCATCACTGATGACCTAAAATCATCCAAGCAGACCTCTAAAGCAGTAGGTAAGGCTAGGGGGGTGTTAGGGTGTATTAGTAGGGGTATCACAAGTCGTAAGAGGGAGGTAATAATCCCTCTGTACAAGACATTGGTTAGGCCCCATCTGGAGTACTGCGTGCAGTATTGGAGGCCACACCTTCACAAGGACATTAACCAAATTGAGGCAGTCCAGAGAAGGGCAACCAAAATGGTGCAGGGACTGCATCAGAAGACATATGAGGACAGATTAACGGAGCTCAATATGTATACCCTTGAGCAAAGGAGGAGAGAGGTGATATGATCGAGACATTTAAACACCTTAAGGGCATAAACAAGGTGAAAGAGTCTAACATGTTTAAATATAAGAAAAATAGCAGGACAAGAGGACACAGCATGAGATTAGAGGGAGGCCGATTAAGGGGGAATGTGAGGAAATTCTTTTTCACAGAAAGGGTGGTAGATGCATGGAATGGCTTACCACAAGAAGTGGTGGCTATGAATACAGTGCAGGGCTTCAAACAGGCATGGGATAGGCATAAGGGAGCAATACAAATGACTATGAATAGCTAGGTCACTGACAGAGCAAAGGCCGATGGCACATTTATAAGGTAGAAAAAGAAATGGGCAGACTGGATGGGCCTTGCGGTCCTTATCTGCCGTCAACTTCTATGTTTCTATGTTTCTATGTTTCTATTTTCAAAATTTCATCTACAACAGCTGGAGGTATTTATGTCCAATATGCAGCCACCCAGAAACCCTTCACACAAGAAAATGATACTTGAATCTGAGCCTACTTCTGTTCCAATGCTGGGATACTGCTGGTAGTCCTAGAAATATACTGTCATTAACAATCAACTGCTTTACTTATCTTGCAGCTAGCATGCCACCATGATGTTGCAGTAATCAGCTCCTTGAATTACCCCTTCAGCATATCACTATACATACATGGGATATGCATGCAGTTTGCTGTGCATGGTATTGTGTATTGTCAAGTGAATGACATTAGATTGTCTGCATACATAGGAAAGGCTGAAGGATTGCATTTGGGCCATGATGACCTGATTTACTCAGGTAGTATGGGCCAGATATTCAAAACTAAGAGCCTGCCCTAAAAGGGTGTTGCGCCTGATTTGTGGGGTAAGTCTATGTTCGGACACCCCCACAGCATGGGCAAAACCTGTTAGCACCTGAGTCTATGTTACTCCTGCATCCTGAGGGAGTCATCCCCTGCATATGGGCACAGGGGGATATTGAGGGGTTTGCACAGGCAGTAAATGCCACCTGAAGAGGAGCAAGTAATCACCGTTGTAAACCCCAACTTAATAAGGTGCAAGGACCTGGTGGAGGTCAAAGATACTGCAGGCAGCCAACCCCAACCCCCCCAGAACTTAGCCCATTGCATCAAAGGATGCCTTTGTGTCTAATGGCCCCTTTGCCCTCAGATTGTTCATCCCTGTTCTTGATGAGCATTTCCCTGGTGTCTAGTGGCACCTCTTGGTCTCTGGTTGCCATCCCCATAAGTGACAAGAATGTCTGTGGTGTGTAGTAGCACCCCCACCTCCCAATTCCCATCCCAATAATACTATAGGTTTCCCTGGTGTCTAGTGGCACCCCTACCCTCCAATAGCCCATTGCCATGGCAATAAAGTTGTCCATGGTATCTAGTGGCACCTCCCCACCCACCAATCACCCATTCCCATAAGTGTTTTAGTCCTCTGGTGTCAAGGGAACCCCCACCACCCACTGATCACCTGTCCCCATAAGTGTTTAGGTTCCGTGGTGTCTATTGGGACCCCTCATCTGCTGATCATCCTTCCATATAAGTGCTGCTGTTCCCTGCTGATAAATCATCAGCATGAGGTATGAGTACTGCATCCCCAAAGATTTACTATCATGTTTAAAGTGTCCTGTGGCACAATGTAGTTTCACATTAAATAAAAGACATAAAGTTATGTGGGATGCCCATACATACGGGGACAGGTGCTCAGTGGATGGGAGGTACCATTGGACACCAGGGATATGGAAACACTTCTGGGGAAGTGTGATCGGCAAGTGGGGGATCCCACTTGACAACAGGGAACTGAAACACTTATGGGGATAGGTGATCAGCAGGTAAAGGGTGCCACTAGACACCTGGAAAAACTTTACTACCATGGATGCAGGCGATTGGTGGGTGGGAGGGGCCACTAGATAACAGGGAATAATGAAACAATTACAGGGATTGGGATCAGAAGGTGGGTGGTGCTGCTAGACACCAGGGAATAATGAGACACTAACAAGGACAGGGAATGGAGGGCAGGGGGTGCCGCTGGACACAAGGAATGATGTGTATATTGCGGAGACAGGCATTTGGCATGTCGGGTGCACTTTCCACAATACCTGACATGGTGGGTGACCACGTGAGGGGCACAAACTTGCTACTGCTTCCCATGCAAATGAGCCCATAATGGGCATGCATATGTCCATTAGCACCTTGCATGCCCTATGGGCTCATTAGCATGCTGCTGGCTCAATATGGCACTGGAGGCTCCCAGTGCTATCAGGTCTGAGAGTGCAATTAACTGCACTTCACAATGGACTGCATACAGCCCAGATCCTTTTGAGGCAGTGCTACTTGACTTTGCACTGCCCTGACATGGCCCTATATTCAGTCACATAGTGCCACTGTGCTCTCTGACTGACTATGGCATCCTCATGGTTGTGGGCAAGGGCAAGCATAGTGCAAACCTTTGTGGTCCACTTTGGCCCATTACTGAATATTGGGCCCCAGATGTCTGCAAAATCCCCCATGTATTTTTAGTGCACTGGATCATGGCAGTGCTTATGTACCTCTCATTTTAAAATTGTACTAAGTAAGGTACGATGACAACAGTTGCAAACAGCACTATTTGTGTGGGATCCAGGTTTCTTTGTCATTAGTAAGATATTTTATTAATGATTAGAACCTGCAGAGAACTGAAACTGTTAAGATCTACAGAATTTCATGTTACAGTTAAGGCCACTGGTTTAGAGCAATTGAAGTTATGGAATTATGAACATATGAACATATGAAACTTGCCACCAGAAACAGGCCTCACAGACTAACAAGTCTGCTTGAATGCGCAGCTAGCACCCCTATATCACAGCTGCCCTCCCCCTTCCCCCTTTCCCCTTTCCCTTCCAGAAGCTGTTCAGAGTTGTTTACCCAGCACCCCATGCCCTATCTCAAGCCCTTTTGAAACTTCACACCATCTTGTATGCCACCACCTCCTCCAGTAGAGTGTTCCATTTTGACACCGCCCTTTCAGTGAAATAATTCCTCCTCATCACCCTCCTGAATCTGCCACCCTCCAATCTTAGCCAGTGCCCCCTTGTGTCCCTTCGATTCCTCAGCTTAAACAACCCATCTGTGTTAGATTTGTTGATCTCCCTCAAGAATTTGAAAGCTTCAATCATATCCACCCAATCCCTTTGCTCCTCCAGGGTCTTCAAACTCAAGTGACTCAGCCTTTCTTCCTAGGTTGTGCCTTTCATCTCCTGAATCATTTATGTCACCCTATGCTGCACTGCCTCAAGCATCCTGATACCCTTCATCAAATATGGACACCAATACTGCATGCAGTACTCCAACTGCAGCCTGACCAAGGACCTGTACAGGGGCAGGATCACATCCTTGTGCCTGGACGAGAACCCAGACGCAGTGCACCCTGGCTTCCTATTGGCCTTAGCTGCAGCATTCCTGCACTGAGCAGAGTTGTTCATCCTCCCTGTTACTATGACCCCTAGATCCTTCTCTTCCTCACTGACACCTAACTGCACCCCACTCAACCAATACTCCCTCCTCAGGTTCTTCACCCTGATATGCATAATGTTGCACTTCTTTGCACTAAAACCCATTTGCCACCTTGCCGACCACTCGTCAAGGCTGGTTAGGTCACTCTGTAGCTTCTGCCACCCCTCTATGTCATCCACTACAGCCTCCGTCTTGGTGTTGACAGTGAACAAACTGATCCTGCTCCCAACCCCATGTGCGATATCCAATATAAACAGACCAAACAACACCAGCCCCAGCACAGAGCCCTGTATCACACTGCTGGTTACCTGCTTAGGAGAGGAGAGTTCCCCCCTCCCCCACAATTGCCTGTTGCCGTCTATCTTCCAGACAATTCATGATCCAGTTAGACATCTTATCCCCCACCCCTATGTATTTCATCTTTGCCCTGAGCCTTTCTTGTTGAACTCCAAGTATGGGACATCCACTGCATGGCCTTTGTCCAACTCCCTTGCGACCCAGTCATAGTACTCTATTAGGTTGGTTTGGCATGATCTCCATGAGACAAACCCATGCTGCTACTCATCCTGGAGATCATTGACCTCCAGGAAGGTTACCAGTCTCTCCTTCAAGATTGCTTCCACAAATTTACCCACAATGGAAGTGAGACTGACAGGTCTATAATTCTCCAGCTTATCCTTTGGGCTACTCTTGTAGCTAGGCACCACATGAGCCAACCTCCAGTCCTGTGGCATGCACCCCGTGTCCAGGGAGGTGCTGAACTGATCTGTCAGTGGCCCGGCCAACACCTCCGCCATCTCCCTCAAACACCCTAGGGTGAATGACATCAGGACCTGGTGCTTATCCACCCTAAGTGCCTTCAGACCTTACAAAACCTTGCTTTCCAGAATCACCAGATCAGTCACCTCCTCCTCCCTAGTCCCCACCCTCCCAGTCCACAGTGGTAGCGGACCTCCTACCTCCCTCATGAACACAGAAAAGAAGTATTCATTCAGTACTTCTGCCTGTACCTCCTCCTCCTTCTCCACCCACCCCTCACCCTTCTTGATCTGGACTATCCAATTCCTGCAGCTCCTTGCTCCCTCACAATCTAAAGAATTCCTTCTCCCCCTCCTTGATGCCCCAAGCCAACCTCAGTTCCTTGGAGGCCTTGGCCTCTCTTACTAACTTGGTTACCTCCTTGGACTTCCAAGCGTATGTCTCCCTGTCCTCCTCCCTCCCAGTTCTTTTCAGTCTCTTAAAAGCCACTCTCTTTGCCCTCACCACTGCTAACACACTACTAGTCATCTAGCATGGCACCTTAGACCTGTTCTTCTTACTCAGATTCCTGGTGCACACTTCCGTAGCCTCCCTCAGCCCCCACTTTATGATGTCCCACTTCTGTTGTGCATCTCTCTCTGACCTAATCCCCCCAAGGCATCTCAGTAATTCCCTCATCCTCCCAAAGTCCACCTGTCTAAAATCCACTACCTTTGTTGATGACCCCACCGCCTAACTGCTCAAGCTGAGTGTGAACCACACTGAAAGGTGGTCACTTCCAGCTAATGGGTCCTCCACCTGTAGCTCCCTCTCCATCTCCCCATTTGACAACACCAGGTCCAATGTATTACCCAGTCTGATTGGTTCGCCAACATCTGCACCAGATGGTTATCCTGGAATGTATCCAGAAGTACCTGTTCCCTGGCACTACAGGTGGTTTGGGTTCCCAAATCTACCCCAGGTAGATTGAGGTCCCCCACGATCACCACGCTCCCCTTACTAATTATCTATCGAATCTGATCCGCCAACTCCCTATCCAACTCCTTGGACTGTGCTGATGGCCTATACACCACCGCTTGCCTCAATTTCCTGTCCCGTGGATCCAGGATCTGTACCCACAGTGCCTCTGCCTTCCCCTCCTCCCCTCACCCCTTGTGTATCTAATCCCATTCTTTACATAAATCTCCACCCCTACTCCTTTTCTCACCCCTCGGTCCTTCCTAGTAACCCTGTACCCAGTAATTACCAGATCCGAATCCTGATGTTGGCTGGCCCACGTCTCCGTGATGGCCACAACAGCTACCATCCCTATGTTTAAGAGAGTCTGCAGCTCAGCTACTTTGTTACCCAGGCTCCTAGCATTCAGAGAGACAACCCTCCACCCAGAATCCACCTTCAACCTGCCCCATGCCCCCTCCACCTGGCCCTTCCCTCGCAGATCACTCACATTGCAAACACTGCTGTCTTGGGGGGTCAGCTTGTTCAGCTTTCCTACCTGGTGACCTTGCGCACTAGCTGCACACTCATTTCCCCCCCTTCTAAGTTTAAAAACCTCTTCGAAGCTATGTATTCCTCCAGTTTCAACTTTAAGACCCCCTGCCCAGCCCTAATCAAGTGCAATCTGTCTGCTGCATATAGTTCACTATTGACCCATGTGTTCCCCCTAACCCCCCCAGCAGTCCATATCTGTGAGAATGACACCACCCTACCAGCCAAGAGTTAACTCCCCAATCCTGTCCTTCTTTACCCTGCTCATCCTGAGTACCAGAAGCACTTCCGAGATGGCCACCAAGCAAACAACCTCAATACACAGCTTCCCTAGTTCCTCACATCTTTCCTTAACAATCTCCACTGGACTCTTCCCCCAGCTCATTGGTGCCTACATGCACCACCACATGTGGTTCTCTTCTTCCCCCAAACACACTTAAGAAAAGCCTGTGCTGACCTACCTGCTGTTAAGCCTGGTATAGATTCCACCCATATCTGACTATGTCATTCACCCATACTTCCTCACCTGATCCCTTTAAGTATACAGTTCCCTAACACTACTACTCCACCATCCTCTTCCCCACCTTCTGCCTGTAACTGCTTGTGAACCCCGATTCTCCCTTGAGCGTTCGCCCTTCTCTGCCCACCGGCACCTGGACCCTCCCCACCTGCACTTCCCCCCTCCACTTCCTGCCAGACTTCTTTTCCCCCATGCCTGCCGGCTCGCTCCCCATGACCAACACATCATCTTTGTTACCCCCACCTAGCCAAGTACCAAACTACCTCACCCATGGATGCATCCCTCCCACCACTCCCCCTTCCCTGATCTCCCTTCCCACACATGTCAAACCTTCCCCCCTCTCCTCATCTGGACTACTGCTCCCAGCACCTTGATTTTTGCCTGCCTCACTCCTGAGAGTACCATCCTCCTCCTCCTCCTCTGCTACTGGCTCCAGAACCTTGTACCAATTACTTAGTCATGTTCCCCACTACTGTCATTGGCCCTAATGCTGTCCCAATGCAGACCTGCAATGCGGCCTGGATTCTGCTTCTCCCACCTTCCCCCCAGTCACCACAAACTCAGATTCCCTTTATGCCCAAGGATGTCCCCAGTCCACCCCCACTCTGACCTTCTCCTCACTTAACCTTCTTATCTCCCCCCCACCAGCCAACTGACCTCTGCCTCCAGTTCTCTCAGCCTGCAGCAAATGGGACATTCCCACAGCCTCCACAATGTTCCCATCCATACAGCTACCCCACAGCAACTGCAGCTCACTAGTTTGTCACCCCTAGATACCCCTCTGCCCTCCTGCCCTCTGCACAAACCCCCACTTATCCTGGGACCAACCACACCTCTAATGCCACCCATTCCAGTCTTGCCATATTGAATACCCCAGACCCTCTGACAGTTCCACCTTCCCCACTCCACCCCCCCCAATCTGGTCCCTAAAACTCTTGCTATACCCAGTGTAGTTGAACCTCTGCCTCAGCCTACTCCTGTGTGCCTGTCCTGGTAACCAGGTGTATGGTTATGGTCAATGATCACTAGATAGAGGACACTTCTTCACTTCAGAACCAGTTGCTGTTAATGCTCAGAATAATGCCCATAAAATCACAGTCCTCAGTCAATACACCTGTATGAACACCACCCCATTAATCCACTATACCTAAAAAATGGCAGTGACCAGTGTCTCAGAAGATTACCCCCCTTCCCAGTATAGTTACAATCCACCCACATAATTGCTTACTTAAGTATTAAACCCAGCCAAAACACATGCAATCAGCTCAGATAGTAAGTACTGATTAATTATTAGGGCTCCAAGTCCTTAGCAGTTCATGTCAACTAGATTGTACAGTACCTTGAAAGTGCACCTCTCCCCAGCCCCATTATTCCATGACCAGGACCTGGGCTCTTAAGCCAGTCTATCTTGTAGGCTTGCTAGTTAGGTCAAATTGGAACATGTCCTGGTGACACCCCTACCTGGAACACCGCCCTTGCTCCTATTCTTAGTGGCACTTCGCTAAAATGGGTGGGCTTATTTACCCATTTAATACTGGTGGTGGAGGGGAGAAAATTATTCTGCCACTGACTGAGGCCCTCGCTGGTGTCAATGCTGCTGATTGCAGCCTCTGATCCATTCTGCAGCTGCTGATGCAATCCCCAAGCTGGCTTCTGTCGCCGATGCCACCTACACTGCCAAATACCACTGGCAGTGACTTGAAGTGAAGTCAGCCCCTCAGGATCAGTCTGTGGTTCATCTAGGATTTTATATCCACCAGCCGCAGTTTGAAACTGGTGCCCTTGCCACTCCTGGCTCTCGGATTGGCTACAGGGAGTGCCAGAACAACAATTTCCTTCCCCTCATCCACTGATGCAGCCTGGTCATAGTACCACTGATTGTTGCCCTTACAAATTCTTCTGCCACTGACTGCAGTCCCCACTGCTGTCCGTGCCACCAGTTGTGGTCTGCAGTCCCTTCTGCAGCTGCCGATATGGCCCCCAAGCTGGCTCCTGCTGCTGATGTGGCCCGTGCTGCCAAATGACACCGGCTGTGCTTGAAGTGAAGTCAGCACCTCAGGCAATTACAGTTATAAGATTTAAAACTGCATCAGTGATTGCAAGTTGGATTACAGGATTTTACTAGAATTCTACTGTAAATATTTTTGTATGTATGTAAATAATCTGAATAAATGATTGTGTAATATACAGCAAATTAAATAAACTGAAATGAAAATAGCACTGAATAGCACTGAGAAAATGTTAAAGAAAATACAAAATATGTAGATTCACTGATCAGGTAAAAAATACCAAATTCTCTGACATTTGTTGTTTTTTCTGGTATGCTGACCATCTAAAATGTGGAATTTCTGAAACTGTAGCAAAAAACAGTGCCATTGGCTGCAGTTCGATATTTTCAGTTGGGTCTTGCTGCCACTAGGTGTAAATGTTGAGCACTTTGTGGGAAGAAAAAAACATCACTTTGAGTGTGTGGAGTAGACTCTAGTTTTTATGGCTGCAGTGGACATAGCCATGCAGATGTCTTGCTAGCACAGTAGAGTAAAAGAGAGCCTACCAGATAGTGGAAAGACTTGTAAACAGTGAAGGTGAACAGCAGTCACTGCATGTCCACCGCACTATTTGTACGCTGGTCACTGGTGGAACACAGCACTGTCCGCTCTGTCCAAGACAGGCACACGAGTTCTCTGTGCTTGCACAATGACTCGCGCATGCACACTGAACTAAGGCAGCCTGGCAACACTATCCACCACGTCCAAGATGGACACTGGAGTTAAGTGCACATATGTGAGTCATTCAGCACATGCAGAGAACTCTGGAGGCCATCTTGGATGTGCCACCATGCTGTCAGCATAGTCCCCTTCAGTACTTTTGCATCTGTCTTTAGACCTGCGAACATTTCTTTGATGGCACTAAGATCCAGTTTGTTGGAGTCTGCACAGTTGTTGTGTTGTACTCCGGCTGATGCAGCTTCCGTGCTGTTGATGGGTTTCCCTGTGGTGAGTGGTATTGCAGCTGTGAGATAATTTTACAATTGGAGCAAAACAATTAAATATGCTGAGGTACTTGTTGTTTTGGTGAATTTCATTAGACAGATATAGAAACAAATGAAACAAGAATTTTGTTACTGTCAATAATTTAAACAGGTATGTTACACAAGTGTTCTCGAGAGTTGACAGCAGCATTAAATCGATGCTGCCATCTTCAAGGTGCCATACACATGGCATCCACTCCCTCAGGCCTATTGATTTTGGAACTCTGCTCCATGACCCATTCTTGCTGTGATACTTGAGGCAGCTCTGTCCATGCCACAGCTTGCTGCTCCATACTGCCAATTTCTTGGTTTGGCATGCAGCAGAAGAAACTAAAAATGCTCCTCTGTTTGTAGTACCCTTAATCTGGTCATAAGGATTTAATACAGCCAAGAAATCAGCAAAAAAAAAAAAAAGAACAGTAAGTACAAGGATGATAACAGGCTTTTCTGTTTTCTAATGTTATCCAGTGTACAAATTGCGAAAAAGTAATTTAATTGAGTGAATGCTTAGTGAAATCAATAAAGTGACAACTAAGACAAAAGCATACAAAGGGCTGAAACATGTCTGTCTTTGTTCAATTTTTGTCTGATTTAACAATGACAGACTTTAGGATAGCACATGAATAAGGTGAAAGCAAAAAGGAGACTCAATAACAACGATGGCAAAATAGCGTAAACACTAACAGTGACTGCTAATAAACAGCAACAGGTTGGAAACAGTGACTATACTGCCATAACCTACCCCAGTGTCATGAAGCACCTCAGAGTAGCATAATTAGAAATAGCAGGGGGTTCAAGGGTGCAGCCCCCCATGGGGGGGTGGAAATCCCCATGAGAATAAAGGGCTTAGGTATCCTCCCTGTTCCATCCAGAAACTCCTGATCCCAAAAGTCCTGAAAGAGACAAGTACAGCAATTATCATCCCTGTCCTGGGTTGCTTCCCCCAAAGCAGCTGCCTCTAAACCACTCTGTGAGAATTCCCAATGGTACCTGGAAAAGGGTCCTTGAAGGAAACCAATGCCTACAACCAGACGATTTCTTGGTTAGCTGAGAAAATGGGGTCGAAATTCGCTTATATTGTCCATCGCCATTGTTTGAGACTGCCAATTCTGTAATCACCATTCCAGTTTCCCTGTTCTGATGTTTGCCAAAATTAACTTGCTCTTTTCACATGGAACCAAGTTTAGTAAGCATACTTTGCATTTATGTTTACTTTTAGTTATGCTGCTTTCATCTATGTGTGTGTACTGCTTTCCTTTGCCAGTTCCTTGGTTGTCATAAATTCTTTCCAATTTCAATATTCCTTGCCAGATTCTTTGTAGCAGTGATGAGCTGTCAGGACTTTTGAGATTGCTCAGAGGGGTTGGGGGAAGTACATTACAGAACTGGCCACTGGTGCATTATGATCTGCATAATCGAACAAATTGCGTTGGTCTGATTGTCTATACAATCAACCTCTTTGCATGTGGGTTCTGTGTGAGGTGTTGCATGTTGCCTTGGCTGCTGTATAAGCCAGCAGTGACATCACATTGGACCTTTCTGTGCATCTCTGTTTCTTTTTTTTGTAATTCTGACAGGCAATACATATTAGTAGGGTCCAATCTTGAGATGGGTCTTTGATCCTGTGAGTGAGTGAAGGCAGGTCTTGTTTCTCACTGTCTTGAGTGTGGGGTAGGAGAACAGGGTTACTGATTCTACTTTTCCCTGCTGGTAGAAGCTGGTAACAGCAAGAGGAATCCCTCTTCCCATTTTATTAGAAGTGTTCCTCCTGCTCAAGTCCTAAAATGTTGTCACTTAGCCACATGGAGGAAAGAATGGGTTGACGGACAGGTAGCAAAAGGTGGGGCAGTGTAGTGGGAAAGGGGGCAGCTATGATAGGGAGAAGAACAGTGGTGTAGAAGTGGGTATGGCAGTGCAGTGGAGATGGGTGAACAGTGCTGCGCTGTAAGTTGGATGACAATTCAATGGTGCAAGGTTGGGTGATGGGACAGTACTATTGTGGGAGTGGGGTGGGGAACACAATAGTGAAGACACAGGGTTTTGCAACCTTGAATTCCTTGAATGAAGTTTTTGAATGTACTAATTAAAAACTACTTATGGATAAGTGCTTTGTGCAATAAGTGTGTCATGTAATTTCTGGCAGACATCTTGGACACGGCAGACAATGTAGTGTTTCACCAGCGACTGTGATTGCAGCTGTACCTGTACCTGCTCTGACCATAAGTTGTTATGAGTGTGTGTGATGCTGGACAGACAGAGAAAATGTGTTTTTAGAAATTCAAACAAGGGGATTACAGGGTGCCCAGTGTAGCAAAAAATGTGGGTATACCAATAAATTAGAATATGTGTGAGACCCATTGGATCTAGATTGCATTCTTACTTCAAATTATTATGTTAGTGTATAAGCAAAGTAAAGGCTAAAACCCAGCAAGATGCCGGAAGGAAATAACCTTAATGGCAAGTTATTCTAAGTCATACAGGCCAAGAAAAAAATTATCTTTTCTTGAGGATACAATTAGCAGAAATAATATTACAAATAAAGACGAGAAAATGAAAACTGAAGTGAAGACATTAAAGCAGCAATGCATGTTGGCTGTGAAAACTTTGACTTATACTTTTTTATTATTTTATTTTAGACTGCCCCTCATCTCATGTCTTGTGCAGTGTGATACCCTTAATTTTCCCACATTTTCAGTCTGTTTCAGCACCTTTTTACTTTTAAAATAATAAAAGGAGGGTTCCAATTAACATGGATTTCCCTAGGTTTTCATCAGTGTCCTCTGTTATACTTGAACACCCATTATTTAGCACCTCTTTTCTTGTGATTACAATTACCTAGCATACCATTGACACTGCTCTCTGACCCTGTGTGACAATTGGTATACAAAACTAGCTGAGAATACTGTACTGATGAAAACCTGGAACAGCCATATTAAAAGCAATGTCCATTTTATTATTCACAATACTAAAACAAGTGCTAAAGCACACTCAAAATGGGGGATTAAGGGTATCCTGTAAAGCAGAGGGCAAGGATATACTGCATCTAACAGGGAATAACAAAGGTTCTGTATAGTATACTGTATCTAACATAGAATAACAAATGTTCTTTATAGTAAACTATATCTAACATAGAATAACAATGGTTCACTATAGTATACTATTTCTAACAAAGAATAACAAAGGTTCTGTATAGTATGTTGTATCTAACATAGAATAACAAAGGTTCTGTATAGTATGCTGTATCTAACATAGAATAACAAATGTTCTGTATCTAACATAGAATAACAAATGTTCTTTATAGTAAACTATATCTAACATAGAACAACAAAGGTTCATTATAGTATACTATTTCTAACAAAGAATAACAAAGGTTCTGTACAGTATGCTGTATCTAACATAGAATAACAAAGGTTCTGTATAGTATGCTGTATCTAACATAGAATAACAAATGTTCTTTATAGTAAACTATATCTAACATAGAACAACAAAGGTTCATTATAGTATACTATTTCTAACATAGAATAACAAAGGTTCTGTACAGTATGCTGTACCTAACACAGAATAACAAAGCTTCTGTATAGTATGCTGTATCTAACATAGAATAACAAAGGTTCTGTATAGGTCAGCATTTTTTTGCTGTAACATGCACTGCTGCTTTAAAGAAAGGAAAATATGACTGTAGGATTTTGAAAAGGATTTGTCCAAGATATGTCTGGCACTATTTTCAAAACTGAAAAATGCACAAACTGCAAGACCATCTATTTGACAGTTTACCAGCATCCGAAGGTCACATCCAGCAAAATATGCAAATACGAAATAATTGTGTGCAAACTGCAGTCATGTTCTTTTTTACCTTAAATCATGACTTTCTGTTGTAAATGGATGCAAGTTTTGAAAATAGTAACAAGGCTATCTCAACCCAATCTGGAGGTTACAGACACAATTGATGCATGCATTTGCATATGTGCCCAACCCTTTGACAGTCTCTCATTAGCTAATGGAATGATAGACTACTTTCAAAATTCTTCTGAAAATGGTAATAGGAAGATTTGGGAGTGGAAATATGGATACGGACACAAAATGAAGAAGAGTAAACAACTAAACTTGATGTGAATGCAGTGTTTCTAAAACTGAGAGTCTCTGTGGGAGGAAAGCAATGAGCTTGTGTTGAATGGAACAATTGCTAAAATAGCAGCATTATGTGCAGAATGGGTTATACTTTATATAGATTATTGTAGCAACAAATGAAAGCCTTTACATTCAGAAGAGGTCAGAATTTGGAATAATAACATAATTTTAAGAAAAAAGGAAAAGCCTTTCTTGAATGTGTAACATCTGCAATGAGTACCTTTGCTAAGCAATAGGTGTTTACTGATTATATTTCAAGCAGAGCTCATCAATTACAAAAAATGCTCAATGTATTTTCATAATGATCAACTATGTACCTGTTGTAGCAAACCACTTTTATTGTTTACTTATTTTAATCTGAGTGATGAAATTGGAGCTGGCTGAAAGAAGCAGGTGTGAGCATAAAAATAGGTTTACTTTTACTTGAGGTAAAAGAGCTGCTGTTTTAGCTTACCTACAAAGATACATAGATACATAGATATTGTCGGCAGATTAGGGCCTGCGGTCCACCCAATCTGACCATTTGAGCTTTAAGTTCACTTTATGTTTTCCTAGAAGTCTGTTGTCTCTCACCCCTGACCTCCAGAATTTACTTATGTGTATCCCATGCATTCTTGAATCCCAGGATTGTTTCAGCCCCCACTACTTCCTCTGGCAGGGTGTTCCACTTGTCCACCACCCGTTCTGTGAAGAAATTTTTCCTCATATTTCCTCTGAATCACCCTTCCTCCAACTTCATCCCAGGCCCTCTAGTCCTGGGACATCTTTTTCACTGACAAATAGTTTATTCCTGCACTCTGTTCCTCCCTGTAAGATACTTGTATGTCTCTATTATATCCGCTCTCTCCTTCCTCTCCTCCAGGGAGTACATATTCAAGTCCTTGAACCTCTCGTCATTGGACTTGTGATGCAATCCATGTACCATCTTTGTTGCCCTTCTCTGAACCTTCTCTACCCTGTCTATGTCCTTACGTAGGTAAGGTCTCCAGAACTGTACACTATACTCAAGGTGGGGCCTTACCAGTGTCTTGTATAGTGGAATTATGACCTCCCTTTTCCTGCTAGTGATGCCCCTGCCTATGCATCCCAGCATCCTATTTGCTTTACCTGCTGCCTTGTCACACTGTTTCCCTGCCTTGAGGTCATCAGAGATGATAACCCCAAGAACCCTTTACTGCTTGGTGCATGCTATATCCTCACACACCAACTGACTTGTTGTTCCAGGGTTTTTGTGCTCCATATTCATTATCTTGCACTTCTTTGCATTGAATTTCAACTGCCAAACCCTGGACCATTCTTCAAGTTTCTGCAGGTCCCTCCTCATTCGGTCTGCACCTTCTAGTGTGCCCACTCAGTTACACAGCTTTGTGTCATCAGCGAACAGGGAAATTCTGCTGTCTAGGTCCTGCGCAATGTCACTGATGAAGACATTGAATAGGACCAGTCCCAGCACTGATCCCTGTAGTACCCAACTGGTCAATCTTCCCTCTGTGGAGTGACAGCCATTTACCACCACCCTCTGTGTCCTGTTGCCCAGCCAGTTACCTACCCACCACACTACTGTCCTGCCTACTCCCATATTCCCTAGTTTGTTTAATAGCCTTCTGTGTGGCACAGTATCAAAGGTCTTGCTGAAGTCCAGATAGGTCACATCCACTGCCCTCCCCTGATCCACCTCCCTTGTCACCTAGTTGAAAAATTCAATGAGGCTGGTCTGACATGACCTCCCTCTGGTGAAACCATGCTGCCTTGGGTCCTGTAGTCAGTTGGCAACAAGATGTTACACTAATCCCTCCATCAGTAGTGCTTCCAAGATCTTCCCCACTACCGAGGTGAGGCTGACTGGTCTGTAGTTCCCACTTCTTCTTTGTTCCTGCTTTTGTATAAGGGAACTACATCTGCTGTCCTCCAGTCTTTGGGTACCTCTCCTGTTTCCAGTGATCAGCTAAACAGGATAGCCAGAGGCTCAGCCACCACCTCTCTTAGTTCTTTTAGGACCCTGGGGTGTACCCCATCTGGCCCCATTGCTTTATCAACTCTTATTCCTTCCAGTTCCTTCAGGACCCTTTCTCGTGTAAAGGGACTTGTGTCTATTTCTACACCATTCCCACCCCTTGTACTCCCTTCTGGCCCATTACCATCATCTTTCTCAGTAAAGACTAAGCAGAAATACCTGTTCAATATGTCAGCATTACTGTTGTCATCCTCCAAGCAGCCCCCATCCTCCCCCTTCAGTCTCACCATTCCTCCCTTTGCCTTTCTTTTTTCACTGATGTATCTGTAAAAGGTTCTGTCCCCTCTAACAACTGATTTTGCAATGCGCTCTTCTGTCTGAGCTTTGGCTTCCCTTACTGACCTCCTTGTCTCCCTTTGCTTCTCCTGGTATTTCTCCTTATTCTCTTCTGCCTGTGTCTTTTTGTATTGCCTGAATGCAGTCTTTTTGGCTTTCACTTTCTCCGCTACCTCCTGGAAAACCATAATGGCCTCTTCTTCCTTTTCCCCTTGCTAACATGCTTAACACGTAATTCTGTTGCTCATGTAATCCCCATTTTAAATATTACCCACTGTTCCTCAACCCCTGATTCCCACCTCATTCCCATTAATGCCTCTTTCAAGCATCTCCCCATTTTCCCAATGTCTGCCCCACTAAAATCCAAGATACATGTTTTGTGCAGTTTGGTTCTGCTCCTTCTGTGATGTCAAACCACAGTCACTTCTGGTCGCTGTTCTCCAGGTACTCCCCCACTGTTACCCCAATCACAATGTCCCTGTTTGAGAGCACAAGGTCCATTATTGCCTTCTGCTGAGCTGGTTCCATGCCCAGTTGCTTGAGGAAGGCACCTTGAAGGTAGTCCAGGATAAATCTGCTCCTGGTTGAAGCTGCTTCTGGGAGGCTCCAGTCCATGTCTGGAATATTGAGATCTCTGACCAGCACCACCTCACCCTTGTATGCCATCCTTTGAATGGCTAGCATCAGTTATCTGTCTGTTTCTTCCTCCTGGGCTGGTGGTTTATAGACCACCCCTGTGCAGATGACTGGCCCCATTTGCCTTTCCAGCTTAACCAACAGTATCTCTCCTCCATTTTGTTCCTCCTGGATCTGTGTGGCCTTTATGCCATCTTTCACATAATGTGCCACTCTTCCTCCCTTCCTACCTGCCCTGTCCCTTCTGAATATGGTGTAGTCAGGTATGGCCATCTTCCAGTCATGGTTATCATTACACCAGGTCTCTGTGATGGCTACAATGTCCAGGTCTGACTGCACTATGACAACCTCCAGATCCTCTGTCTTGTTGCTAAGACTCCTGGCATTTGTACACATGGCTTTCCATGATTTTAACTCCCTGGACTGTTTAGCTGTTCTACTCCAGCCCCCTCCCTGGTTGTCCTTTTTCCCCTGGCTCACACAGTAAACTATTGTTAATGGGCTTCTAGTAGTAGTAGTAGACAATTTTATATTTAGACAAGATCAGTAATACACCATTAGGACAATAATGCCCTGTTTGCGAGGTGGACCTGCTTACATACAAACAAGTTGCAGTAAAATAATTAAAACAAAAATTAATTTATATATATATATATATATATATATATATATATATATATATATAATAGGGGCATTGTCACCTCCCTATATTTAGGGTTATGAAGCCACTTCTGTGTTAAACTCAAAATTGTGATCATTAATAACTTTGGACTCGTTCAATGGATTTGCATGAAATTTGGTATGCACAGTGGGGCATGGTAGATCTCATAATTTGCCAAATTACGTTTGACTCAAACTTATGGTTTTTGGCACACACCAAAATGCCGAAAAATGCACTTTTCACCAGTTATGAGGGCAGTTTTTCTGATTTTGTCTGTGCTGCTATGTGGCCGTTGTGTGGTATGCTGCTCTGCAACTTAGCATGTTGAAAAAGCTTGGGTCAAGGAATATGCCGTTTTTTGTTTGGTGACAAAATATTAATCCATTCAAAAGTTATTAAAGTTTTAATTCCCATTATAAGTCTAGGGGAAAATTTATATGATTATTTTGTGAATAAAGAATGGGGTTTTGGCCATCTGTTCCCTCCACACAATCAAAGAATTTGAAGGCTCACAATCAAAGATTCTTTGATCCCGTGGGAGGGACTAGATGGCCAGATTTGAAGGGACCAGATAGCCCACTTTTAACAACTTTTAAAATTAAATGTCTTGGAAACAGTTTGGTCTTTTAACTTGAAATTTGGAGGGTGCTGACAAGATGAAATGTATATGTGAATTATTGTATATAGGTGTTGGAAAATAAATTTGTTGCTGAGATATGGTGTGGCGCAGTTTACATTTTGCGAACAGCATTTTGCATGGTGGTGGTGGCTTGAAATTTATAGGGTAACTAGCTTTACTGCCATGGACATGCTTTTCAGTCATTAGGTGTGTAAAATGTAAACAGGTGTGGAATTCTGCCACTCTGACCAATGAAAATCTCAAATTTTGAAATGTCATATCTCGGACACGGTTTGGTCTTTTAAATAGAAATTTGCAGGGTGTTGCGGGGATGTCATAGAGATGTGAACTATGCTATTTAGGTGTTGGGGAAATAATTTGTTGCAGAGATATTCAACTACATAATAGAAATTTTTCCCATAGGATTACATTGCAGTCTGTGTCATGACTTTCGACGCCATTATCTCAGAAACGAAGTGAGATACAGGCTTTTTGCTATAGATGGCTTAGATCACCTTTAGGTGATCTAAGCCACTGGAAAAAAATATTTGAAATCATAGAGTAAGCCTGCAGTGGAATTTTATTCATACATTGATGATTCACGAGATATTGTGAAAATACTGTCACAAAGGTTGAAAGAGTGCCTGTTCAGTGCTTTTCTGTGCCCATATCTCGGAAACGATGTGAGATATGGGTACAGTCATTGCGATGTTGCATGAAGTACTCACTGTCAAGGTTACAATGATACTAGAATTTTTTTTCTAGCTCTTACAGTTCCCAAGAAATGCACAAATTACTGTTACAAGGGTTTGGTGCCCTATAGTGCTGCTTCATGGATCTGTAGCTTTGTGTAAGTGGGAGCCTGGGCCCAGATGCATATTTTTATGTAAAAATTGGCAACATGGTGGGAGCTGGGATCCGCACTCCCACCAATACATGTTTTTTACTACTTATATTACACTTTTTCAAAAAGTAAGGAAATTCTATGCAAAAAACTGCGTTAATGCTTCATTTAGGGTTAAAGCAAAAAAATTCAGGAAATGAGACATTAGGATTGAGCCCCTAACTCTTCCTGACACATGCCACCCCGATCATCCACAGTCTGACAGATGCCGGGGTGTGTCATTGGGGTTGTGAGGCCTAAATCTCACCCCATTCTCCTTTAATGTAGCATGTCCACATGCTCAGACATGGAATATAGTATAGGGGTGTGGTTGCACCCCTATATTTAGGGTTATGAAGCTACTTCTATGTTAAACTCAAAATTTTGTGCATTAATAACTTTGGACCCTTTCAATGAATTTACATGAAATTTGGTATGCACAGTGGGGCATGGCAGATCTCTTCATCTGCCAAATTTCATTTCAGTCAGACTTACATTTTTTGCATGCAAAGATGCTGAAAAATGTACTTTTCACCAGTTATGTGGGCAATTTTTTTGATTTTGTCCACGTGCTGCACAGCCTTCATGTGGCATGCTGCTGTATGACTTGGCTCCTCTGAAAGAGCTTGGGTAAAGGAACATGCCACTTTTTATTTGGTAAAACAATATCAATCCATTCAAAAGTTGTTAAACTTTTAATTTCCCATTATAAGTCAATGGGGAAAATTTATATGGCTATTTTCCAAAAGAAGAGTGGGGTTTTGGACATCTAGTCCAGTCTCACGATCAAAGAATTTGCAGGTTCGAAATCAAAGAATCTTTGATCACGAGGAATTCTTTGATCGTGATGGCTGCCATCTTGTTTTGAGTTTGCGATCAGAAAAATTCAAATATCTCAGCCCGGGGGGACTTCTGAGGTGAAACTATGGTAGTTTTTGCTCAGGGGTCGTCCCTCTACTGAGCCATGCCTGTGATTTCTTTCAAAATGTTCAAAATCTAGAGTTTTTAATGTTTTTATTCTTTGATCATGGCTCACTAATGATCTTTGATCGTGGGCCTGCAAATTCTTTGATCGTGACATTCTTTGACCGTGATCTTTGATCGCGAGGGCATGACTAGATGGCCACTTGAAAAAATCAATTTTCTCAGCTAAGGGATGGCTTATTAAGCCAAATGAGGGTGGATTTTGCTCAGGGAGCTTTGTTCTATTGAGGCATGGCTGTGGTTTCATTAATTTCTGCCTAAAAATTTACTTTTAACATTTTTTATTGTTTGACCATGACCCTCTTTGATCGCAAGGGTGCGACTAGATGGCCACATGAAAAATTCATTTTTTTCAACACGGGTAACTTCTAAAGGTAAACTAGGGTGGGATCTGCTCAGAATCCTTCATTCTGTCAAGTCATGGCTGTGATTTCATGTATTTTTCTCTAAAAATTGAGTTTTAACATTTTTTATTCTTTGATCATGACCCTGCAAATTCTTTCATCGCAAGCCTGCAAATTCTTTGATATTGAGATTCTTTGATTGTGATCTTAGATCGCAAGGGAGGGACTAGATGTCCAGACTTGGAGGGACCAGATAGCACAATTTTAACAATTTTTCAAATTAAATATCTCAGAAACGGTTTGGTCTTTTAACTTGAAATTTGGAGGGTGTTGACAGCATGTCCTGTAGATGTGAATTATGGTATCTAGCTATTTGACAATACATTTTTTGTGGACATATTGCATGGTGCAGTTTACATTTTGTGGACAGCATTTTTCATGGTGGTAGTGGCTTGAAATTACCAGGGTAGCTAGTCTTACTGCCATGGTTGTACTTTTCAGTTGTTAGGTGTGGAAAATGTTAATAGGTGTGGAATTCTGCCAGTGCAATGAATGAAAATCTGAAAATTTCACATTTTATATCTCGGAAACAGTTTGGTCTTTTACGCTGAAATTTGGAGCTTGTTGAGGCGATGTGCTGTCTATGTGAATTAAGGCATTTAGGTGTGGAAAATTCATTTGCTACATCCACATTGCATGAGACACTTTATGTTTTGTGTATGGTGTTTTACATTGTGGTACTGGCTTCACAATTATAGGGTGCCTAGCATTACTGTCATGGAGGTAATTTGTAGTGGTTAGGTGTCTGACATGTAAACAGGTGTAGAATTATGCCAGTGATGACTGACACTTTGCTTTCATTCAAGGTGGTGGCCCCACACTCCCACCCATATGCACTGCCAGCAATACATAAGATATTCAGTACTTGTACTGTTATCTTGGGCAGGAATTTGCAAGTTGGTGGGAGCACGGGGCCCAAAAGGCCCGGCACTCCCACCAACTTGTGCAACTTTCTCCTTTTCTATTCTTTCTCAAAAAGTAACAATATTCTATGCAAAATAACTTTGTTAATGCATCATTTAGGGTTAAAACACAAAAAGTCAGGAAATTATACCATTATTTATTTTATTTATTTATTTAGTTAGTTTTTGTTGACTGGGTAAGTGCACTAGACAAATCCTGCCTATTTTCAGGCATGACTCTGGGGAGGGGTATACAGATGAATGCCAACTGACCTTGAACCAAATTAAGCTGTTGGTGGTATTTTTAGTGAAAGAGGGAAATTTGGTCAAGACACCGGGGAAATTCCCCTACTGCATTGCTGCCAGTAGGGGGACAGGCCATTGTCAGGATGGCCACTCTGGGTGAGACGCTGAAGGAGGAAGATGTCTGTTTGGTGGAAGAACTGGCCTCTGCTCCCACTGCTTGCAACAAGGAAACTTTTTCAGCTATTATTTTAGAAGTGGATTCTGATATTGAATTTCATGATGCACCCATTTATTGGGAGGATTTGGGCACACTACCTGCTGAACCAGAGGAGCAGCTTACTATTTCTACGCAGCCTAAAGAGGTATAGGATTATGGTACTACAGAGCATGGGGCAGCGCTAAGCCAGGCCACAGCAAACCTCAAGACATGCTTACAGTGTTCTCATTTACCCCCTGTCAGCAGCGCGGCTGCTTCTGTTAAACCCACAGCTGTACCTGACTTCTCAGGAGGCCTCACGGAGTGCAGTGAGTCATTTCTATCTAATATGAACAATGTTTGCCTATTGGAAGATGCTATTCCTAAAGTTTATAGAGAATCTACACTCAGTAGCGAGTGCTTTCAGCATTCAGGCAATTTTTCTCAGGGGAGGCCAGCCCCTGCTGTGGCCATAGCAGGGGAATGTCAAGTAACTTGCTTATTGGAAAGTTTTCTGGAGCATTCCATGGATATACAAAAAACTTCGGCTGAGAGATTCCAGCAGGATGAGTTGCTTGTTGACAGCAATAGCGCTATCTCTGTCAAGCGTGCAGCTGTAGGAAATGCCGGTGAAGGCCCTGAAGGGTGCCGTCAGATACCGCAGAGTCTCACTTCCATGTCGGGTGCATCCAACTCTTCACCTGCGTTACTACAGGCTGGCAGTGAAATCACAAACACTAGCGAGTGCCTACAGCCTGCTACTTTCTTGCATATGCCAAATGCAAAAGTTTCTTCGACTTTAAAGCAACAAGATAGTTCTAAAACAGTTTCCATAGCCACATTTGTCCAGAATGAGACTGCTCCATTGAGCAAATCAGCAGGATTCATTCAAAAAAAACAACTCAGTACTGAGGAATCTCAAGTTCTTCCAAATGTTGTTTTTCAGTCTGCTGCAGTCCCCCAAGCAGGGGTTACTGATTTTTTCTTTCTAAAAAATAATAAACCACAGCAGTCTACAACCATGCAACCTGCTTCAGCAGGGATTTCTTCAATGGCTCATGAATCCTGGTCACCAGGTAAATCTCTTACAGGGGCAGGCTGGAAGCAGGCTCCAACAGGCGTCTGGAAGTCTGATCCAATTTGGGACACAAAATTCTCTCTTACACAGCACTCCCCAGAGTGGAAACCCAATTTACAGCAGAAGGCTAAGATTGAAGGTTTAAAAAACTCTAAAAGGATGGTTAAGCAAGGGTTATTTACTGTCTTGTCGCTGATGTCATCACTGTATTATTTTGTTGTACTCCCTTGGGTCGTGCCTGAAAATAGGCAGGACTGTTGCCTAGTGCACTTACCTGGTTACCAAAAGCTAATAAATAAATAAATAAATACTTCTCTCTCCTATTGTGGCTTCTGAGGTGCAGGCTCTTCCACCTTCTTCTCCAAACCCAGATTTAGCCCTTCTTCTTCTGGATAATACTTCTTCATCGACAGAGCCTTCTGTATGAAAACCCCCTCAACAGAAACCCCTTATGTCTGAATTATTTTCCACTGCAAAGAGGGAAGCAGCACCACATTGGAATGCAGTCCGTACACGTTATAAGGGGGGTTTGAAGAACAGGCCAGACAGATACTATGTGGGAAAATTCTGCTAAAAGACTAGCTTCATTTTGCTCCCAAAGATGTATTTGCTTTTATTAATATTTTGGGGGAAGATAATTTTGATATAAGCTTCCAGACATCACATGCATTGGATTTATTTTGGGATCGATATGGGCAGGTGAAATTCTCTCCCACATGAACCCCCTTTTTGGTAATACCGCTAACTAAGCCACTTATAACATTCGTAACAGTTATGTTTAGGAATGAGGGGGTCCATGTGGACGATATCACCTTTTGGTTATCACAGAAATGTGAGGTTTTGAGTTCCCCTAAACCCATCTTGGATTTGGAACAATTTTGGACTGGGGGTTGGAAGCTTAAAATCAAACTGAGGCAATCTGATTCAGAGGTAGAACACATACCTAATTCTTTTTTGTTAGGCAGGGATGGGGGGTCTGTTATTATGGTGGACAGCCAAGGGCATGTTATAAATGTGGTTCTAGGACACATGTTTCTAGTGTTTGTGACCAGCCACGCTGTGAAAACTGTGGGGAAGTGGGACATGTCACTATGCAATGTGCTAACCACTCGAGGTGTGATCTTTGTGAAGATTATAGGCATGTTTTTGGAGAATGCCCCTGGGCTGTCAAATATAAAGCATCTTGTCTCAGCCTAGATTTATTAATACAGAAGGCCCAAGATGCTGCAAGCTCTTCTTCTCCTCCTCCTGTCCCCCGCCGCCCCTTCCTCTTTCTCTCCACCTTCTATCTCAATAAAAAAAGAGATTACTTGTGTGGACCCTTCCACCATGAATCCTTCCACTGAACTTGGTAAAGTTACCCAAATCATTGGTTCAGGTTCGGTGGAGGTTATGACACATTGTATGGGCCCACCTGACACCTTGGAATTTCCTCCAGTGTGCTACACTGACAAAGTATCAGTTGTTTCTGGGAAAGAGTCCAAGAATGTGGTCCCTGGGTCACCTCTGCCTAGGCACAGATCATCGAGAAATTTACATTCTAAAACTCCACCTTCCATGCCCACCATAGAAACCAGTAATTGCGGCCCTGTTTACCCCATGGGGGGACACAGAGATGGAGTTGGGTGACTCTGACTCACATAAATCCTCTTTATCTACTTTATCACAATGAGTAGATAATTATAAAGAGAAGAAAAAGACAAAAAGGAAAAAATAGAGATCTGTCTGGAATACTATAACTTGCAATGAGATTGTTTTGGGGTTCTCTTAATACCCATAGCTTGCTGAATACCACAAAATGGAAAGCACTATTTCATCAGATACATGATCAGCATATTTCTGTCTGTTTTTTACAGGAAACTTGGATGCACTCTATAGAACAATTAAACTCCTTTAAGTGGGATTGGGTTTGGGGACCTTCTTTTTGATCTTTTGGAATGGATAGAGTGGATGGTATAGGTATAGTGTTTACCTCATATGAATTTACATTGCATAATTTAATTGACCTGATACAGGGTAGAGTTTTGATATAGGATGGGAAATAGCATAATTCATTTTATCGTTTTATTAACATATATAACCCTTAAACAAAGGCGGATAGAGTGGCCTGTTTAAAAGCTATTCAGCCTTTTTTGGTGACATCAGTTAAAGTACTATGGGGTGGAGATTTTAACTGTACGATCATTGACTCACCCAAACAGAATAAAAAAATTTATTGTGACTCAAATGCGCTAGCTAATATTATCAAGTTGGCTGGTCTCCTCAATTGCATTTCCTTTTCCTCTCATGGACCCCAATTTTCCTTTACAAAAAGAAAAATTCATTCCTTGATAGACTACATGTTAGTTTCCCCTTCCATGCAGGTAAATTCTTTTGAAATGGTTCCAAGTGAGTTTTCAGATCACTTCTTTTTGTTATGCTCCTGTAGGTTACCGGACTTCCTGGAGTTTAGGCAGGTGAGGTGGAAACTTAATACTTCTTTTTTAGAGCTACCTAACATTCAGCTAGGGGTAAAATATATTTTGAAAGCAAGATTATCAGTGGCTTTCCTTTATTTTAATCTAGGGGATTGGTGGTTGGGGACCAAGGCAGATTTACATAATTGGTTTAAAAATCAAGGGGTATGGGCTAAAAATCATAATTTTTTGAAATACCTGTCTCTTAGATAGCAGCTTCAGAGGCTTATGACAGTGGCTTATACCTCTCAATATGATTATTCAGACCAAATTGCTAAGATTAAGGATAGCATGAAGAGTTTTCAGTATGATAGGGCTAAGACCCTACAGGCTATATTGATTAGTGGTATAAAAAAAATCTCCTATAGGAGATCCCTTTAAGGTGTGTATAACCTTGAGAGACTCTTCTAATATAGGTTCCTTGAAGAGGCCTGACGACTCTATAGCCACATCAGTTGTACAGTTAAGAGAATTAATTATAGACCACTTTCGGTCCTTGGAACCTTCCCTCCTGATTCCAGATAAAGCTATGATATCCTATTTAAGCATTATCTGCTCTCCTTCTTAGTTAACAGAGGCTGCTAAATTATTGGAGCCCATTTCACAAGAAGAAATTGTAAATGTTATTAAGAAATTAAAACCAAACATTTCTCCAGGAACGAATGGTCTTTCTAACAATTTGTATAAAGCTTTTTCTGTGGAATTGAGTCAATGTCTTTTTATTTTGTTTAAATATCTTATTCAGAATTCGGTTATTTATCCTTCGTTTGTGGATGGATTATTAATCTACTTGTTTAAATCAGGGGATAGACAGAATATTAAGAATTGGAGGCCTATTACTCTTCTAAATTCAGATTATAAGATTTTTACTAGTATATTGAATAATAGGTTGAAAGACTATGCTAGGTTAGTGATTTCTCCTTATCAATTCTGTGGAATACCAGATAGATGGATACAATCAGCATTAATGGTAATGCGTGATGTTATAGAGCACCTTTCCTTATCTGGCACCCTAAGTTGTATGGTTGTAGCAGATTTTGATAAAGCTTTTGATAGGGTGCATTTACCCTTCCTTTTTTTAACTTTAGAACATTACGGGGTTCCAACCCAAATAGTTAAACTAATTAAAATGCTTTACAAACATAATATAGTTTTTCCCTTTTTAAAAGGCTGTACAGCAGAGAGTTTCCACCTTTTTACAGGGGTACATCAGGGTTGCCCCCAAGTCCTCTTCTTGATATATTGTCATTGGACCCATTTTTACAGAATTTAACTACTGTAAGGCAATGGACTGGAATTCCAGAGGATTTATCTAAGGACCATCACCTGGTATTACAGGCCTATGCAGATGATTTAGTATTATATTTCTCTGATCAGTTTTCTGTTCCCTTTTTTTAAAAGCTTTTGACTCTGTTGCAAAAGTCTCTAATGCAAAATTAAATTTACATAAAGCAAAAGGGTTGCTTATTGGAGTGGCAGGGCCAGTTGAAGTTATGCAAGGGGGTATTCATATTTCCCAAACCTGTCTTAAAATTTTGGGCATCCTGTTCGGTCTCCAGAATATGCCAGTTGAGAATTGGGAATTGGTTCTTCAGGTGGTGGAAAATAAAGTAAATAGGCGGAAGCAGTGGAAACTTTAAAAACTAAGGTGTATACAGGTGATTAAACAGTTTCTTTTGCCCTGTCTGCAGCATGTGGCCATGGTTTTCCCTCCCCTGGTGCAT
This sequence comes from Neoceratodus forsteri, assembly GCA_016271365.2. Classification (NCBI taxonomy): domain Eukaryota; kingdom Metazoa; phylum Chordata; order Ceratodontiformes; family Ceratodontidae; genus Neoceratodus; species Neoceratodus forsteri. Next base: position 820,269,386 of record CM057450.1, on the reverse strand, counting down.
TTAGAAATGAGAATTTATAGTTTATTTTTTTCAAATGCTTTGGGGCAACCGCTTAAACCCTGTAAAGAGATGTTATACTCATCTAGGCATAAAAACAGGAGGTCTTGGGATGGTGGATCCTGTGGTCTTTGTCTATTCTTTATTTTTTATGAATTCAGTAAAATGTGGCTTAGGTTTAATGGAAGAGATTGGGACTAGATGGTTTGCCAGATCTTTGGGCAAATATGTTTTGAATTGGCACATTTTGGCCCCCAAATTGAATCCCCACATTAATATGCCACAATATTTTCGGCCTGCTGCTCAAAAATTATATAGATGGAAAATTACAAAGGAGATGATATTGAATAATACTATGAAGAGTATGTACCAATTAGTAATTGCAAATTTATACCTTCAAGATCCATGCTTCAAAAATTTCCCATCTGCCCTCAATCTTAAAGTTTTAGCACAGTTGAATAGTATGAGATTGCCTCAATTACAATGGGAAACACAGTGGTTAATTTTCTATGGTCATCTAAATGTTAGGGGTAATGCCAAATATAAGGCTACATAAGAAAGGAATTGTCCCTACTTAGACTGTATAAATGTTGAAGAGACAAACCAAATGAGTGCGCACTGGTACGTAGTGCTCCAGAAACCATCAATGGAATATTTGTAAAAAAGGCTTCGAGCACATACAACTCATAAGAGAAACACGTAATATAAAAAGCTTTATTTTACAAAACTCCTAACATGTTTTGGACTGCTCCCCCAGTCCTTTATCAAAGGAAATAAAAAAACAAATGTCAGAGAACACCATATATAACACACAATTGATGCAGGTGTATTCCATCAGAACTATGAATACTTAGCTAAACCATCAAACTAATTATAATCCTCCAGAGAGACCTTCAATCAATTAAATTAAATATTTTAAACATCTTCATGTCTAATACAGTAAAACAAAAATGCATATAACAGTGTAGTCTTATACTACATCTTCGAGAACTAAATTGTGGAAATGTAAAAATACAAAAAGACTAAAAACTCAAAAACTAAAAAGGAAACACTAAATGGGAGGGGGGTTAACAAGATAGTCAGATCATATGGTTCATGCTGATCAGACATGACCAAAATTAACTGTGATCCTTTAAATATGGATAAAGCTCTAAGGGGTCATTTAGCCCCAGAATTTTGTTAGCTTTTAAGGTTAAAATCCAGTAATTTTATCTTCTTAGTACTAGATTATTATAATCTCCACCTCTCGGGTTCCTATTTACCTTATCGATTGCCATAAATTTAAAGGAATGTTGTTCAGGTTCTCTAGTATTAACAACATGTGCTGCAGTAGCATAAGTCATGTCTCCCCTCTGAATGGCTCTCATATGTTCTCCTACTCTGATTTTGAAACTCCTGATCATTTTCCCCACATAAAAAGCCTCACAGTTACCTATTGCCAAATAAATAACTCCCACTGTATCACAGTTCGTGAATTGTCAAATTTCAAAACTTCTATCAGTGTTGTGACTCAAAAAAGTATTACCCTGTAACATATAGCTGCAATAGATACATCATTTGCATTTAAAATTTCCCTTCCTTTTTTCTAACCATGTGCTTTTAGACTTATTTTCATAATGACTTCTCATAAGTAAGTCTCCTATAGTGGGAACCTTTTTAAAACAAATTCTGATGGGTTGTTCTGTCACTCCTTGTAAACCTGATTCGACTCCCAATACATGCCAATATCTATTTATGATATTTTCAAGTTCTTTGCTTTTACTGAATATCTTGTACTTGAAATTAAAGCGGCAATCTTCATGCTGTATTTTATACTTATTTCTCAAAGATCATCCCTGTCAGTGTTTTTTGGCTATGTTGTAAGCTTCCTAATATAGTTCTTACCATAGCCCCTCTGTGTCAGTCTATTTGTTAATTCTTTTGCCCTTCCTCAAAATCTTCCACTTCTGTACAGTTTTGTTTTGTTCTTAAAACTGACCAATTGGTATATTTTTGATAGTGTGGCTGGGATGACAACTGTTACCATAATATAGTATTGCCGTCAACTTCCTTTCGAAATAAAGTAGTTTTTATCTTATTATTTTCTTTACGCTCAATCTTTAAGTCTAAAAAAGTAATTTGTTCCTTGGAGTAACTAACTGTGAACTTCAAAAAAGGATTCGTTCTATGTAAAAAATCTACAAATGATTTTAATTCATTTTCATCCCCCTTCCATATCAAAAAAAATATCACCAATAAAACGTTTCCAAACCATCATAAAATTATGAAAAATGTTGACATTACGATTAAAAATAAAATCCTCTTCCCACTTTCTCACAAATAAATTCGCAATTGATGGTGCACAGGTGGCTCCCATAGCTGTTCCCCTTATCTGTAAAAACAATTCTCCATCAAATACAAATACATTTAATTTCAAAATGCATTCCAAGAATTTTAATAAAACATCAGAACCACTAATTTTCGCTTTATTTAAAAAGCAAGCTATTGTGTCTAATGCTTCTTCATGTGGAACATTGGTGTACAATGATTCAATGTCCATTGTGACTAAAATTCCTTCTTCTGGTAATGTCACATCTTTCAAGAAATTAAGGACTTCTTTTGTATCTTTGATGTATGTTGACAAATTCCACACCAAAGGTTTCAAAAAAGAGTCCACATATCTCAACAAAGGTTCTGTTAATGAAACTATACCACTCACTATTGGACAACCAAGTGGATTGACTAAAGTTTTATGGACTTTCGGAAGAATGTAAAAAGTGTCCCTGGTGGGATTAGAAACTGTAAGGTAATTTTTCACATCTTGAGTAATTACTCCACTAGACAAGGCATCTTCAATAATCTCATCAATTCCATATTTGAACTCATATGTTGGGTCTTCTTTTAGTCTGATATAATACTGGGTGTTATAAATCTGTCTTTGCACTTCCAGAATGTAATTTTCTCTATCCATAAGGACCACCACTCCACTTTTGTCTGCTTGTTTTATCACTATATCCTTATCCATCTTTAAAGTATCTATAGCTTCTTTTTCACTGCTACTTAAGTTCTGATAAGAAAAATTATTCACTGGAATGCTTAATGTTTCAATGTCTCTCTCAACCAACTCTTTAAAAATAGTTACTGCTGCACATGGGGGGGCACCAGACCGATGTTTTTTTTAAAAACATTCGTATCCTTAACTGAATGTTCCATTTCTTGTAATCCCAGCATTTCTCTTCAGGAGTAGAAAGCCTTAATGTTAAGTTTTTAGCAGTTTAAATTCAAATCTATTAAAGTTTGTACTCGATTTAAAGCGGTAGTAGGCGCAAAACTCAAACCTTTTTTTAACAAGTTGATTTCTCCACTTGTCAGATCATGTTTAGATAGATTAATAATTTGAGTTGTAGGGGTATCAAAAGATTCAGTTCTTACCTCCTCTGCTGACGTCAACCCCCATTGCCATAAGGTTTCCTCCATGCATTCCGTCCCCTGTAATTCCCTCGGAATTCCTGTTTCCATAAGGTTTTATTCTTTCTTCTCCCTCGTCGGGTTCTCTTTCCCTACAGAAATCCCTTGCTTCTCCTTGAAATCTTGGACACCTTCGTAAAGGTGGTGGAATATAAAGCGCGGTGTACACCTGATGCTTCCCCACTGGTTGTTGCTCCATTGTTGATCGCTCCTTCTGAAAAGGATACATGTTGATGCTGTCTCCATCTACATCGCTATGGTCTGTACTGAAATCTGTGGAATACTCAAATGATACATTCTTGATTCTGTTCTTTAAAATACCTTTCTTCTGGTTGTTTTTCCATTTAAAAATCGTACCCCTTTCAAAATCCACTTTGTCTCGTAGAAACTTGGTCATTTTGATTTTTTTAACTTCAGAATCCAATTTAAAAATTGAATCTTTCAGTCTCAAGTTTAAATGCTCAAAGTCCAAATGTGTACGAAACTTTAACTCTTCTATTTCACATTTCTTTATGTCTTCCTTCAGCTCAGCTTCTTTCTCCTTACTGTATTTAACAATGAGTTGCATTAATTTAAAGCTCGCATCAAAAAGGATATTCTCCCATTCTTGTAAAAACAAAGGACTTTCAGTACCACATGCTGGTTCTTTTAATAACTTTAAACCTCTGAGAACTCTTTTCACTTCTAAATATGCCTCTAAGTTTGTACTGTTCCAAAAAAGGCATCTCAACTGATGTGTGGATTTTTCTAAATTCCTGAAAGCCTCCAAAGGCGATGACAAATCAGTACAGTCTGCTGCATATCTTGAATCAATATTCAAAAAGGATTGTGAATATCTGCAGTCTTCAAAAGTTGGTTCACATAAGCCACAGGATTCATTTGAATTCCATCACTCATTGAATTAAAAATCAAATTTGGAGTGTTCTCTAAAGACATCTTAGGTTTTTCTAATTCAAATAATCTTCAAAAACGTGTATGTTCTCAAGTTTTACAGGGCAGGACACAGGTAAGGTAAAATACAGACACAAATAAAAACCTTTACCTGTAATGAATTCCTTCTCCCTAACCCGTGCGAAACACTCAAACATCCAAAGTTTTACAAACCAAATGAGTGTGCACTGGGAAACCAACAATGGAATATTTGTAAAAAAAGGCTTCGAGCACATACAACTCATAAGAGAAACACGTAGTATAAAAAGCTTTATTTTACAAAACTCCTTACATGTTTCAGACTGCTCCCCCAGTCCTTTATCAAAGGAAATAAAAAAACAAATGTCAGAGAACACCATATATAACACACTATTGATTCAGGTGTATTCCATCAGAACAATGAATACTTAGCTAAACCATCAAACTAATTATAATCCTCCAGAGAGACCTTCATTCAATTAAATTAAATATTTAAACATCTTCATGTCTAATACAGTAAAAAAAAAAATGCATATAGCAATGTAGTCTTATACTACTTCTTCCAGAACTAAATTGTGGAAATGTAAAAATATAAAAAAACTAAAAACTCAAAAACTAAAAAGGAAACACTATGTTCTCCTACTCTGAGGAGTTGGTTGAGCGAGACATTGAAACATTAAGCATTCCAGTGAATAATTTTTCTTATCAGAAATTAAGTAGCAGTGAAAAAGAAGCTATAGATACTTTAAAGAAGGATACGGATATAGTGATAAAACAAGCAGACAAAGGTGGAGTGGTGGTCCTTATGGATAGAGAAAATTACATTCTGGAAGTGCAAAGATGGATTTATAACACTCAGTATTATATCAGACTAAAAGAAGATCCAATATAAGAGTTCAAATATGGAATTGATGAGATTATTGAAGATGCCTTGTCTAGTGGAGTAATTACCCAAGATGTGAAAAATTACCTTACAGTTTCTAATCCCACCAGGGCCACTTTTTACATTCTTCCAAAAGTCCACAAAACTTTAGTCAATCCACCTGGTCGTCCAATAGTGAGTGATATAGGTTCACTAACAGAACCTTTGTCGAGATATGTGGACTCTTTTTTGAAACCTTTGGTGTGGAATTTGCCATCATACATCAAAGATACAAAAGAAGTCCTTAATTTCTTGAAAGATGTGACATTACCAGAAGAAGGAATTTTAGTCACAATGGACATTGAATCATTGTACACCAATGTTCCACATGAAGAAGCATTAGACGCAATAGCTTGCTTTTTAAATAAAGCAAAAATGAGTGTTTCTGATGTTTTATTAAAATTCTTGGAATGCATTTTGAAATGTAATGTATTTGTATTTGATGGAGAATTGTTTTTACAGATAAGGGGAACAGCTATGGGAGCCAGCTGTGTACCATCGATTGTGAAATTATTTGTGATAAAGTGGGAAGAGGATTTTATTTTTAATCATAATGTCAACATTTTTCATAATTTTATGATTGTTTGGAAACGTTTTATTGATATTTTTTTGATATGGAAGGGGGATGAAAATGAATTAAAATCATTTGTAGATTTTTTACATAGAACAAATCCTTTTTTGAAGTTCACAGTTAGTTACTCCAAGGAACAAATTACTTTTTTAGACTTAAAGATTGAGCATAAAGAAAATAATAAGATAAAAACTACTTTATTCTGAAAGGAAGTTGATGGCAATACTATATTATGGGCCAACAGTTGTCATCCCAGGCACACTATCAAAAATATACAAATTGGTCAGTTTTTAAGAACAAAACAAAACTGTACACAAGTGGAAGATTTTGAGGAAGGGGCAAAAGAATTAACAAATAAACTGACACAGAGGGGCTATGGTAAGAACTATATTAGGGAAGCTTACAACATAGCCAAAAACACTGACAGGGATGATCTTTTGAGAAATAAGTGTAAAATACAGCATGAAGATTGCCGTTTTAATTTTGTTACAAGATATTCAGTAAAAGTGAAAGAACTTGAAAATATCATAAATAGACATTGGCATGTATTGGGAGTCGAATCAGGTTTACAAGGAGTGACAGAACAACCCATCAGAATGTGTTTTAAAAAGGTTCCCACTATAGGAGACTTACTTACGAGAAGTCATTATGAAAATAACCCTAAAAGCACATGGTTAGAAAAAAGGAAGGGAAATTTTAAATGCAAATGATGTATCTATTGCAGCTATATGTTACAGGGTAATACTTTTTCGAGTCACAACAGTGGTAGAAGTTTTGAAATTCAACAATTCATGAACTGTGATACAGTGGGAGTTATTTATTTGGCAATATGTAACTGTGAGGCTTTTTATGTGGGGAAAACAATCAGGAGTTTCAAAATAAGAGTAGGAGAACATATGAGAGCCATTCAGAGGGGAGACATGACTTATGCTATTGCAGCACATGTTGTTAATACTAGAGAACCTGAACAACATTCCTTTAAATTTATGGCAATCGATAAGGTAAATAGGAACCCGAGAGGTGGAGATTATAATAATCTAGTACTAAGAAGAGAAAATTACTGGATTGTAACCTTAAAAGCTAACAAAAGTCCGAGGCTAAATGGCCCCTTAGAGCTTTATCCATATTTAAAGGATCGCAGTTAATTTTGGTCATGTCTGATCAGCATGAACCATATGGTCTGACTATCTTGTTAACCCCCCTTATTTAGTGTTTCCTTTTGAGGTTTTGAGTTTTTAGTTTTTTTGTATTTTTACATTTCCACAGTTTAGTTCTGGAAGAAGTAGTATAAGACTACACTGTTATATGCATTTTTGTTTTACTGTATTAGACATGAAGATGTTTAAAATATTTAATTTAATTGAATGGTCTCTCTGGAGGATTATAATTAGTTTGATGGTTTAGCTAAGTAGTCATTGTTCTGATGGAATACACCTGAATCAATAGTGTGTTATATATGGTGTTCTCTGACATTTGTTTTTTTATTTCCTTTGATAAAGGACTGGGGGAGCAGTCAGAAACATGTTAGGAGTTTTGTAAAATAAAGCTTTTTATACTACATGTTTCTCTTATGAGTTGTATGTGCTCAAAGCCTTTTTTACAAATGTTGAAGAGACAATGGACCATTTTTTTCTTTCAGTGTACTTACTCAAAGGGGTTATGGGCTTATTTGGCAGCCTTATGGGGTTTCAAATGGCTTGCCCTCATTTCGTATGATGTTTTGATTCTTGGACTTTACCCAGGAAGCCTCTCACATTTTCATGATGGGACATTGTCTTTATTTTTTTGTTGTTTAAGATACTATTTATGGCAAGCTAGGTGCCAATGGGTGATTTATCAAAAGAAAATGCCCTATATTTGCTTTAGTATATTGGTTTCAAAGGAACTTTGGAAAATGTATTCCCAGGATGCACAAAGGGTTGCTCCATTCAAACTCCGGATGTAGTGGAGAGGGTTTCTTCACTTTATAAAGTTTAAGTAATTTAGTTTTTTTCTTTCCCATTTTACTTTTCACTTACTTATATAATTTAGTGTTTTGTTCCCAAATTTACGTTGTTTTTTCTCTTTGTTGGCTGAAATATTCCTGTGTTGTTGTTTATGTTTATTTTTCCAATAAAAACTCCTCTACTCTTTTTGATAAGTGCCATGGGGTCTTTAACATTCACCTGAACTACCACCAATCCAGGCAGATGGGACCTCGGTTTAGCATCTCATCTGAAAGACAGCACCTCAGAAGTGCAGCACCCCTCTCATGCTGCACTACAGTGTCAGTACTGGAATATTAATCCAAGTGCCAGATGTGGGAACTGAACCCACAGCCCTCTGATATCCTGGCCTAAGAGCCGAGTGTGCTACCTACTGAGCCACTTACACTGACATGGGTTTCCCCATCCCCCCTCGTAGACCTGCCTATCATTGTGAGATTGACAGCTGACAGGGTGAGTCATTGGGGTTGTGAGTCCTAAATGTCACCCCATTCTTCTTTACTGTGGCTTGTGAATATGATTACAGATGGAATGGGTTTACATAGGTTCATAGGTTCATACAAGTGTACGAGCAATGAAGGCATATGTAAGGATGCCCATTGTATGCTCGCCACCCATATGTCCTATGGGTGGAAATCAAATTTTTTGTTTCCCATATGTTTATCCAATCCTTGCTTAAAGGTATTTAAATTATCACTATTAATGACACTTACAGATAAGTTATTCCACAAACCCACAACTCTCTGTGTGAAAAATAGACTCCTTCTAGTGGATATACATTTTTCTCCAAAGAGATTTATAACCATGACTCCTAGTTGATTTGACATTGGAGGCAGTAGTAAGTCCAACTGTGGTTCTTAAATAACCATTTTTTAAGGTTTGATATACCAATATTAAGTCACCCCTTATTTGTCTGTATTTTACAGAAAATAGGTTAAGTTTTTTTAATCTATCTTAGTAACTATTACTATGTAAAGATGATACTTTTTTAGTGAATTTACGCTGAACACCCTCAGTGAGTTTTAAACCCCTTATAGAAGTTAGTGCACAAAATTGAGAGCAGTATTCCAAGTGGGGACATACCAGACTGGTGTAGAGTGGCATAATAACCTTGGACTCTCTACTTTTGATATTTCTTAAAATAGAGCCAATTATTTTATTACATTTTTTAACTTTAATTATATTATTTTTCTCGAAAGTTAATTATCTGAGATTATGACACCCAAATCCTTTTCTTCCAAAATAGTTTTTAGATAAACATTGTTTAAGGAATAATTGAAGGGGATGTTATTTTTGCCCAAATGTAAGACTTTACATTTGTCAACATTAAAAAACATACCATAAGCCTTTGCCCAGTTTGATAGGATGTTTAAATGATTTTGTATGGAGCATTTATCATGAAAGGTGCTTACCAAACTACCCATTTTACAGTCATCAGCATATTTTGCAACTCATATCTTATCAGTAGTAGGCAGTGTAGAGACCATAATATTAAACAGTATTGGACCCAGGATGGAGCCCTGGGGAACACCACTAGTCACCACACCCTTTGCAGATAGGTGACCCTTGACTGATACCTGTTGAGTTCTGTTTTCCAACCATGACTGTATCCAGTTTATAATATTAGGTTGCAACTTAATTTTGACCAATTCTTGTAGTAAGACTTTATGTGATACTTTATCAAAAGCTTTGGAAAAATCCAAAAATATTACATCTACCGGAATACCCAAGTCCAAGGCAGCGCTTACTGGTACATTTAGGCCTCACAACCCCAATGACACACCCCGTCACCTGTTAATCTCGGGATGATGGGTGAGTCTACAGGGGGGATGGGGCCACCTTAAAGGTCTCATATCTTGACTTTTTGCGTTTTAACCCTAAATGATGCATTAGCAAAGTTTTTGCAAATATACATATATATATATATATATATATACACACACACACACACACACAACATATATGTATGTGTATATATATATATATCTATATATATATATATATATATATATATATATATATATAAGAAACTCAAAAACAGCAAAAAGGAGGTACAACCCTTATATAGAGTTCAACCTACATTAGTGGTGGTTAGTGTGCAGAGCTGCGAAAATGGAGACCTAGGTTTGAATACGACTGCCATTGGTTACCCACTGTGTTCTGAGCAAATCAGTTAATTTTCCCTGAGCTTAATGGCACTGAAATCTCCGCTGTACTGTTCAAATCTGCCTGTTCTACTTATGACAACAGTACTTTTTCTCCTCCCTCAACTAGAGTACAACGTGCAGTGGTATATAAGTTTGAATAAATGCAGCTATGTAAAACTAAGTTCCTTTAATTTCCATTTAAGGATTAGGTTTAACCTTCTAGTTGCAGGTTACAGGTGAGTATTTCACAGATGAGAGACATTTGTTGTACACAATTAAAAACATGAAGCAGTTATTTCACAGTGTTTATGTTTCCCATTTCACCAGTCCTGAGCAAAGCTTACATTCTGTTGCAGGTGATGACAATACACAATATCCTGCACAGCACTGTCATTCAGCTTTCTCTTTGTTGTATTGACTCTATCCCCTCTTCATAGCTAATTGCACCTTACTTGTAATTTAAAGATCATGCATGAAAAATGTGTTTGTTGTCAAAATATCTTTTCTAGCTTTATCATTTGTTTTCATCATACATATTTACAGACTGCATATTGACAGAGCATCCATTTTTGCTCCTAGATATTCAGTGTACCTGCAAAAAGTATAACAGTCGTATCAACTGCATGACCCAGATTTACTGCTCCTTTTGCTCAATTAGTACTGATATGACTTTTGAATCTGGGAGTCCCCAGTTTGAATTTCAGCAACTCTCCTTTTTCATAGTAATGTCTACATTTTTTACTACAGGAGAAAAGTCCACTAAGTAATTTTTCACAGTGATGCCTAATTATACAATGGCAAGAATAAGTTTTGTTAAAAGATTGGTCAGCTGAGACTTGGACCTGTGATGTTATCCCAGCACAACATCATGGATAAAGTCCCAGTACACACATGACCACGTTAAACATTGAAGGAATCACTCCTTAGGCCATGTCCAAGTTGTTCACACTTAGCATGGATGTGTTGGCTTTTGCCAGTACTTGCTATGTTTATTTTAAATTCAGTTCCTTCCTCCCACTGTCACAAACTGAGTCCATACTATCCACAACACTTGCAATCTGTCCAACATAACACAGAATTCCATAAATTTGCTCCTCCTTGTCTCTCTCTAAGTTTATTTCAAACAAACAGAAGAAAACACCAGCATGGAAGTCAGCTTAACCTGCTCACAGCATGGTTAACTTTTCTTACTATGGCCGTAAGTATGTGAGCATGTGTACTCGAGGTGCTTCACTTACCAATGACTTGCAGCTCAACTCCCTTTAATTATTCTTCTTTCTTCTGGAACATATTCAAATTGTACTGAAAGAACCACATAAACATGCCCAGACCAGGAATGGCAGTCACGATATGAACAAAACTGTGAGGCAGCTTGTTGGGGTGGGCCCAAGGAAGAAAACCAGCAACACTTGCAAAAACTGCTGTCAGCATAGCAGGGCAGGGCACTGCAGAGTACATCTCAGTAGAGAAACAGAGATGGGGTACTAAAACAGAAACAAATACAAAACGAAGGGAAAAGAACAGTCAGGGATCTGGGTGACTAGTAACAATTAAAACAGACAGAGAGATGGTAGAGGTACAGAAGCATAGACAGAGAAACAAAACAGCATCACTAGCACCACCTACCTACTGGACAAATCAGAATGGTGCACTTTTTCATGAAATATACATGCCCTTACAAAAATTGATATAAATATGTAATTTAAAAACATGTTTTTAATTTTACGTATTTATTTATTTATTTTTAAGCAAATGTGCCATTGTAGAAACAGAATAATGCACTTTTGGGATGCAAGTCATGCTGGATAACACCATGTCCCTGGTGCTGGATGCACTCAACCTGCAGCCTCATGGCCAACCACCCATAACATGGCATTATCCTGGCATGAAACACACTTTGTCAAGCATTATCCTTAATTAAATGAGTTTCAGAATGCTGGGCTGAAGTCTAGATAACAGTGTTTTAAAAATATGAGATGGAATGTAGAGTATAGACAGAGCATGAAAATTGTTTGCCTCAGTACAGGTAGTGTTCTCCTTAGTTCCTGGACAGTTTCACATCTGCTGTAAATTTCATATTTTATGTCTTACATGTCTATTTTTGTCTTGCCTTTTGGGTCCCTGTGGCGGCTGTAAGGGACCATTTCTCATGCTTAGGGTTCAGTGTTGGGGAGTAACTAGTTACTTGTAACTAGTAACTGTAATCTGATTACTTTTCTAGGTAACTAGTAATAGTAATGCATTACTTTTAAAATAAAGTAATAAGTAACTGTAATGAGACTATGTTTCCCTTAAAGTAACTAATTACTGTAATAGAATGTAATATAGTGACCTGAAGCACACCACTTAGTGCAAGACAGCAGCAGCAAGGGCAAACAAGATGATTGGGTGCATAGCTAGTGGGATCAGTAGTAGGAGAGATGTGGTTATATTCCCACGTACAGGTCACTGGTGAAGCCACATCTAGAGTATGGAGTTCAGTACTGGTGCTCACACCACAGAAAGGAAATTAACCTGCTGGGAAAAAGTCCAGAGGAGGGCTACAAAGATGATAGAAGGTCAGCAGGGTAAGGCATATGAGGGGTGGTTGAAGGCACTGAACATGTTCTCCCTGGAGGACAAAGGAGAGAGATTGAGAGAGAGAGAGAGAAGGGATATGATTGGGACCTTCAAGTACATGAAAGGGATAAACAAGGTGGATCAGTTGGGTCTGTCTAAGCTAAGTGGCAACCATAACATGAGGGGGCACAGTCTTAAGCTGGAGAGGGGTGGTTTAGAGGGAAGGTCAGAAAGCACTTCATCACAAAGATGGTGGTGGACACTTAGAATGTGCTGCTGGAAGAGGTGGTCTCGTTGAAGACAGTGGACAGCTACAAGAGTGGCTGGGATAGGCATTGAGGAAGGTAATGATCATGGGTAGGGAAGATTTGAGGAGTGGGGAGAGGGGTTAGAGACAGTAGTTCAAGCTGTAGACCCTGCAAAACAGGCATATTAGATAGATCAAATGGCCTCTTTCTGCTAACTTCTTTGTATTTTTGTATATAAACAGAAAAACAGATAGGCATCCATGTGTTATGGTTCCTGTAATCCATCAAGGGGTTCCTATGACTTCATAAACCTCATGAGCAAAACTCAAGAGGTTTATGACATCACAGGAAATCCGGAGATTGTGCAGGCATCTTTTGATATTCAGGTTTCAGTGTAAACAACAGTTCCTCAGCTGACTGTGTACTTGATTTATTACAATATCATGCTAAAACAACTGTCTCCTGACTGTGTGAGCACCCACCTTTTGCAATTTTTCACAAGAAAAAGTTTAGACAAAGTTTCATGGCTGTGATGTGCTATTTTTTTGTAACCTTGCTGATATTCATATTTGCATAGTCACAGTGTTTAGGTATTATCAGCTGCCAGAGTTACAGGGTGGTGTAAACCCATAGCATGACAACTGTAGCAAAGACATGCAGACTTGCAATGTTTATTCTAGGAATTTTGACCTAATACTGGTTTGCTGTATGAGATCTTTGCTCTAACACAGTGGCCACAACTACAAGGTAGCCTCATGTATCACACCACTGCTTTCTACATGGTTATAGTTCCATTGCTGGTGAGTGTTGGGGTCATTTTCACCAGTTGTACCATTATGGAAAACATTGTTAAGTTGAATGGCTCTGGTGAGGTGTCATTGTGCTCGTCATCCTTGTACCAATTGTCACAGATCTGGTGTAAATCACTGGCCCTTCCCGTTTGAGTATTTATTTGATCTGTAGAAAATGAAAATGAGTGTGCACACATAGCTTTCACCTTTCAGCCTTCTTACTAGGTTCTGTTAATTAGTCCCCTCTTAAGGGCTCCTCGGCTCATTCACTTGTACTATGCCTTTTGATACCTATATTTTTACCTTACCTATTGTCACTTTTTCTCATATAGCATTCCCCTATTTTCTTTCCACACATAAATTTCACTTATTTCCTTTACCTGCTTTTTTCTCTTTTAGATAATTCTTGAAGAAGGCCTATGGTTGAAACATCAATTCTAACTCTATTTGCCATTTTCAGCATGCATTTAATATTGCCATTTTGATCAATATCTGTAATGTGCTGTGCAAATAAAAGTCAGAAAACACCATTTTATTTGTTGGTTTATTATAAAATATATCACTTTGCAACATTTGATATACAAATTATACTACTTATGCCCCGCTACATGGTACAGCTAAGACTCACAATAAAATCAATGACATTTGTTTGAGGAGGCAACAGCCTGGCCAGTTGATGTATAATTTATAGATAGCAAGCTACATCTCTGCATGTCATCAGTCGTGGCTCTCTATAGTAGCCATTGTGAAACCCAAGAGAGAATTGAGGCAACCCCAGCTGTTGTAGAGAAAAAGGCAAGTAGTCCTTCTCCAGGCAGGGCTCAGGGTCTACTTCCACCAACACCACATGTGTTGAACCGCGCCACAGCAGGCTGCTTAATCAGCCATCCACCTGCTCACCTGCCAGGTCTATCACCATCACCTGACCCATCTAAAAAAAAATCTTCTTCAAAGGGGGATGTACCGGAGTGCAACAAGCGTGGTGCATTGTGTGATACTGTAATTTGAATGTAAGTGAAACTGTCCAACTTCAGTTGTGGCATGCTGGCAGTGGCATAATAGTCATTGCAGACTTAGTTATAATTATAACTGTGTCTGAGTGGCAAGGTTCAGCTGTGGGAAAGAGTGTTTAAATTGTATGTTGAGGTAAGTAGGTGTGTGTGCTGGTGGCATTTATCGTATGTGATATGGGGTGGATCTGTGTATGGTAATGGCAAAGTTAGGATTCAGGCTGCTGTGGGGAAATGAGATTTGGTCACCAAGGCAAAGAAAGGAAGTAGATCTGCAGGGTGTGTGAGTGTGAGAGCGTAGGGGGAGCATTGACAGGGTGGGATATTATTATGGAAATTTAAAGGGGTAGTTGTGGCTTTTGCATAGTCAGAAGAAGAATACAGGCTAGATGTGGGAAAGACCGTCAAGTGCAGAAGATGCAGCAGGATATATGGCAGTGGGGTAAAGGTGGGATGTAAAGGGATAGTTGTGGCTGGTATTGTCAGGATATACAGCTGTGTAAATATTGTCAAGTTCACTAGCAGTAGATATAGGGTGTGTGTGGGTGTTATGGAACTCAAAAAGGTCAGGGACAGTAGTGGCTGGCAAAGTCAGGATTTGGCTCTGGGAGGAAAAGATTGTAGAGGGCAACAGTAGATGCAGGATGTGTGAGTGTTTTTGTTTTGTTGATTAAGCTCTTATTTCTAGAAGTGTAAAGGGATTGTTGTGGCTGGCAAAGTTAGATGGGTACTGAATTATAAACTAACATTCATCATCTTTAGAATTTGTTTTATTTTTTCTATATGCTTCTTGGGGTTTCATGAGCACATAGATATGTTCTGTGAGTAAATAGAATCATGTTATCAAAAGTAATATAAAGTAATATGAAAAGTAATATGCATTACAGTTACTAATTAATTTTTATATAAAAGTATTAAGTAACTGTAACTGATTACATTTATTTGAAAGTAACTAGTAACTGTAACTGATTACTTTTAAAAGTAACTTACCCAACACTGCTAGTTCTACCTGTGTCGCAAAAGTCATGGAAGTCATAGATTATATGATTTTTCTAATTTCTATGTAAATGCCATTACTTGCGGCATTTTCCATAACAGCACCTTAATGTTTAATATTTTCCATGAAAACATCATAGTTTTAGTGATTACAAATAACGGAGTTATAATTGTATTCTGTACCACAGAAAAGCCCTTGGTCCTCCTGGAAGGATGGAGGTTTGTTCAAGCTTGACGGCCTGCATCCATCCTGGAGGGGAATCCAAGCACTCAATGATAAGTTTAAATGCTACACTGACAAGCATTTAAACTAGCAAAGGGGGGTGGCAGGCCAGCAAGGAGGGTACCTACTTGCTCACCCCCCACAGCTAGCAGTGGAACCAGTGAACCAGAGAAGTTGCTGTCTCTACAAAGCAATGTGCCAAAGATGGAGATTAGCGCCCAAGAAGGGGATAGGCAGAAAAGGGGCAAAATTTAGCAGAAGGGCAGACAGCAAGGAGAACCAGGGATAAAGGACAACCAAGGAAGGGGCTGGAGTAGAACAGCAAAACACTCTAGGGAGGTCAAATCATGGAAAGCCACGTGTGCAAATGCCAGGAGCCTTAGCAACAAGATGGAAGATCTGGAGGCTGTCATGGTGCAGTCAGACCTGGACATTGTGGCCATCATTGAAACCTGGTGTAATGATAACCACGACTGGGAGATGGCCATACCTGGCTACAACATATTCAGAAGAGACAGGACAGGCAGGAAGGGAGGAGGAGTGGCACTGTATGTGAAAAATGACATAAGGGCCACAGAGATCAAGGAGGAACAAAATGGGGAGAGATACTGTGGGTTAAGCTGGAAAGGAAAATGGGCCAGCCATCTCCACAGTTGTGGTCTATAGACCACCAGCCCAGGAGGAAGAAACAGATAGGGAGTTGATCTTAGCTATCCAAAGGATGGCAGACAAGGGGAGGTAGTACTGGTTGAGACTTCAATATTCCAGACATGGACTGGAGCATCCAGTGCAGCAGCATCAACTATTAGCAGATTTATCCTGGACTCCTTCAGGGTGCCTTCCTCAAGCAATTGGTCATGGAACCAACTCAGCAGAAGGCAATACTGGACCTTGTGCTCACAAACAGGGACAGTGATGGGGTAACAGTGGGGAGCACCTAGGGGAAAAAGTGGACCACCAGTCACTGTGGTCTGAAATCACAGAAAGAGCAGAACCAAACCACACAAAAACACATATCCTGGATTTTAGGCAGGCAGACTTTGGGAAAATGGGGAGATACTTGAAAGAGGCATTAAGGGGAATGGGGCAAGAATCAGGGGTTGAGGAACAGTGGACAGTATTTAAAATGGGGATTACAAGAGCAACAGATGTATTAAGCAGGTTAGCAAGAGGAAAAGGAAGAGGAGACCATTATGGTTTTCCAAAGAGGTAGCAAAGAAAGTGAAAGCCAAAAAGATTGCATTCAGGCAATACAAAAAGACACAGGCAGAAGGGGATAGGGAGAAGTACCAGGAGAAGCAAAGGGAGGCAGGGAGGTCAGTAAGGGAAGCCAAAGCTCAGACAGAACAAGACATTGCAAAATCAGTGGGTAGAGGGGACAAAACCTTTTACAGGTACATAAGTGAAAAAAGAAAGGCAAAGGGAGGGATAGTGAGACTGAAGGGGGAGGATGGTGGCTGTGTGGAGGATGACAATAGTAAAGCTGACGTATTGAACAGGTATTTCTGCTCAGTCTTTACTGAGAAAGAGGAGGGTAATGGGTCTGAACGGAGTACAAGGGGTGAGAATGGTGCAGAAATGGACATGCAGTCCCTTTACACGAGAAAGGGTCCTGAAGGAACTGGAAGTAATAAGAGTTGATAAAGCAATGGGTCCAGATGGGTGTACCCCAGGGTCCTTAAGAACTATGAGAGGTGGTGGCTGAACCTCTGGCTATCCTGTTTAGCCGATCACTGGAAACAGGGAGGTACCCAAAGACTGGAGGATAGCAGATGTAGTCCCCTTATACAAAGTGGGAACAAAGAGGAAGCAGGGAACTACAGACCAGTCAGCCTCACCTCGGTAGTGGGAAGATCATGGAAGCACTACTGAAGGAGAGATTGGTGAAACATCTGGTTGTCAATGGACTACAGGACCCAAGGCAGCATGGTTTCACCAGGGGGAGGTCATGTCAGACCAACCTCATTGAATTTTTTGACTGGGTAACTAGGGAGGTGGATCAGGGGAGGGCAGTGGACATGGCCTATCAGGACTTCAGCAAGGCCTTTGACACTGTGCCACATAGAAGACTATTGCACAAACTGGGGAATATGGGTGTGGGCAGGACAGTAGTGTGGTGGGTAGGTAACTGGCTGGGTGGCAGGACACAGAGGGTGGTGGTAAATGGCTGTCACTCCACAGAGGGAAGAGTGACCAGTGGGGTACCACAGGGATCAGTGCTGGGACCGGTCCTATTCAATATCTTCATGAGTGACATTGCACAGGACCTAGAAGGCAGAATTTCACTGTTCGCTGATGACACAAAGCTCTATAACAGAGTAGACACACCAGAGGGTGTAGACAGAATGAGAAGGGACCTGCAGAAACTTGAAGAATGGTCAGGGGTTTGGCAGTTGAAATTCAACACAAGGAAGTGCAAGATAATGCATATGGGGCACAAAAACCCTGGCACAATATATCAGTTGGGGGGTGAGGATATAGCATGCACCAAGCAGGAAAGGGATTTTAGGGTTATCATCTCTGATGACCTCAATGCAGGGAAACAGTGTGACAAGGCAGCAGGTAAAGCAAATAGGATGCTGGCATGCATGAGGCAGTGGCATCACCAGCAGGAAAGGAGGTCATAATTCCACTATACAAGACACTAGTGAGGCCCCACCTGCAGTACACTGTACAGTTCTGGAGACCTTACCTACGTAAGGACATAGACAGGGTAGAGAAGGTTCAGAGGAGGGCAACAAAGATGGTGCATGGATTGCAGCACAAGTCCTATGAGGACAGGTTGAAGGAAATGAACATGTACTCCCTGGAGGAGAGGAGGGAGAGAGGGGATATGATAGAGACATACAAGTATCTTACAGGGAGGAACAGGTTGCAGGAATACACTATTTGTAAGTGAAAAAGATGTTCCAGGACTAGAGGGCATGGGATGAAGTTGGAGGAGGATGATTCAGAGGAAGCGTGGAAGAATCTCTTCACAGAGCAGGTGGTGGACAAGTGGAACACCCTGCCAGAGGAAGTGGTGGGGGCTGAAACAATCACGGGATTTAAGAATGCATGAGATAGACATAAAGGAATTCTGGAGGTCGGGGTAAGGGGCAACAGACTTCTTGGAAAACATAAACTGAACTTACAAGCTCAAATGGGCAGACTGGTTGGGCCATAGGTCCTTATCTGCCGACACTGTCTATGTATCTATGTATCTATGTATGTCCTCAGTCAGATCCATTGTGTGATTTAGGGAGTTGCAAGCATTACCTGATCTGCAAGATGGCAGCAGAATGCACTGCCTCATGCCACTGGACCACACTAATAATGTAATTTTTTTATAGTTACAGGTTTATTTGCAGTATGTTCTTGTAGAAAAAAGGCGTCAAAATAGATAGAATTTGTTTATAACACAATATATCCATGACTTATCGAGGAATTTATTATGATTTTCATGGTTTCTGTTGTGGAAGGGTGACCCCTGTTTTAAGTTTAACCTCCTGACCCCCTTAGTAAAGGAAGAGAACTAGGTAAAGTGCTCTTTAAAAATTAGGAGCTTCTGAACTTAGAAAGTGTCTGCCCAAGGAGAAGGCTGGAGAGTTTGTTTTATGAAAGAATATGAAAAAGATAATAATCACACAAAACAGGAGAAAATAGCCAATAGTAGAGTATGTGTTCTGCAGTTACTGAGTTAGCAGGAGAAGGGAGAAGAGGAGCGCATTCTCATTCTTCCATTCCACTTGTTCTCTCAGAAAGTGCAACAGGGCCACACAATGCTGCTTTATATGTATATAAAGGCTCCATTACCTGCGGTGCTGTATTGGATATTGCTATGCAGCTGGGAAATGTATACAATTAACTGAGGACACAACTCCAACAGAACACACCCAGCCAAACTAGTGCAAGCTACTATATCTTGTCAGCATATTGTCATGTTGTATAAATAGGAACTTACTCTGCTGAATAAGTGGGTCTCTATTGAATGGAAGGAGCCCCAATGTAGCAACTTTTTCCAAAAGCCCTAGTTCACAAACAAGTGCGGACTCTGCTGTTTCAAGGGGAAGCCTCCTGTGAAACTGAGCCCTACAGGGCAGCAACGACCCCTAGTATAGGAATTTATAGTGATCCTAAGATGTGAGGTCACTGTCCAAGGGAGGGGCTTAATCCCATTATGAGGACTCAGATCCTAATTAAGAGGTTAGCAAGTGTCTGAGTAAAATATGTCTAGAGAATGTTATATGTCATGATGCAGCCTGTTAGTCCATAGCTGATAGCAGATTGTAAAGGGACTTTAGTAATGCATAAATGAAGAAATTGCAGGGAGGCAGACAATTACATTGTCACCTGATGGTGATGTCACTCTTAGAAATGTATTTAAGCCTGCAACTAGGGACTATTTTTTTTAGATATGGCAGGCAGTTGCTGACAGGCAAGGGAAGGTGTAAGATCTTCAGGGTGCTCAGCAGGGAGACTGAAGCCATGACATGCTAACCTTATGCTAACCTTTATTTTCTGTATTTTGACTTACTATTTTTGAGTTCTAATAAAATGATAAACACTTCCAAGCATTTTTTATGCACCTTACGGTTTGTCTGCCCATTTCTATGATTTGAAATCCCACGCTCTTAGACATATGGTGCCAGTGGTGGGATTTCAAGGACATGGACTGGGTACTAGTATCCGGTATTATAATTATAGTGTGTTCTGTATTAGAAACTGAATACAGCAGGCATTGTTGAATGCTGTGTGGAATGATTCATTATCCTCAGGGTAACACTAAAGTTAAATTGTTATACTTCTAAGTCATTGTAGGGTGGACAGTGCCTAGTATATCACTGTTTTGGGACCCTGGATCAGAGCTTTGCAGAGAGGATGGGCGAAGCTACATACCCTTCCAGGATGATGGTTAAGAGTTAAAAAAGTTGTGATAATGAAACTTTTATGTTTTCAGTAGGTAATAACTATTGATATGCTAGAAAAAATTTTTCAACTCAGTCCCAGGGTAAAGAATTTGCTGCAGCAAGCTATAGTGGCACTTCAGTGGTTGGAAGACCTCTGTGCAGACAGCAGTTCAGTTACAGGACCCTGGGGTAGAGTTCTATGGTTTGGGTCAGCTGGAGCTCCACCACACCCCTATAGGTTATGTAGGAAAGTGTGGACAACCATAGGATGGTTGTCCTCTTGAGCGGGGGACATTTTCCCTATTTGTTTCTCCTAATCTGGCATGACCTCTTTCTTGTAATAATAATGTGATTATTGATATCTCATGTCCTTTTGCACAAATGATTTGATATGTATTTGTATATGTTTTCTTGCTCTTGACACAGCACAAATTGTTGTGTTATCTATGTAACCTTTTGTACTGTACCTAATTGACGTGGAACCTTTGTAAAAGAGCCACTGGCTCAAAGGAAGTAATTCCTAGAACAATAAACTAAACTAAACTAAAAAAAAAAAACTAAACATAAGACCTTCAGGGTGCTCAGCAGGGAAACTGAAGCCATGCCACGCTAAGCAGAGACATGCAAACCTTATGCTAGCCTTTGTTTCCTGTATTTTACCATATTACTTTTTAGTTCTAATAAAATGGTAAACGCTTCCTAGCAATTTTTATGTACCTTATGATTTGTCTGCCTGTTTCTATGATTTAAAATCCCACACCCTTCAACATCTATTATTTTGAATATAACAATACCATGAAGTTTCTCAAAATTTTCTGTTACAAAAGTACAGCCTTATTCATGCCTTACCTGCAAGCAGGTTATGCAGATTTCTATCTTTTAGCCCCACTCCCTATTCTCACCTTCTGTAAAAGAAGAACTCATCCATACCTTCTTGTACATGGCTTCCATGTTGCAGAACATACAAAACAGTGAAGTGCATATCTAAGCAAATGACTCCAAGAAGATGTGCTACACGGCAGTATTATCTCACAGATTTGCCAGCAGGATTTGCTTAAGAGTAATGATGTCTACTGAACCCCTTCCCCCATCAACTAAAGACTGGTCAAATTATTATTATTATCATTTTTTTAGTTTAGCATTTTTGGCTGGGAAAAGCACACTGTGCTGAAGTTCATTTTCAGGTGTGACTCGGGAGCACAGGAAGGTCAAGTGACTTTCTTAGAGTCTCACAGTATTTATTTATTTATTTATTAAATTTTGATAACCGGGTAAGCCCGCTGGGCCCCAAAGGTCCCTTTTTCAGGGGCGACCCAGGGAATTACATGGAATAATACATGGGGTAGCATACAGCACAGGTACATTACACTAGACAGCGAGGAACATAATACATAGTAGTTTTTCAGCAGTTACATTTAAGAGGTAAGACATAGTAGCTTTTTAGCAGTTAACATTTTCTGGGTAAGCTCTACAGATGGGGTGCAGTGCTATATAGATGGGGTGCAGTGATAGTCGCTATTTCGATATGAGGGAGAGGGGTGGGCTTCCACTTAGGAGCCTCTCACTTTAGCAGTTGCATATGGAGGTGATCATCATATGAGCCTTCAGCCTTGTGCAGAAGGTGTGGGTAGAGGTAGCATCCTGAACACCAGGGGGCAGGGAGTTCCATATTTTGGGTGCTGTGATGGCGAACGACTTACCCCCACCATGGTTCTAACCCTTGGCACTGCGAGGACGGTTCTGTCCATTGTTCTGAGGAGCCTAGGGTTTTTCTTTTGGGCAATGAGTCCAGTGAGGCTGGGAGGAGGGGATGGGCTTAGTAGTTTATGAGTGTGGCAAAGTAGGGGGTATTGGAGCCGGGCCTCCCAGGAGGGCCAGTTGAGTTGGGACAGAGTGTCACAGTGGTGAGCCCGGGAGCTGGATAGGGTGGTGAAGCAAGCCACCTTGTGATAGAGAACTTGTAATATGTTCATCTCTTGTTTGGCAGCTCTCTTTATCACCGGGGCCGCATAGGAGAGGGTAGGGAGGAGGACACTTGTGGCAATGGAGACCCTGGCCATGGGTGTCAACTGGTTTTTCAGCCTATACAAGGTCCCAAGTTTGGCGTGAATATTTTTGGTTATCTGGTCAACATGATCCTTGAGGGAGAAGCACTGATCCAGGGTGAGGCCAAGGTATTTTATCGATTCAACCACCTCAAGTCTTTTTCCTGATTTGCTCATCAGCCTGAGATGTGGGCATCTGTCCCAGCTGAGGGTTCTTGATCCAAATAGCATGGCCTTGGTCTTGTTAGGGTTAATGATCATTCTGTTGCTGACAAGCCATTGCTCAAGGAAACCCAGATCTTCCTGGAGCCCGGACCAGAGATCTCCCAGATTAGAGGAAGCGCGGTATGTGACCGCGTCATCCACATACTATACCACTGAGCTACCCCCACAATGTTTACTGAGATCACTTATGAAAAGAGAGAAGAGAAGAGAAGAGAAGAGAAGAGAAGAGAAGAGAAGAGAAGAGAAGAGGGCCAAGGATAGATCCTTGGGGCACCCCAACCATTATGGGGAGAGGATCTGACAGGGAGTCTTTCCATTTTACCCTCTGTGTCATCCCTGTGAGGTTACTATTGAACCACAATAGGGAGTGGCTGTCTAACCCGACCTGGCTCAGTTTTGTAAGGAGCAGGTTGTAGTTTACAAGGTCAAAAGCCTTGGAAAGGTCAATGAAGACTGCCCCCATGGGGGATCCCTTGTCCAGTTCTCCGAGAACATCAGTGGAGAACTTGATAAGTGCAGTGTCAGTCCCATGATTGGTTCTGAAACCGTGCTGGGAGGGGGCAAGTAAGTGGTGGAGCTCTAGGTAGTCCCGGAGTTGTCCGTAAATTAGTCTCTCTTGAATCTTACCAAGGCTAGATAGCAGGGAGATGGGCCTGTAATTGTTGGTAGTCTCCCTTGAACCATCCTTTTGAATGGGGACTACATGGGCCAGTTTCCATTGTTCTGGGATGACACCTGTGAGAAGGGATCGATTGAGGAGCCAGGTGAGGGGCCTGGTGAGTGCAGGGGCCCCTTCCCTTCGTATGCGGGGGGGGTATGCCATCAGATCCCATAGCTCCCGACATTTTAAGGTACTTTAGTAATGGGAGGACTTTGTTTGGTCTTACAAGCCGGATGTGGAAGGTTGGACGGTCCAGGCTTTGGGGGATGGGATCATTCGAGGATCATTCGAGACTGGGAGGAGGGGTGACAAGTCCGCTTTGAGCAGTCCAGGTTTGTGAACTGGTGGTTGAGATCCATGGCGATGCTAGAGTCGTTGTTAGTTAATTGACCATTGACCTCTATGGGGCAGTGAGCGGTCTTTCCGCTGTCCTTTATAAGCCCGTTTATGTGAGCAAAAAAGAGTCAAGGGTTGCCTAGGTTCTTTTTCTGTAGATCTGTGAGGTAGTCTCATTTGGCCACTTTGATGGCCAGTTTGCACTTATTTCTCAGCATCTTGTAGCGGTTTAGGTCAGCCGATAGGGAGGAGAGCTTGTATTTTTTCCAAGCAGTGTCCCTAGTTTTCATCAGCGTTTTCACTTGAGGGATGATCCACTTGTAGCAGCTCCCCTTGGTGTGGAATTTCTTCAAAGGGGCCAAGCAGTCAGCAACCATAATGATGGCTCCCTGGAAGAAGGCCATAACCTCTTCCAGTGTGGGGAGTAGTTTGATTGGGCTCCAATCAATCCTGTTTAGGCAGCCAATCAAGTGTTCAGGTTGATAGTTTGAGTAGTCCCGTGTCACGAGTATTCGCGGGGGGGACTCTGGGGGCCCTGTTTTTCCAGGAGCAGAAGATTGGGGAGTGATCATCCACCTTTATATTGGCGGGTTTGCTAGTAAGCACCCAATCAAGTGTGGAATGGTTACCCATTTTCTAGTTCAATCAGGTGAACCCTGTGATAACCTGCATAAGGTTAGCTTCCTAAACCAGCCCTAGTAGGGAGGGATTGTCTTTCGGGGCCCAATTCAGATTGAATTCCCCCAGGATGATTAGCTCAGAGGTGACCTCATTGGAGATGTCCCTTATGACCACCTCCAGAGATGAGCGGCATTGGTTGGGGGGGTTGTATATGCATCCAAGGTTGAGATGTTTACATGGGCCAAGGGTGATGCGAACGAAAACCAATTCACCTTCCATACTAGTGGCCTGTAGCAGGTTGACCTGCACTGAGTTAAGGGTGTCTTTTGTGTAGATTAGGACCCCTCCACCCCTTTTCCTCAGTCTATCTTGTCTATGGGAGAGGTATCCTAGGGCTGCAACCTCATGGGAGGGTATGTGAGGCTTGAGCCAGGTTTCCGATATGGCCAGGATGTCCAGGTTGTACCGGTCCAGCCAGGCTTGAAGTTCCTGCATCTTGGGTCTCAGGCTACATATATTCATGTGCACAATCATCAGGCCCTTATTGGCCGCCCAGTGCAGGTCCACCGGGAAGGAGACCAGCAGATCATAAGGAGGGGGACCAGGATTTGGTTGGATGTCCCCTGCCATGAGCAGGAGGGTAGCAAGGAGGCAAACAGAAGGAAGCTGACTGAGGGGTAAGGACTTAGTCTAGAGTCTCCGTTTAGCAATGAGTAGAGCTGAGTACAGAATGCCTATCCTGCAGAATACATGGGCAGTCAGAAGCACCTCCATGTTATTAAGAGGGAGGGTGCAGTGGTCCCAAGAATGTCATGGGGGAATTTCCAGTTTAGGGGGACTTCTCAGGTCCTGTTCTCCTGTGCTTATAGTCCTATCTGCCCAATGAAGGAAGAGGAGGTACAGGTCGGCCAGCAGGAGCCCTCTATTTGGGCAGCCAAGAGAGGCGGGTCCAAGCATGGAGGGCATCATGCTGATGAGGAGGCCTGGTGGGAAGGAGAGATGGATGGGTGGTAGGGATGGTTGGGCCCCTGGGAATATGTTCCCCTGAGCCCACCGTGCTCAACTTAAGAGTAATAACCAGCCTCGTCAAGCACAGAGCCTCTGACAGATCAGGTCAGTGGTGTGGCCAGGAATTACTACAGTGAGCCGCTGGTCAGCAGTGCCCAAACTTATAGGGTATCAGATGTCTTACCCCAGGGATAGATGCGACAGCGTATTGGAGGGAGGTGGTCTTGGTAGCACTTGTTACTATAGGATCCTCCTGGGGATGAGTTTGAGTGCCGCTACCCTTTAGGCCAGCAGGCGGGTTGGACACAGGAGCTGTCTATGGCCCAAGGCCGGGCATGCTCATGTTAAGCAATAGGGAGAGGCAGTCTAGCTGGAAATAGTGGTATTATTTATTTATCTAATGTTTATTTTTTATTTTATTTATATTGCAATCAGTTTACAACCTTTGAGCCAGAGGCTCATTTCCAAAGGTACCTCGTCAGCAATGGAAGATAACACAGATAATACAGCAAACAGAATACATCCCATAGGAGAGCATGAGCATAAAGAGACAAGCAAAAATCGCACATGGATACAGCAAAACATTGGTAGTGCAATACAGAGCAAGTTTTGATATAATCGAAACATGGTAAAAATACAGGGTTTAGCAGCATAAAGGTATGTCATTGCAGTGTGAGGACAGCCAAACCGCTTAACTGTGTCAGATTACAGGAAAGTAAGGCATGAGACAGGAGCATTACAGGTAAATCGATAAAACAGTCAAACAGGTCACATAATATCAGATTACAAGAAGCGTAAGGCATGATACAGGAGAAGTACAGACGGAGGTTTGATCCGTATGGTAACAAAATGAGGATATTAATTTGGGCATCACAGCACGCAGCATAAGTAATGCAAACACGGTTCGTTCTTGTCATTAGCGAAACAGTAGGCAGTGGGATCATGGCAGTAGTGTAGTTGTAGAAATAAGAAGGTGAGGGGACAGAGCTGCCCAGAGGGCATTGTCAGGACAGAGGGGGGTTTGAGCATCCGTTAAGCACAGGTGCAACAGCGCTTGCTGAACAACTCGCTTTTGAGGGCAGTTTTGAAAGTGGAGATGGTGGGGATTTCAGTGATGGCCCGAGGAAGAGTGTTGTACCAAGAAGGGGCTCTATGGCAGAAAGATCTCTGTCCAAGTGAGGTCCTAGCTCAAGGAACCAGGAAGGTGATTTTGCAGGAGGTCTGGGTGCTGACTAGGGGCTGGGCTAGGAGGAGGGAGGAAGTCAGCCCAGGAGGAGAAAGTCCTAGTAAGGTTTTTTTTTGCGATGAGGCACGTTTGGTAAAGCAGGTGTTCGTCGAGGTCAAGCATTGTTGCAAGGTCATAAAGTTGGCAGGTATGAGTGAGCCTAGGGGCCCCAGTGATTAGCCTGCATGCCTTATTTAGGAGGAGGCGGATTTTGTTGAGGGCAGTCATGTTGGCAGCACCGTAGACAGGTAGCCCATAGTCCACCAGGGAAAGTATGGAGGATGTAACTGCAAGCCGGAGGGCATCAGGGGGGAGACAGTTTTTGTAGCGGTACAGGATACCAAGTCGTATATTGGTTACAGAAGCGAGTGCTTCGATGTGGGCATGGTAGGAGAGGGCTGAGTCAAATGTGACCCCTAGATACTTATAGGAGTGGACTTGCTCCAGTTGTTGTTTAGAGCTGGAGAGGATACGGAGATGAGAGTTGGAAGATTTGTTTTGAGGGTGGGCGAAGAGCATGATTTTAGATTTTTTAAGATTTATGACCAATCTATGCTCTTTAAGCCAAGTTTCAGAGCCATTATAGGCACTTTGCAGGGAAACCTGGAGGGAAGAGGGGTTACGGTCAGTGGCAAAGAGGACGGTATCATCTGCGTACAGCAGAATTTTCCCAGGGCAAGCACTGGGCAGGGAGTTAAGGTATAGCGAGAAGAGAAGGGGCCCCAGGATGGAGCCCTGTGGAACCCCTGAGTGGATTGATCGTGGATCAGAAAGTGTCCCACCAATTTTGACACGTTGGGAGCGGGCGGATAGGTAGCTGGAGCACCAAGCAAGTGGTCCAGAGGCAAACCAGCGTGACAGAGGGCTTCCAGTAGTAGGGGGTGGGAGACCGTGTCAAGGCCTTTGATAGGTCAAGGAACCTGACTCCCAGCCAGAGCCAAGCCAGTGAGGAGTGAAGGAAGGAAGTTAATTCAATAAGAGCAGTGCTAGTACTGTGTCCTGTGCGGAAGCCGTGTTGTTCAGGGCAGAGGATGTTGTATTTGGTCAGGTATTCAGATATTTGTCCAGCAACTAGTTTTTCCAGCACCTTGGAAAGGGGTGAGAGAATGGAGATCGGTCGATAGTTCCCAGCTAAGGACCTGTCACCCCCTTTATGGATTGGAGTAACCGTTGCAGTTTTCCATGAGGAGGGGAATTGTCCCAGGCAGAGGGATTTGTTAAAAAGGCTGGTGAGTGGGGTGAGGACTTGATCCAGGACCAACCGGAGAATTTTGTGATCCAGGGAGATGTCACTGGGACTGTTGCCTTTTAGTGCACGGGTCAGGTGCAGTCTGGCTTCCTGGGTAGTTACCCTACGAAGGTGGAAGCATGGGCGATGGAGGGCAGGGGAAGGATGGGAGGGTGGCTGATCAAAGAAGTTACTGGGGAGGATAGGGCTTAAAAAACAGCTGGGTTTTGTTTACAAGGGCATCCTGACATTGTTGAAAACAAACAGAGAAAAGATTTATGCTATACTTTAGTAAAAAAAAAACAACATCCATAGCAAAAGCAAACATTCACAAACACAGACCTTAAACTGCCCATAAAGGAATGAAAAAAAAATCTTTGCATGTAGAGTGGAACAGAGCCTATACAACTAGTGCTGCAAAGGAAAAGGATGAGTCGCTATCATTTTTTTTTTACATGGGGAAGACAGAAGGTCCTATCAGAAACATTTAATATTAGAGGACCCAGAAACCTGTATACCAGTAGTCTTGCAAGAAATCGCACAGTTCTCCAAAGTCTCGAACTATAAACTTAATATCTCCAAGATGAAGCTTTTCCTGTTAATACCAGATGTTATCCTAATGCGGCAAGGGAATTTGGGCTAAGCTGGGAACCAAAGGTATTGACATATCTTGGTATTAAAATCACTAGGGAGATAACCTCGATGATTAGAGAAAATCTCTATAATTTAACTAAAACAATTAATGAAGACCTGGCCAGATGGTATTTACTGCCCTTGTCACTCTGGGCCAGGATAGAAACAGTGAAAATGAACATACTACCAAGGATTTTCTATCCTTTAAATATGCTAGGGTCTTACCTACCCAAAACTTGGTTCGGGATCTTGCAAAAATTACTCAATGTATTTTTACGGAAAGGGAAGACTGTTAGAAGAGCTTACCCAAAACTCACAGGATCTAAGAAATCAGGAGGCTTAGCGCTCACCTCTTTCTTTAAATACTATATAGCATCACACATTAGTAAACTAATTTTCTGGAACCGACCGAATATCTTAGCGGCCCCCAACTCCTACGTGCCTCCCTGGGTCCACATTGAGAGTGACTTAGTTCTTAAGTACTCATTAACTTTAAACTCAATTGCCTATACCACTTTAAGACTCCTCCCTAAGTCACTTAAAAATACGCCTATTGGATGGTCAATAAAAGCCCTGCATCAAGCCCAGAAGTTCCTAAAAGTGAATTGGCAGAATTCACCGGAACAACCCTTGATACATAACATTCACTTTCAAATACAACGAGCCCCGATCCCTCCTACATTCTGGGGAGCGATAGTTGGGTTACGTCTGGGGGATCTGGCACAGCAAGGGAAACTATTGTCATATGAACAAGCCTGCTCCCAATTTCCAGAAGTAAGAGGACATTTTTTTCAAATTCCGGCAAATTGGTGACTCCATAAAAGCTCACCTGTGTAGGATGAAAGTATGGGTTAAAAACAGGACCGAACTGTCCTTTTTGTTCAAGATTGCGGACCAACCCCATTCTGTTTCCAGAGTTTATCATGAATTGCAGAGGATAGATGAAGGTTTACCATCTAATGTTAGTCATTACTGGAGACAGAGATTAGAGATGAAGGCTGACAAGGGGGTATGGGAGCAGATATGAGAAAATAACCATAAATATATAAGGCAGGATAGATATAAACTACAGCAATTCAATATTATACACAACTTGTACTATACTCCTGCCAAGCTATACAGGATGGGTAAACTAACATCACCCACTTGCGATAGATGTGAGGCCGAAGAAGGGGACCTGTACCACGTACTGTGGGCGTGTGCCAAGATTCAGCCTTTCAGGAAGGCAATTAGTGCCTTATTGCCATCTATAATAGGTCTTGAGCCTTTTTTTACACTGGAAATCTGCCTGTTGAGTAGCTTCCCCAGAGGCATGATTAAGCAGAAGAAGTTGTATATGGCTATTATTTCAGCCACGGCCAAGGTGGTTATCCTAAGGCACTGGAAAGATGTTATAACACCTCCAGTGCTAGAATGGTATAGGGATATTATGTTGGCACTACAGCTGGAGCTACATATAGCTAAAATGAATAATAGAATGCAATCTTATGGTTCCAATTGGGGCCTTCTAGATGCTGTCTTAGACACTTGGCAAACGTAATCTCCTCAGCCGTAGGAAGTACCCCCCTACCTGAAGTATCTCCTGAGTCTTTGTTTTTCTTTCCTATTGAGAATCTTTGTGGTTCTCCAATTTTTTAGTAAATGCTGCTGGGGGGGTGGGTGTTGGGAACTGTTGGGTTTTGGATAAAAGTTTTATTAGGCTACCTTGTCAATTGTTTATGTCGAATTTGTTCATTCTCATTGTTACTGTTTTAGCTAACATGTATTCATGATAATGACCTGTTTGACTTGCAAGTGTCGGCCTGGTTAGGGCCATAAAGCTCATGTAATATCACTGTGTTAATAAAGTAAACTGAATAAAAAAAAAAGAAACATTTAATAAAGAATACATATGATGATTGGTTCGAAATGCATCAAATAAGTATGGGGCAGTCAGAGTATTAACTGATTTACTGTACAAGCACATGTATTCGAGTTAAACTCTCACTGTGCCTCCAGTGAGATCCAACCTAAAGAAGATGGCATGTCACAGTGATTTGTACAGAAATCACAATTAAGGACAACAGAACTTATTCTGTTATAGCTTTTAGATAGGGATACCAAGGTAGTCACAGAAGCATAATGGTTGTCAATGTCTCTTTATTTCAAAATGCGGAGCACAGCCTAGGAGACCACTGATTGTCTATCAACTTTGGAAAAACAGTTTCTAGCATTACATAAATGTTCCATACAAACACAAGCCTTTTAAATTGTGTTTTCAATATGAACTTCAGCAGACATTACAAAGCAAAAGGGAAAAAAAAGACAATGTTTAAACGAAAAAGCAGAATCCATGCTGTGTCTGTCAGGAAAAAGTGGACAAAGAGAAGAAAGGCTAAAAAGAGTAGATGAAGTACCAACAGACCAATGTTTTGGACTTATTTTTGTTAAGAACTAGCATATTCCTGGAAAGCTAAGCTTGAACTCTATTGACGTCCAGCCACAGATGAGAAGTATGAAACTGCAGAGAATTAAAGGTGAAAAATAAGACCACCTCCTGAGTAGAGCCGATAGAGAAAATGAATAAGTAACAGTGGAGAGGGTTAAACAGGAACAGTTACAGATTTCAAAGTCTTAGCCTACTTTTTAAATACCCTGAACCCTACACTAATGTTCCTGTGAGAGCAATGCAAGTAGAATGTAATATATACTGTATATACTTATCTACACAACTAGTGCAACTCCATTTCAAAACTCATGCTCTTACTGTGACATCACCGACGGACTCTCAGTGCATAAGCTGTCAACTACAGTGAGAAATAGCAAGTATTTATCAGGAATCAGTGCCCAAAAAGTTATTGCAGTACAATATTCATTTAAAGAGGTTTTCTCATTATGATCTGTATTAATAAAGATAAAGGTTGATGACAGAGTTGTTTATTTTGCTGCTGGCCTAAGACTCTGCACAGTCTCCTGCATCTTGATCCAGCTTTCCCACTCTGCTACAATCTTTTTTTCCCTTCTCTTCTGTTCTATTCTGTTCCCTCACTTAGCAACAACAGGACATTTAGCGTTGCATTTTTTTCCTTTTTTCCTGACTTTACTGGGCAGCATTTGTGCCACACAACTCTAGCCAGCTTTCCCACGTTGTGTTCACAGAAATCTCTGAAGTCACTGCAATTTCTTGCCCCCCTTCATCTTTCTGACATGACACTGACACATTTGTTGTCATTTTTTAACCCTATAAAAAAGAAAACCATTCATCGACGTCTGTTGCAGCATTAGTCACCCACCCAATCTTCCCATTCAGCACCCACCACCCTAAACCCCACCCAAGCCCTTACTTACTCACAAGGGTCAAACACTGTAATTCTTTATGAATCACAGACACTTCTTTACTTTTCAAATCTGCACCACAAACTGACGAAATCAGCTATGTGGTTCAATGTATTTCAGTGGGGTTTTGAACTTAGTGGCATAACTTGGCCATTTTTGAATATTGCTGCCCCATATTTTCAACATGCCATTTTTGGGTCTCCACCTCATGAACAATTGTAGTGAAAATAGGGGAATCTGTCCCAAAAGGTGATTTTGTGGTTGCTGTGGAAAATCACCTTTCGGGCAGGAGTTGAAACATTTCTCTGCCCTTGTTCATGAGGGGGGGTAATAAGATGGCTATGTTGAATAGTTGGTGCAAAAATATTTAAAAATAGAACAACAAAGTTATGAGCCTATGTTGAAATTTGTAACACAGAATTGTAACTTTGGTAATTTTCAATATTTTGACCCCAAATTTTCAACACAGCCATTTCCTCACAGAATCTCATGAATGTGACAGCTGTTATTTTCCAAATCCTGGCCAAAATGTTTTTTTGTGTCCCAAAATGGGATTTTCCAGTACCTGCATGAAATCACCTTTCTGGCAGGAGCTGAACATTTTCTTTGCACTTGTTCATGATATGGGATCATAAGAAGGTTATGTTGAAAATGTGGGGCTCAAATATTAACAAAAAAACAAAGCTATGAACCTACATTGCAATTTATTAATGCAGGCTCATAACTGTGTTAATTTTCAAGTTTTCATGTGATAAAATCGTGGTACAGATCATTGCTGGACATGACATCATGGGCAAAACATTGCTGAGTGAATGAAAGCCATGGAATAATATTGCAGGACCACACTGTGCAGACAGTGAACAGGCAGTACAGGCTGCAGGGAGTCCATTGTGGGGCACACATGTTATACCACACAGGACTGTCTCTGGGGCTGCATGCTGGATAGGGGATTGTGTTCCAGGACTGGACATGGATGCAGGCAGTGGGACTCCTGGAATGGATACAGTCGAGGTACAGTAGATGAGCCATGTACAGTGTTGTGTGACAGGCAGGAGCACCACAGTCACTGGTAGCACAGTCTGTGGTGACAGTAGGCCACATGCTGGATGGGCGGGTCCGGGAATGTAGGTGGGACAACTGACTTGGGGTTGCTGGGCATGGGGGGGGTCTCTGGGAACACCTTAGGTCAAGGGATGTGGGCACCGGGTTCCATGGCTACGGCAAGTGTGACCCCCTGTGGTGAACCTACTATGCCTGCCTGCAGAATAGCAGCCAGTGCCTGGCCAGTGTATGGTTGATGTGGCTGTCAGTGAGGCATTCCCATGACACCCCAGTTGTCCTACATGTGCCAATGTGGCACTGCCTTCCCGGTTGTACAGGTCCAGTGCCACACTAATCAGTAGTGGCACCATGATCACATCCCTTGCCATCCTTCTGTGCCTCCTTGTCCATTTGGGCTCTGTGAGGTCCAGCAGCACACTGTGGGCTCTGCACATGCAATATTCTGACCTGCGATTTTATGCACCCTGCGATCATTTTGTCCACGATGTGCTGCCTATGATGTCTTACCCTGCTTTATTTTGTGGGCGATATTAACACCCAGAGCCAATTTTCAATATGTTGACCCCAAATTTTCAACACTGTAATTTCTTCACAACATCCCATTAAAGAGACAGCGGTCTTTTTTAAAATCCTGGCCAAAATGTGTTTCTGCACTTCTGGCCCCAAATCACCTTTTTGACAGGATTTGAAAATGTTGTCTGCCATTGTTCATAAGATGTACTCATAAGAAAGCTATGCAGGGTCATAAGAAGGCTATCTTGAAAACATGGGGTAAAAACATGAGAAAAAAACAAAGTTATGAGTCTACATTGCAATTTTTCAATGCACGCTCATAACTCGTAATTTTCAACATTTTGACCCCAACTTTTAAACATAGCCACTTTTGACACCACCTCATGAATGTGACAGCTGTTATTTCTCGAATCCTTCCCTTAATGTGTTTTAACACACGTGGTGCAAAATGACGTTTCAGCCGTTGTTCTATAAATGACACCTGTCATTCTAAGGAGGAGTTGTCATAAAAAGATTATGTTAAAAAGTTTGGTTAAAACGGTAAAAAAACAATTCATTTGTGAGGAAACAAATTGTTCCAACATTTTCTCATAACTTTATTTTTTGCAGATTTTGGCACCTAATGCACAGCTTATCTCTTGTGTTACCTCACCTCCTGACATTGGCAGGTGTCAATTATTTCAAATCACCTGTAAAACTTGTTGCCACAGTCACACAGAAAAATCACCTTCCAGATGGGATTTATAAAATTCCACTTATCTTAAGCATAACGTCAAGTCATTAAAAAAATGTTCGACATTTGGGTCAAAATGACGGAACCCACTTAAAAGTAACTATTGTCTCTCAGCTGCCCTATCCTGGATAATTACAATCTAACAATGTGTCAAAAGCAGGGCAGCACTGAAAATGAGATATTGAAACTCATCTGCTGTATCCTGGGTAAATATATAGTTAAAATGTGTACAAGCAAGACTCAGTAGAACAGTAATACTGTCGACAAATATTCAGCATTGATAAATGCTTGTTTGTCCCCAGATCACCTTCCCCAATGATGTAGACCACACATTATTTTGTTAGGTGCTCAGTCAATATTTTATTATTTCCATAACACTTATATTTTTACATTCTCAACTTGCCAACATTCAATTAGAATATCATCATAAACCAAAACTTAAATTGTATTTACATTTTGAATCTCATTTGCTTCTCCCCCCATGTGCACACCTGGGGTCTTTCTTCTCCTGGTGTCCATCTCTCCTGCAGAATACAGGAGTACACACATGCCCTTTCTCTGCAGAACCTCTGGGTGTACACCAAGAGGAGCATATCTCCCCAGCCTCGACATACACCCAGGCTGGTTTTGCCTCCCTACCCCTCTTCCCCCCCTTTCCTCTCTTTTCTACGGGGTCTCGTCCATCCACCCTTGCCAATCCCTTATCACCATATCTGTTTTTTCCCCATCCAGCCTCCTACTGCTGTCCATCTTAAGTAGTATAAACTCTGTCCTCTCTTATCCTTATCCTTCTGTCTCCCTTTTCCTTGATCCTTGTTTGTACTTATTATTATTATATACATCTTAGTATTATTATTTTTTTTTCTTATGGGCAGGTGAGTGGGGCAAAAACACCAGCTAGCAATAGATTGTGAGGAAGGAGCTGATTGTGCAGTCCTTTAAACCCCTTTCCTCTCTCTCCCCCCCACCTGATTGATTCCCTCTTGCCTTTTCTATACTCTCTCTTTCTCCCTATGCCAATCATCCTAAGCTCCACCCTGCCCTCTCCTATCTTCCTTTGCTCCTTCCTAGCCCTCCCTCTTCCTGTATGATTGATCCCTTGTCCCTGGATCTGGTGCCCTGGGACAAATGGGCTTGTCTTTAAATCAGGCAAACATCTTTAGTACAACCCCGCCCCCAAAATGAACAGCCTGAACATACAATGAAACTGACATGCAGTCCAGCACAATACAACTCACTTGATCATATTTTTACAAAACATACACTTGCTTGATCAGAGATGATCATCAGTCAGCTGTTTATGTAGCAACTGTGGACAAAAACAACTGGGAAAGAACAAAGTCTGACCATAACAGACCCTTGCCAAAACCAAAAAACTGCATACAAATTACTGAAACTTTTAAACATAGAAACATAGAATTTGATGGTAGATAAGGACCGCTTGGCCCACCCAGTCTGCCCATTTCCTTACCTGATGGATAAGCTGCAGATTCTAGTTAATCAACAGCTTACTTCCTTCTGCCCCCCACTAGAATTACCTTATGCCTGTCCCATGCATTCTTGAATTCTCCCACCGTTCCTGACTCCACAACCTCCTCAGGAAGGCTGTTCCATGCATCCACAACTCACTCTGTGAAAAAATACTTTCTAACATTACCTCTGAGCCATCCCCCCTCTATCTTCAAATTGTGCCCCCTTGTTCTTGCGCATCTCATACTGTTAAAACTGAACTAACAGTATTATCAGCTCAAAATATATAGTTGGGTGGTGGTGGAGGTGTTGTGGAAGATTTCTACTAAACATCTGATTAGCTTGTGAGAGTCTGCTGGGATTTCAGGATCATTCCTAAAAGCTTTTGCTGGGCTGTTTGAATTACTGTATTATACTTTACAACTCATGAGCAGAAACAGCTTTTCAGATGGCTCCTACTGCTTACATTCAAAGTGCACAGTACACTGTCCCACTTGAATTATCTCACTTTCAGTACTTGGCATCATATAAGCAGATAGCTTATGCTGCCACTGTATGCGTAATGATTCCCAAAGATTTATCTTACATTGCTGTGCAAGTCCTTTGGGAGTTGTCTGAATAGTTGAATGCACAGTTTACATTCCCAGCTGTTACTCAGTGCAAGAGCAAAGTCCATCGCTGGCATTTTTTACGGATCAGGAATGGACTGTATGATCATATGAGGCTCAAAATGGATGGCACAGTCTGGGTCAATTAAATTTTGTTTCATGAGGCACGTGCAATATTTATTTGTGGTAAATTGTGTGTTTATGCTAACTTCTGCTTTCTCTGGGTGACACACACCTGTGGATATTGATTACTGTTCGTCTTTAATAAAAAATTGAAAATAAAAGAGGGCCCAAAATAGATCCCTGTGGTGAACCCAAATGAATAAGTCTTAAGAAAGAAATAAAAAAAACACTGCAGGAAACACAGAACGTGATAAGAAAGACTAGAGGAAGACCAAGAAATATAATTATAAAAAAAGTTGGAGCTAAGCTAGAAATATGTATTTTGTGACCAATCAAATCAAACGTTTTAGATAAGTCAATAAAGATATATCACACAAATAAACACTTATTCAAACATTGAGAAAAAAATATTGTAAAAATCAAACTTAAGCAATTTTACTTGAGTGTTGAGAAGGAAATTTGAATGAAAATGAGGGAATATTGTGCATGGCCAGAAAGATTATAAACTGTACATTCACAGTCTTTGCCTAGTTTTTAGAGGTGAGAGATGGAACAGAAGCGGCAGAATAATTATAAGCAGATGATAAAGTGCCATTTTAACAGGTATGACAGCAGTTTTTTTTTCCATGGAAATGGGAACGTTTTAGCACTATAGAAAGAAAAAAAAACATTACTAAGAAAAGAGCTGGGGAAGTGTGACAACTTTAGAACCTTCCTGCAAAAGATAGACATTTAAAAAAATGTCTGCAGAAAAGACTTACAGTCTTCTCATTTTCCGACTTGCGTCATACCTACACCTGGTCTTGCCTAGGCTACGTGTCCATTGGCTGTTCAGCCTCATCAGCCTCACTCTTCATTCTCTACTTAGTTTTTCACCAACCACTTAGAGTTGTTGAACAATTTCATTAAACTTGGTCACTGTCTTGGCATTTTCCACCTTCCTTGGAAGACTATTCCAGCTATTCTCCACCCTTTCTTTAAAGAAATACTTCCCCAGGTCCTACCTGGATCTACTCTGACAAGTTTATTCACAAGGCCCCTGGTTGCTGATCCCACAACATGCCTGAACATGCCATGTTACTTGCTGTTTGACCCCCTTAGATATATTTAAATCTATCTATAATGTTCAGTCGCTCCCTTCTGGAATCCAATGAGTACATGTTCAAACTTGTTATTGAAGTTATCTAGATCTTTGGCTGTGTTGATCCTAAACCCCAGAAGAGTTTAACAAAGTCTTCTGCTTCAACAGCTTTGAAATAAAATGTGGGTCCATTACTCAAAATAATTTCATGGTAGTTCCCATAGCTTCCTCCTGAAGAACGCACACACACACAGGTCTTGGAGAAATGGCCACAACATTATGTTTATTACTGGATAATTACATAGTTGGAGTGACATGCACAGGTTACAGATCTCAAACACTAACTTTGATCCACCCCCTTCCAGCAAAGGGGTTCCCCATTGTGTGAGCTGAGGAAATGATGCACCTCCTGAGTTGATACACAAGCCTCAGAAGTACGGAGGCCATGTGGCCGGTGAAATGAATGACCACCCCTGTCTGGTGTTGCTGCCACCCTTCAGGCAAACCAGATGAAGTTGGACCACAACCCTCCCAAATGGGGTCCAGGTCTTTCAGTCCCCCAGACCCTATGCTGACAAAAGGAGGTGAGCCCTTTAAAAAAAATAAGTTTATTTCCCTTTATCCCTAGTACTATCAATCTGTAAAACTCCCAAGCTGCCATGTTGCATGACTGTAACAGTGCCTGTGCTGGCCTAACTCATTAAAACCCTTTGGAGGTAGTGAAAAACCTGGAAAAAAACATCTGAGGAAAACCTGGAAACAGTCACTCCCTGACATCCTACTACAGTCACCCATATTGTGTCAAAGGGTTCCTGCACTACCTTGGCCAGCTGTAATCCTGCTTTTATAAGTGCAAGTTGATGGGGAATCTGGAAGAAGTGAGCAGGAATGAAGGGGAGTTTCTGGCCACCAGCTTTTTTTGACCCCTTGCTTTCCACCTACTCCAGGTGGTCCACATCCTGTGGGTGGCTCTTGCAGATTAGTGGGTGAACAGATAGACAGAACTCAGAAAAGTCAGGTTAACTTGCAAACTGAGTGGTTTTATTGTGCATCAGGGAGAAAAATAATAAACTAAAATAAAAAAAAATGATACTTAGAAATAGCAATTGCATCAGGATACGATCACTTCTCTGTATAGGACTTCAAAACTTATTGCTGGTACTTCACTTCTAAGCAATTTGGCCTTATTTGGACATGAAGGCTTGCATGTCCTCATCCAGCCCCAGTGTGAGCTCTTGTGGACTTCTGTTCTGACTCTAGATTAAATCTGATGTCCTATGCCTAGAAGTGGGGTTTTTATACCACCCAGTCCATTATATGATCAGCCCCTTTTGCAAACACAGAATATAAAGATTACCACAACAGTTTTACATCCAAAAAGGAGCAGGATGCAAGCAATATGTATAACAATGGCAACATTCATGAAGAAAACATTTAAAAACTGGGTTCTGTGTTTTTTAAATAGTAATGCATAAACAATAAGCCTTAATGCACCTTTAACTCCTCCTGTAACTCTGACACTATGGAACTCCCATTTCTGGGTTTTTGTAAAAGAATCCTGTCAGTAGGGGCCACTGGTTCCTATAGGAGTCCATGAAAACACTGGAAGCTGGAAGGCCGAAATCACTCCTGAATCCAAATAAGGCCAAACTTCAAATAAATGAAACAAAACAGTTCTTTATGATTAAAAATACATTCTTTATGAATCTAGTGCTTATTTTTATGTGTGGCTGTACCAGGGGGGTAACAGGAAATGCTTTTTAAACAAACAAATGCTTTTAAACTTTTATTGTTTTCTCATGTAGTCCCCATATGTTTCGAAGAATTTTTTTTTTTTTTTAAATGAAATAAATATAAAGTAATTTTCTTTTCAATGTGCAGAAAAAGACTGGCTGTGGATTTTTTTTTTTTTGGTAGAAAATTATAAATGAAGCAAGAAAACAATTGTTTGGGTTCTCACCTTCATAAAGGAATCAGCGATACAGGGTTTAAACACATAGTTTTTCTTTCTCCATCCCTGTAAGACAGGTTTTATAAACTATTGCCTTCAGGTTAGAGAATATAAGCCACAGTTTGAATTTAATTGGGAGTCTGGAGGGAGCAGCTTACAATGTTCCCTGAGAGCACTTCTGACTTAAAACAAGAAAACGTTACAGTTTAAACAGTACATAGCTGCTTTTTGTATAGTATAAAAATGTCAAGCACCTTCTAGGATTTTTATCCATTTTTGAACAAACCATCACGTTTTAACATTACAGTCTGTAACACAGCATGTTATAACAAAAACTGTGGCTTATATATTAATTTCACTGTGCTTCATGTTACAATCATGGTTCAAGCTTTGGGCACTGTGATAGCTAGCATTCATATTTTTATTTTAACATTTTCTAAGTCATTTTCATGAGCTTGGGCATGTAATATGACTGAAAAGGGGGAAAAAAATGAAATTCAGAGGGAGATACTGGCGGGGGGCACTGCAGGTGGCCAGTCTGACAGAACACAAAGAACAGAAAAGCACAATAAAGGACAGCAACATTTTGTTGTGCAACAGACATCAGGAGAAAAGATGATAGTGCAGAGTATCTCCTAGCCCTGACACAGTGCCACTCTACCTCCTCCCCCACATTCATGAGGGAATCAGTCCTCAAACTGATTTCCTACTGAGGTTAACAGGAATGGAGCTTTCACCCACTCTCTACAGAAGCCCTACCCCAGGGTCCCTTTTTGTACTTCACCATTTCAAGCAAAGGTTTTAGACATATTTACATTCATCATATCAATATACTCTGCAGTTGAATTTCTAAACTATGATATTCTAACTGATGCTCAGTGGAACATACCATAAAGACATGTTCCTCATATTATATACAATAACAGGTATATTCCATAACCATCAGTCAGTCAATTTTGGTTAAAATGCCAGCCCCATACCTGGAAAGAAAATCAGCATTTTTATGATGTGAACCTGCTCTGTGTCAGACTGTGAATCGGTATGGTTGTAGGGCAAGGTACCAGCACATTATCTTGGAGTTCTTGTCTTTCATTTGCTCAGTCCAGCAAAGTGGATTATGATCAGTTAGCAATTTAAACCCTGCACCCTATAGATAATATTTCAAAGCTTCAGTTGCCCACTTCACAACTAGACACTCTGGGTTCAATTCACAAAAGACGGTGCAAGTTGCACCAAAGGCAGCTTGAACCAATTGCTGGTGTGCCAGAGATCCTGTACCTGATTCTTGATTGGGTAGGGTCCTGTCTACAGTGTCCCATGGCTTGCGGCACCCACAGTGGTGTGACAAACAAAGGATGCACCTTGCAGGTTGTCGCAAGCCATGGGCATCTGTCCGGCAATGTCCCCTGATAGTACCTGGTGGTCTAGCAGACTGCCCCCACAACCCTGATCTCCTTTTACACAAAAAAAAGACTCCTGTGGTGTAGTGACCCACCCCCCACCACAGCCCTGATCACCTGGCATATTTATTAAAATAATCCCGGTGGTCTAGTGACCCCCCTCACCCCAGACTGATAGCCTGAGCCTGTCATATTTACTAAAATAATCCTGGTGGTCTAGTGGCTCAACCCCCACCCCAGCCCTGATTGCCCATCATGTTTACTAAAATAATCCTGGTGGTCTAGTGTCCTACCCTAGCACCGATCACCTGTCATATTTAATGAATTAATCCTGGTGGTCTAGTGGCCCTCCTTCTCAGTCCCGAACATCCATTATATTTAATAGCATACTCCTGGTGGTCTAGTGGACCCCACCCCACAGTACCATCCACCCCAATCCCCCCACCCCATAACTGAGCAGGCAACTGGCATCACTCACCATTCATCCACCACGGCCAGCCGCAACGCTAAGCTATGAATGAAGCCGCGTACTGTAGCCATTACGTGCTCATTCAGAAAGCTTAGTTGATGACTGTCTGTGAAGGTAGTAGTGGACTGTGCCAGTTGCCAGCTCATTATGGAGAAGGCAGGTGGTAAGGCACTGTGGGTGTGGGTGAGTCCAGTAGACCACCAGGAGTATTCTATTAAATATGATGGATAATTGAGGTCGGGATGGGGGAGTGAGCCACTAGGCCACCAGGATTATTTTCATAAATAAAACATGTGATAGGGGCTAGGATGGGGTGGGCCTACAGACCACCAGGATTACTATTAAATATAATGGTCGTCAGGGCTGAGATGGGGGTGGCCATTAGACCACCAGGATTAATTTATTAAATGTGATGGGTGATTGGCGAGGGATGGGGGTGGCCACTAGATCACTAGGATTAATTTATTAAATATGATGGGTGATTGGGGCCGGGATGGGGTGGGCCCATAGACCATGAAGATCATTTTAATAGCTATGACAGGCAATTGGGACTGGAGATCGCAGCACATTGTCACAAAGTATACAACTCACCCAGAGGGTGAATTTCTAAGTACCCTTAGACCAGCCCAGGCTGGTCTAATGGTACTTAGCAATTTGCCCTCTAGATGAGGTTTGTGAATCCCAATTGGGGTGCTTTGGCAGCCTATGTCTATTGCAAATGCCTATCACCTTGCCGCAGTCCATTTTGTGGTGCACAGATAACGCAACCCCCCTTTGGTGCATCCTGCATGCGATAGGCGCAGGCCGCCTTTGTGAATCACTCCTGGGGCATAGTTTGGTGCAAAGGGCACTTTGCACTAATCATTGGGATGCAAGCCCCTTGTGATGCACTGGGAGCTTTGAAAATTGGGTCCTCTTTCTGTACTGTACTGTAATTCATCTCTTGCTCATGTAACTTTCTGCTAATAAATGTAACAGGATGTTCTTCTCCATTGACAGTTTGGGATAGTACAGCACCAATTCAATTTTCAGAGGCATCTGTCTGTACACCAAACAGCTTCAGCTGGAACATATGGATATACATGTACTGCTTAATCTACAGTAGTAGCCACAAACATGGGCAGATATTTTGTGAAATTTCTAAAGAGTTTCTCTCTGCTGCCCCTACTGTGGAAATACAGAAAGCAGGAGATTTCTCTAGAAATATCATAGAAATTTTGGGAAATATCTGGCCATGTTTTTGGCTGTGTTGCTGTTTTTTCTTGTGCTACTGCTGCTGCTGTTTTTCTCCACTACCCCTCCTCCCCAGCTGCCTGGAGAGTTGGGCTGATTTAGCAGCCTCAGGCAGTTGTCTGCCCCTTCCCCCCCAGCTCAGGTTTCCTTTTCCCACCCCTAAACCCTGTATTCAGTCTCCCTTCCCTGTGCTTTCTTTCTTTCTCACCTGCAGCTCCCTCCTCCCTCCTCCCAGCCCCAGGGCAGCAGGGCCGCACCACTAAGTCACTCAGGCTTCTGAGGGCAGCTAGTTTGTCCAGGAGCTCTCCCCCCCCAACCAGCCTCTGTTCCTATTCCTGTCTGACTATTAGGCTCTTCCTCTGGTCATGCTTTTATGCCTGCTAGGACCTATCAACCCATTTTTGCACACACTGCCCCCTCACCCCCACCCAGTCTGGGTCCAGCCCCTGAAGTAACAGTGAAGTCACTCCATTACCCCCTTTTGTAACTCGTCTTAAACATTTACTGCACTCTTACCTCCATGCTCACTCCCTTTGTAATCCTACTCCTCCTTATCTCCCCCCAGACCTTCATTGTGGTACTTTACTCAGCAGTGAGGCCATGGGTCTCAAACCTGTACAGCATCCATTTCTCTACAGCAGTCAGGAGCCCTAACCACTAGGCCAACTCTTCCAATACATGCTACTTGTGAGTAACTAATATAGCTAGTATAGCCCAAACAAATGAAGCTGTTCCTGCTCCCCCTACTGGCCACTTCTATTATAGGCCTGCTGATACCCATAGAGGGCATCTGATTTCTTGCTGATTGGCTATAGGCAATCCTAGCACACTGAAAAAGGGAAACCAGATATAGTGGTACATTTGCAGTGAATTATATACTAATCCTTGCTGTATTAAGTTTACACAAGCTTTTGGTGACACCACACAGTGGAATTACCATACCTTGCCCTTGGCTTTATTAAAAATACTTATTATTTCACTGACAGGGGAGATGTGGGCTTTTAACCTGCACTGCCTTTTACATCTCATTACTATTGTCTGCAACCCTCACCACTTGACCAACACTGCCATAATGATTACCTGTCAGAAGCTGTTATAACACATTAAGATGAAGCTGTTCCTCCTCTCCCTACTGTCCACCTGCATGACTGGCCTGCTGCTTGCATTGGATTTTTGTGCCTCTGTACTAGCTGTCGATCAGCAGCAGCTATCCTCCTTTACTCATCTCCCCTGCAGGCCTACTGTGCCTCCCATTCCTATGGTTTGATATGAATTGACTCCCTTACGACCAGATGTTTGCCCTCCTCTCTAACACTGAATGTTGCTTGTTTGGACTTCTGCATTTCCTCACCTTCTCATCCCCATCCTCGCACCCTGCATACCACTCTCTTCTTTCCCATCTACTCCTTTCTGGGGATATCGAATGTGACCCTGGTCCCCTTAAATCCACCCATTGAGCCCACCAGTGTCACCTGGATAAGGAAAACTGATTGGATTATGGCACATCTAAACATTTGTAGCCTCTCATCAAAGTTCCGCAACCTAGAGGCCTGGATGTCCCATTATAAGACCAATGTACTAGGACTCACTGAAATCTGGCTGAAACCACATAACTCCAACACCTCCTACCATCTTCCAGGCTACGTCCTCGTTTACCTTGACAGACCTGGAAAAAAGAAGGGTGGCGGTGTTGCCCTGCATGTGAAGGAACATATATCACCTACCATAGTTAGCTGCTCTGATCCACTCTTTCCCAGTGAATGGCTCCTTGTTGAGCTAACCCTGAACTCCAATAAATAAATCTACCTGGGGTGCTGCTACAACCCCCCTACCAGAGGTATCCCAGGCTTATCTAACCTACTGGATGGTCTAGGGCTAATAACTCCAACCAGGGACACTCTATTAGTTGAAGAATTTAACCTCAACTGGCTAGGTGCCCAGGATCCTGACTATGCTAATCTCCTAAAAATCCCACAACCTCAAGCAAGTCAGCTCTGCCCCCGCCAGACATAATGCCCATACACTGAACCACTCCCTATTCGATTGGGTGGCCACAAATTGGGTGGACACGGTCCTTCAGGTGGGTATTCTGTCAAATTCTATAAGCGACCACTCCCCTACTTACATCATTCTGGCCACCAAAATGAAACACCTTCCTCCCAAACACCTCTCTTTCAGAATTTTTAACTGCCCAGACCCCACCAGGCTTCTCAATGGTGTAAGAGCATTAAACTGGTCTGCCCTTTACCTCATTGACAATGTGTCATCAGCAGTTAGCTTCTTCACC
The DNA here is from genome assembly GCA_016271365.2 of Neoceratodus forsteri. NCBI lineage: Eukaryota > Metazoa > Chordata > Ceratodontiformes > Ceratodontidae > Neoceratodus > Neoceratodus forsteri. The sequence goes on along the minus strand of CM057450.1, from coordinate 820,224,465 downwards.
AATGCCTTCCTTTGGGTAGAAGATCTTCACTTCCAACTCACCACTCATAGGGTGGGGGGGGGGCTACACCTGTTGGATAGCCAAGGACCTACTGGCCCTAATCAAAGAGAAGGACAGCCAGTGGAAGGCTTACAAAGCATCCCCTTCCCCCCAAACTCTGGAATGCTTACAGGCACATACTCAACACCGGCAAGCAAATGGCCAAAACACTAAAGTGCAACTTCTATCTCAACCTACAAATGAACAATCTCGGCAAACCATGGTGTTTTGGGGCCTCAATAGGGTCCTTACTCTATTCAAAGACTCACAGCCAAATCACTCAACTCACCTCCTTATCAGGCCCCTGCCTGACCCTGCTGAGATTTCACAGAGCTTTAACAAAATATTTACCAACCTTTCTGTCCACCACAGTAGACTCCCTTCCCCCAAGTCACAATCTAGACCAAGTAGTCAGGAAGCCTGCCTCTCTGACAGCCACACCCACTCCCTTCCCCCCTTCTACTTTAGAACCGTAGGCCCAGAAACTACCTCCAAGCTCCTAAAGTCCCTCTCTACCAAGGGTAGCCCTGGCAGTGATGGGTTGTTCCCATCCTTCCTTACACTCATTTTTCCTGCAATCATTAAACCCCTCACCTTCCTTTTCAACCTTGCCCTCTCCACGCCCACCATGCCTGATTCCTGGAAGCATGCTAATGTTGTTCCTATGTTTAAAGCAGGTGATCCCCTTTCTAACGATAACTACAGGCCCATCTCCCTCTCCTCCATTTGAGCAAGCTACTAGAGAGAACTGTGCACTCCGAGCTTTCTGAGCACCTTTGAAAAAATTCACTGCTGTGCCCCCAGCAGCATGGTTTCTGCAAGCTCCACAGCACCACATCGACCTTAGCCCATTTCTCTGACCATGTCCTCAGAAACACGGATTTGGGTAATGCCACAGGTGCTGTATTTGTAGATCTGACTAAGGCATTCGACCTAGTTGACCACCCTCTCCTATACTCTACTCTACATCACCTTGGCTGCTCCTTGGAGAGTTCCTCATGGTTTTGGAGCTATCTTGAGGGCAGGTCCCAGTCAGTTACCACCGGGGCTGCATCCTCCCCTGCCCTGCCTGTCTCTACCAGGGTCTCCTGAGGCTCCATCCTTGACCCTTAACTGTTTTCCATATTTATCAATATATTCCTGGCAGACAGTCTCTCCTGCAAGGCACTTCTCTATGCAGATGACCTTGCTCTATACCATAGTGACAAGTCACTTGCAAAAATCTCCTCCGTCCTTATCCTTAATTATAGTGCTACCTACAATTGGTTTACTTCCAAAAAGCTCCTGGTAAATGAAAAAAAGACAAAATCAATGTTATTTGGCTCAGATCCATTCCTCACCAAGGTCTTCAAAGCAGAGTCCTCTCTACTTATACTCACACCTGTTGTCCCCCCCAAAAAAAGTCTCTAGTTTCAAATACTTGGGCGTCACCCTGGACTCCCCCTTACATTCACTGATCATGTTAATATTTCTGTGCGTAGAGATAACCATAAATAAGGAGTCACCTACCAGCTAAGACAATTCCTGTCCCATGAGGCACACCTAGCAACTGTGCATAGCAACCTTCTACCCCTTATTGATTACTGCTCCCACATATATTCCCTTGTGTTGTCAGCCCTGTGCTCCAAGCTATCAGTTCACAGCAGCATCTGCTGGTTCATCCTCCTTGTGCCCTTTTCTACCCATCACTGTAACTTCTACAAATCTCTTGGTTGGCTCCCAATTCCTGGATGCTTCGACTATGCCTTGGGCTGCCTAATACACACTACAGCCAGAGATGGTCCTCTATCCCCTTATTGATCCCTACTCATGGGCAAAGTGGCTACTAGGTGCCTTGGTGAATCATCCATCCTCCCCCTGGTAGTTCCCCGAATTTCCACTGCCATGGGCGGCAAGGCCTTTTCCATCTCAGCCCCTTTCTTATGGAATAAAGCTCCCTATATCTCTCCACTCATCTTCCTCCCACTTATCCTTCAAAAGCCACTTTAAAGATTGGCTACTACTGGAAGCCACATGTCACGTCCATCTGTGTAAGCTGGGATGATCCCCCTTCCCCACACCTTTTGTGGGGTCTCCCCATCCTTGTGATACCACTTTCTCTCCAGCTTCTTTCCCAACCCCACCCGACTCGCTCTCCCCTCCCTATAGTCTACTGCACTGCACTTTGCTTATTGTGGACTGTCACAGTGAATTTTGAATATCCACCTGATTGTTACTTGATTTTTGTTATTGGCATGCCTTTTTGAAATGCACTTTATATGATTTACCTGATAATTTGTCACCTTACTGTATTGTTCTTCATGTTCCTGTGATGATGTATATGGACTTGTCGCTAGCATACAGCTTCACCTTGTACCTTATTGTATTCTCATTTTTGTTAATACCCTCTGTACTGTAACTCCCTGCACCTCATTGTTAATGGCCTGCATTGTGGCCATGTTCTCCTCCTCTATTCTATTTTGCTAAATGTGCCATTGTTTATGGACCGGGTCATGTCTGAAGACGGTCCCTTGAGTCAGCTCACTTACCCAGTCACCAAAGACATAAACAGAATAAATAAACATATGGGAGAAATCAGGACTTTGCAGTACCAGACAGGTATAGAGTGTAACTTTTATGATTCTGAATTCCATATCGCATTCTGGGGTCCATTTAATCTTGTTTGAGCACCTCTTCTTCATGAGGTCTGTTAAGGGGCTTGCTGTCTCACCAAAGTTGTGAATAAACCTCCTGTAATACCCCACCAGTCATAAAAAAGATGTAACATGTTTGTTGTTTTGGGGTATTGGGCTTTTTGCCACTGCTTCAACTTTGCCAGTCTCATGTTTCACCTGATCATTACCCAGTACAAATCCTACAAATCTGGTTTCCTTCATTGCAACTGCACATTTCATGGGCTTCACTTTTAATCTTGCATTAGTGATGGACTTGAAAACAGCAGACAGATGTTTTAAATGAGTTTCTCATTCTGGACTAAATATTACTATATTGTCTAGGTATGCAGGACCGTATGAAGTATGAGTATTCAGGATTTGGTCCATAAACCTCTGAAATGTAGCAGGAGTCCCATGTCAGCCAAAAGGCATGGTTACGAACCTATGGCTGTGATTAAAGCAGTTTTCTCTTAGAAACTTTTTTCTAGGGGAATCTGCCAGTACCCTTTGGTAAGATCTAACATTGTTATTTATCTGGCATTTCCTAGTCTCTCAATGATATCATCTTTCCAAGGCACTGGGTATAGGTCAAAGAGGGACACTGCATTCAACTTCCTAAAGTTGAGACAAGTGTATCCCACCTTCTTTCTTATCCACAACTACAATGGGTGATGTCCATGCACTGGCAGATGGTGCAGTGATACCCAGTTGTTCTATTTTTCTAACTTCTTTTATTATGTCTTCCCTAGTTCTTTCTGGGAGTCTACAGGGTTTCTGGTAAATGAGTCTGTATTGGGTGACTATTATTTTGTTTTCAGTTCCTTGGCTCTACTGGGGGTATTTGTAAAGGTAGACTTATATTCTTGCAGTATTTTCTGCAGTTGTCTCTGTTGTATGGGTTCCAGATTAGGGTTTATCTGGAGTTATTCAGCTTCTTCTCTTTCAGGACATACTAAAAGAGAAGGGACTGTTTTTTCTTGCCATTTTTTAAGAGGTTGGCATGGTACATCTTCTTTGGGTATTTCTTGTCTGCGGTATCAATGTTGTAATTGACAGGGCCTGTCTGCCTAATAACAGTATAAGGTCCTCGTTGTTTCATCAATAACTTGTTTTCAGCAGTTGACAATAAAGGAAGGACCTTATCCCCTGCCTGAAACATCTTGTTTTTGAGTCCCTGCTAATATCTGCTTTTCTGTTCTACCTATGCCTGGGTGTTATTTTTGTGGGCAGCCTCTATATAGTTAAGAAGGCACTTACATAGTTGAATCATGTACTCAAACACACTAGTCTGTCCTATGATCTTTCCTTCCTCCCAGTATTACTTAATTACATCAAGAGGCCCTCGAGGGTTCCTCCCGTATAATAAGGAAAAAGCCGAATAGCCTGTGGATGCCCGGGGTACCTCTCTGTATGCAAATAAAATAAATGGTAGGTACTTGTTCAACTCTTTTCTCTCTTCTTGCACAAACTTTTTCATCATACGCTGTAGGACTTGGGTGAACCTTTCAACCAACCCGTCTATTTGTGGATGGTAGGTGGAAGTATGTACAGCTACCACTCCTAATAACCTGTACAATATTTTCAATAGCACAGCATTGAAGTTGCTTCCCTGGTCAGATAGGATTTCTTTCAGAATCCCTACCCTGCTAAATAGCTTGGTCAGTTCTTCAGCCACTTTAGGAGCAGTGACTGTTCTGAGGGGTATGTCTTCAGGGTACTTAGTAGCATAGTCACAGACTACTATGATGAACCTAATACCTTTGGAACTCTTTTTTAAGGGGCCCACAATGTCCACAGCTATTTCCACAAATGGTGTGGTAAAAACAGGGAGTGGCTGAAGGGGCACTTTGTCCTTTTTTTCCAACTTGTGCCACATTTTGGCATTCCAAACATGACTGAAAGTACTCTGCATTTTTGTCATGTATAACCTGCCGATAAAACTGTTGGAGTAATCTGGTAACTGTGCGGTCCCTACCAGTGTGACCTACTAAGGGAATGTCATGTGCCAAGTATATTAGCTGGGCATTGTATGGTTATGGAGCTACAAGCAGTTCTATAGCTTCCTCTGTGTGGATTCATCCACATTCTATACAACACACTGTTCTTTAACATAAACCTTGGAGAATATTTTTCTGTTTCTTTGTCCACCTGTAAAACTAAAGAGTTTAGTGATACATCAAGTCTGTTCATTTTCTACATCACAGCCTTTCAAAACATTTTCATAGGGCAATCTTGGTTAATATTACAATGATTCTTAGTCCACTGTTACTTTGCTTTTTTTTTTTTTTTTTTTGCTGTGGATGGCTTGTTTTTTTCCTGGGGAGCCTAGAACATCATCCATGAAAGGAAACACATCCTGTAAATGTTTCTTTTTTGGGGGCCTGTACCCTTGTGTCCTCTGCAGAGGATGTATTCTCTTCCTTAATTAATGTCTCAAAGTTCAGATAGTCATGACCAATGACCACAGGCACGGGGCGTCTTGGCAAAAAATCTGCTTGTAGATAATGGGCTTTTCCTTGTACAGTCATATTAATATAGGTTGTGGGATAATGATGGGTATCTCTGTGTATACAAATTACACTGGTGTGGGGTCCTTGTGGTTGGGTGTTCTCTAAAATATCAGTTCATACCAATGTTTTTTTTCTGCTCCTAGACTCTATGAGTCTAACAGCAAGGTTGGGACCAATACCCATATCAGTGATGAAGCATCTGCAATTAGCCAGAGCTAAATGTGTATAGTCTAGTCTCTTTTTTTAAACAGTTTTGGGCAGTATGGCCTTTCCCTTGATGGCTGTGGCAAATTATGTCTGGAGGGTATGTTCTCCCTCCTTTTTCTTGTTTCACTTCTTGTTTTGTTAGGGTTTGATAAAAAGTAGAAGGTCTTACTAGAGTTTGTGTAGAGTCATGTCTGTGGAACCCTAGTGATCTCTTGGACTGGTATGCTGTCAGGTAGTCTACTGCCAATTAAATATTTTTTTCAGCAGTCTCTGATCTGTGTTCTCAAACTCAAAGTTGTACATCATGGGGCAAAACCTGGATAAACTGTTCTGTTACCAGCATCTCCATGATCTGCTCTGTTGATTTTTTTTCTGGTTGCAGCCACTTGAAGCAAAGTTCTTTCAATTGGGTGAAGGTCTCTCATGGGGTGTCTTTAGGAAGAAGCCATAGTGGAACTGTTTTTATTGCTCGCAGGGTTTCATAGTATCAGTAAACCTTTTGTCTTGTCTATTAAGCTCTCCTTGTCGATCTGGTTGGTCGATTTCTCATTGACATTCTACTTCCATTTGCTTGATGCATATCCATCACAGTATTTTGTTGATGTTCTCAGGTGGGGGTTCTTCTATCATTTCTTCACATGTCTGGTGTATGCTTTCATTGAAGAGGGGGTCAGGTTTGGTCTTCTTTCTAAGACCTGGTTCAAGACATGTAAGTAGCAGTTCTTCAGACTTTTCTGCCATGGTACAAGTCAGTACACCTCGGATCCCTTGGCTTTTCAAGTCTTCTCATTGTTTCTTGTGCATGAGTCTATCTGGATAACAGGGCTGACATCCACTGGCAACGCCCCCCCTTCCCAGTCCAAACATACTAATATTTCACTCTGATACCAAATGTTGTACGGCAGTGGTAAACATATAGACAGCACTCTAAAAATTCAGGTTAACATGCAAACTATGGGTTCATTATACATCAGGAACAAAAATAATGAACTAAAGAAAATGATACTTAGAAACAGCAATTATGTCAGGATAGGATCACTTTTCTGTAAAGGACTTCAAATCTTATTGCTAGTACTTCACGTCTAAGCAATTTAGCATTGTTCAGACATGAAGGCTTGCATGTTCTCCTCCTCCAGCTCCAGTGTACGCTCTTGTGGACTTCAGATCTGCTCTGGTCTGAATCTGGATTAGATCTGATTTCCTATGACTAGCAGTGGGATTTTTATACCCACCCAGTCCATCATGTGATCTGTCCCTTTTGCATAATACAGAATAACTTTTCATTTTGTGTCAAAGCCATGTCCATAAAGTTTTCCCAGTCATATGCTTGAGTTGCCATTAGAGAGGAAGGTAACAGTTCTGAAAAGAGGCAATAAGGAAATATTCATAGGAAGATCCACAGTAAAAGTATAGTGGTGCAAAGTGTTAGGTCACTATTTTGAGTGATGAACCATGAAGAATCATCATGGACATCATTGTGCAGTAGCCTGTCTTCTTGCAATATACCAGATAACCATTGGTGCTTACTGACTTAGTGACTTGTGGTACACATGCATGTGTAGCTTGTTTCTGTACAGGCCACCTGCTGATTCTTTAGCAACCCTGTACATAACAATGTATATTTTTTACAATTTGAAAACAGTGGCACTAAGTCACTCCAAGAACTACAACTAACTGTGACTTAAGTCACTGTGACAGAAGTATCTAGATATTTCTAGTATTGATGGAGCATGATACTGAGCATCACTGTCACAGGAGTGTAGGAGGAGAGTAGGAGGGGCATTGCAAAGCCACAATGCTAGTGCAGATAAGGTGATTCAGTGGTAATAAGTGATCTGTGAACCACAAGTTGAATTCTACTGACATTACCTATTATGTGTCCAAAAAATTTTTGATCAAATTTTGCCAATTAGTAATTTCTAAAATATCCACAATAAAATGTAACCTTTAAAACCATATTTAGCCAGTTTAATTTAATTAGGTTCCAGGCTGTTCACTTTGGTATGCATGCTAAATCTTGACCGTACACCTGCAATAACAGTGGAGCAATAAACATCCAAATATTTTGAAAATGTGCACAATTTAACAAATAATTAAATTACAACATTTTGATCTCTTGAAACTTACAAGAACCAGCTGTTCCATTTAGCAGTTTCTAAAACTGTTCCAAGACAGTACGCATATAAATTTTCAATTATTTAGATCCAAACATGTCTATGTCGTAAGCATTCACATATTTTCAGACATTTTCACATGAATAATAAATTGTCAAACGTTGAGCCCTGTAACTTCCCCATCCCTCATCCAAATGTCATAAAGCTAGGCAGGCATCCCTTTAGGGCCTCTTACACACAGTATGCATGTCAACTTACATATCCATAGCTATAAGAATGACTGAGGTATGACCAATCAAAAAATGTCAGAAAAACCCACAACATTTAGTAAAATTATATGAAATGCTTGGAATTTCACAAAAATTCCACAAAATTAGAATTTGCTAATATTGCCCAGCCCTGAATAAAACAAATTAATTCTTAGCTTTACTGTAGTATGCTGAGTCCTCAGGATATCAGATGATTTTACAGTGTACTATAATTTATCCATTACCTTCCTCTCTTCAGACTTTGTAGATACACCTGTGGATCATGGTGCTGAATGACTTTCTTTGATAAGAGAAAAGTACGTAAATCACAAATATGAGAAAACTCATTGAAACAGAAATTTCACATATATTTACATTAGACACAGAAAATAAGAAGTTCCAGTCCTTGAGCATAAATTATTAAGAGAAACTAATTTGTTAAAATTATGGAAACTACACTAACTAATAGATTTAGGGATTATTTTTTGGTACATTGGTGTCAACAAAACAGATGATAAGCTGATGGACCCTAATGTTATTATTATGTATTTATTTAGTTTGTGGTTACCAGGTAAGTACTGTAGGCCAAAGGCCTGTTTTCAGGCATGAACTGAGGCAACAGGTACATGATAGAAACAGTCAAAAATAATTAACTACACTAGTAAAGAATACAACAAATTACATTATTAGAAAAATAATTCCAAATAAACATAAAAATGGATTGCCAACACAAACTGCAGCATCTATTGTCAGCGATCCCATTTCCCAAAAGGATAAGATGGTGCCAGTCTGAGGCAGCATGAAGTGGAGGGGAGTGAGGAGGAGGGGGAGAGGAAGGGATAGGGAGAGTGAGGAATGCTGGGAGTAAGGGCAGGACAGAGAGTGAGGAACCCTGGGAGGAAGTGTGTCACAGAAATGGGCAGGGGCTCAAAGGAAGGAGAAGGATTCGTGGAAGGGAATAGAAAGGTAAACCCAACAGAGGGTGGTATAAAAAGGGAAGTGAGAGTTGGATCCCCCTTCCTTCTCTTGATAACCAAGTTAGCACATCGGCCAGCATACAGAGTGGTTCAAGCTGTTTTTTTTCGGCATATCAGAGGAGCAAGATAACTATGTTTAAGGCATACAGATACATAAGAATATAGCAGCATGCAGAAAAAAAATAGATTGACTTTAAAATGCCATAAACCTGGTGACTGTACTAGTTAGCATTTGAATTTAGTTATATGAGGAAGCATGTAATTGAACAGCAATAGAGGTAGAAGGTATACATAAATAGTGTTTATATATTTTTATTCATGCTTTAAATGCAGAACAGGTTTACAGAAGAGATAAAATAAAAAAGAAAATTATTTGGTAGTGGAAATCAGTGTGTGGCAATTTGTGGAGCAATCAGGTTTTGGTTCTGTTGCTTGTGCTCTGGCGTCTGTCTGATGTATTGGTTTACCTGCTGCAATGGGGGGGAGTGGACATTGGGTTCTTTTGCCTTTGGACTTTGGGCACAGGACAGTGGTATTTCAAAGGGGAAAGAAAAAGAGGAGAGGGGGAGCAGCAGATGGAGAGTTTTTTCATGATCTGGTGTGAAAAGATGGTTGGATGCATCAGAGAGGATCCGTTAAAAAAATGTGGGATGTTTTGCAATGCTGTGCTATGTGACAGTGATGACAGTGATTTGAACTGAGGCTCCATTTCGTGGTGGTGATTTCGCTCTTGGGGAGCATTCACCACTGAATTTGAGGGAGTTTTGCTTGAACCCTTTGAAAAAAAAAGAAAAATGAAAGGAGGACTCAAAGAACTCACATGTCTTTGTTAGGGTGTCAGCAGCATTTTGTTCAGTAACCTTAAGCAGTTAATTTTCCCCTTCTCCATGTACTGGTTGTCAGTGGGACCAGACCTTCTCAAAGGATTTTTTGTTGGAGCAAGTGTGGGTTAACATGCATGGGGGTGAAAAGCAAAAAACACTGGGGGTACAGATGATTGGGATCAGGGGAGCAGATTGGGCCAAAGCTGGGGGAGCTGGGGTGCTCCGGGGGCAGGGACAGCAGGATGTGATGGAACACAAGGGTGGATGATCACTTTGTTCAGGACTTTAGGGCACTTTCTGTTTTGAAACTCATGGATTTCTTTGTGGAGGATTGTGTCACATGCTCATGCGCAATGTGGGCAGCTGCCATCTTAGGCATGGCAGCTAACCAGCACACATGCATGCAGGAGGGAGGGGACACAGTTTTCATGTTTGACCATTGCCATTCGGCTTGGTCAGTGCTGTTAATTCCTATGATGGGGGAATAAAAAGGGAGAAGCGGGGGAGGGCTGAAAGTGTCTGTAGATGGCAGTAAATGAGATGGGGTTGGGATTAACCCAGTCAGTGGTGTTTCTGAAGCTTTTATAGAGGGTACAATTCTTCATTAAAGAAAATGTTTACTTTATGGGGTAGAAGTGCAGGTTGTACAAATCGGGAAGAATAATAGTTGCACAATAATGATATATTTATACTTGTTCCAAAACACCCCACTACTATACAAGAAATTAGAAGAGGTTTCTGCAAGGGGATGTCTACTTTTGATATAAACTTAAAGAACCACTGACACCTTGAGAAGAATTTTTAAAAACATAATATTTAGACACAAAGCAGCTTATGTTTCTTATTTGCTTTGTATTTCTTAACCCCATTATTTATTACTGAGGTCATCTGCATGAAAACAAGAGAGTTGTTCCTTGAGAGTTCATCAGCTCCTATTGCTTCATACCAACCTGATGTTGTTATACTCTACTTGTGACATCACAGTTATTCCCATGGCAACAGACTGTGATATCACAACTGAGCATTATAGTTTCAAGTATTTAACAAGATACAGAGGTTGATGAACTCTAAGGAATAAACATCTTGTTTCTGTTGAAATTTTTTTGATAACAAGAAATGGAGAGCAGAAATCTACAGAAGATATGAAAAACAAAAGTTGAACTGTGTCTAAATATAATATAATGTTTTCTAAAGTTTACCTAAAGGCGTCAGCTGCTCTTTAAAATTGCTTGTCAAGAAAGGGACTTGTCTTAAACACTGAACAGAGCTCAATGCAGTTGAGGTCTTTTAGATATGAGACCAAAGTGAAATGTACTTTTCAGAAAGACAGCAAAGCAATAAGAATTCCACTGTAGTGCTGCATGTTAAATAATTGTTTGTGGTATCTTCACATGGGAAGCAAGGACTACAGATTGCAGAGCTGGACCTAAATCAAACAGTGGAACAGACCTGTTTAAATTATTCATACCTATGGAAACTGCAATGCAATTTATTAGGAAGGTATGCAAAGGAATGGGGGAGTAGCTACAACACAAACATGGTCAGTGATAGAAATAGCATATCAGACAGTACACACATACTACATCATTATAGCAATCAAGGGTATTTCAGCAAAAGGGTAGTTTTCTTGCAGCTTCAAAGATCCAACAGCAACAACAGCAACAACAACAAGCGTTTGTCAATGCCGAATGTTGTCTTGCTGGCATTGGCACTGGTAGTGCAGGAGTTAGAGAGATGCATAGTAGGCATGGCAGTGAAGTATTGAACTGATGCCAACCCAACCCCACCCTGCAGAGACTGACAGTCATTGGGGTGTCCCTTTGGGTGTTTGGTAGTGCAGTGTGGGAAAACATTTTGGGCAGAATTCGAAAAATGACAGCTGTACAGTTCATAAGGAGGTGTGAAAAAATGCCAGTGTTGAAAATGTGGCATGTAAATTTAGCAAATTTGAGAAGTTACGAGGGTGCGTGGGAAATATGCAACGCACACTTGCAACACTGCCATTTTATGGGCGTTCAGCACCAAATTTTCAACATAGGCATTTTAGCACCTCTGCTCATGTACAGTGTCACTGTTATTTCCTCAAAGTGTCCCAAGAAGTGATTTCGCACCGCGACCACGCTATTCTGCGCCGGAAGTGCAAAAACACATTTTGGACGGGATATGTGAAAGGACAGCTGTACTGTTCATCAAGAGGTGTGGAAAAATAGCAATGGTGAAAATCCAGAGTGAAAATATCAGAAATGCATGGCCAGTGCAACGATGGCTGCAATCTGCCAATGCACGCTCGTAACACAGTAATTTTATGGAGTATCATCACCAAATTTTCAACATAGGCATTGTAGGACCTCTGCTCATGAACTGTGTCACTGCCATTTTCATAATCTGGCCCAAACACTGATTTCCCATAGCGACTGCGCTATTGTGCACTGGAAGTGCGGAAACACATTTCGGGCAGAATGTGGAAAATGACAGCTGTACAGTTCACAAGGAGGTGTACAAAAATGGCAATGCTGAAAATCTGGCATTAAAATATTGTGAATTCACAAAGTTATGAGCCTGCATAGCAACTGAGCAATGCACGCTTGTAAAACAGGCATTTGTTGGATTTTTTCCCCCAAATTTGGAACATAGGCTTTTTGAGAGGCCACCTCATGAACACTGGCACTGTCATTTTGTTAATGGGTCCCAAAAAGTGATTTCGCGCAGTGACTGTGAAATCACCTTTCAAGGCCGATTAACACCACGACAGTGATAGAATTCATGAGGAGGGGCCCCAAAAACCCCATGTTGAAAATTTGGTGCCAAAATTCCAACAAATGCCCTAGATATGCAGCAAAGTTGAAAAAACCCTGTTCATTCCATTATACAGCTTACCAGCATTTCTTCAGTTTGTGGTCAGCTTTGAAGAGTGCAGATGTGTTCCCAGTCCACTGAAGATCATCACGCTGGACTCCAGAGGTAAGTATGGGGTGAGGGGGTGAAGGGGGTGTTGGGAGGTAGGGTGCACAGTAGGTGGGTGCGGTTGGGGGGCAGGAGACTATGAGGAACCATTTTTATGTTACAGAGGAGAAAAAAACTAACATCATGGGACAGTTTTTTTTTTCAGGGGACTTGGCATGCTGGGGTGGGCTCCCAGTGTGCCACCTAACTGTTTTGGGGGAGAGGGTTGCTGCAGCTAATGGGGGATTGGGCACGCTTATCGGCAGACAATGGGGGGTTAATTTATGCCAACAGGGACTGGGCACCCCATCAGCACACAATGACAGCCGGGGGGGAGGCAAGAGCCAGGGGGAATTGGGCACCCCCCTCAGCATATAAGAAATGCAGGGGGGCTGATTTATGCCAATGGAGGTTGGGCTCCCCCATCGGCACACAATGAAAGCAGGGGGGAGGCAAGAACCGAAGGGGACTGGGCATTCCCCTCGGCATAGAGGAAATGGGGGGGCTGATGTATGCCAATGGGGAGTGGGATCCCCCATTGGCAAATGTGTGTGGACACAGTAAGCCAGCTGGGAGATTGGGCACCTTCAAAGTCAGTCTTTAGGTGGCCGCCTGCCATGTTGCTAATGTGGCGAGCACACAGGAAGGATCTGCTGCATCTGATGAGCTTTGCTCGGATTGCAGTGGACCTTTCCTTAGATGTGCTCACCACATTAGCATGCATGGTGTGGCTTCTGGCATGCAGGCTGATTGGGGAATGAAGGACACAACTACTGATGCGTGCCCTGCGTTCACCCAACAGCCGCCGCGCCTCCAAAGCTGCACTACCGCAAGATGTTGACTTGTGTGCAAGCGCAGCAAGCCAACATAAAAATGGCTCAGAGGATAATCAAACCAAGGGAGTAGAGGCATACAAGGGATGGGTAAGAGGCAGTTAGGTGAAATTGGAGATGATCAGGGAAAGAAAGGCAGGTTGGGGCAGTGATATCCTCCCAGTAATGTAAATACATGGCATGAATGGGCTGATGACAACCATATAGCAGTCAGTCATTAATAGGTGCACATTTGCTCCACTTGGATAGCTAGCAAAGGGAATATGGGGGGGTTGGCTCGCAGGTAGAGTCTAAAAAAAATAAATATCTGGATAATAGAGACATGGCTGGAGGGTGGCTAGAAGGGGATGGATACTGGACATTATGATCCTGGAGAGCTCCCAGATATAGATAAAACAATTTTTGGTACAATAATCAGGTGGTGGTGAAAGTCATAAAAAGGGAAAGATAAGGAAACAAAAAGGGGACAGAGGTGCCCAGGGTGAGCATTGGTATATTGTAAGGTGGTCAGGGCAGTGAGGGGGGAAAGTTTGGTACAAGGAAATGTGGAGTTGGTTACCAGTTGTCAGCTAACAGTGGTCTTGGTAAAAGGCTTGGAGTTCAAGGGAAAGGAAACATCGGGGCTAGTAAGCTTAGTACAGTGGTAGAGCTACAGGCTGTCAAGCAGAAGAAGGTAAGGGGCATGGTTTGATCCCTGGAACAGAACATTTAACATTACAAGGGGGCAGCTTCAGCAATAGGGAGACAGAAGAGGGGATGGTGGATGGCAGATAGTTAAAAGGGGCATCAGGGAATTAAGAAAATAAGTCTATAGGTTGAGACACCCCCCCCCCAGAAACAGACTAGGTAGTTGAAAGAGGGATTGGTTGATGGAAATGGTGTCAAAGAGGATATAGGTGCAGGCAATGGGATGTATAGGCCATTGAAATCAATCAATCAATCAATCAATCAATCTTTATTTTACCATGCAAAACACCATTGAGAATCATTCATTTACAAGGTGGACCTGTGCAAGGTACACAAGGATGACACTGAGCAAAGATGGGCTGCAATACTCAGGGATGTAAGCAGCATATATTCTCACTCATCGGGATATATCAAAGGAGTGTGCTGGGCTATACCAGTCAGAGAGGGTGCATATGTTGGAAGGGGGTTTAGACCTCTGCAACTTGTCATGGGAATGAACTCTGGAAATATGGGTTAGGAGTAGGCATATGGGGGGAAGCTCATCTTCCTTCACAATAGCTGGAGATATGCTAGTGGAAGTAAGATGAAAATGGGGGGGGGAATATGCAAAAGAAAAGGATACAAGAAGCCCAGGGGGTAGTGGACATAGGCTGGGTGTAGACCAAGTCATGTTGGTACCTTGTGGTTTGCACCCAGAGGGCTGATGGTGGGCTTGGGGTGTGCATTCATATCCAGATGGTGAGAAGAAGTGGCATGAGCAAGCAAAACATGAAAGCTTGTAAAGGATGTATATGTAAATATGAAAGTATTGGTGGTGTAAATAATAGATGTAATGAATTCGTTAATAAAGTTATGATGACTAAGCACCCAAACAAGCTTTGTGTGTGTATCATTTGGGAATGGGATCCCCAGACAAATTAAGACCAAATGAACATTTTAACTGTGCAGACAAATGACTCCTTAACTTTGACTTGAATCTATATCAGCTAATGGGCTGTCTTATTTCAAAAAGGAAACTGTTTCAGTAATAAAAGTTGAATAAGCTATGGACATTTGACCAATTTACTTGTAAATAACACTTAATTTATTAAATTCTTATTGGTAGTGAATAATGAACAAATAACTAGAAAAGAATTTAGGCAAGCTGTCAAATACTTGGATTCTTGTTTATGAATAATTTTAAATATGAAGCATTCCATGTTGTAAGACCATTTGGCAGCAGAAGACAACCAGAACAAGTCAGTTTAATAATAATAGTGATGTTTATATCAGTCCAAACTTCGAGCAAAAGGAACAAATGTTATTAGAAACATTACTTTTTATGTTTGCTTGTGTGCATGCGAAAGAAACATTTTGTCACAGCTTAGGAGAGAAGCGGGGTTTTGGAGGTGTGGCACTGTGGAAGCCAATGCCCCCAGTGCCTTTTGAGGCTTGACCCACTTTCCCTAATGCAGTGGCACGCTGCTGCTGACACTAGTTCAGCCAGTGTGCAACCACCTGGAAACGAATCCGCCGCTGCAATGAGGGAGTGACCTGCCATTGCAGGGCGGTGCCTTGCCTGGTGAAACATTTCCTATATCATGGCAGCAGCCTCGTCACCCACCTCAGAGTCCCCATGAAAACCTACTTGGGGGCTCTCAATCACCCTGTCAGCATGTCCCCATCCCCAGGTCATTTGCCTGTGGGGTAGCCCAATCCCAGTCTGCATGATGCACTCCCCCCTTTTGTCATGTGCCAAGGGGCTGCCCAATCCCCCTCGGCTCATATGCTCGCACTCCCTCACAACACACTGTATGTCCAATGGGGTGCCCAATCCCCATCAGCTCCAGTACCCACCTCCCCAACAAACACCCGGCCAGGTGGCATGATGGGAGCCCACCCCAGCATGCCAAAAGAGTTCCACAATGTCTTTTTTTTAGTTTAAATCCTGTTAAAAAAGAAAATGGTCCCTCATTGAGCCCCATGCCCCCCAACCCATGCCTACCCACTGCATACTCTACCTCCCGAAACACTGCCCTCACCCCATACTTAACTCCAGAGCCCGGCGCGACAATCTTGGGTGGACCAGGAATATGTCTGCACTCTTCAAAGCCGACCATGAACTGAAGAAATGCCGGTAAGCTGTATAATGGCATAAATGTTTTTTTTCAAATTTTGGCACCAAATTTTCAACATGGGATTCTTGGGACCTTGGGATCTCATGAATTCAGTCACTGTCATCTCATTATTTGGTCCCAAAAGGTGGTTTTGTGGCCACTGCACTGAATCAGTGTCACTGGTCATGAGGTGGGCTTCCAAAAAGCCTATGTTGCAAATATGGTGAAAAAAAATTCCAAAAAATGACTGCGTTATGAGCGTGCATTGTGCAGTTTATATGTATGCTCATAACTTTGCGAATTTGTAATATTTTCACTCCAGGTTTTCAACACTGGCATTTTTCCACACCTCCTTATGAACAGTATAGCTGTCATTTTTCACATCCTGGCTGAAATGTGTTTTCGCACACCCAGTGTAGAATAGCACAATCGCTTGTGAGAAATCAGTGTTTGGAACAGATTAAGAAAATGACAGTGACACTGATCGTGAGCAGAGGTACTAAAATGCCTATGTTGAAAATTTGGTGACAAACATCCATAAAATGACTGCATTACAAGCATGTGTTGTGCAGTTTCCACACACCCTCGTAACTTCACAAATTTGAAATATTTTCACTCCAGATTTTCAACATTGGCATTTTGCCACACCACCTTATGAACTGTACAGCTGTCATTTTTCATATCCTGCCTGAAATATGCATTTTCACATCTGGCGCACAATGGCGCAGTCGCTGTGGGAAATTAATCTTTTGGACAGATTAAGAAAATCATAGTGACAGTGTTCTTGAGCAGAGGTCACAAAATGCCTATGTTGAAAATGTGGTGAAATAATTCCACTAAATGACTGTGGCACAAGCATGTGTTGTGCAGTTTCCACGTACACTCGGAACTTCGAGCATTTTTATTATTTTCAGTACAGATTTTCAACATTGCCATCTCTTCACACCTCCCTATGAATGGTACAGCTGTCATTCTTCACAACCTGCCTGATCTGTGTTTTCACACATCTGGCACAGAATGGCATGGTTGCTGTGGGAACTCAAAATTTGGGACACATTATCAAAATCACAGTGCCATTGTTCATGAGAAGAGGTCCCAAATGCTTTCATGAGGTGGGAGTCACAAAAAGGTCATGTTGAAAATATGTAGTGCAAATATCAACACACTCCTGGGGCATTAGGGTTTCTAACCATAATGGCTCACCCTTTACAGACTGACAGACATTAGAGGTGTAACTTTGGATCACCGGCTGTAATGCTTATGCCATCCCACCTCCACCCTGAAGCCAGTTACAGGCATCGAGGTGTGCCTTGCACTCTTCAGCCCCAGACTTCACCCCATTCTCCTGCACTGCACCCATTTAAGGGTATTTTTTTATGAAATGGGAGACTGTGAGGCCGAACACCCCAAGGCACACCTCAACACTTGTCAGTGTCTACAAGATAGGGTGAGGTAAAATTCTATGAGCATTACAGGCAATGACCCACAGGTATACCCCAATGCCTGTCCATCTCTGCAGGGTGGAGGTGGGATTGGCGTGAGTTCAATACTTCACTGCCACTCTTATTCTGCATCTGTCTAACTCCTGCATATCCAATGCTAATATCAGCAAGCAAACATTCGGCATTGACAAATGCTTGTTTTATTTGCAACCAGAGTGTTACAATATATTAAAGAACAATAACAGAGTCTTTTAATAATTAGACAATGAACAATATCCACCCTCACCTGAGGGTTATCTGCTATCAGGTTCTGTCGGCAAGATTACGTTTAATATTAACATTTTTACAAACCTTTGTCAGATGACAAGCTAAGTCCAGTGAAGGGTGAAGTATGGAGCTGGCACTGTCACTAATTTATGGCACATAAAAGGTGAAAAAGCAATGTGTACATTTGATTTCTTTATAGTTTTCAATATTTAAAAGTCAGGTTATGTGTAAACAATATGGGAAGGATTTACAAAAGGATCCATCCAAGGTGTGCCCACCAATATTTACAATAAGAAAATGTGTCCAAACATACAAGACCATCTATTAGATGCCTAAAATGGCATGGTTTTCAAATGGATTCTCCCAAGATACTGAACATCTGTCACTATTTTCAAAAGAAAATGCATCCAGACCTGCTAGAACATTGATTAGATGGCCTTACAGTGTTAAAAATGTGCAGCCACTAAAGACTGAAAAACATCTAACCTTGATGCAGCTTGCAGTTGCATTAACTTTCTGTTGCAGTTATTGACTTTTTGTTGTAAAGAGATGAAATGTCTGAAAATAACAGCAAGGCTACCTGGGCACAAGTGGATGGACACAGATGAAGATGTAGCATGTATATTCATCTGCTGCCATCCCTTTTATAATCCCACCCTAGGTGTTTTTTTTTTTATTTTCAATGCAAACTAACAATGCAAAACACTTACACTTTATTTTCATTTACTGTACATCAATTTGTAAGATATATATATATAGTGTTTATTTCACTATTTTTATTTTGGATGCAAACCATTTAAAATTGTGTGTGTTTAAAAAGTTGTCACTACAAATACTTAAAACTAGAAATTCCTCTCATTCAACAAACACTATGCTTCTATT
This sequence comes from Neoceratodus forsteri, assembly GCA_016271365.2. Taxonomy (NCBI): domain Eukaryota; kingdom Metazoa; phylum Chordata; order Ceratodontiformes; family Ceratodontidae; genus Neoceratodus; species Neoceratodus forsteri. The sequence goes on along the minus strand of CM057450.1, from coordinate 820,205,742 downwards.
TTCAACTTTTATTGTTTTTTGCCTGTGCTTCATGATACTTCATTATGGTAGTTTAAATTGCAAACAACGTACTTGTCCTGGATCAAAAGCCATTTATTGAACATTGCACTAGAGAAGAAGAAGACAAATCCTTTGGTATTTTCTACAAACAATTTGAACAAAAAGAAGGATTACAATAAGGACAGAAATATTTTCTCTACTGTATTTTATTTCAGATAGATAATAGCCAGAGAAGGAAAAATTAAGATATACTTCCAGGCCCTGAGAATGTAATATACTGTAACTGGTCATGAAACATTGGCTGTGCATCTATTTGTTTTTACCTATCTGGGAAATATGGAAAATAATAGTCTTTGAAAGTTTCATTTTCCTTTTTTTAAATTAGTGAGTGGGTCTAAATCCCCAATCTTATTTTGCAAAGAGACCAAATGCAAATTCTATACATAGTGTATGGGAGAGCATTGTTCTTCATCGAATTCAATTAAAAGATAAGCTTGTTATACCACTGATGTGATGTCATATTGCTGTTGTACCATCAAATATCACATTGATGGTACAACAACATCAAACATCTTCGTACATGCACCTTTACTAAAGTACTGCACATCAGGAAATGGTGGCAGCAGTGAGAAGAGGACTTGAAAGACAGCAGCAATGGCAAAAGCACTAAAAGTAAAGGCATACTCTCGGGTTTAAGTTTTCCATTTAACAGCAGGCAACTGGACATTTAGTTAAAAAACAAAGAAAATTTGTTATTGTGAGATCAGTGGACTGGGATGGAGCTGAGCTTGCACTTGGGTTTGGGGGGAGATGGCAGTGGAGGCGAAGTTAGAAATAGAGTAGGGTGCCTCAGGAAGTGAACCGCTATTGATTTATTGATGCCCATACAGTATACAAGACAATGGATGGGCATCAGTAATCAACAATGCTGTGTACACGTGTCAAGGTTGTCTGCTAACCATAAACCTCTTGAGCTTTGCTCTCTAGGTTTACTTGTTTGACATGACAACCTTTTGAAGTGAACAAAGCATTGTTGTTCATTGTTGCCCATCCATTATCCTCTATGTATACATTCATTTTCAGTTGTTGTAATAAACACATTTTCAGTAATTATGCAGCTCTAACTAAATAAAGTACAGAAGAATCAATACAAATCTATGCATTTTGCTATTCTACACCGTGTATCCATTCTAAAGGTTCCATACTATGCACCTTTCACAGCAGTGTTCTGGTAGAAACAGGATTCAAACATATAGGGAGCTAAAGCTGTTATGAAGGTGATACCTTTGGATCCATAAAGGAAAATAGACAACATTGTTGTTCTGGCCTCTAGAAACCCAGAACATTATGTTACCATAGCAAGACAATAATTTTGTTGAAATTGCACAATCTAAATGGAATTGAAAGGGCAGGCATGCATAATGAGAACTTTACATGCTCTCAAGGTGTGTGATGCTACATAAACCCTGAGAGTAAACCACAAGGGGTTCATATTTGTACTAAGGGTGTGTATAAAAGTCAATCTTAAACATGTCAGTAAATGTTTTATTTTTTATAATTGCTGTGCACCATTGTTTTGACCCAAGGAATTGATTTTATACAACAGTGGGTCAGTGTGTGCTCTGGCCACTAAAAGGTGCTGCTGTGCACATTGTCAGTGCTTGTAACTGGAATTCCTTTTGTTGCTCTCCCTCTCTATCTCTATCTCTTGATCCATGTACTATTGGCCTAATTACTCCTGCTGCCACCCTTGATTTAAAAACTCTGCACTCAGTTTAGGAAATATCTCAATGCAATATGATGAATAGTAGAAATGCTTCCTTTTATTCTTGTAAAATTGTGGCACTAGAAACCCCAAAACTTCTGGTGTAGCTTGATCCTTCTTAAGGGGGTGAGGCCACGGAGAACATCACATTACCATATTAAAAGTACATAATAACTGGTGACCCCCTATAATGACTGGATATGCAGTCCTGATAAAACGCCATAACCCATTGATTTCCATAATAACTTGATAGCGGGTTATTATGGCATTTTCTTTCTCACACTCTCACTTCACTGAAGGGCAAAGAAAGCACATTGTAATTGTGTGACTACAGTAGCTGCTCAGAGACATGCTCACTTACATCAAACAGCTGACAGTTTTGTCTGTATAAAACTCTAGCACCAGTTATTATAAAAAATAATGCCTGTGCAAGGTTTGTCTTATGAGGATTTTTCACACACCCTCAGTGTGTGAAAAATCCACATAACACAAACCTGCTCAAGCATTATTCTCTATATATTTTCATACACTGCTTAGAATATCAGTATTATTAATGGATAATACAACCAACTACACAAAGGGTTTCTATCCATAATCCTCCTGTACATTTTTATAACCATGAAAAAAACAGAAACAGATAATTTTCACACGTTGACAAAGCAAACTTTTATGTAACATTAGCTTCAAGTACATGAATACCTCACTTTTGGATTCTAGAGAGAGTACTAAGTATGTTGCTATCACATAGAAACATAGTACAGAAAATTTGATGACAGATAATGACCACTTTATTTATTTAAATTTTGGTAACCAGGTAAGCACACTGAGACATAATGTCCCTTTTTCAGGGGCAACCCGGGGGGGAGGGTAAAAGGAGAGGTACAGAGCAACAACACATGTTATCATCAGATAAGTGCACAATAGCACTTTTACAATATTCAGTAGTATACAATACACATACATGATACAAGATGCAAGTATATTATTTACAATATTATGCAGAATAAGTAAGTACTGAGATATCGATTTGCAATAAATAATCTAGGTGCAAGGACAGAGGTTTTTAATGCTAACAATCATATAAATTAATGGTTAATTCATAACATTCATGCTTGGTCAAATATGATAAAAGGCAGGGTTAGAGTGAAGAGGAGAGAAAGGAGAGACACAGCGATAGTGAGGGGTTGCGAGAGACAGAGAGATCCAAGAGGGAATGGAAAGGGGGGATAGAGGGGATTATGTCGTAGGAGGAGGTTTTAAGGGCAGTTGCCATTGCAGATAGGTGGCAAGAAAAGAGATTCCTTATACTGTTATTTGAATTTGGGGAGAAACTTGCATGTGAGGAGCAATTGTGGGAGATTGTTCCATTTTTGTGATGCCGCGAAGGAGGAGGATCTTCTACCTATGGCTAATCGAGTTTTAGGTATACTTAAGATAGGTGGATGGGAGGATCTAAGGGTCCTATGATTTGTTTTCAGTGTAAGAAGATTAGATAGACTGGGTGGAAAGGGCAGGTGGATCTGTTTGAAGGTAATGCAGATCACTGGGTAGTCCATTTTGGCTTTGAAGGACAGCCAGCCCAGGGTGTTTAGGACATTAAAGTGTTGGGCTCAAGATGGGGCCTTTGAAGAGAAATGAACATTTATGTGATAGTCTGTGAAGAGGTGTTGACTTGGTTGACTTGACCCACTTTGTCTGCCCGTTTTCCCTACCTACTGTTACACTGCAAACCCTACTTGATTTTTGGCGTTATTCCCCCTCTTTCCGTATCACTAAGGTTCCCTTACACCTACCCCTTGCATTTTTGAATCATGTTAACATTTTTGCTCCTACCATCTCCACTGGAAGGCTGTTACAGTCATCCACTACTCTTTCTGTGAAGAAGTACTACCTCACATCTCCCCTGAGTCAACAACCCTCCAGCTTCATAGCATGTCCCCTTGTTCTTGAGTATCTTTTTTTCTGAAAAATGTTTTCCTCTAGAAGCTTATTTATACCTGTGAGTAGAGATGCAGTGAATTTAAAATCCACCAGTGAAGCGAACGTGAAGTGGCCACTTCACCTTGGCACTTTGCTACACAGAGTGCCCCATAGGAAAGGCTCACTTCGCCTTGTTATTATTACTTTGCATTGTCATTCTGCCTTAAACGTGAAGTAAGGCAGAGTGACAACAATATTGGCAGCATCCTACCCACACAGTCACCAGAATGAATGTGCATCCTCAAAGTGCTACTGTTTAGTGTCCAGAAAATTCCCCAGTGCTGACAAAGTGAAATGAGAGTGTAAGAAGAAATGCAATCTGCCAAAATTAATGGCTCACTCAGGCATGCGCACAGTGGTCAGGTCACACACAGAGTCACCAGAATTAATGTGCATCCCCAAAATGCTACTGTCTTGTGTCCAGAAAATTCCCCAGTGCTGACGAAGTGAAATGAGAGCGTAACAAGAAATGCAATCTCCCAGAATTAATGGTGCCTTGCAAACACACAGACAGATTAAGATTGCACTGCACACTCAAGGGATGCATATGAAAAGACACAACAACGCCTAACCAGTGCTTACAAGTCACAAACCCAAATCTGGAAAGGAATACATTTTGCCAGTTGGGGATTAGTGCACGGCAGTAACAATATTCTACCAGTAAAGATACCACAAAGCAGTATAAAAAGTTCATGCAGGTGCGGTGGATAGCAGGTTCACACTGCTGCAATTACTCTGTAACACAATAAAAGGTGTGTGATTTAATGGCACACATCGCACACACACTCACACACACATTCAAGTAATGCATAACAAATTGAAAATCTTTAGTAATAAAACCAAATGTTTTAAACAGACAAATTGTATACTGCTGCATGACAACAATCAGCAAAAAAATTTGAGGAACTGCTAAAAATATTACTGTGTGTACATTAAGACAGTTATACAAGAAAAATATAACCAAAACAGAAAGACTGCCTTTTTCTCCCAGTTAATCTACCTACACCACAAATATGCCCCTCCCCCAAAGCACACTTCACAGTACACAGACAGACTGTTGTAAATTAACATTCAAAATCCAGACACAATAAACACTCGATGATATGAGCACAGAACGGATTCCTACAATCGATGTACACAATTTTGAGCAATAAATATTACTTAAAAAGGCATTTTAAACAGCTTTTAGAGGTTTTGAATCGCAAAGCTCTTACAGCAAACTGTCTCCAGCTACCACTGCACACACACACACACACACACACACACACACACACACACACTACCCAGGCCAGAACTGAGGCTGTGCCAAACAATCTAGAGCCCATGTGACCTGCAATCCCATGAATAATTGCAGAATTTCATTTGGAGCTCAATTACAGGGTGAAGTGAGGTGAATTACATTGATTTCAATGTACTATGCCTTAAAATTGGTGGAGAAATGGTTTGGGGAAGGCAGAATAGTGCAAAGTCATTGGTTTTAATGGACTTTGCATTCCTCATTATGAAGTGAAGTACTCCTCTTCACATTGTGGAGTTCTTTGCAGATTCCATGTTACTCAGATTAAGATTGCACTGCACACTGAAGAGATGCAGATGCAAAGGCATAACACCTAACCAGTGCTCACCATCAGAAACTCAAGTCTGGAAAAGAATACCTTTGCTGGTTGGGGCAGGCTGCGGGGGGGGGGGCAGTGTACTGCACTGCTGCAGTAACAGTCACTAGTACTAGTACCAGTAAAGATACCACAAAAAAGTACAAAAATCACACAGCTGCAGTGAATAGCAGGTTCACATTGCTGAAATTATTATGTGGCAGAATAAAAGGTGTCTGATTTGATGGAACGTGTCACGCTCATACTCACACTCATACTAAGTAATGCATAGCGAATTGAAAATGTAAGTAATATAACCACATATTTTAAACAAACAAAAATTATGCACTGCTGCGCCACAACAATCAGCAAACAAATGGTAAGAATTATTGAAAATATTACTGTGTGTACATTAACACAGTTATACAAGAAAAATATCACCAAAACAGAAAGCACTGTCTTTTTCTCCAAGTAAATCTACCTACACCACAGATATGCCCTTCCCCCAAGCACACTTCCACTGTCTCTCAGTACACAGACTGAATGTTGTACATTAACATTCAAAATCCACACACAAACAATAAACGCTCGATGATATGAGCACAGGAGGGTTTCCTATAATCGATTAACTAAAGTTTCAGCAAAACAAATGACCAAAAAAAGCTTTTTTAACAGCTTTTAGAAGGTTTGAATCGCAGAGAGCTCTCAGAGCAGATTGTCTCCTACAGCTTCCTACATATACTACCCCAAACTGAGACTGTGCAGAAGAATCTAGAGCCCATGTGACCTGAAATCCCATGAATCACTGCAAAATTTGCCTTTGGAGCTTGAAAACAAGGTGAAGTACACTGTTTTCAATGTACTTCCCCTTAAGAATTGGTGGAGTAGTTGTTTGGGAAGGCAGAGTAACGCGAAGTCATTGTTTTTAATGGACTTCTCATTACTCATTGTAATGCGAAGTACTCCGCTTCGCATTATGGAGCACTCCATGAATTCACCTTCACTCCGCAAATCACTTTGCGAAGCGAATTGGGACCACATGGCGCACCACTTCCTGTGAGGTATTTGAATGTCTCTGTCATATCCCTCCTCTATCTCCTTTCCTCCAGGGTGTTCATATTGAGGTCTTTTAGTCTTTCAACATAGGGGTTTTGATGCAGATCCTACAACATTTTAGTTGCCCTCCTTTGCACCACCTCTACTCTGTCTATGTCCTTCTGGAGATGTGGTTTCCAGAACTGGACTCAGTACTCCATTGAACTATACAATCATAACATCACATCTATTTCTGCTGGTGCTACCTCTCTCTATGCACCCTAGCATCCCACTAGCACTCTCTCCACTCCTTTGTCACACTATCTAGCCACCTTTAGGTTATTAAATATGATTATCCCCAGGTCTCTTTCCTGTTTGGTGGTCATTAATACTACACCCCCCATTTTGTATTCTGTCATTGGGTTCCTGTGCCCCAAGTGCATGATTTTGCACTTCTTCATACTGAAACTTAGCTGCCACATCACTGACCACTCCTCTAGCATACTTAGATCTCTAAACATGTTTTCACCACCCCTGCAATGTCTACCCTACTGCAGATTTTAGTGTCATCAGCAAAAAGGCATACCTTCCATTCAAGCCCCTCTGCAATGTCGCTAATGAAAACATTAAAGAGGACTGGTCCCAGTACCGATCCCTGTGGCATCCTACTAGTCACCATCCCTTCCCTGGAGTGAACTCTGTTTACTACCACCTTCTGTCTCCTGTCTCCTAACCAATTCCTTAACCAGAAAACATAAAAGGCAGCTCAGAGAACCATGGTGCCTCATTTATAACTGACTTATCAAGAAAAACAAAAAATAAAATGCATTTGAAGCCAGTATTAGGATGCTAGAAACTCTTTATTCAGATATGAGATGTACAAATTGCAGACCCAGCCTCAATATGCTCTAACGTTTTATGCAAGTACGCTTTGTTAAGAAGCTGACTGGCTCACCTAATGTCCCTGTTTCATACTCAATCAATAAATACAAGATAGGTGAAAAACATTACAAATGTGCTTAATAGCATGGTTAAAAAGTTTGTCAAACTTGAATCAAACAGATGTAAACTTGAATGCTAGTTGGCTCAATATCATGCTGTTAATTGAGCTCCTATTGCATTATGAACATTTGCAAACTCACAAAGTTAATATGTTCATTGTAATATAGTAATCTAATGAGATAAAATAATTTGGCTACTATACCAGATGCAGGTTTTAAATGAAATCATAGTGTAGAAAGGCTCATTGTTGTACCGTATTTTAGGGCTTCATTGTTAAAAAAGTTTTGAAATTGCAGTGCCAGACAACAATATGCAATAAGTACTGACACACTTGAAAGTGCCATTTTTCTTGCATGAATAGACAAACTGTTTCTGCAGCATGAAAAGTCTTTACAAAAGCTTACAAATACAGTTGCACAACAATGAAAAAAATATGATTAAATGATATCTTAGTGTGAAAAGCTTGTTATTGCACTGTGTCTTAAATAGGGCATTATACTAACATACTAACATACTATTTGCCAGCAGATTAGGCCTTACGGTCTATCGAGTCTGCTCGAACTTTAGATCCTTAGTTGGGTGCCGAGACCCTCCCATCCCTTGTGCTCCAGAAACCCGTATCATCCATCTTCACCCCCCTGGGACAGGACATCATCTGATACAGCCACTTTCTGTGTCTGTCCCATCCTCTCTTGAAGCCCTCCACTGTGGATCTCTGAACTAGCTACCAGGCAGTGCATTCCAAGGGTCCACCACCGCTCAGTGAAAAACCTCCTCCTCTTTTCCCCCTTACCTTCCACCTTCCAACTTCAAACCATGCCCTCTGGTGATGCCTCCCTGCTTTAGTCTAAAGATCCCCTCCATGTTTACCCTATGTATTCCCTTGAGGTACTTGAAGACCTCAATCATGTCCCCCTGTCTCTCCTCTCCTCCAGTGAAAACAGGCAGAGCTCCTTAAGTCTGTCCTCATACATCAAATCCCCTAGCCCCACTCATCATCTTCTTTGCCTCCTCTGTACCCTCCCTAGGAGCTGTATGTCCCTCTCTTTAAGTGTGGTCTCAGTACTGTACACAGTACTCAAGGTGTGGTCTAACCAGTCCATTGTACAGCGGCAGAATCACTTCCTTGCTCCTAGAGGTGATCCCCTTATGATGCATCCCAACATCCTGTTGCCTTGCTAGCCGCTCTCCTGCACTGCTCAGAGTTATTCATACATGCATCCACCATGACCCCTAGGTCTTTTTCCCCTATTGAGGCCTCCAGCGCCTCCCCTCCCAGGGTGTACCTGTGTTTAGGGTTTCCCCGACCAAGATGCAACACCTTGCACTTGGTGATATTGAAATTTAATTTCCATGTGTGAGCCCAGCTTTTCAGGGTGTCCAGGTCCCCTTGCAGGACCAACCTCCCCTCTTCTCCCTCAACTACTGCTCCCATCTTGGAGTCATCCGTGAAGAGACTCATTTCACACCCTATACCCTCCCTGATGTCCGATATGTATGCATTAACAGGATCGGACCCAGGACCGGGAAACCCTCGCGGTGCCCCCTACCAACCTCTCTGGGGTTCGAGAGCTCCCCACAGACCACTACTCTCTGAGTGCATCCAGCTAGCCAGTTTTCAATCCATCTGACCATCATAGGGCCTACTCCTAACCCCATCAGTTTCTCCACCAGACCATTGTGGGGGACAGAGTCAACCTTGTCTGAAGTCCAAGAATAATACATCCACAGGCTTACCCTGTCCAGTTCTGATGTTACCCATTCATAGAACTCCACAAGGTTGGTTTGACATGATCTACCTGGCACAAACCCATGTTGCCAACTATCCAGACCTCCCACCTCCTCCAAGTACACCCCCAATCGTTCCTTTAGTATACCCTCCATTAATTTTTCCACCACCGAGGTCAAACTGATGGGTCTATAGTTACCTGGTACTTCCCTCGACCCCCCCTTTATGGATTGGCACCACATGTGCCTCTCGCCCAATCCTAGGTACCCTCCCTGTCTCAAGTGACCTGCTGAAAAGCTCCGCCAGAGTACAGCCAGTATGTCACCAATTCCCATAGTACTCTCGGATGGAGCTACCATCCGGCCAGGAAGATTTGTCTTTCTTTAGGGCCTTGAGGCTATACACCTTTTGGCAGAGATAGCATCATCCGTCCTCCACCTTACCGGCCTTTTTTATCTTTACCCAGATGTGACACCCCTGGGTACCTCTCTCTCCTCTTGCTCCATTTTTGTTGCTCCCTGATCCCACTTACAGTGTTTCTATCCCTTCATGCCTTGCTTTGTAGATATCCATCCCTCTCTAGTAGAACACAGAGGCAAAGTACTTGTTAAATACCTCTGCCTGGTCCCTCGCCTCTTCACCACCCTCCTTCTGATCTCAATCTGCTGAGATGGCCTTAGTTTTTCTCCGCTCCCTTTTCCCTCCATGTCCCTGTGCCAGCCGCTGCTCTTTTACTGGACTGCTCCCCTCACCATACGGGTGACTTTTCTAGGCCTAAGCTGGTACATTTGCCATCCCTATCTCCTCTTGTTGTTTTATATTTTTGTAGGCCGCCTTCTTTTCTCTGACTGCTACCTGTACCTCACTGGACCACCAGCATGGTTTATGTGACCTGCTCCCTCACGCTTCAACTTAGTGCAGATCCTGACTGCCTCCATGAAGTCCCCGTTTATGACCTCCCATCTCCTTTCCACACTTGTCATTGAGGTAATCCCCATCAAGTGATCCTTGAGAATATTTCCATGCCCATGAAGTCTTCCCCTGAAGTCCACTGCCAGTGTCCTAGATCTCCCCATGCTTAGTTGAAACAGACAGTTGTGGTCGCTTCCAGTCAGGGGTCTTGTACAACCATGTCCCTTACCAGATCCCCATCTGCAGAACCACATCCAGGACATGCCCTCCCTTGTGGGCTCCATCACATGCTGTGTTAAGAAAACATCCTGGAAGCCATCCAGCAGCCTCTTCTCCTTGGCCACCTTAGAGGACATGGTTCCCCAGTTGTACCTGGCATATATAGGTCCCCATCAACACCACTCCTTCCCTTTGGTCCACACTGGGCAATGATGTTGTCCAGCAAACCATCCTCTAGAACCTCACTCATCCCGGGGGCCATATGCTACACCCAGCTTGACCTTATTTCCTGCTGAGGATCGTAAAGTGACCCTATAAGGCCTCCACGTTTCCCTCTGCCTCTTCTACCCTAGCAATTTCTATGTCATCTCTAATGAACATAGCCCCTCCACCCCTCTGCCCTCCTTTCTATCCTTCCTGAGCATAGTGTACCCCGTCGTTTAGGTCCCAGTCATGGTTTTTGTTGGCCACGTTCCGTGACGCTGCCACATCCCCCAGAACAGCATGGCCTGGAACTCTGGCAACTTGTTTCCCAAGCTCCTGGCATTTACTAACACCAACCCCACCCTTATCCCTGATTCTCTTTGTCGAACCCCACCCAGATTCCTTATACTTCCATCCTCCCTCTGCTCTTCCTGAAACCTCCATCCCCAATCTGTTTACCCCTTTCCCCTTGGGCATGAAGGCTACTCCTCATCTGGAGGAGAGGCCTGGTCAGCCTCCCTTATCTCCCTCCCCTCACAAGTTTAAACCCCACCTTTCTTGTATGTAGTCAGCCATCCCCTGTTTAAGGACTTCCTTCCCTAATGGGGCAAGATGAAACCTGTCCTTGGCATATAGTCCCTTATCCTCCCAAACTCCATTCCAGTTCCCTAACACCCCAACCCACTCCTTCACCCACTTCCTGAGCCAGTCATTAACCTCTGTGAGCTTCATTTTTTTCTCCACTGAGGCCTTTGGTACTGGCAATATCTCCGAAAAGGAAATGTTGCATCCATTATCCTGACAGACTCTGGCAAGTTCTTGGAACCTTGATTGGATTTCCAAAATGCTATTTCCCTCTAGATCATTAGTTCCCAAATGCACCAGGAAATCCGGTTTCCCTCCACAATCCCTAACCATTTCATACACCATGAACTTTGCTCTGTGCAGTGTCAGCCCAGGGATACACACTACCTTCACCTGGCTATGGCATCCACCCCCCTGTCCCTCCCACTGGATACCCCTAATCATCGAGTCTCCCAATAACAGAACCTTAACACCGCCATCATCCTTATGGTTACGATACCCCTAATCATCGAGTCTCCCAATAACAGAACCTTAACACCGCCATCATCCTTATATTGAAAGAATGTTAGAATAACTAAGATTGGCAACAATTTTAAATGTAATTACAGTCTTGCTGAAAGGTGGTAACATCTTAAAGATGCCAGATCTGTATGTATGAGCCGAAACACTACTGCATCATTAAAAACTTTACTTTGCTGTATCTGTATTATTATCCATAAAAGGAGATTAAAGATACAATTGCCCACATAGTGCTAAATAGCCATAAGAATGATAATACCATATGCTATATGGGGCAACATTTAAAAAAGGCAACAATATTTGCCCACAATTCTGGATGTATGTATGCCCAAAATACTGAATTACCTTTCAAATGACTTTACCATATCATGTCACACCACAAAGAAATTGTATAGATGTTACTTGTTGGCAACTGTTACTCTAAGTGGTCAGTGTTACTCTGTAACCAGCATTAAAAGAGTACAGGAGCTAATGCAGGTCAGAGTGAATACTATACATGCAGCAATAAAATTATAAATATGGGGGTCAATATGATTTTATCATTCAGACACCCTCTTCTTGTTGCATCCAACTTATGTATCTAAAATACTTTCAGTTTAGAAATTTTTTTTGACCAGATCACCTCCTCTCAGTCCTAAAAATATGTTTTCGATACCTATAAAAGACTATTTATGTAATACAGGATCACAAGAGGATACAATATGTGCAGCCATGGCATATTCTTCATTTTTATTCCCAATTGCCCTATCATGGTCTCCCACCCTTTCTTTAAGTTCTCTCTCAGTCCATCCTATATAAAAGGAAGAACAAGTACAGATTGCCAGGTACACCATGTGCACAGACAGGCCTGAAATTTGGCAGATATTATAACCCATAGTCTGCAGCCAGTTCCCTGTCCCATGTCCACTTGTTTACCTTTCCATACACCAGATTGCTATAGACATGGAAACTGGAAAGTGTAAATTCTGCCAATACATTACACCCTCAAAAACTTCTTTTCACCCTTGAACTAGTGAAGAATTTGTCATCCTGATGGGGGACTCCATAGTGAGGGGGATACACCTTGGGGCATTTAAGGATGAAGAGAGGGATGTTAGGTGCCTTGCTGGTGCCAGGGCTCACAGGGATAGAAAAGGGATCCAAAGAATCACAGAGGCAGCAGGAAGGGAGTGTGAGCTGGATGTCATTGTCTATCCTGGGGGAAAATTACCTGACTGGGGATGAGCCAGCAATAGTTTAGGAGAAATTTAAGGATTTGGGGAGGGTCTTAGGAAAGTAGCATGATCTGTGATCTTCTAAGAGGTACTACTTGTCTATGACCGGGGGGAGGTGGAGGACTGGATTCTCCATACCAGGATCTTCAATGCAGGGTTGAAGGAATGGTGCATAGAGGAGAGTTGTGACTTAACTGGGGACTGGGGTCCCACCTGGAGGGATAAGGGTCTTTACAAGGGTGATGGCCTACAACCATCCAGGAGGGGAATAGTAGTCTTCAGTGACTGGTTTAAATGCTACATTAGCAAGCATTAAAACTACCTGGGGGAGGCAGAATAGAGTAGGGAGAAATAAACCGCCCCCCCACAGACTTATGAGGGCAGCAAATGGAACTGTGATGGAGTGAAATCCCAAAATGGACCAAATAACAAAGGAATACAAGGGTTAAAAGGGAAGAGAGATAGTAAAAAAAACAGTGTAGGAAATACTGTAAGGCAGAGCAAATGGGAAATTGGGGGGGCAGGACAATCTGGTGAGCCATGTGTGCAAATGCTTGAAGTCTGGGCAATAAAATTGCTGACTTAGAGGCCACCATGGCAGATGCAGACCTGAACACAGTAGCAATTAACGAGTCCTGGTGCAGTGAAAACCAAGACTGGGATGTAGCCATAACAGGTTATACTCTATAAAGAAAAGACAGGGTAGGAAAAAAGGGGGAAGAGTGCATCTTTATGTCAGGGACAACATAATTGCTAAGGGAATACAAGGAGAGCAGGGAGAAGCTGAGATACTGTGGTTTGCCCTGGAGACACTAAGGGGGGCTGCTATTCACACAGGAGTGATCTACAGATCTACAGCACAGGGGGTGAGGTGGATAAAGATATGCTGGAAGCAATCTACAGGATGGCATGCAAAGGCAAGGTTATGCTGGTTGGAGACTTCTTTCTACCAGACATGGATTGAAGCCTACTAGCTGCAGCAACAGTCAGAAGTAGGGACATCATGGACTCCCTGCAAAGGGCATTCCTCAGGGAACTAGTTCATGAAACCACTCATCGGGGTAGGTCAATACCAGACCTGGCATTGACAAATGGGGACAGTGTTGCAGATGTCACTGTGGGTAGCCATCTGGGGACCAGTGATCACCATATGGTGTGGCTCTATATAAGAACTGGGCCAGAATGGAGCTGCACTAAGACAAGAGTCCTGGACTTCAAGAGGGCTGATTTTAAGAAAATGGGAGAAGGCCTCAGGGACACCCTAGCAGGGATAGGGAAACTGATCGAGAAAGAATGGGCAAAAATAAAGCAGAGCATTGATAAGGCAACAAATCTCTTTGTCAGACAGGTTAACAAAGGCAAGAGAAAAAAGAGATGGCTATGGTTCTCTACATAAGTAGCGGAGATAGTAAGGGCAAAAAAACTAGTGTTTAATAGATACAAGAGGACACAGAATGAGGAGGATAGAGAGAGTTACCAGGAGAAACAAAGAGAGGCAGGGAGAGCAGTTAGGACTGCAAAGGCACAAATGGAGGAAAATATTGCCCAGTCAGTAAAAAAAGAGGATAAAACATTTTTTAGATATATAAGCAAGAAGAGAAAGACCAAAGCTGGGATAATAAAGCTAAAAAGGGACGGAGGAGTTTGTGAAGAAGTGGATAAAGAAAGCAGACATACTGAACAATTACTTTTGTTCACTATTTACAGAGGAAGGGGTAGGTGACAGGCAAAACATAAGGGACAAGGGCATTAAAGGAAGGAAGGTGAACACTAGTCCCTTTATTGAGGAGAGACTCCTCAAGGAACTTGCACAATTAAAAGTAAGCAAGGCAATGGGACCTGATGGGGTGCACCCTAGGATGCTGAGGGAGCTTAAGGAGAAGCTGGCTGCACCTCTAGCAGCTCAGTTCAACCTATCATCAGAAACAGCGGTGGTTCTGGGGGACTGGAGAAAGGTAGATGTGGTCCCACTACACAAAAGTGGAAATAGGGAGGAGAGCTGGCATGCCAGCGCAGATGTAGTGCTACCACTTGCAATGCCAGTGACCTGGGTTCGATAGTGAGCCTGGTTTGCAGGGGTGCCAGCTGGGTGAAGAAGGATCACGTGCCTAGTGAGCAGCTCGCCTTCTCCAGGGAGGGTGAGCTGCAGGCCCCACTACAATACCGCCACCTGTGTGACCTCAGGTGGAGGTGCAGATCAGGATAACTGAGTGCAGGGAGGGGTAGATGTTGGCCAAGGTGCAGAGCGGCAGCACATCTTGGCATGCCCTCATCTTCTTTGACCTCCTGGCATGCCATTGTCTAGCAGAGGGACCAGAAACACAAAAAACATCACATGTCAGCTCCCAGAGATAGGCCCTCGCACCTTAGCCTCACACAACCAGGATCTGGGCAGAGGCTCGGTGGGATCACCTGATATTGGACATTGGCTGGGGGGATGATCCGGGGATCTCCCTCCTTCCCCGTATGGGGGGTCAGCTGAGGATTGAAGGGGGGGGTTCACTGAAGCATTTCCCAAGATACACCTCATAGCCCAGTAGGTCACCTTGGGAGTTCCTGAGGAGAAGAGCCGAAGTGAGGAAGGGAGCATAAACAGCAAGTCAAAAAACAAAAAAAGAAATAGGGAGGAGGCAAGAAATTGCAGACCTGTCAGCCTGACTTCAGTAGTGAGTAAAGTAACTGATTTGCTACTGAAGGAAAGGATTGGGGAATACCTTGTCACCAATGGATTACAGGATCCTAGGCAACATGGTTTCATGGGGGAGTTCTGGCCAGACAAACCTAATTGAGATATTTGACTGGGTGACCAGTGAAGTGGATCAGGGAGGAGCAGTACATTTTACCTACCTGGATTTCAGTAAAGTCTTTGGCACTGTTCCACACAGAAGACTGGTGAGCAAGCTGGGCAACCTAGTAGTGGGTCCAAAAGTAGTAAAACAGGTAAGAAGTTGGCTAATCAATAGGAGTCAGAGGGTGGTGGTAAATGGGGTCCACTCTGTAGAAGGCAAGGTGGCCCGTTGGGTGCCACAGGCATCTGAACTAGGCCAGGTCCTCTCCAATGTCTTTATTAGCAACATTGCAGAAGGGCTGGAAGGGGAAAGTATGCTTTTTTATGGATTACAAAAAAATGTGTAACAGAGTGGATACATCAGCGGGATGGAAAGAATAGGGGATGATCTGAAAAAGCTGGAAGAATGGTCAAGGGAATGATAGCTGGGTTTCAATGAAAAAAAGTGCAAAATCATGCACTTGGGGCACAGAAACCCAGGGGCAATATATCAATTGAGTTAGGAGGTATTAGCAACCGCAAAACAGGGAAGGGACTAAAGGGTAATCATATCAGATGACCTGAAGGTAGCAAAGTAGTGTGATAAGGCAGTGGGGGAAGGCTAGCAGGATGCTTGGGTGCATAGGGAGGGGGGCATCTCCAGCCGAAAGATGGAGGTAGTATTACCCAGTATACAACACTGGTAAGACACCACCTCGAGTACTGTGTGCAGTTCTGCAAGCCCCACCTCTGGAAGGACATAAATAGGGTGGAGGCGGTACAAAATAGGGCTACCAAAATGGTGCAGGGCCTACATCAAAAGTCCTATGAGGAGAGACTCAAGGAACTAAATATGTACTCTCTAGAGGAAAGGATGGAAAGGAGGATATGACAGAAACATTCAAATACCTCAAAAATATTAAAAAGGTACAAGAAGGTAGCATTTTCCATAGAAAGAGATGCTCCAAGAGAAGGGATCAAGCTATGAAGCTGGGGGGGGGACTCAGAGGGGATATGAGGAAATGCTTCTTCACAAAGAGGATGTTAGACACCTGGAGCAGCCTCCCAGCAGAGGTGGTAGGTGCTAAACTGAAAACAGTGTTTAAGCATGCATGGTATAGACACAAGGGGACCTTAGAAGTAAAGTAAGGGGGAGGGAGACCAGAGATCAAGTAAGGTCTGCAGTGGCAGAGTTGGTAGGGAATGTAGGACTGAGTAGGTGGGCCAAGAGGTCCATATCTGCCAATAACGTCTATGTTTCTATATTTCATTGGCAGGTTTATTAGTTGTGACACTAAACATGTGGGGTACTTGGCAACCTGTACTTGTTCTTCCTTTTATATAGCACGGACTAAGAGAAAACTTAAAGAAATGGTGGGAGATCATGTTAGGGTGATTGGGGAAAAAAATGAAGAATATACCATGGCTGCACACATTCTATCCACTGGTGACCCATTGTTACATAAATGGTTCCTTATAGGGATTGAAAACATATGTTGGTGACTAAGAGAAGGGGATCTGGTTAAAGAAATGTTAAAAGGAAAGAAATGGGGTCTGAATAATAAAATTAAATTGACCCTGTATTTATAATGTTATTGCTGCATGTATAGTAAACTCTCTCACTTGTATTAGCACCTGTACTCTTTCAATGCAGGTTGCAGAGTAAAAGTGACCACTTTGATTATGACTCTACCAACATGCAATTTCTGTACAATTTTGTTGTGGTATGTCATGGTATGGCAAAGTCATTTGAAAGGTAATTAAGTATTTTGGCATAATTACAACCAGAATTGTGGGCAAATATTGTTGCCTGTTTTTAAGTGTAGCCCCATATAGTACAAGGTGCAATAAGGAATCGGAGCCACTTTATCATTGTTATAGCTATATAGCACTATGTGGGCAATTGTATCTTTAAAGTCATTTTTTGGATAGTAATAGAGATATGGTAAAGCAATGGTATTAATGATGCAATAGTGTTTCAGCTCATACATATATATTTGGCATCCTTAGCATGCTACCACCTTTTGTCAAGATTGTAATTATATTTAACATTTTAGGCAATCATTGTTTTTCTTACATTCTTTCAAAATGAAGCCCTATTTAAGACATGGTGCAATAACATGCTTGTCACACTAAGATATCATTTAATTATATTTTTGTTTATTTTTACTCTGGCAACTAGATTTATAAGCTTTGGTAAAAATTTGTCATGCTGTAGAAGCATTTTTTTTTATATACGAAAGAATAAATGTCACATTCAGGTGTGTCAGTGCTTAATGAATATTTTTGTCTGCTACTGCAATTTAAACATTTTTTAACAGTGAAGCCCTATATGATATATGGTACAACAATGAACTTTTCTACACTGTGATTTCATTTAAACCCTGCATCTGGAGTAGTAGCCAAATTATTTTAAGTCGTTAAATTACTAACTTACAATAAACATATTTATCTTTGTGGGTTTACAGATGTTTATTATGCATTAGGAGCTCAAGTAACAGTATGGTATTGAACCAACTAGCATTCAGGTTTACATCTATTTGATTCAAGCCCAGTTCACTTTTTGCCTGTGCTGTTAAGCACGTTTTTTAATGATTGTCTCCTGTCTTATATTTGTGTATAAAATTGAAACATTAGGTGAGCACACCAACTTCTTGACAAAGTGCGTTTGCACGAAACATTGGGGCATTTTGTTGCTGGATCTGCTATTTGTCCACCTCATTGCTGAATAAAGAGTTTGGAGCATCCTAATACTGGTTTAAATTCCTTACCCAGTTTGCAGCTCTTGGACCCACAATCCTAGGCTACTCAGCTTCTTTATAGTCTCCTGTGTGGAACAATGTTGAAGCCTTACTGAAATCTAGGTAGGCAACATCCACTGCTCAACCCTGATCTAATTCCCTGGTCACCCAGTCAAAGACATCTATCAGATTTGTTTGGCATGGCCTTCTCCCAGTGAATCCATGCTTCCTTGTATCTTGTAAGTCTCTGCATTCAAAATATTCTACAACCCTTTACTTCAGAAGTGATTCCATTAATTTCCCTACCACTGAAGTCAAGCTGACTGGCCTGTAATTAACAGCCTCCTCCCTGCTACCACTTTTGTGAAGTGGGACTACATCTGCCCATCTCCAGTTCTCTGGAACCATGCCGTTCCCCATTGAGTGGTTTTACAGGTCTGTCAGATGTGCAGCCAGCATCTGCCTGAACTCAGTATCTCTGGGTGCACCCCACCTGGCCCTATTGCCTTGTCCACGTTCAGATTTGTGTGTTCCTTCAGGACTATCTCCTCTCTAAATGGATTAGTGTCCACCTCCCTTCCTTCAATGATTCTTGCACTTGTCCATGATCCGTCAACTTCCCCATCCTCTGTGAACACCAAACAAATATTTTTGTTTAGAATGTCTGCTGTTTCCTGGTCCCCCTCCACTTACATAGCCCTTTCCCTCGTAAACTTACTATTCCTCCTCTGGTCTTTTTCTTTTCACTTACATACCTGAAAAAAGTATTTTCACAATTACATCATTTACCTTTATCACAAAGGTTTTGTAGGAATAATCCCTAAACATATGCTAAGTATATTTTAAAGGAGAAAACATTTGTCCGTCATGGAAAACTCACAGCATTGATTCTCTGGCTTGTAAAAATCCAGGACATAATGTTACCATAGGAAATTATACATTTTCTGAAATTATGAAAAATAGCACTTTTAAAAATTAAGAACACAGACCACAATCCAATGGTTTGCTTCCCATAATCCTTCTCTACATTTCATGAGACTATGAAAAATAATAGTAAGTAGCATAATTTTAAAATTTAAGCAAACCAAATGTCTATGCAACACAGACTGTAAGGTTCATAGACTACCTATTTTGGGATTCTGAAGGGATACCTATTTATGTCACAATCACATTCTTGTGGTCTCACAAGAGAGGTCTTGTAGAAAATGACCCTAAACACAAAAGGTGCTAAGGTTAGTTTGCAGGGGATACAATTATTTCCATAATAGAAAATACACAACACTTTTTCTGGGTTGGAGAAACCCAGAACATTACATAACAGCAGGGAAAGTATACACTGTACATTTTCTAAAACTGCACAAAATGACAGTTTAATCATGGATAACATGGCCTGCGGCTCAAAGGTTTGCTATCCATAGTCTTCCTCTACATTGGTGCAACTGTGAAAAATAATGGCAATTCGCAACATTTCACACTTTAGGAAACCAACTATTTATGTAACATAGGCAGCAGATACATGAGCACCTTATTAATTTTATTCTAGAGTACTCATAAAAAAGTGCATCACTTATACTTATCTACCTTTAATTAAAAGGTATGGTTAAAATAAGCTCTACCCACACATACTGAAGAGTACGATGTGTATTGTAATGGTGGTCATTTGAGTCCAGAGTGGAAAGTGCGCAGCACTGATTATTTGGCCTGTAGAAATTCCAGGACACAATATTAATAGAAATAGGCAAAACTTGGTATAATATCAGGATAGCATTTTTCTGCAGCTGCAAAGTAAAATATGCACAAGCTACCATGCATTGTGAAAGAGGTTGAAAATGGAAAGCTTTTTTAAAATTGAGTATATTCAGAGCAAAAAAAAAAATTCAATTGTGCAAAGAAATCCTACATCATGGAACTTGTTGCTTTCTGCACATACACAGTTTTTACACTTTTGAAAAACTGGCCCATAGAGCCACAGATTTCAATCCCACTAATGTTACTTACTCAAAGTGTGACTAAGTAAGGCTGTGCTTAATCTCTCTGTAATGTTTCCCTAATCTGTCACATTGATGTTCACATCTCCCTGTGTGCCGAAATGAAAAAAATGTTTCCTTATCTCCATCTCCAGGATGTAAAGCTCTTTGGGGTAGCAAAAATAAAAGGCACTAAAATGTCTGTCTAGTGATTAGAGTATGAAGGTGAGGAATTGGAGACCAAGGTTTGAATCCCAGTACTGCCACTTGCTCATGGTATGATTAAGCAAGTCTGCACTCAAAGAAGAATTACAGTCAACATTCACAAAACAATGTTGTGATAAGTGTTTTGACTTGTGTGTAGTCCTAGTTTGTCCTTGATTTTTTTGCTTTATGATTGTTTTCCTAATATTAGCTTCTTGTTATATGGCCCTTGGAAATCTCTTTGACTGCTGCTTTTATTGCTTTTTGTTTTTCACACAATGCCTCATGTCCCATGTGGCAAGAATATATTGGAGACCACTGATGCATTGAGTGCTGGCTTACTGTCCAGTCTACAGCTGTAGAACTGTGTTTGTAAGTGCCTCCCCTTTTCCGATGTGCACTAAATAAAAACTACATTCACAGTTTGGAAGACACCTGAGGAATAACTGAGTGATCTATTCTTTAAGGAAACAGCTAGATTCTTCACTGATTATAGCACTGATAAACTGGGGTGATTTGTGTGCAGTTTGAGGAAAAGAAAACTTTACAAAGAAAATAGTCCCTTCAGTGGATGAGACCTAGTCTCACACTAAGACAATAAAAAGACTGGATTAGAAAGAGCTAGTTGAGGCTTAAACAACAAGCCTTCAATAGCACAGTGCTAAGGACAGGACAAGCAGCTGTTCTCCTATGCATTATTGCTATGTGGTACACAAGAGATAGTGGAAAACTTAACAGGGAGGAAAAATAGTAAATAAAGCAGAACTGGGGATCTCCATTGGTTGCAAAACAGGCAAATTTAGTTCAAAGTTTGGCGCTTTTCGTAGTGCTTGTGTATACTTATGAACTTTGAATTTTGGCCCTTCTCTGTTCCCACCCTTGGTAGATAAGCAGGGTTGCATGTAGGGAATAGAAGGCCCAAAAATATATTATTAGTGGTTCAAAAATATTACCTCCTCCAACTCACAGAGAGTGTGACCAGTAGCATACAGGAAAGGAAAAGACCCCTGTGGAGGAAACCTCTGAGGACCCATGGCTACTGACCTGCTCATCCTCAGGACAACTTAAGAGAAGATGATCCTAATGCTTGGACTGAGTTCTGATTTTTGGTTTAAGATATAGTGTTCATAATGTGATGAAGTCCGTCTTCTGAGTCTTTGATGATATGTGCGGGAAGGTTAATTCTTGAAGTTGAAGAAACAGATCCAGTCTGGATGAATGTCTGGATGATGAACATGGATTAAGTCTGGCTGTTGAAAGAAGGTTTGAATGAGATCCAGAATTTATTTTGTGGTATTAGGTGATTATTTATTGGAGGCACATGGAGGACGTGATAAATCTGAGCATGAGAAAAGCATGAGTTTGTCTAAATGGACTGCTGGACTTCAGAATTTACATGATGAAAAATAGGTTATGTTAATTCCTTACTGAAATCTGTCAGACTTTGTAGAAGGAAAAGGCAGGCTAGAATGATCAGCTCCTTTTTGTAGATCGGCAATTTTACCAGTGTTTGCAATGTTCTTAGAAATGCTTAAGGTTGATGAGATTGTGAATCCCCAGGATGCAGGAATCCAATGAATGCTAGACAAACAGTGAAAGAAACCATGATATTCAAAATAGAGTCAAATGGATTTGAGTTCAGTAAATTCACTATGTTGCACTATGGAAGCATCTATAGAGAGACAACAAGGAGTCTAAGCAAATGTAGCTCTTTGCCTTGTTGAAGAGAGTAACAGGAGGACTGAAAAAAAGTGAGGATGGTGTAGGCTGGAAGATAGTAGCTGGATACCTGATAGATATAGCTGAAATGTTCCATATGAAATTTCAAAGCTTGATGACAGGTTAGGAATGCCAGTACAAGGTTTATGAGAGCAAATACTCAGGAAGGACTGCAATGCGCAAGATGATGGATATGTGTCCTGCTATAGTATAAGTTGCTCTGTGGCAGGAACCAGAAAGGCCTACA
Organism: Neoceratodus forsteri; assembly: GCA_016271365.2. Classification (NCBI taxonomy): domain Eukaryota; kingdom Metazoa; phylum Chordata; order Ceratodontiformes; family Ceratodontidae; genus Neoceratodus; species Neoceratodus forsteri. The sequence goes on along the minus strand of CM057450.1, from coordinate 820,183,341 downwards.
TGGGGTTGACTTGGTGGTGATTAAATTCCAACATGTTGTGAGAATGCTAAAGAGAAACGGAGGAGTCTTAGCAAAGTCTGCTGACTGATGAGGCAATGAAGGACTGCTTCTGGAACCAGTATAATGCAGGTAGTGAGTCAATTGCATAGACTTGCACAGTCATGATGTGGAACCACTGTGCTGTAGAACTGGGATAAAGAGATAACCAAGTCAGTTACATATGAGTGGCATGATGGAAAGGAACAAAGACTTGCCATTGGTGATGGTATTCGCTAGAATGAGTGTTAGGAATAGAGATATTGTCTGACAGGATCAAAAGATCCTTATGAAGGTGACTTGCATGATCGGTGAATCATGAAGAGAATACATAGATGACTTTGTGAAGTATTATGTTGTCAGAAGGCTAAGGAACAGGATTCAGAATTGCACAAAGATACGATAGCTATGCACTGGAGATATGTTGGTGCATATTTTGAAATGCTAGAAGGAGAATGGTCTTTGAAGAAAGTCAGATAGCTATGCTAGGAAGATATGAATGGTATGACATGATGAATTCTGATTTGCCATATCCAAGAATTGGATATGATGTTGCATTTCGGATAACCAATGGTGCCAGTTCCAAAAGGTAGGGTATGAAGGACCTCCATTGAGAAATAATGATTATTGAGCAATTAAGGTATCCTGGTAGAAAAGTAAGTTCATGTTTCTGATGCAAGATGATCTGTTTGAAGAGGACTCCACTAAAGCTTAGAAATTGTAGAGTAAATCAGAAGGTAATGGCTTACATAGGGTCCGAATCCAATAAGATGTCTGAGGAAAGATACTGTGGAGCTGATCAAGATGAAAGAGCTTCCATAATGTCCAAATCCAGTAGAATGCCAAGAAATGATTCTGTGGAGATTATTGGTAGGTGACGGTGCTTCCATACTGTCTGAGTCCAAGATGCTGTGCCGGTCGAAGGATGTCACTAGACCAGAGATGTTCACTTTGATGACAAAAACAGATAATCCTTGAAATGCTGAACAGTGGCAGTAATGTCAGTCACGAGAGGAGAATAAGGCAGCATTATCAGAAGATGTAATCAACAGATGATTGATTGCTGGATGCAGGAAATGTAATCAATAGATGACTGAGTGCTGGGCATGGCAAAATAGAGAAATGCCTAAAAAGACAATACAGGGCAAGAAACGTGCCAAAGCCTCAGGCTACCTGAACAGCAGAATGAAAAGCACCACAGTAGAACAGCAGTCTTTCCTAGATAGGCCATAGATCTGCCAGAGAGATCGAGGAACAAGAAGCAATACCAGTGGTGGAGGATGACCATGGAGTTGATGAGCTGACTAGAACACACTGCAGGTCACAAAATGTCCAAGAATCAATACTGAGATGACCAATCCAACAGGGAGGAATGGCAGCTGCAGAACAGGACCCAGAAGAACTCTATCTGAAAAACCAGAATGAGACAGATGAACACAGCAGGTTCCTTCACAACAGGCTAAAGAGAAGAATGGTGGATGGCACAGAAGGAAAGCACTAAGGTGCCAGATGTGTACCGTGAAATTCAAGGGATAAATTGCATGGCAAGTGGAAGCCCAATGCCATGTGGTGTGGAAGAATTTCTGAACTGATCCTGATGCATATACAGTGAGAAATGAGTATGATTGCAGACAGAGACAAGTCCTGAACAAAAACTCAGAGAAGCAGGAACATCCGGAGCACTGATGATGGAGGAGTTGGCAGCAGGAGTTGAAGGGCTGGAGACTGGAAGAGGTAGAGCTGGGAGACAAGTCGCAAGCACCGATATGCAGGACTGCAGGATGGAAACTGAAAGGCAGGCAGGGCCATTAAGTCCAGAATTTCAGAAAACAGAAGATTTTGAGGAGAAACAAGCAGGCAGGTCCAAGATCCAGAACTGGATGAGGCCAATAGCATGGAAATTGAAGCGTGACCACAAGGTTAGAACAATATGGTCATCACTGGAGAAGTTTGAGTCTGAAACCCAGGAACGGGCTGAAGGAGCAGAGGAATAAAGCCTGGGAGACCTTGCACAATATTCTTCAGAGATTGGAGGCACAGGAACTGTTGACATGGCCAGGTATAGGAGACAGAAGGCAGGTGGGCAGAGGGATCCCATTTCCAAATTGAGACGGCAGACCCAAATCTTAGTCTTTAGGAGCCACTGAACCAAGAATAAGGCATAGGAGAAAGTGGATTGAAACTGAATGATACTGGCAGAATGGAATTGGTAGATGATGTGATTGGATGAAACAGACTCCCATCCCCAGTGGACTGGGTGAACCCACCTGCACTCAAATGTCCAAAGCATGAGTTAGGAATGCCGGAGAGCAGGTAGAAAATGGACTCAGTAGAAAATGAATTTGAATCAAATAGACTGACATACCTGGTAGACAGGGCAGGCACACCATCACTCAATACCTCACCAGGTAGAGTTAAGGATGGGGGCTGTCAGGTTGCTAGTAGTAAATATAATTCAGCAGAGATTGTAGCTGGATGAAATGTACTCCCGTCTCTGGTGGACAGGGCAAGACCACCTTCACTCGATACCTCAAAAGGCAGAGTTAGGGAAGGAGTTCATCAGACTGCTGGTATAAGCTGAGCAGGGAAACGGCAGCTGGATGCCACACAGAAGAAGAAAGGAGCAAAGCAGATTTAAGTGGCAGGAAAAAGGGAGAAGTTTCCCTGAAAGAAGATTTGGGAACAGCAGGAGGACAACAAGAACACAGCTGAAAGGTAGGCAAGATTAACTAACTGAATGCATACAACACAGTGCCAGGAGAACACATTTGAGTGTGTATAGCTTTAAGGAGGACACACATGGGCATATATAGCTATAAGCTGCAATGAGAGCAGACGACCAATGGTACATTGTACTTGTGATTGAGGGAAACAAAAATGTAGCAAAACAAATAGTGGAACAAACATACTGGCAGTTGAGAACTTGGCATTTTTTTTTTCATTGGCACAATGACTGTGCGCTCATTGCAGCAGGATAGAAAAAAAAATGACAAAATGCAGTAGACAGTGAGACAGTGGTCACCATGTAGCAGCAGCTTGCAAGGGCAAGTGAAGTCCCCACATAAGAGACGGATTGACTGTTTTTCCACTGCCGTTTGCAAGTGAAAAATGGTAGTATTTTGTCATAGATACCCCATCTCGTGCTAGAAAACTGTAGTGTTACTCTGGTTGGCTCATACTAGCAATCTGCATTTGACTGTATGTATGTAAATATCAACATATACATATCAATGTTTACCTGTACTCAACTAAATATGTACATATCAACATGCAGAATTTCCACTGGTTGGCTTAATCTGGCTATCTGCATTCAACTGTATATATGTAATTATCAACATGTACATATCAATGTTTACCTGTATTCAACAGTAAATGTGTGCATATCAACGTGTATAGTTTCAATATGTTAAAAAAAAACAAAAAAAAATTCCATTTATGTACATCATTCTACAGTGTATATGTATTTGTTATCCCTCTGTTGTATTTGTACCCCTGCCCCTGAGTAGCCCCTGGATATGATCTTTGGCTCAGTATGCCTTTCCCAGTAATCAAATAATAAAAATTAAAAAAAGATGTATTTGTGGGGCATGGATGTGAGAGGCAGATGATGTTCCTTATGATAGATGGAAGCAGAGTCTCTGGTTAAAAAGTGCCACCAACAGTGAAGATTGGGGTGACATGATGGCTGTGACCATGCTAACAGGAGACCCGCCAAATCCATATGCACATTGTACAGTAACGACTTCCATGAAGCTGATGCACCCATGACTTGTTTTAACTGAGATGCTCCTTAGGTTTGGTGGTACTGGCATAAATGTCATACACATGGTACAGTCAAACATCAGTTCAATGTTTGAGCAATGGGACGGTAGAGCTTTAAGCCAAGTGCTGGATTTGACATCATACCCTGGAAGCACCAGCAAAGATGGAGTGGTGACTCAGAATAAACGAGATAGGGAAATTCCAAAAGAAACAAAAAAGGGTGGCTGGCCTCGTGGCACTGAGGGTTGAGGTGCTGGACACCACACCTTGCGCCATGCCAGTGACCCAGATTCAGGAATGGACTTGGGTTGCTTGGGGGCTGGCGGAGGGGGAGAAAGGATTGAGCATTGGTAGACAGCTCTCCTTCCTTGGGGAGGGGTGAGAATGTGGCAGGCTGCTTAATGGAACCCAGTAGCGGCTGGGTGTCAGTGCATATGCACTGCCAGAATGAGGAGGAACCCACATCCAGGGTGCAAGGCTGCCTCTGCAGATGCAGAGTCCTTATGCTCTACCCATTGCTTGTTCATGGGGCCCGGGGAGAAAATGGTGAAAAATAGAGCTGACAGGCTCCATGATGGCCCAGTCACCTGGGACCAGAAAATGAGCCCTCACAGAAGGGTGGGAGCCACCTGCCAGCTCTGCGTTGGTGGCAAAAAAAATGTACATTATAAAAGAGACAAACAAGGGATGGAGGACAGAGAGCTGAAAACACAAAGCAGTGAGGTAGGGAATGGAGAACCAAGGCAGGAGTGAGGACGGGAAGGACTCGTGAGGGGAAGGAAGGACACACACACCAGAGAAAACAGGAATGAGGGGTGGGTGGGGTGGGAGGAGATAAAGAAAAAAACTGAGGAGGGAGAAGCAAAACAAGAGTGAGGGGGAGGATCAAACAAGGCAAATGACAGGGAGGGAAAGGCAAGAAAAAAATGGAGAACTGGAGGGAGAGGGATGGACAAAACAGCAGAGGAAGCAAGCAGAAGGCAGGGAGACTCAGCCACATGAGCCATGCAGAAACCCAGAGTGCTGTGAAACCACTTCACAATGTGCTACGCAAGAGCTGCTGGGAATGGCTGACCTTTATTTGGAATGTGAGAGGAGCAATTCACCCACATTGAACCTCGTTCTTCGGCCCTTCTCCCAAAAAAATCCCAACAGCTAACATGGGAAAGGACGCACTTGGATGACACTTACAAATCAAACCATTCTGCAAACAATTTTGACTGTACTTCTCCTTTAACCTCTGTGTTCTATCTCTGAAACCTGCCCTCACTATTTCAATCTCCCTGAGTACTTAAACAGTACCCATGCAGAGCTGTGAACCTGGAAAACAGGAACTCTATTTTCTAATGTATGACACAGGGCTTACATCAAGTCCCACATCAAACCCTTTTTTTTTTTTTGGTACAGCTGCGCCAAACACCTTTGCCACACCTGTACCACATTTTGGTAGGTCGGGCACAGTTAAAACACAAAGTGATTTATGGCAGCTTGTACCAAATATTTGCCACAAGATCTATAAAAAGGGTACAGAGGATTGCTGCAAGCTAGACCAGAAAACATCGGTCCTATACCCTTCTGCATTAGCTCGTTTGGAAGTTCCTGTCTGGACCTTCAGCACCACTGCTCTGTGGTCGGTGGAACCAGGTGGTTCCAGAATTACTAAATTCAAGATCCTCTCACTTTTGGTGAGAATCAGTCAAAACTGTGCCCCTTCTTTGTTGGGCACTGGATTACTTGAGCTATGAATACCTCCTGATATGAATCTACAAGGAGCTGATACCTACAGCTGGTATAATAAAGTCCCATACTGCCACCACCTCTTCAGACTTAGCCACCTTCCTCAGCTTCTCTCCCAGTTCTTTGTCTATCCCTTGATCCTAACCTGGAGGTCTTTAGACAGCCCTGATCATGTGTTTTTTCCATCCCCATCACTGCTAGGACCCACAGGTCTTCTATTTCTTTAATCCCCTACACTGTCTGTCTCAGTTGCTTCTGTCCTTTTTTTTACATTCAGAGCTCTCCCCCTCCCCAGCCTTTTACTGTGTCCTTCCCTAATGGTGAGTGCCCTGGTGAAGTCATGGCACAGTCATGGTTCAGTGTTGCCCACATCTCCATGACAGCCACCCAGTCAATGGTCCCTTCTTTGACCACTGTCTAAAGTACTGGCATTTTTTGGCCAAGACTCCTTGCTTTGGTGCACATCATTTTCCAACTTTTATTTGTGCCACCTCCTTTTTTCCTCACCCTGGTTATGTTTGCTTCATTTGCATTGGTTGCTAGGCAGAGGCCAGCAAGGTCTCCATAGTTTGTGACACCAGATGTGTATCTTTCCACTCTGACTCCCACCTTCAGTACTTTAAATTAGGTAAATACTGTGCCCACATTTTTCCCAGTACCCTCCTGCCTTAGTCATCCCATTTTAATAGCCTTGGATCCCACCAGGACAGGGCCCCATTCTCTAAGAAACAAAAATACCTCCTCTTTACCCAAAACCTTTAGCCATACATTGAATGGGAACATATGTAACTTTTTCCTTTTGGACTCAGTCATGGCTGTGGTAGCACCTTGGAGAAGACTACTGATCCTGATATCTCCTTTGCTACCTTTCCTAAAGCGTGGAAGTCTGTCTTCAACTGTTCCATGCTCTATCTGCTCAGATCATTCAAGCTCATATGCAGAATCAGATCTGGCCTTCCTTCCCATCTCCTGTGAGTTCCACTACCCTGGCTACAAATGTGTCTGCTTTTGCTCCAGAGAAACAGCAGACCACCTCTTTATCATCAGATGTGAGACCCGGATCCCTCCTTGTGCCCCTTTCAAATAAATCCCCCACTCTGTGTACCTTTCTGTTTCCCCATTGAGGTCTGACCAATCTCCAGGCATGATCTCTGGCAGTCCCTTTTAGGGAGAGATTGGGGAAACTCTTTTTGCTCTAGGGTGAACCTATTGATGGTACTCAGCCCTGGTTCCTCATGCTTGGACTTCCCTACCCCTCTTCTCTTCCTCCCCCACTACTAAACAGCCCCTTTTCTGGATAAAGATGGCATTGGAGGTGGCTGTAGCAGCAGTGCCCTATGTGAGCCAGTAGCTGTAGTTCTCAAGTGGAATATTTCTGCCTTTACAGCTTCCAGTTCCCCTCTCATGACATGAAACCTCATGCAGTTCAGACAGTGGCCTAACTCCCAGAGTACCCTCTGGATCATCACTGTTACACCCCACCGGTACTCACCCTACTCCCACCAACATCTCTCTGCATCACTGTGTGCTTATACTGGTTTTATCTGTGTTTAAAGATTTGTGTGCTCCTTTGAGTACCTACTAGAACCTAAGCTTTAGGCACTGTTCAAACTATGTACAATTAGATAGAGTATCCTTAGGACACCCTGTATAGCCTGTCTTACTCAATTACAATTTGTTCTGCAAGACTAACTCACACAGTGTGTTTGTAGAATCTATTTATCCAACCACCCTTGCCACTTACAAGTGTACTAACAGCTATCTACAACTTTCAGAGTTCCCTGTGGAACTGAAGAAGTCCTACGGAAGCCCTGAAGATGATCCTTAGGCAGATGTCTCATTCCTACTCTGTGACCCTCTGAAGATGTCCCTTAGGAAGATGCCTTACTTCTATTCTGTGACTCTTACACAGTGGGAGATCAATCACTCCTTGTGGTGCTTGCAGATATTGAGCTTAAATCAATCAATCAATCAATCATTCAATCATATCTTTATTTAACCGGGTGATCATCATTGAGCAAAACTCATTTTCAAGATGGACCTGGATAACATAGAGACCAGTGTACAATACATTTAAAACATAAATGTTCACAATAGTTACAGTATTCAGAAAGAGTGTCAATTAGAAATCAGTAGTATTAGTGAGAACAAAGCTTGTTGTCAAATGAAGACAGTATATACACAAGAACCAGCAAAAGAAACAAGAATCATAGGCATATTTACAGACATATTACTGCAGATATCCACAACATATCTCTAACTGTCAAGAATAATCAGTAGCAGTACGGGAGCACAGGGGGTGAAGAGGAGGGGATAGTACCTGAAGGGCCAAAAAGGAAGGTGGGAAGGTGGAGGGCGAATAATAGGTATAAGGTCAGTGAGGGTGAGAAACATTGAGGGGGGAGAGGGGCATAAGTTTCTGATACAAGGGATATAACTTTCAGCAAACCATGGTGCTGTTCCTGTCTAAATTAGTGGTAAGTTGGCCAATCAATCCTGACCGTGGGGATCAAAATTATTTAGGCATCAAGCGTTATGATCAAAAATAAAGTATGTAGGAGCTAAGGGTAAGAAGATGGATGGGAACAAATGGGCAAGGGTTAAATATCCTGTCTACGTTAAAACTTCTTCAGCCTGTCCCCAAATCAGATATCTGATACATAGGTTGTGATTAACCACTCACCTAAACAGTCTGCACTATTTTCACAACTGTTTTCTCCTCCCTGAATGCTGATAGTTATATAAATTTAAAACACCCCCAAAACACTGACCCAAAAGCACTTACTTCTCTCCACTCACTCATGCAGACCCTTTAATGGAGTCCTACAGTCAAAATTTGCCCAAAGGAAGAAAAAAGTTCAACTTTTTTGATGAATGTGTTCTTCCCTTTGTTTCATATACAGATTCCCCCTCCTCCAATTTCCCCACTAGTTTTATAGCCCCTGGAGATCTCATTGTCTGAAATTGTTATTGCTGTTCATTCTTGTCTCCTGTCCCATGTGTCAGAGATGTGTCCAGGACCACTGATTCAGTGAAGAAAAGGTACTGCAACAGCAATCTGCTGTTAGGAGCCTGATGTTCTGGCCTCAACTAAATAACTTTTTCTAATTCAATCTTTTTGTTTTCTAGTTATGTGTCTACAGCCCTGTTTACACTGTCACATTTGCACTGGAGTAACCTGTGTGCTCGGGTTGCTCCAATGCAAATGTGATTGTGTCAACAAGTACCTGATCAGGGTAAGCCACCTGCTAAGACGTTCCCAGATTCTCTGGTAAGTTGGGAGCACCAAGAGGAGCAAGCTGCTTACTGTGGTTTAATGCCAGTGTGGCTGCCTCTGCCACAGCAACCCATCCATCTCCAGCAGATGTCTGCTTCCCTCTGATGCACAGCACCTCACCAGCACAGATTGCAGCGGTCTGGAGTGGGGCCATGTAAACAGATCACAGGTGGCAAGTGGTCAGGACTGTGATGTTGCAGATTTATAATTGCAGTGCTAATGTCATGTAAACATGGCTTAGGTCTAACTGGCAGGAGTAAATGCTTTGTTTTTAAAGCTTTTCATTTCATCAAACTACACACAGCCATAGGTAGCACACCAATCTCCTCAGGTCATCAGTGCTGTAATTGTGAGGACTCTTGCTGTTTGTTTACTGAACAGCACACTCAATTATCCAGCAGGTGTCTGCTAAACTGTAACTATAGCATTTATTGCTCACTAAGGGTATCCAGTGAGGTGGGTGCATGAGGAAGGGTGCTGTCTGTAATGACAACTCCTTCCCGGTGCAATCCCTCATGGCGATAGGAGGGTAGGGCGACCGGATGAGAAGGTGTGTGAACTGGGCAACAGGATGTTGCTATATGTACACGCACGGGGGAGGGAGCGAGCATGGCAAGTGTGGGCTGGGAGGGGGCTGAGGGGCCATAGGGGATGGTGCTGCAGTGGATGGCCAAGCTGCAGTCGTGGCATCGGGGGTTGGCTAGTGCTTGGGGTGGGTGAGGTACTGAGTTCGGGCCTGGGTGCTAGAGCAATTTTATTGCGCCCAGCCTGAACTTTTTTTTTTAATGCTTTCACTCCCCCCAACATGCACCCCTGGAGTTGAGAATCCTTAAGTAGGGTGGTTGAGGGAGGTGCAGCCCCCTCAACAGAAAGCATTAAAAACTGTCCTGGCACCGCTTGTCCCAGGCAAGTCATTGTCAGAGTGCTGAAAAAAAATGTTTTCAGCACTCTGACTGTGCGATATGGGTGATCGCTTTATGTGTTCGCCACATCACACAGACCCCTCATTAAGTGACTAGCACTTGATGAATCTTTGATCACAAACACCTCACTGCCACATGGGACAGGAGGCATTTTAGGAGAAAGAAGAGCAATAAAAAGTTCAAACATTGAAATCTCCAGGGGCCATAAAACTAGTAGGCGCATACAGAAAAAACTCCTAATAGCAAACAAAGGGAAGGAAACATTAGTACAACACACACAAATCAAAACACTCCTGCACAACATATGGTTTTGCAAATGCTGACTGTATTACTTCAAGTAAGAAATAAAAAAAAAAACATTTTCTGCTTAGACTAGTTGGATGCACATGGAAACAAGCTGCCACAGCTTAGTGTGCCTTTCCTAGTTAAACATTAAAAATAAATAAAACTTAAATTTTCTGTGTCCATAACCTTTATCGTTATACTGCTGTCCATTTTCAGTTTTGTTTTTCCTTTGTCTTTTCCTTTTGAGACAATCTGGCTCAATGGTTAGAGCATACACCTCTGAAACTAGAGACCCAGGTTTGAATCTCACAACCACCACTTAATCTCTCTTTTTCTTAACCTGCACATACTTAACCCTCTCTGAAATTTCTCTCTGATATGTCTTAGTGTTATTTGAATCTCAGTTTACAGTGAAAACAGTATCAATATTTTCTCAACTCTCTCACCATAGGTCAGCCCAGTGGCGCTGAGGGCTGAGGTGCTGGCTCCTTACCTCGCACTATGCCAGCGACCCATGTTCGGGAACGAGCACGGGCCATTGGGGGTTGACAGGGGAGGAGAAGGATTGAGCATCCGTTGAACTGCTCTCCTTCTCCGAGGAGGGGGGTTCCTGGTGGTCGGCGCTTGCTCGCCCCCCAGCGGAGGCTGGAGGACTGGGTGCCGTACCACAAGCTGGGAGGAGTCGGGCCAGATGCCTGGAGGAAGCATGTGTGAAAGCGTGCACGCCGCCCTCTGCTGGCGACATTGCATGGTCACAACTCCTGGGGAGAAAACAGGAGGAAAAAGACACTGCCGTGCAGGATGGTGGAGGGTGCCTTGCAGGCTCTGCCCCCAGCTAGCTATGGCACTGGCCAACTATATCCGGACTTCGGTGGGGGAGTTGAGGACCCCCACTGACCCTGCCGGGGGGGCAACCCCTGGGGGTCGGGTCAGCTTCAGTTGGTAGACACTGGGGAACCAGGCTGAGGATGCCCTCCTGAGAGATAGCCTGTAGAAGAGGAGAGGAAACCATTAACTAAAAAAAAAAAAACTCTCTCACTGTAAGTGTAAAATGCTTTAGGACAGTTTGCATGAAATGAACTATAAAATGCAAATTCCTCCCTTCTTTTTTCCTTCTGTTTTTTATGGAATCTTTTTTTTTTGTTCCACCTAAAATGTAGTTGAAAACCACAGTGGAAGTGCAAACATTTCTGGCACTTCCAAACTTTTTGCCCAAACCATTTTTCATCTACAGTACATGCTCTTCAACTGAATTTTAGTTTTTAATTTTTTTTTTATTTTAGTATTTTTGACTGGGAAAGGCACACTGAGCCAAAGCTCATTTCCATGTGAGCCTTGGAAACACAGGGAGGTTAAATGACTTGCTCAGGGTCCCACCATATGCAAGTGATGAAGGTGGGTTTTAAATCCCAGTCAGATTAGACTCCAGCTTAACATCTTGGTGTTCAAATCTTTTGGTGATACTGCATCTGGATAGATAAACTGCAAGCCCCCCAATATACAACCAACCGAGTAAAAAAAAAAAAACTATGATCTACATGAGCATATCACCATCTCCAATCTGCAAAGAATCCTACTTGCCAAAGCAGCTGTAAGCTCCCTCTCAAACAATACAGGTTTTCAGGTAGTACCAGAATAAGTGCTTGTTGGAAATAAAAGCTTTTCATCCTTACAAATACTTCTTAAATACAAAAGGCAGACACCATGAATGTTTAATCGGCCATCTGGTATTCTGGCCACTTGGGACCTCTTGTTGCCCAAGGTTAGAAATGGTTGCAGAGTGAATGAATTTTAATTGCCGTTTCCTGGGCATCGGCTGTATACCATAGCTTCTTCAGGGCAGAGAACAAGCAGTGATAATAGTAATAAGTGTATTCATTGCTTAGTGCGTGCCCTGTGGATGCCTATGTAAAGTTTCTGGAATGAATAAAAAGTGCAAAGAAATTCAAAAACTTAAATCCCCACTCTATTTTTTCACTTTAATCCCCACTTCTCTATTACCTTGGTCAGCAAATGTGTCACCAGTACTCAGTGGTGCCATTGGAAGTGGTGGTGCTATAGAACCACATCACATTTTTGTAGAACAAATGCTAAGTGCTAGTTGTATTTTTCTGTTTAATGATAGTGCAGATATCATTATTATTTAGTGCTTTGCTTCTGCAGTATAATGATAGAACATTATTCAGCAGAAGCAAAGCACTAAAATATTAATCAAGGAACCTAGACAGTTGAATATAGATGCCAGTACTCCATGTCAGTGGCTTCAAAATTCAAAAACACAGATAAGTGGGCTGAAACTGGAACAGATCGTAGGCCTAAAAAATGCATGTGGAGTTTGATTACACAGAGGGTTTATCATATATTATACGTAATTAAGTACTAACAGTACTGATAGGCATCCAGCTATCCTATGCAGAAGCAGGATCCCACTGGTTATGAGATGTAGCATCTCAGCTATGCTATCCTGTGTAAATAAACTGCTTGCAAAGCACTTTATGGTGTAGTTCATGAACAGTAACTCAAATGTAAACTATACTTTTTGCATCCAAGTAGTAGCAGTAGTTAAAGCAATAATGATACAGAGATATGCCAAGGACCATGTGACTATAAAGACTGCATCACAGCTAAGCCATGCACATGAAAAGGTAATATTAGTATTATCTCCTGCAATCCTTCTGGTGCACAGAAATTCTTCACAAGTGGGTAGTCGTCCATCCAACCTATTGGCCGATGCATGATCATAAATCTTTTGGACTGCTAGAGGCCAAGCCCCCTCATCCTAACTACATATTCCAGTTGACTTCATGCATCCCTGAAGGCTGGTCATGGTCTTTAATTGCTCCCAAAGCTTATAGGTAACTTTACATTCACACTCTCTTTTCTCACTTCTCACCTACATAGATGTCGCACATCGTAAGAAAACGTGTGTTCATTTTAGGATTAAGGCTAACATTCCTGCCCGCCTTTTAAAAAGAAGAAAAAAATACAAGAAAATAAAAGAAACAGCTATTCAGGGCAAAATATGAGAATGGCAGTGAACATAGCAGGGGCACAGGTTAAGCTGGACCCTTATGTAGTGTCCAACTTGCACCCCTCCTCATGTTGGGGACAGTCGAGTAGCATCACCACCAGCTGACTCCCTGAGGACTGAACCCTCATGCAGTGCCCATTCAAACTAGGCAGTGGCAGGCAGTTGGGGCCCCACATAGCAGGCACTGAATTTCAGGAGAGGAACACTATCAGCAAAACATGTGGATGCAATACATTTTAATCTGGCTTGCAATCTGCAGCTGTGTGACACACTGCATGTGTGCTTGCACAGTAAACAGAAATTCAGCAGAAAAGGAGCACAGTCCTAACCTGACCAGGACAAACAAGGTTGGTTTGAACTACCCCATCCCTGAGGGTTACTTACAGGTCTGATAGCTGCAGCTACTATATCCTGCATGCCCTGACTGAGCAGCAGGGGAAACTGCAAGCAATGTTATCCTTCTGACCTGTGTGGGATCTCCTCATTAGAAGGTGACATTCCATTCCTCCCACACTATAAGTGCAATCATGCCATGTAGGAGTCATCTCCTTCTTTCCCAAACAGTACTCCTCCACAGCAGTAGCCCCCATGCCATTTCCAGAATGCGAAACCTCACTGCTGCCATTTTGATAATGGCGGCTAGCACAAGACTACATCCTGGGGCTCCTAGGGATTAAAATAATTGTGCTGACATCCAGGAGACACTATTGCTCAGCCTAAGTATCAGCATAGGGGCTGCACAATCGGGCTACTCCAAAATAAAAGAATGCGGCAACAAGGGACACCTAGAAATTGTCAATAAGCTACTCTCAGTAGATGCAATCTGTACAGCCATCAACAGCATTTTGACCAAAGAACAGGACACGGCTGAGTCATCCAGGATCCTGGAGAAGTGGCTCATGAAAAAGACATACCCACTCTCAGAGTTGAATAGGACAGTCTGGTTCACAGCACTAAAGGTGGACACCCCAGTGTCAGACCTGGCAAGATGCACCGTCATACCAGTCAAGAGTACAGCAGCCCTAAAAGATCACATGGATACTAAGGTTGAGGAATCTTTAAAAAAGATTTATGAGATCGAGGGGATGATCTTTCAGTGGACATGACCATATGGTATGCCAGCAGAGCCCTATTGAGGTGGTGGAGGCCATCACAGACAACCTCCCTAATGACCCCCTGCTGACGGGGCATGCTGACTGTATCATGCAGGCTACATGCTATATAGTTGATGACTCCTCAGACATTATCAAGTTTGGTATCAGAGCCCTTGTCCTTTCCAACCAAGCCAGATGGCCCTATGGCTCAAGCTGTGGTAGGCAGATGCAGAATCTAAGATAATGCTTCTCTAGATTCCCTTTAAAGGGGGCCATCTATTCATGGATGCACTAATGCCATTCCTACAAGATCGAGCAGGAGCTAAACAGATGACAGAGATGAAGGACTTGTACCTCCCCTCAGGGTAGAAATTTCATCCAAAATTTAAAAGATCACAAGGGCAGTCATAATCTTTGGCCAATCAATAGTCAAGTGGGGGGTCTTTCAGACCCAGGTTCTCATCTCGGACAGTACAATACAAAAACAGAAACATAGAAATATAGAAGTTGCCAGTAGATAAGGACCACAAGGCCCATCCAGTCTGCCCATTTTTTCAACCTTATGAATGTGACATAAGCCTTTACTCTGTCAATGGCCTACTTATTCATACTCATCTGTATTGCTCCCTTATGCCTATCACATTCCTGTTTGATGCCCTGCACTGTATTCATATCCAAGACTTCCTGAGGCAGGCCGTTCCATGCATCCAAGACCCTTTCTGTGAAAAAAAACTTCCTCACATTACCCCTTAATCAGCGTCCCTCTAATCTCATGCTGTGTCCTCTTGTCCTGCTATTTTTCTTAAATTGAAACATGTTAGACTATTTCACCTTGTTAATGCCCTTAAGATATTTGAATGTTTCAATCATGTCACCTCTCTCCCTCCTTTGCTCTCTACATATTGAGCTCCATTAATCTGTCTTCATATGATTTCTGATGCAGTCCCTGCACCATTTTGGTTGCCCTTCTCTGGACTGCCTCCATTTTGTTAATGTCCTTGTGCAGGTGCGGCCTCCAGTACTGCATGCAGTACTCCAGATGGTGCCTAACCAGTGACTTGTAAAGAGGGATTATTACCTCCTTCTTACAACTTGTGATACCCCTGCTAATACACCCCAAAATCCCTCTAGCCTTATCTACTGCTTTAGTGGTCTTCTTGGATGATTTCAGATGATTTGTGATGATAATGCTCAAGTCTCTTTCTTCCCTTGTGATTGCCAGCAACTCCCCTCCCAACCGACAAGTAGCTTTAGGGTTTCTCTACCCCATGTGCATGATTTTGCACAACTTAGCGTTAAACTGCTATTGCCTCTCTTCAGATCATTGTGCCAGTTTTTCCAGATCTCTTCTCATTCTGACCACCCCATCTGGATCATCTACTCTGTTGCAGATCTTGATGTCATCTGGAAACAGGCAAACCTTACCCTCCAGTCCATCTGCAATGTCACAGATAAAGATATTGAAGAGGACTGGCTCCAGGACTGATCCTTAAGGTATCCCACTTGTGACTTGCATCTCTTCTGACTGCATATTGTTTACCACCACTCTCTGTTTTCTGCCCGCCAACCAGTTTGCCACCCAGTTGACCAACTTCTGACTCACCCTGTGCCTACCCAGCTTATTAATCAATCTTCTATGTTGAACAGTATCGAAAGCTTTGCTGAAGTCAAGGTAGGCGACATCAACTGCACCTCCTTGGTCCACCACTCTGGTTACCCAGTCAAAGAAATCCATGAGATTAGTTTGACAGGACCTTATTGTTGTAGTAATAAATAATAATAATAATAACTTTATTGGTAAAGCACCTTTCTAGAAAACTAAGTCTTCAAGACCAAGAAGACCCATTCTGTCTTGGATCCTGTGCTCCTATGGATTCCAGGTGTTGCACTATCCTTCCCTGAAGGAGTACCTCCATATTCTTGCCCACTACTGATGTAAGACTGACTGGTCTGCTGCCACTCTTGTGGAGTGAGATCACATGAGCCCTTCTCCAGTGCTCAGAGATTCACTAAACAGTTCTGCTAATGGCTCTGCTAGTTCCACCCATAGCTCCTTTAGTACCCTGGGATGTATGCTACATCAGGTCCCATTTTCTTATCCACACTGAGCTTAGTGAGCTCTTGTATGACCCTTTCTTTTGTGAAGGGATTTGTGCACACCTCCCTCCCCCCTTTGTCCATGGTGCTGAACTGTGGGCCCTGCCCTACCTTCTCCTTCAGTAAATACTGAGCAGAAATATCTATTTAGGATTGATGCTTTTCCTTGGTCCTCCTCCATACAGTCCCCCTTATCCCTTGTGATTTTTGCAATACCGCCTCTGGACTTTCTCCTTTCACTAATGTATCTATAGAAAGTCTTGTCCCTTTCTTTTACTGTTCGTACTAGTCTTTCCTCAGTTTGGGCATTTGCCTGCCTTACTGCCTTCCCTGCTTCCCCTAGGGAAGTTTGGCATGCCTCCCTATCTTTGTCCCGCTGCATTCTCTTATATTTCCTGAAGGCCAACTTTTGGCTCTGCCCTTTTCTGCTACTGTTTTTGAGAACCAAAGTGGTTTCCTCCTTCTTTTGCTCTTGCTTTTCTCCCTAACACAATTGGATGTTGCTTTAAGTATTGCATCCTTAATGCTTGTCCACTTTGCCTGTACCCCCTCACCTGTATTTCTTCTTGCCAGGGCTAGCTTAACTCTGTTGACCATCTTATCAAAGTTAGCTCCTCTGAAGTCCCATATATCTGCCTTGGAATTGGATGATTTAATTCTAGTGGCCAAATTGAACCATACCATGTGATGGTCACTGGCCCCCAGGTGACCTCCTACCTAGAGATCTGTGATCCTTTCCCCGTTAGTCATTACTAGATCCAGGATAGCCCTGTCTTTTGTGGGGGTGTTGTACCAGTTGTTTGAGGCCTTCCTCTGCGGGGAATCCACTATGTGCCTAGTTCTGGTGGTTGTTCTGGCTGGTATTGACCAATCTGTATCTGGCATGTTTAAGTCTCCCATCAGAAGAACCTCCCCTTTAGCTGTCATGTTTTGTATATTGTCTAGCAATAATGTGTTGATGTCCCCCCCCCCGGTCTGGAGCCCTGTAGACAACCCCAGTTCGTATGGCTGTCCCATTTCCTGTTTCCAGGGTGACCCACAGTTCTTATGGCTCCCTATGTGTATTCTGAATTTCTGTAGCTTTGATATTTTCATTGACATAAAGGGTCACTCCCCCCCTCTCTTTTGTTTACCTCAGTCTCTTCTGAACAGAGCAAATCTTGGCAGAACATCTGGCACCAGCAAATACAAGTCTGGTGGGGCAGGGACTACCAATAAAAAACAATGAAAGGAGGGGGTCCCAGGTGAACAACCGTCCAGTAGGGTGCAGAATTAAAAGGCTCACTGCACAATGGGAATAGACTTCAATGGACAAATGGATCAGGTAACTCGTAACCCATGGTTATTCTATGGAGCTCACACAAAAGACAATTCCAAACAGACCAATGATATCACCGATTCCCCTGGAATGTGTCAAAGCTGAAGCTGTCCAGCAGACTCTGGTCAATCTCTTGAGAAACCAAACCATTGAGCAAGTGTCCCACCATGAGAAGGACACAGAAGTGTACTCTGTGTTCTTCAAGGTCCCTAGGAAAACAGAGTGACTTTGTTCAGTATTCGACCTCAAATTCCTCAACAAGTTTTTGGTCTACAGAACATTCAAGATGGAGACCCTCAAATCAATCTTGATGGTCATCCAACCAGGCAATTCTTATCTCAGCTGACCTGAAAGATGAATACCTAGACATTCCAATTCATCCCAGTCAGCAAAGGATCCTCAGGTTCAATGTCAGTGGCCAACACTTCCAGTATATTTGTCTCCTATTCGGCCAAGCATCCTCTCTGAAAGTATTCACCAAGTCACTAATAGTGATTGCAGCAACACTTGGCAAGATGGGGTACATGTCATTCCATACCTGGATGACTGGCTCATATGAACAAGATCCCCAGCTCAGGCCAAAAAAGTCACAGACTCTTTGATTCATTGTCTACAACAGCACGGCTGGGTCATAAACTGGGACAAAAAACAGCTGAATCCCACACAAGTCATTACGCATCTTAGCACAAAGATCAACATGAGATTGGCCATGGTAACCCCAATGGAAGAGAAAGTACTCAACATAACCAGGCTCATTGGCCTCATATGGTCTCAACCCAACAGGCCAGTATGCATGTGTCTGCAGTTGCTAGGGCTCATGGCATCAATGATAGCCATGGTGCCTTGGTCTCAGCTACATATGCACCCACTCCAGAGATATGTGCTAGACACATGGGGCCAGTCGACCCAGAACTTTGAATTCAAAATCAATACAAGCCCAGACATTCTACTCAGTTTCAGGTAGTTGGAGAACATGTTACACCTGACAAGAGGAATGCCACTACCCATGAAATCAACAGCAGCACTCAAGTCTCTTTGGCTGGGAAGCCATGATGGGTCAGAATGTGGCACAAGGAAAACAACCCCCATTGGAAGCTTGTCTACCCATAAACATACTGGAAATGACAGTAGTATACAGGGCCTATCGTTCTTCCTCCCTTAGGTCGCAGGGAAAGTGGTGTTGATCAGAACCGACAATCAGGTCACCATAGCATACGTAAACAAGCAAGGGGGAACTTGCAGCACAGCAATGCTCAGGGAAGCATAAAAAACATTACGATGGGTGGAGCAGAACCTGCAGATGATCTTGGCCACTTACCTGGGTGGCAAGTTCAAATCAGGTGTGGACTGGCTCAGTTGAGTGACATTCAGCCAGGCAGAATGGTAGTGATAGCTGCAAGTATTTCAATTCCTTGACAGGAGGTGGGGACCTTTTCAAGTGGATCTGATGTCATCCAGCCACAACACTCAGCTGAGTCAATTTCACTCACGATTCCCTAAACAGCAGGTCAAGCAGATCGACACAATGGCAGTACCATGGGTTTTTGACAAACCTTATGTATTTCTGCCCATTCCAATGCTTGCCAAAGTCCTTCTAAAGATCCGGTGCACAAAAGTGTTGGTGTTGTTGGTGGCTCCACATTGGCCATGGAGATCATGGTACTTTCTACTCAGAGTAATGCTGATCAACACACCTTGGCGGCTGCCACAACACCCAGATCTTCTCAGCCAGGGGCTAATCCTACACCACAACCCAAAAGTACTATCCCTGATGTTATGGATGCTGAAAGGCAAAGACCATTGAGTGAGAGGTACCCTCCCAGAGTAGTTGATCGACTCTTGCAGTCTAGAAGGCAATCAACATATAAGACATCAGAGATATTGGCAAATCTTCTGTAAGTGGTGTACAGCAAAGGGCCTGTCCCTGTCTGTAGCGGGTCTTCCCCAAGTTCTAGATTTCTCAGTGATGGGCAGATAAAGGTCTAACCTTTTCCTCTTTAAGGGTACAGGCTTTTGCTATTTCAGCAATAAAAGGAGCCCTTCCTGTTGTGGGACAGATTGGTTCACATCCTGATATAGTCATGTTGCTCTGAGCAGAGCAGATTGCTTCTCCCTGTATGAGACCCACTTGCTCTCCATGGCAACTTAATCTGTTACTTGATGGCCATCATAAGCCCCCATTTGTACCCAATTCCCCTTATTGGAAGACCCTCAGAATGTTTTTTCTTAAGGCTATGTGCATTGGCAGATGGGTGAGTGAAATGCAGGCACTTTCATACCGTGAGCCATTCCTTACTTTTCATAATAATAGGGTGTCTCTCCAAACAGTTCCTTCACTCCAAAGGTGATGTTTCAGTTACACATGGAACAGATCATTCACCTACCAGCTAGGGTCCAGAACCAAGGTAGCCCTGGGGCGGCCCGTAATCCATTTAACATGGTTTCTTTGATAAAGGATTACTGGCTATGTCTGAATGTTTTCATAAGTCAGATAGATTGTTTGTCTTATTTTATTTATTTATTTATTTATTTATTTATTTAAGAGATTTACCAGATAAGCATTCTGAGCGGGGCCTGCTCGTTTCCAGATGCGACCTGGGGTTACATAGGTCAAAGAATAGATACAGTAAAGTCACAGTACAACAGTGTTACATAGGTCTAGAGTAGTTAGCAGTAGTCACAGTACACAGTGTGGTTAGACAACAGGCAGCAGGTATAAGACCTTATTATATATGTAAGCTAAATCTGCGGGTGGCAGTTACATTCATCAGAGTAGTGGGACCTCAGTCATGGTTTGAGGGCCCAGTGGGAGTCTGAGAGCCTGATGTCTGCAGGTAGCTCATTCCATAGTTTAGGCAGTCGATGCATAAAGGCCATTTGGCCCTTAGAGGTGCGCATGAAGGGTACATGGAGTTGTTTAGGATCCGAAGCTCTGAGGGGGTATACGGGAGGTGGTTGGGTTGATAAAGCACATCTGAGGTAGAGGGGGAGGGTATTCGACCAGTATTTGTAAATAAGATTAGTACAGTGTAGTTTACACCGAGATGCTAAAGATGGGAAGGAGAGGGCTCTGTATAGGTCACAGTGATGGGTGGAGGGAGGGCAGTCAAGTGCGTAGCGACAGAACGAGTGATAGAGGGAGTCCAGCCTGGCCAGGGTAGATGGTGGGGCAGTGCTGTAGACCACATCGCCATAGTCAAAAATGGGGAGGATCATTTTGAGGACTAGCTCCCTCCTAACAGAGGTGGAAGGGAGCCTTTGTGCCGCTACAGTGCTCCTAATTTAGGGTGGATTTTTTTCTGTAGAGATTTGATGTGGGCATGGAAATCAAGGTGTTGATCGAGCCAAACCCCGAGGTACCGGAAGGAGGTGCAGGAGTCTAGGTTGGAGCCATCCAGGGTGTGGAAGACAGGGGGGGCAGCTAGCCAGGATAGCTTGGGATGGGTGCCGAAGGTTATGAAGATGGTTTTCTTGGCATTTAGGATCAGCTGGTTGGACCTGAGCCAAGTTTGTACGGCATCGAAATCACGTTGGAGAGATAGCATTGTGTCATCGGTAGAGGGGCCAGAGGTGTACAGCACTGTGTCATCCGCATACATTTGCAATGCTGAGTTGGAGCAGACTAGCGGCAGATCGTTTAAGAGAATAGAGAAGAGCAGGGGACCCAGGACCGAGCCCTGGGGTACCCCCATGTTCACTGGGAACGGGGAGGAGATGTGGGGGCCAATTTTTACAGCCTGCGTTCTTTCTGACAGATAGGCTTGGAACCAGTTCAAGGTGAACGGGGAGAGGCCTGCTTGTTGCAGTTTTGAGAGAAGATTAGAGTGGGATACAGTGTCAAAGGCTTTGGCCAAGTCAATAAAAATAGCAGAGGTTACAAGGCCCTTGTCCATGCCCAAAGAGATATCGTTAGTGAACCTTAGCAGAGCTGTGACGGTGGAATGGTTTTTGCGAAAACCCGACTGGAATGGAGTGAAGAAAGAGGTAGAATTGAGGAATTGTGTTAGTTGGGTGAGTACGAGCTGCTCTTGCAGCTTGGCCAGTGCCGGTAGGAGAGAGATAGGGCGGTAGTTGCCCGGCTCAGATAGGTCGCCCCCTTTAGGTAGGGGGATGATTACAGCTTCCTTCCAGGCAGCTGGGATTTTTGCCGTGGTGAAAGAGAGGTTTAGTAGGTCAGCTAGGGGGGAGGCTATTGCAGGGGCTGATAGGAAGAGGAGTTTGGTGTCCAGACCTTGCGGGCACTTGCCTTTGTTTGGGTCAAGGGAGCGTAGTGCAGAAAGAACTTCTGCTGGGGAGATCGGCCGGAAGGAGAAAGTGGGCGTGCTTGAGGATGGCGGGGATGTGGCAGAGAGAGTAGGTGTGCTTGAGGACGTCGGGGGAATGGCACGGTGGTTGTTGGTGGCTACGCAAGGTTGCTGGTTGTCTATGAGAGATTTGGCACTAGTCGAGAATAAGGAGTTGAAAGCTAATGCAGCTTCGCTGGGGGTTGATATGATATTGCCCTGAAGGTTTAGGGTAGGGGTCGGGGGCTGGGCCAGTGGAGAGAACAGGGTTTTGACGGTTTTCCAGAATTTGGAGGGATGAGTAAGATTTTTGGTGAGGGCGTCACGGAAATAATATTTTTTTGCCTGTCTTATGGCTTTGGTGCAATTGTTTCAGAGGGTGCGGTAATGTTGCAGAGATGTGGGGGATTGTAGTCTCCTGTGATTTTTCCAGGCCTGATCCCTTGCTATACATTTGCTAATTATATCGGAATTATATTCCCTTATCAGGGAAGAAGGCGTGCCAGGCTGTATCAAAAGAAGCAATTGCTAGGTGGATCAGGGCAGCTATAATAGCAGCTTACTGAGGGGTGGGAGACGATCCTCCCATGGGTCTTAGGGCACACTCTATCACGACAATGTCCCCATCATAGGCAAAGAGAGGAGGTGCTTCAGTTCAGGATAGCTGTGCTGTGTCTACCTGGTCTTCTGTTCATATTTCTGTCAATCATTGCAGGTTAGACATAGTGTCTGCAGGTAAAGCTACATTTGAGAGAGCTATGATTCAGGCTGCTTCCAGTTTAGGGTAAGAGAAGGTTTGTCTCTCAGCCAAGGATTCTTTCCAGGTACTGCTACAAAAGTCCCACTTATGAAGAATTTCTGAGCACTAGAAAGGTTGCAGGGGATAATGGTATTTATTCACCTGGTAAAGGTGATTTTACCTGCAACCTGTCTAGTGCTCAGAGTCCCTCCTGATTAGGGATAAACAAAGAATCGGATTGGCCAGAATCATATTGGGTTACTACTCAGTATATCTCAGTAGATTGATGTATAGCCATTATGTTATATTAATCTACTACATATATGTTATGGTATATTGCAATCTGCATATAATTTATGTTACCCACATTATTTTCGATGGCAGCAATTTACTTTTAATCTACATAGCTTGTATACCTCAAGATTTTTTCTTTATCTGCTATCTTTACATTAATTACCTTTTTTCTAGAGTGCAAACTTTTATTATTAGTTGGTCATTTGCTGTTCTTTCCTGTGTGGATTTATTGTTTCTGTTTCTTTATTATTCTCTCTGCTTGGGAAGTTTCTCACTGGAGTATGTAGTCAGGGCTGGGGGGGCTTGGCCTCTGGCAGTTCAAAAGATTTATGATCATGCATTGGCAAATAGGATGGATGGAGGACTATCCACTCATGAAGAATTTCTGAGCACTAGAAAGGTTGCAGGTATAATCACCTTTTCCAGGTGAGTAAATCCCATTCCTAAAATCCACGGCATCAGCATCAAGAAAGGAGTGACATCTGGCAATGGGAAAAGCAGCCCCCAACTACAACCAACATCTGGGAAACCAGAGTTAGATATTCATGAAACACTACTTGCCAACTACTATCAATGACTTCTCATCACAAAATGAATCCCATGAAGTTATCATTGGCACAGCTGCTTGAAAGTAAATATATCTGCAATCCACTTTGCAATGTTGTTGTGAGTGAGTGTGTGAAAGAGGTAAAGTAATGTTAATACTGATAAGAAAGAACAGCAACAAAATGGACTGTATAATGATAAGTTATACAAGAAGGCATATACTTTTCAATTTGTTTGGTTTCTATATATACACACATGCAAAGAAAAGTCTCAGAATCAGTAATATTCATCATGGGTATGCAAATCTGCACGTGTTTGTGGGGGAGGCTGACAAGAAAATGATTCCATGGGTTGCAACAGTCTTATCTGACATGTCACTTCTCAGGCCTCAGTACTGCTAACAGACAAACACACACACACCGACACACACACATACACACACACAAACACACACACACACACACACACACACACACACACACACACACACACACACACACACACACAGTAAACATGATGATAATCTTTATAATCTTCAGAAAAAGAGTATGAATGATGGCAATCAGTGGAAGCTATCACTTGCCATCTAATGAACTGTTCCAGCAGAAACAGAAGCCCACAGTATTTAGTTATTAAAAAAATGCAGTCATGTTTACTGGAAAAATGTGTCTTGTTCTCCCCCTGGCGGGGTAAGTGGATAACAGGTTTCAAATTTACTGAATGGCTCTTTTTTTTTTTATTCTCTTGGTAACCAAATAAGGCCCACTAGGTATAAATGCCTGTTTGCAGGGGTAAGCCAGAAGCATTGGAGTGATTAAGTGACTTGCTGAAAGTCACACAGTCTGCAAATGGAGGTTGTGGGAATCAGACCCAATGCTGCTGGATATAACAAGCTCATTAAGAGCTTGTTACTCTAACCTCTAGGCTATACTGCCAGCCCCAATACTTTTATATACCATTTTATGTTGTCCTTTCCTCAGAACTTCTGATGTCACATGTGGTCACAACATAGCTAAGTCATTGTAATCATATAAGAAAAAAGAGGAACTAAATGTGATATATTTGAGTAGAAGGTACACTGGGAATTGCACATTTGCCAAAATTCGGTTGAATTGTTGTTGCTGACTTGTTTTTAATTATTTATGGACATTTTAACTTTAGATTTTATAATCAACTGAATAAGCACTCTGATATTTTTGTGAGTAGCACTTTTTTTATAAATAAAGCATTGACTGACTGACTGATTGATTGATTCAATTGATTCCTGCAGCAACTGTATGGACTGAGTGTTGGCAGTTAAGGAAACAAATACTATACAGCATCATGACGGTCAGAAAAGGATTCCTTAATGGTACAATAATTTTGATGATTTTAGCGGAGTACCAGGTTCAAGATGATATGTAAAATTTCAGACCATGGCACCTCCATATCTCAACTAGGGTAAAGCTCCTGCACAGTCCATGAGATTAAAGTTCACCAAGGCTGTTTCTTTAATTTGAAAATGTAAGACCCCCCCTCCCTATCTAGGGGTATCCGATGGTAGGTTAGTGGGACAGGGGCTCTGTACAGTCCAAGCAACACAGTTCAAGGAACAGAAAACAGAAATAGCTCTTTATCTGGCTCATTGGTAGCAGTGATAGGAAATCATAACAACAGGGGAAGCAGGCACCATCTTAAGGCAGATCTTACCAACCTGTGAGGGCAGTGTTCATTAGCAGACAAAGTGCACTTTACATTGAATTCACTGTCCACTCCAAAATCAAAGTGAAAAATGATTTAATTAACTTTAGAACAGTAACAACCACTCCAAAGAGCATTGGGGCATTACATTCAGAGGGGTTCCTTCACAGACATAGCTGGAAAATCTACTGCAACAGTCTCTTGAGGTAACAGACTGGTTAATTTCATGCAGATCTCCCTTAAGCCATGAGGACTACATTTCTGGCAGCCCTTTGGGGATAACATGGCCACCACATAAGGCAGCTTGATGTTCATACACTATCACCTCATAGCTTATTCCGTGGCTTCATTCCTTCAGCAATTATGCCTTTCTCTCCGGCTCTCTTCCTTGCAGCTCCATTCCTATACCTTCACATAGAGCTCATAACAGTACAAGATGTTTCTACTATCCCAAATCCTTTCACTCTCTTTTATTTCCTTCTCCTTTTCCTGGTATTACAACTTCTCCACTTGGGGGCTAATACAAATGGAGCAAACCCTTGTTCTTTCAAATGGTCTTAATTCTGTAACTTTCATTAAATGTTCCCTTTACAAGAAACAAACCACTCAAACCCTTTCAGACATCCAGTCACTGATGCCAATGCTCAGCAGTTGGGCCTTATTCCAGGTGATTTTGGGTACCCTTGGCCTTTATCCCACTAACTCCTGGCATTTTCTGCTCATGCAGTGATTCCAACCACTGAACTGACTCATCAGGGGGACTCCTGCCAGTGCCACACTAGATCACCCAATGTACAGCCACCTCGCCAGGGTCCCAAACATCACTCCCCCAAATAGACTTTTCCTGCCTCCACAGGCTTCTCAACTAGGGAGTCCCAGCTCTGTAGCAGCAACCAGACTGGGCATTAGGGGTAGTGCTGCCACCACAATGCCCTCAACTGCTCAGGCTGTTACTTCTGAGCTGCACCCCAGGCCCAATTGCCATAGCGGCCCCGCCCACAGAAAACCTTCTGACCCACTGCTGAACTCACTCATGGGCACAATTTCATTGGGCTTTAGGCCCCATCAGTGCTTACTCTACCCAGGTGCTGAAGTTCACTTGGTGGGCCTCCATTTTTCTTCTTCTCCCTGGGCTCCAGCTTCCAATGCACCAACAGGCTCCTTTTCTTTGCTCCATTGCTCCCCCTCTCTGCCAACCTGAACCATAGCTTTCCACATTGTGGGTCTTGAAGGGTGGAGGGCTGGTGTTGCAAGCGAACCACCCTGGCCCTGCCACAGCCCTGAGCCTGCTGGCTTACATCCCTCACATTCTATCTTCAGGTCTCTCCCCCCCCCGGGCCTCCCCAACAATGCCAAAAACTTTCCTTTTATATCCCCAATGGAGAGGCCCCCTGCTGGCAGCAAGCAGGCCCAATCTCTAGACTCACAGGCAGCAATAATTCCCAACTCTTCTCTACCTGCATGGTCCACAGAAATTTAACTAATATGTACCCAAAGGATTCATACAAAAACATGCCAGATTCAATCCAGTTTAATATAGATTTGTACAGAGCTATTTATACAAACCCATTGGAATGCACTTTACTGTAGCAGCAGGACATGGTACACTGAGTACTTTTTTCTACAGTGTTTTTGCTTTCCCTGCCCCAAGTTGACTTCTGTCATGTTGACAATCCCATCCGCATCACTCTGACTTCTCTCAGGCATAATCTCACCATGCTTGTTTCAGTGGTGTCACCTGAGACATCAGGTGTGGGGCCTGAAGTTGCCAGTGCCATACTGATGGCCAGGGGGCATGTTTCTACCTTGGCTTCTCTCCTCCTTCAGGATCAGCATGAGGGCTATTGGGTGTGCAAAGTGAAGATACCTCACATATTCATACACCTGTGCCCAGCTTCCACAAGGTGAGAGTCAAGCCATGGCATGTGCTGTCCCCCCACCCCAAAGGAGAACAGCTGTCTTTGGACAATCAATCCTCTTTCCCCTGACCAGCCCACAAGCAGCCCTGGTCCATTCCTGAGCCTGGGTTTTTCAGTGTGGCAGGTGACATGGTACTCAGTCCCTCAATATACCATGCCACTGGGCCATCACATTGAGTACTTTTCACCTGCACCTTTTTATTCAATTTTAAAATGTCAACAAGCACACAAGGGGTCACCCACAGTCAGAGATGCATGAAGGCTAAGTAAATACAAGCCAGCAGCCAAAAAAGCCTTACATATTCTACTCCTCTCACTACATAATTGCAAAGGAAACAGAGACAATAATAAGGAAGTATGATGGACCAGTTTATTCAGGTTCCATACTTACAAAAGGTGAATACATTAAGTGATGGTAGGTGCCACCTCCACAGTCCGTAAGAACACCCAACATTGTTTTGCTCCCAAATGGAACCTTATCAAGTGTGAAAACCATACACTTGAGAGGTCAATAAACATTGCTGCTCACCCGATGTGATTGATAACATCATAAGTAATGTGATCAATTGATGAACAAAAAAGTGATGGTTTAAATAAGTAAGTGAACAATCAAATATTTCCAAATCTATCAGTAATACCTACACATGAACAGACACTAAAAACTCTCAACAGAGCCCAGACCTTATTGAAAAAGTGTTCATATATAAAAACCTACATCTGAAGACCAAAGTATCCAAAACCCAAGTGCAATGTTTGCCCAGCTGAAATGAGTAAAACCCCATATCAGTGTCCATATTAATGTCTGTATTATATCCTTGTTTGGTGATGCACCCTTATGCTATTCATGCAATTTTCAAGCTCCAGAAGCAGAAGAGACAACTTATTTACATCTTGGGTCTTCATATCAAAGAACCACTATATAGCATCTTCGGGTGGGGGTGGGTGGGATCGGGAGAGAAACACCACTGTGTATTCTTATAGACTGTGGGGTAGAGATGGGTGAAATTGAAGAATTTCATTCACGAAATTTGAGCATTTCGCAACATTTTTTGAAGGTGTGAAATGCAAAATTTCACACGTAGAGCATGAAATTTCACCTGTGAAATGGCAAAATTTGCCACTCACAAGTGAAATTTTACCATTTTTGGTGAAATTTCTCATTTCATAGGCAGAAGTTTGCAGCTTCTCACCAACAAAACACTTTGCAAAATGGAGGAATTTCATGAAATATTTCACATGGTGAAATTACTGATTTCACTGACCAAATTTAATTTCACCACATCTCTACTGTGGTGGTGACACCTACCATCACTTATCATATATCCACTCTTTGTAGGTCTAGAACCTGATAAAATGGTTAATCTTTCTTCTGTATTATTGTTTCTGCTTTATACACAATTTTCTAGCCAGAGAGGTAGAGCATAGCTTTTCTGGTTGCTGGATTTTTTGAAATGCCCCCTTGTTTTCTTGTCTTGTATGTTAGTCTTTTGTAACATTTTGAGTCTGCTCTAGCACTTTTTTCACATTTTAAATAATTAGAAGGACACTTCCTTTTAATATGGCCATCCCCCAGGTTCTTCATCATTATTTTAATCTGTTTTTAGCATACATAGTTTAACATCATTTTTCTTGTGACTAAGGTGAACTGCGATGAAATAAACACCATATTCTGACTTTTTGGGAAAATTAATGCTCAAAAAATGGTGAGCCTTGTGAAAGCCACATAAAAAGGAGCACTTGTGTTATTATTTCAAATGTAAAATAAAATAACAACGCAGACTCTGAGAGAACAAGCATTTGTCAATGCCAAACGTTCACTTGCAGGTATTTGCATTGGTGTTTGGCATTTATGTAGCACCCTCCAATTGTATCCATGTCCCTTTAGCATCCATATCAAAACAGAGTACCTCTTTGCAACTCCTTTTGCATCTGATCAACATTTCACCCTCAGACTTCTTAAGCGTCTGTCATAGGAACCCTAATGCCCTGGGTGTGCTCAAGGGAATGAGCCTGTGTGGAAACTGCACAACCCATACTTGAAACACAGTCATTCAGTTGAATTATTTCACCAAATTTTCAACAAAGGCATTTTGGTACCTCTGGTCATGAACACTATCACTATGATTTTCTTACTGTGCACCGAACACAGATTTTCCACAGCGACCGTGCTATTCTGCGTTGGAAGTGTGAAAACACATTTCAGCCATGATGTGGAAAATGATAGCTGAACTGTTCATAAGGAAGTGTGGGAAAATGCAAATATTGGAAATGTGGAGTGAAAATATGACAAATTCGCAAAGTTACTAGTGCGCGTGAAACTTGCAAACAACGACGCCGAAACAGCTGTGTTTGTTTGAATTTTTACCAAATTTTCAATATAGGCATTTTAGGATGTCTGGTCATGAACAGTGTCACTGTAATTTTCTTACTCTGTACTGAACATGATTTCCCAGGCCGCCGCACTATTGTATGCTGGAAGTGCGAACATACATTTTGGCCAGGATGTGAAAAATGACATCTATACTGGTCATAAGAAGATGTGGGAAAATGGCAATGCTGAAAATCTGGAGTGGAAATATTACAAATTCACAAACTTACAAGTGTGCATAGAAACTGCTCACCACACGCTCGTAACACAGCCATTTGATGGACTTTTGCCACCAAATTTTCAACATAGGCATTTTAGAACCTCTGCTCATGAACAGTGTCATTGTGATTATCTTACTCTGTAGTTAACACTGATTTCCAACAGCAACCATGATATTCTGCGCTGGAAGCCCAAAAACACATTTCGGGCAGTATGTGAAAAATGGCCTCTGCACTGTTCATAAGGAGGTATGGAAATATGCCTATGTTGAAAATCAGGAATGAAAATATTACAAATTCATGAACTTAAGAGTGTGTGTGGAAACTACACAACACACACTCATAAAACAGTGATTTTTTTGAAGCTTTTCACCAAATTTACAACATAGGCTTTTTAAGAGCCTACCTCATGAACACCAACACTGCCATTTCGTTAACTGGTCACAAAAGGTGATTCCATGCAGTGACCATGAAATCACCTTTTGGACTGAATAATGCCATGACAGTGACTGAATTTATGAGGAGGGGTCCCAATAACCCCATGTTGAAAATTTGGTGCCAAAATTCCCAAAAATGGCTGAGATATGCACCAAAGTTGAAAAAAACTATTTATGCCATTATACAGCTTACCAGCATTTCTTCAGTTCACAGTCGGCTTTGAAGAGTGCAAACGTGTTCCTGGTCCACCGAAGATCATTGAACCAGGATCTGGAGGTAAGTATGGGTGGGGATGTGGAGAGGTGGGTATGCAGAGGATGGGCATGGGTTGGCAAGGGAGGGCAAGGACTCACCGAGGGAACAGTTTCTTGTTTTACAGGATGTAAAAAGAAAAAAGGAAACCAATGCTTTTGGTATGCTGAGCTGGGCTCCCAGTGTGCCACTTAGGTGAGGGGGTGTGTGTGGGGAGGTGGGAGCACAAAGGGTGGGTGCAGGTTTGTGGGAGGGGGCCAAGAGACAAATACTGATGCTGCTGGAACACTGGGGTGGGGTTCCAGCATGTCACCTAGGTGTTTGCTGGGGGGGACTGGAGCTGGCGGGGGCTGGGAACCCTGTCGGTCAAACAGTGTGTGTGGAGGGGAGCATGAACACACTGGGGTGGGCTCCCAGCATGCCAACTGGTTGTTTTTTTGGGAGGGCTGCAGCCGACAGGGAATTGGGCACCCCCATTGGCCACACAGTGTCCTGGGGGGTTCATGAGCAGAGGGGGATTGGGCACCCCCCTTGGCACACAAGGTGGCAGACAAAAGGAGGGAGGAGGAGGAGGAGGAGGACATTAGCAGAGGGAAGAAGTGGGAGGGACTGCCAAGCTGTGCATGACAACAGTTTGGCTATGTATGATAATTGCATACAGCGCACCTTTTCTTTCATGTGAAGAACAACACAGCCGAACTGCTGTCATACACAGCTCGGCATGTATTGGTACACTAGGGTTGTGCCTGCGACACTGATCACTGCATTGGGGAGGAGGGTCACACACCTCCAAACCTCATACTGTTGCAAGACGTTCCATGTGCATGCACGCAAGCTAACATAAAAAGGGTCCTCTTACAAGTCAGGAGAATAAGGGCACACTAAAATACCAATGAACTGGGGAATCAGCCTGTGGAGCAAGTGAAGTGGAATTTTCAAAGGACTGGGACAGACTGCAGGCACATATGGCCTCCTTGGCCTTTTTCAAGCTCCTCCCAGTGTGTAGTGAGGGAAGGGAAAGATAGAGCATGGAGCAAAAAAAAAAAACAACAAAGAATAAAATGAATTGTTAATGGGATGTGGCAGGAGAAAGGATGCCACTTTGTTGAGGACTGGGGAACTTTTGGGACAGGGAGCTCTTCAAAGGTGATGGTTTTCACCTGACAAGAGAGGGAACCAGTGCACTGGGCAGAAATTTGATGTCTACATTGAATAGTTAAACTGACTATGAGGGACAAAGAAGCTAGAGGAACCATGGAAAAGGGAGTGAGGAAGGGGAAACTAGATAGTGCTCCCCTATGCTGAAGACTGGAAGCAGTAAGCTGGGTAGAAATAAGGTTCAGGATCAAATAGGAGTAGTGGAAGAAGCACAGTAGGGAAGGCTTTTATTGTCTGCAAGTAACAGGAAAAATAAGAGGTTAAGGAGAATGGGGAAATGAAAAGGATCAATAACAACAAATGAGGTTCTGGATCTAGTTGGAAGAGGGTCTGCCTTAATGTCTGGAGTCTAGGTAATAAAATCAGTGAGCTCCAGGCATTGGTGGCAGATACTAAGGTGGACCTCACAGCTATCACAGAAACATGGGTTACAGAGAATAGTGACCTAGACTTTTAAGTCCTAGGTCACACAATGTTTAAGCAGGACAAGAGGGAAAGGCAAAGTGAGGGCTTATGTGTATATATAAGGAAGGGCACAAAGGCTGTGGAAGATGGACACATCAGGGCAAGCAAGGGGGAAACAGTCTCTGTGGATTCATTTCATGGCACCCTCAGACAAGAAAATGCAGGTGTGGTAGATCTATAGACCATCAGGACAAGGGGAAGAGAGATACGAAGCTCAGAGAGGAGCTGTCAAGGGGCATGATAAAGGGGGAAATGATTGTAATAGTTGATTCAGACATGCCAGATACTCCAAAAATCTGGCCCTGCAGGATTAACAATATGACTGCCTACTGGTGCACTTGGTTAAAAACCCACTAGACAGGGGACCATTGCTGAGCTGGTGCCCACCAACTCAGACATGGTGGGTGGAGTGAGCTACTGGGGTTGAGCAATCAAAACTCCATTTGGTTAAGGATGGCCTTGGGACCAGAATGCCCCTATGACAAACCGAAATCCTAGATTTTAGAAGAACAGACTTCAACCAGATGAGGCAGTTGGTCTGAGACAAATTAACCATGGTGGACAGAACTGGAGGTGTAGAGAAAAGATGGGGAAGGGGAGGCAGTCAGAGGGACCATTCTCAAGGCAACAAAGTCATGCACAAGATTTGTTACAAAACTACACAGGTATAAGACACCAATATGGTTCTCAGAAAGGGTCAGAGAAGTAAAGCATATCACAAAAAAGATTTTCATCATTTTCTTGGAAAGGCAAGGGGAGGAAGATTGGGGAAGGTACCAGATCAGAACTAGGTAAGCAAAGAGGACAGTCAGGGAGGAAAAAAGGCAGACATGGAGCTAAATATTTCTGGGGGGGGGGGGGTTAAGGATGGAGAAAAACAATTCTTCAGATATATCAAGAAGAAAAGGAAGCAGGGAGTGAGTATTGTTAGGCTACAAGGGGAGAGGGCAATAGATGAAAATGAACAAAAAGCATCTGTCCTTAACAATTACATCTGCTCTGTCTTTACAAGGGAAGACAGCAGGCCCCTGCCTGAAAGTGACATCATGTCGGCTGTGAAGCATTTGGGAAATGAGGCAGCCAATATTTACTACAGAAAGGGTCTTGAATGTATCAGAAGCCAGAAGGGTAGATAAGTCCCCAGGGCCAGGTGGGATGCACCCAAGGGTGCTCAAGGAATTGGCAGCAGAACTGCCTGAACCCCTAGCAGTGCTATTCAATAGTTCAGTTCAGACAGAGTTAGTTCTGAAAGACTGGAAAGTACTGGATATAGTCCTGCTACACAAGAGGGAGAGGGCAATGGGAATTACAGACCTGCAAGCCTCATTTCTGTTGTGGGTAAACTAATGGAGCCACTGCTCAAAGAGGACCCTGTGAACTACCTAGATAGCAGTGGTCTACGGGACAGTAAACAGCAAGAGATATGGCAGGGATTCCTTGTTAAGTCAACCTGATAGTTTTCTTTGACTTGGTAACATAGGTAGTAGATAAGGGCCATGCTCTGGATTTACTCTACTTCAATTTCAGCAAGGCTTTCGACTCAGTGCCAAATAAAGGATTGCTGAAAAAGCTGGAACACCTGGGAGCGGGTAGGAGTTAGATGGGTAGAAAATTAGTTGAGAGACAACAGAGAATGGTGGTAAATGGGGTGAAATTGGACAGGACGAAGGTCACAAGTGTGGGGTGCCACTATGTATCTTCCCTGGGTCCTGTCCTCTTCAATATATTTATTAGCAGCATCAAAGTGGGCATCCTGGGGCAAACTGTGTCTCTTTCCAGGTGACACAAATATTTGTGGTAGGGTAGTTAGCAATGAAGGGATCAGGGAGATGCAGAGGGATCTACAAAGGCAAGAGAAGTGGTCTAAGGTCTGGCAGTTTAAATTCAATGCCTAAAAGTGCAATGTTATGACACAATGAACAGAAATCCCAAGACAGAGTACTGGATGGGAGGGGCAAAGCTGAGCACTACAGTAGAAGAAAGGCACCAGAGAGTCATCATTAGTGACTCCTTCAAACCATCAAGCTAGTGTGACAAGATCTATAGTAAGGCTAATTAGATGCTGGAGTGTATTAGAAGAGATACTGACAGAAAGAAAAAGGTTATACTGTAGGTCACTAGTAAGGCTGTGTCTGGAATACTATGCTCAGTTCAGGAGTACTCACCTAAGGAAGGACAGGGACAGACTGGAGACAGTGCAACATGGGGTAAACAAGCTGATTCAGGGCCAGAAGGGAAGAGTTTATGAGCATCATCTCAAGGCACCGAACATGTACTTGGAAGAAACCAGGTGAGAGAGTGGGGATATGATAGAGACCTTCAGTTTCTGAAGGGAATAAACAAGGTAAATTGCGAGTAACTATGTAGCAGATGCAGATTCAAATATTAGAGCTCACAAGTGGAAATTGGCAGGGGGAAGGTTTGAGAGGAAGTTTTGTTTTACGGTAAGGGCAGTGGAGACATGGAACAGTCTGCCAGCAGATGTGATGGGCACCAAGATCATAAATAGTTTCAAGCATGGCAGGGACAGAGTCAAGGGTTTGGTGGTTACTCAGGTTGGTTACAGTAGGTAGGGGAGCAGGGGGGTTGACCACGAATGATAGAACACCTTATGGACAATAGGTAGAGAGGCAGCTAGGGAACAAAGGAAAGACTAGATGACCATTGCTCTATTTCTGCCATCATTGTCTGTTTCTACAGTTCTAAATAAAATAAAAAGGTACAGATCAAAATGTTGACTATAACATAAACTGCAGCTTGAATTTTAAAACTGAGGATGTATGTTACTTTCTCATGCTCACTCCATATTGCTTTTTCTTTTTATTATCTTGTCCTCATAGAACTTACTGTGGAGAGTAAAAGATAAATACCACACCTTCGAGAGTCACCAGCAACAAAAGTAAAACCTCATATCCAAGTATTTTAGCAAATACAGCAGTTCACTGGCTATAATCTACTGACTGAAAAGAGTGGGTTGAATCAATAAAAATAAATGAGACCCCTTAAATATACAGAAAGGCTAACACAAAGGCACTTCTGTAGAGTTTGCAGCACAGCAGGGACATGACTTGAATTGGTTCTCTTTCTGTTCTCCACTCTGCTATATAAAACAAATATAACTATTTTTTTTAGAGTTGGCTGTCTCCCATGTTTTGAACTATTGCTTGTGTTAGACTTGCTCTATTTACCCTGTATTAAAAGAATGCTATACCAGAGCAGTTGACAGACATATTAAGCATGCAGCCGCTCACTGAAAATATCACAGATGGCCAAAATTCATAGAAACTCTGTAGACCAAGTCTATCAGCAATACCAGACACTCAGGAGCAGTGTCAGTGGCTAAGCAGGTTACATGTTCAGTCCATATGGGGCAGGAAGATTTGAGGTTTGTGTATTCTAGTCCCACTTGGGCCAAGAGCTCCAAGGAAGTTATAATATAAGGAAAGAAGCACAGAAACATAAAGCTTGTTGGCAGAAAAGGACGTTCAAGCTCATCCAGTCTGCCCCTTGTCCCTAACTATTCCATCACTACTGACCCTAGTTGGTCATAGGTCTGTGTTTATCCCACATATGCTTGAAGCTCCCCACAGTGTTTGATACATAGATACATAGATGTTGTTGGCAGATAGGGGCCTTTGGCCCACGCAGTCTGCCCATTACACCAGAATCTTTGCTTCTTTAGACTTTTCTGGAACCAGATTGTACCCCTCTCCCGACTGCCAATATCCCCCTATGCCTATCCCATGCATTCTTAAATTCTGTAATTGTTTCAGCCCCCACCACTTCCTCTGGCAAGCTGTTCTATTTGTCCACCACCTTCTCCGTGAAGAAGTACTTTCTCACGTTCCCTCTGAACCTCCCTCTCTCCAGTTTCAACCTATGTCCTCTCCTCCTCCTTGAACATCTCTTTCCTTGAAAAATTATATTTTCCTGCACTGTATTTTTCCCCATGAGGTACTTAAATGTTTCAATCATATCCTTCCTCTCCCTTCTGTCCTCCAGGGAGTACATATTTAAGCCATTCAGTCTATCCTCATAGGGCCTGTGATGTAATCCCTGCATCATTCTGATTGCCCTCCTCTGAACCACTTCCACCCTATGTCTTTGCATGGGTAAGGCCTCCAGAACTGGACACTGTACTTGAGTTGTGGTCTCACTAATGTCCTGTATAGTGGCATTATGACCTCCATTTTCCTGCAGGTGATTCCCCTGCGTATGCATCCTAGCATCCTGTTTGCTTTTCCTGTTGCCTTGTTGCACTGCCAACCTACCTTAAGGTCATAAAAAATGATAACCCCTAGGTCCCTTTCCTGCTTGGAGCATTCTATTCCCCCCCAGTTGAGCTGTTGTTCCAGTGTTTTTGTGCCCCCTGTGCATTATCTTACACT
Source organism: Neoceratodus forsteri (assembly GCA_016271365.2). Classification (NCBI taxonomy): domain Eukaryota; kingdom Metazoa; phylum Chordata; order Ceratodontiformes; family Ceratodontidae; genus Neoceratodus; species Neoceratodus forsteri. The sequence goes on along the minus strand of CM057450.1, from coordinate 820,147,033 downwards.
TTCTAGCATTAAATTTCAAACTGCCAATCTCTTGACCGGTCCTCAAGCTTCTGCAGATCACTCCTCATTCTATCCACACCCTCAGGTGTGTCCACCCTGTTGCAGAGCTTTGCGTCATCAGCGAACAGGCACATTTTCCCTTCTAGTGATAAAGACACTAAAGAGGACTGGACCCAGCACTGAACCCTGTGGTACCCTGCCTGTCACTTTTCCCTCTACAGCGTGACTGTCATTTACCACCACCTTCTGTGTCTTGTTATGCAGCCAATTTTCTACCCACTTAATTGCCTTCTTGCCCACTCCAGTGTTCCCCAGCTTATTTAACAGCCTTCTATGCAGCACAGTATCAAAAGCCTTCCTGAAGTCCAGGTAGGCCACATCCACATCCAGTGCCAGCCCCACCTCCTGATCCACCTTCCTGGTCATCCAATTGAAGAACTCAATGAGGTTGGTCTGGCACAATCTCCCTCCAGTAAAACCATGTTGCATTGGGCCTTGTAGATTGTTGACAGCTAGGTGTTCCACTATTCTTTCCTTCAGAAGTGTTTACATGATCTTTCACAATACTGAGGTCAGGCTGACTGGTATGTAGTTCTCCTCCTCCTCCTTGTTTCCACTTTTGTATAGAGTGACTACATCTGGTCTCCTCCAGTCTTTGGGTACCTTCCCTGTTTTCAATGACAGGTTGAACAGGGTTGTCAGAGGTTCTGCTATCACTTCTCTTAGCTCTCTCAGCACCCTAGGGTGTACCCCATCTGGTCCCATAGCCTTATCGACTCTTATTGCTTCCAGTTCCCTTAGGATCCTTTCCTTTGGAAAAGGACTTCTATCCATTTCCACGCCCTTCCTGCTCTTCCTGTTCATTTCCATCCCATGTCCTGCTCCTCCTCCTCTGTGAAAACTGAGCAGAAGTATCTGTTCAGTAAGTCTGCTTTCTGGTTGTCATCCTCTATGCTGCACCCGTCCTCCTCCTTCAGCCTCACAATCCATCCCTCTGCCTTCCTTTTTCCCCTGATGTAACTTTAAAAGTTTTTGTCCCCCTTCACCACTGATTTCACAATGCATTCTTCTGTTTGTGTCTTGGCTTCCCTAACTGCCCTTCCTGCCTCCCTTTGTTTCTTCTGGTACCTCTCCCTGTCCCCTTCCTCCTGTGTCTTTTTGTATTGCTTCAATGCAATTTTTTTTTTGCCTTAACATTTTCAGTTACTACATCTGAGAACCATAATAGCCTTCTCTTTCTCTTCCCCTTGCTAACCTGTCTAACATATAGTTGTGTTGCCATTGTTATCCCTGATTTTATCACCACCCACTGTTTTTCAAATTCCTTGTTCTCTTCTAGGCATTTTCCTATTTTTCTGAAATCTTCCTTCTTAAAGTAAAGGATTCTTGTCCTTGTGTGTCTGGATTCTTCCCTCTCTGTTATCTTAAACCTCACTAACTGGTGATCACTGTTCCCCAGGTATACCTCCTCTGTCAGACTGTTCCAGCCTTCTGTACATCCTCTGTCAGGCTGTTACAGTCATTTATCACGCTTTTCATGAAGATGTACTTCCCCAGCTCTCTCCTAAACTTCCCCCTCTTAGCTTCTTTGCATGCCCTCTTGTTCTAGTACCTTCCTTTCTCTGAAATAGACCCTCTACTTGCACCTGTGTTTATTTATTTATTTGAATATCGGATTTACAGACCTTTGAGTTAAGGACTCATTTACAAAGGCCCTCGTCAGGAGAGACAAAACAACAATAGAACACAGTAATACATTACAGTTTAAAGAGCAACCAGTGTTACAAATATTCGCTGGTGGTACAAAGGTTTCAATGGTGCAAACAAGCTGGCATATCATAGGTACCACATCAGATGAAGAAAGAGACACATTTTATTGCAGTAATCAATGGCTAAGTTTTTTTTTTTTATTTTGGAATCACAGGATTCAGAAAGAAACCCACACATAATTCCCATAGAGACTGAGGTAGCTTGGGAGATCTTTTCATACACAGGGAACATGGGTCCTGAGGTGATGGGAGCTACGTGCAATTGCAGCATTGGGAGTTGGTCAGGTGGCTTTGGAGGACAGTCTTAAATGGGCCTAGTTTAGTGCAATCAGCTCTATTGACTGGGAGTGCATTGAACCAAGAGGGGGCTCTGTAGCTGAAAGCTCTCTGGGCCAAAGTTGTCCTGATCCTTGAGACAGTGAGCGAGGTTTTGTCTGTGCTACAGGTGGACACTGAGAGGGATGTCCATTGGAGGGAGGCAGACACCCCAGGGGGAGAGTCTAAGCAGTGTCTTTTTTTGCAAGGAGGCAGGTTTGATAGTGAAGCCTTTCTTCTAGGTTGAGCAGGTCGGTGGAGGAGTATAACAGGCAGGTGTGGGTGCACCTTGGGGCCCCTGTAAGAAGCTGACAGGCCTTATTTCTGGAGAGCTGGATTTTTTAAGGGCAATAGTGCCAGCAGCAGCATAAATAGGCAGACCATAGTCAACTAGTGACAGGACCGATAAGGTAATTGCTAGTCTGAGAGCACCTTCTTCAGTCCTGTGAGGTACACTTGCAGACATAGACACAGTCACATATTTCCTAAAATTTCTGTGATATCTCTTCAGAAATTCTCTGCCTGCCTGCAGTACAACTATGGGCCACAAGACAGACTCTCTGTAGATATATTGTAAAATATCTTGAAATACTGAACCTATTTACAGCTGCAATTGTACTTGCAGGTTTCAGTCATGTCACACTCGCTCTCGTCTCTTTCAGGAAGTGCATGTTGAGTTCGTGCAGCTTTCCACATGTATTCTTGTCCAACACCCTCATCATTTAGTTTGCCCTCCTCTATGCCACCTCCATGCTTTCAGTGTCCTTGTGGATGTGTGGCCTCTAGAATTGGACACAGTATTCCAGGTGGTGCATCACCATTGAAGGATATAATGGCAGCACTACTTCCCTCCTTTTGCTAGAAATCCCTCTCCCAATGCACCCCAGCATCCTGCTGTCCTTTCTCACTGCTCTCTCACACTGCACAGATACCTTGAGGTCATCAGATATGATGACCCCTATGTCTCTTTTTCGCTTGGTGACAGTAAGTTCAACTACCCCATCTTATACACAGCCCCTATGTTCTACAGCCCCACGTGTTTGGGCTAGTACTTGTACCTGTTCTTGATGTAGTACTTAACTTATTTGTTGAATGTTATGTATTTTTTCTATTCTTTGCAGTTTCATGTAGTGTTTGTATGATCTTGTCACTAATTTAAATGGTTAGTTAAGCTCATTAGCTTGCAAGTATAAAAAAATTTAAAAAGTGTGTAACCTTGCACTTTTTTGCAGTGAAACCCAGCTTCCACCCACTAGACCCTTCCTCTAGCTTCCTCAGATCTCTTTGCATTTTCTCCATCCCTTCCTGAGTGTTGACCCTGTTGCAGAATTTTGTATCACCTGCAAAGAGATACACCTTACCCATAAGCTCCTCTGCAATTTCGCTTATGACGAAACTGAAGAGGACTGGTCCCAGCACCAAACCCTGTCGCACCCACTAGTCAATCTCTTATAGCCTGAGAAGCTACTATTTACCATCATCCATTGCCTCCTAGCCCTTAACCAGTTTATACCCAGTTTGTCACTTTCTCCCCCACCCCCTGGCTGCTTAGTTTCTTAACTTACCTCCTGTGCAGCATAGTGTGAAAAGCCTTAGTAAAGTCCAGATAGACCACGTCCATGGCTCTCCCTTGATCCACCTCCCTGTTAACCCAGTCAAAGAAATCTCTGGGAGTAATTTTACATGATCTCACCCCTGTGAAATCATGCTGCTGGTGCTCCTGCAGCTCTTTTGCCTCCAGCTGCTTCATGAGCCACTCCTTCAGTAGTGCCTCCATTAACTTTCCCACCACTGATGTAAGACTGACTGGCTTGTAGCTGCTAGCATCCTCCCTACTGTTGCTTTTGTGCAGAAGGACCACATCAGCCCTCATCCTGTTCTCTAGAACTTCCTCCATCTCCACTAAGATGTTAAAAGCAATGCCAGACTGGTGGCTATCACCGTGCTCACTTCCTTTAGGACCCTTGGATGAATCCCATCTGGTCCCATGGCTTTATTCTCCTTAAAGGCTTACAATTCCTTCTGGACTCTTTCCATCAGGAATTAACTTGTGTCCACCCCCTCCACCATCCCTGTTGCTGACTGTGGCATGCATACCCATAAGCCCCAACCCTCTACCATGAATATCTAGCAGAAGTAATCATTTAGTATTTTCACTTTCTCTTGATCTTACTCTGCAAAGTCTCCCTGACCTCCTGATTCTCATTATCCACTTGTCTTCCTCTTTCCCCCACATACCTGAAGAAGGTCTTTTCCCCTTTGTGAACTCCTTAGCTATCCTCTCCTCTGTTAGTGCTTTAGCTGCCCTCACCCTCCTTCCTGCCTCCCTCCCTCCCTCCCAAGATGCTGTATGAGTTAACCAAGATGGCAGCTTTCATCACATTTTTAAGAAATGTAGTATCACAAAATAAATAGTTTCATTGCTTTTCCAGCTTTATGTAAACAAGACAGACTACTGTTTAGATCCCCACATAATAAAATATATCTGCTGGTATGAAAATATGGTTGGATTATTTTCTAGTCAGCTATCCTTGCAGTGTTTGTTTGTGGGGCATAAACAGAAACAAATTTAAGTTTCAAATTATGCCACTGAGCATCTAAAAGTAATGCTCCCAAGAAGAAAGCATACCAATTGGGACACAGATAATTTTGATATTTTAAATAATATCACACCCCAGAGCAAGGGCCTTCAAATGATGGACCCCATGGCCAAGATTATTGTGCTAATGTTATTTCATGTAGGGTATGCTGTATGCAGATTGTAAGAGCAGAAATATTCTGTAATCCAGAAAACATGATTAGTCTTTAAGTCCTATTTTCTACTCTGTTAACACTGTAGGTTGCCACCATATGTAGCCCCAGTAGGTAACCCTGCAGCAAAAGCAAAGTTAAAATGCCAAAGTAATGACCGAGACCCACCAGGGTTTATTGTGGCTTAGGTGAAAACTCAACCTTGTATGCTTTCTGGAGATTGTGGACTCTGAGAGGAAGACATCTGTTTCAGATGGGCCTTCTTTCTAGGAAAATCTGCTGAAGAGGTCTCCAACTCTTCTCCCTCACTGCCTTTGTCTCCCTATTGCCCTGATCTGAGTAGGGGTTCAAATCTGTATTTTTGTTTCCAAAAGGGAAACGACTTGCTTGGGAAGTTTTGTATTAAGTGGAGATGTTCTATGAGTTCTACATTTAGCAGGATTCTTAGTGACAGTTCCAGGAGGCTATTGTGGCAGTGGCACCACCTCCACTGAATCATTTATAAGTTATCTTTTGTGTATCTCTGTGAGCTGGTACAATAAAGTTTTTGAGATGTAAAGAATATTTCTAAACCATGGTATCTACTTGTTCTGGATAGGAGGTTGGGGGGGGGTCAGAAACTAGGTTTTGCACCTGGTCTGCCTGGGGAGGAGCAGTGGAAGGTATGCTTGCACTTTGAGAAAGGTCAGTGAAGGTTAGTTCTCAAACAGCAATGGCTGGGGGGGTATCCTTCTCCTTATGTACTTCCATCTTTATTGAAAAGGGTCGTTGGGTCTATTTTCTGCTTTAAAGCATGGATGGAGCAGATCATGGGCTCAAATAAAAAAGTATTGAACAGAGAAGGTCAAATTCCAGAAGCAGAATATGACCCAGGAACAACAATAGGTCCTGGGTAACTAAATGGGCAGACTTGATAGATCTTTGGTCTCCATCTGCCATCACTTTCTTTGTTTCTAGCTGTTTGGCATGCCTCAAAACTGTGTCCTGATCTAAACCATCCTCCCTATTATGGGCTGTACTAGTATACTGCCAATATGAAAGGCCTTCCCCTTCACAAAGGTTACATTTTTATGGGTTTGGACAGTAAAGACTTACATGCCTATACTCCAGGCAGGCTTCACATCATACTGTACCTTGTCTCAAGCATTACCAAGATGTGAATTAGAGACACACTTGCAACAGATTTTTGGCTGGTCTGGGTAAAATCACAGGGCATGATCTATCCTAACATAAGCATGCTGGGCAGATGTGCAGCTATCAGCTTATTGTCATATCTATGCAACCTGATTTTAACTTTCCACCCCTGTCCATATATTCTCCAAGTCAGTTATTAGAATGGGCAGGTCTAATATATTGCATCTTTATTTTAATCAATAAAGAACATTGATGATATTATCATCCTAATATTTTAACAGTATAGTAGCCACCTTTACTGTTGGCTTAGTCTTGGGAATGGTGATAAATGGGAGCCATAATGGGTATTTTTAGAGCTTGGTACTTGTACTAAGATTTCTGTAGTAAAGCTGATATCTTAAAAGAAACATCATATATGGTTTTAACCCCAGAGTGGATCAATGCATTCATCTCCATTGCATAAAATGCTATTGAGTTTCCAGTATATTTCTGGCAACATGCACCCTATCTGGAACTTCTTCAGAATCACCCCTGTATTTTAGGTGCACCACAGTACACCTTTGTGTAGGTTAAAATTTATTTTTGACTAAATCAACCAGATTCTGGGAGGAAAGGCTGGGTCTAGGCATAACCATCTGCTGTAAGGGGGGAGGGGGACTGGTCTTGAGCCCTGGCATGGAAGACAACATCCCAGAAGTCCCTTGCCCCCACGTCCCCAGCCAGTATCCCAGTAGAAGGGTGATTTTGATTTTATTATACTGCTATAATGTGGGCACCAAAACGAGGGTATGAGTGACAGGGGCGATCTTGATTTTTGGTCACCCCGCACTCACACTGTGTTGGACACCCACACAATTTCAGGGCCCTTCATGGCATGCCTGCACCAGAGGAGGTTATGTATATCTAAAGCTAACTGTTTCCTGCGATGGCGCTTTGGCACTGTAACTCCCGGGAGGTGTAATGCCTGGTGCTGCAATTCCACGCAGCATGATGCCTGCACCATAATTGGTGCCAGCAACATGCCTGTTGGACTGGCATGGGTGAACCTCCACAGCATTTGATTCATGTCCATTGCAGTTCCATGTTAAGACTGCAGGAACAAAAACAGTGCGGTTAATGACAGCAGCATCAATAACACGAAAGAAAGAAGTGCATCCACGTAAAATAGCGACAAGTAAAAACTGCGATAAGGAACCAATGTCCCAAAACACGCAGGCATATAAAATCGTCTGTTGTGAAGCTGCTTTGCTCAAAACCTCAAAAGGAAAAAAAATCAAAGCAAATCCACCAATGCCTCATGCTTAAATCCAGTCACTGTTTCATGATTAAATGCTGTCACTGTTTTATATACTTCACTCTTCTTCTTGGATGATAAACATGGAGCAGTTTTCACCATACTCTTTTTGACAACACAGTTTTGATGGGATACTATCCATTGCACCCTGCAAGACCACTTCAGAGGGAGACCAGAACAGCTCAGTGAAACACCAGGCTTGGGTCTATTTTCCACATCAGTTGCCCCAAAACCCACTGGAAAAACACCAGTAAGTGTAGATCTAGTTGGATCTTGAGTCACTTCTGTTGCTGAAGTCTGTATATTCATCTCCCCTTTATCCTGTTGTTCAGCTACATGCTCCTCATGTTCCCCTGTTTTCCCCTAAAGCAATGTTGCAGGGCTCCTCTGATTTCTGTTGTGTGATTAAGGGGACAGAAAGTTCTTCTGTAGTTTGGATGCTGAGAAGGAATTCGACCGAGTGGCATCGAACTTTCTATTTGTCACCCTCCAGAAAATTCCATTCCCATTCGCTTTTATCAATATTCTTCAAACTCTATACCACTCATCACAAGCACATGTAAAAATGAATGGCCATATTTCTACACCCTTCCCTCTTTACAAGGGTATCCAGCAGGGGTGTTCCCTCCCATCCTCCACACTTTTTGCATTATACCTTGAACTCTTAGCAGAACCTTTGCCCAGTAACCCATTGATATTGAGTTTAAACTTAGGTGAAAGGCCTCAAAAATTTGCATTATATGCAGATGACTTAGTAATACATCTATCAGACCCAGAAACCTCCCTTCTCCACTCTGGATATCCCTTATTAATTTAGATTTTTAAAATCTTGGTCACCCACTTGAATCAGGTGTGGGGGACTTTGATTAGCTGGGAGCAGGTGGGATTTGTGCCTGGAAGGGTATTGACTGACCATCTTCAGAAGCTAATACATTTGATCTCTGCATCCAGGTAGTCACTCACGCCTGCTTCGTTAGTCTTCCTGGATGCAGAGAAAGTGTTCGACAGGGTCTCATGGGACTTCTTGTTTAAATTGCTCCATAGATACCAGATCCCACCTTTATTCCTATGATGGATCAAGATTTTGTACTCTAATCCTACAGCTCTGGTTCTATGTAATGGTGTCCTGTCAAACCGTATCTACTTGAGATGTGGCACCAGACAGGGATGCCCTCTATCTCCTTTCTTGTTAATCTATTTTTGTAACCCTTAATTAGAAAGATTAATAATATCCTGCAGGTGTGTGGAATATCGATAGGACACCATCAATATAAGCTGTCTGTATAGGCAGATGATATTTTGATACATTTAACTCATCTGGCCACATCCCTGCCTGCTGCCCTGGAGATTATTATTCAGTTTGGGACACTCTCCAATTATAAGTTAAATTTGAGTAAAATTGAGATAATGCCTTTAAATGGCTTGACTAATAAAGCTGATTTTGAACCTTTAGGGCTAGCTTGGATTAGATACAAATTAAAATATCTGGGAATACAAGTTAGTACATCCCCGGACAAAATGAAACAATACAATCTAGATAGATTACTTGATCAGATCAAACTGGACTTGAATAGATGGTCCCTTCTACCTATTTCTTTCTGGGGCCAGGTAAACATTATAAAGATTAATGAGTTACTGTGGGTCTTACATCTGCTTATTATGCTTTATGTAGTAGTCCCCCAGGCCTGGTTCAACACTTTGCGCTGGGCGCTATCCTCATTTTTATGGCAAGGCAAGCCACCCAGGAGAGCCTTTAGAAAGCTTACTGCTTCAAAAAGGGGTGGGGGCCTTCGTCTTCCCAACTTATTTTTTTATATTATTAAGCAATCCATGCTTCTCACTTTCACCAGTGATATACCAATACATTAGAAGATGATATGTCTGCATATATACCTCAATGGCTGGAGAAAGAGCATTCTCATTGTGCCCTCTCACAAGAAAATATTAAAGCATTATTACACTTTTCTTATAGGCAGCTTCCACAATCCCTGCATGACACAATTATGCTCTCTTCTCCATCTTGACTCGAAAAAGGATATAGCACAGCCCCTGCAAGAGAATCCTAATTTCAAAATTGCAATGCAAACTCTCACTTCTGCTTGTTGGCCTTATTTAGAAGTTACTTCAGTGGAACACTTTCTTAAGGAGGGGTACCATGATGAAGTTTCATGAAGAACAGCAAAAATGTCATTTTTCTAATAGGCATTGTTTCACATGTTTTCAAATTTCATATCTATTGTTTAGTTATTTGGGCTAGGGGCCATGGTCTAATGCCTATGGTTCTTCCATACTCAGTTTAGTCCCTCTCGCCTCCCAACCTTATGTCATCTCTACCCCGCATAATCACTTTAATTACCTTCTTCTTTCTAAGACATCTCGTTTTGCCTTGTACTGGGATAATGTTTTGTCCCCATCTGGAAAACCATATGATTGGCCTTATTTATGGTCTAAATTATATAAGTTTATTAAGTGGAATATATATCATCACATGCAGTTTCACATATTTCATGATCTACATTATACACCTGTCAAATTGTATAAAATGGTGAAACTGGCAACTGTTAATTATACCAAGTACTGTAAAGCACCAGGTATGTTGTTACACATTTTTTGGGAATGTGATATGGCAATGTCTCTGTGGAACTCCATACGTCAGCATTTGGATCCCCTATTGAGGTTGGACTCTGCTTTTCCCCAGAACCATATTTATTGGGGTCTTTCAAGGGTAACAATTGAAAATCAATATTACCATATTGCTTTGATTTTGGTATCTGCCAAAAAAATTATTTTAAGGCACTGGTGTGATCAAAATGTCTCAACCTGGACTTCCAGTTGTGATGGCTGCTGAGTAGACATGTAGGTTATTGCTCAACAAACTCTCCCCACCTAAATTCACTGCAAAATTTCCAAAAATAGCCTGAGTTAATCTGCAGACATGATAATTGCTGAGCAAACCTAAATTCTATCTCTAGTCCGCAAATCGCCCTGGTATATGAATGCAGACATGAAGACCCAGTGGCCCAAACACACGCTACCTCCATCTCCTGCAAAAGACAAGCCAGCGAAGAAGAGCAAGGCAAGAGGAGAGAATGATGCAAATCTGCCTGTTCCACAGGCCCTGCTTGACAGAGGCAATGTTTTTTGAAGGGCTTGCCCCCATAAAAGAGTCTTTACATGCTGTGGTGGGTAACTTACTGTACAATCCCTAAAGTCGTCGATGCACCAACTAACCATCAGAACTGGGGACAATGAAGTGTGAATCTTGTCCCTGGATGACTGGAGGGCTGGTTAGCCTGAAGCAGTGGTTGCGCAAAGCAGAGGATAAGCTAGAGGATTTAGAAAGCCACTTGTGAAGGAACAACATGGTAATCCTGGGGCTTCCTGAGGGAGAAGAGGGGTTGAACCCTATCCTTTTCATTCAAAAACTGTGCTGCAAAATGGCTACCTCATCACCAAATGGCCCAACTTATCTAGTAGAGTGGGCCGTCATTCTCTCCGGCCCACTCCACCACCCAGCTCCCCCTGAGGCCCCTGATTTTTCATCTACTGAATTATCTGGATAAGCAAGTTATCCTGGAGAAAGTGAGAGAAACCAAGGATGTTCATTGGGACAACAAAAAATTCAGGCTCGCACATGATCTTCCACTTACCATGAGGCAGAGGCATACTGAGATGCATCACCTAGCCAGGAAGTTGATTGCAACTAGGATCTGGTATAGAATACGGCACCCACCAGGCTCCAAGTGCAGCATGACGGTAAATGGCAAACATACGAATCTCTTACCGAAGCAAGTACCGACCTTAAAAAACTGTCTCTGGATTTATTTAAGTGACTCTGTCTCTATGAATAGGGGCTACATTGAGCCAGTCAGAATAACAAAAGGGGGTTCAGTTTTATTGATGTTATATGCGGCCCGTGGAGGAAGGTATTTTTTTTTCTGTCCTCTTGCACTGTTTAGCCCTTATGAATGTGCATACTAGAGGCACTGCTAACTTTGTAGGCCCAGCTGGCTGTGGTCATTTAATTTAATAGACTGCCATGTATTTGTGTTTAAACCAAGCAGATTGGGTTGTTGGATGGCCCTGGGGGAAGCAATGATGAAATTGCTGGCCGAGTGAGGTATACTCAATGCTAATAAATATAAATAAAGTTTATTATTATTATTATTATTATTATTATTATTATTATTACCTTGGATAGGAAGATAGTAACATTTCCACTGGGCTTGATTTCTATAAATTGACATTGGTACTGGATCTTCAAGTTTATTTAAAGGTTATGGGACACTGTTTATTGTAGACTGATAGATATTTGGTAATAACAATGGACTCATTGCAGGGGGCTGGAGCTATTAGTGCTGCTCGTGACTTGGCAGCGAGTTATGGCAACTGGACACTTGGTGGGAGGTCAGTCGAGTGGACTGGTGCTTTGTGGTTTTGCTTTTATTTTTAATGGGTTATTGGGGATGGGGAGGTGGGGTAATCGAGTCAGCTTTTTGTTCCTTCATGGGGTGTGGAAAAGGGGAGTGGTGGGATTTGGGGGGGCATGTCGAGGGGGGTGGGAAAAAAATTCTACAAGTTTCAGGCAATGAAGTTCTTGTTAAGGGTTATACAAGTACAGGAATCACCACAGATAATAAATTCTCAACTCCTGACCCTATTTGGATTTGTACAGGCTTATTGGTTACAGCTTTTTCCAAGTACCACTCTCGGATATGATCCATATTAGCCACGACTACGAGATATGTGTCTTGGAATGTGAAAGGTGCTAGAAGCAGGGTTAAAAGATATCAACTTCTTAAATACCTTAAATCTCTGCACAGCAATATAATTTTCCTCCAGGAAACACACCTGCTGGCAGGGGAAGGGAATTTATTTTGTAGGCATCAAATAGGGCAGGTATAGCAGGAAATGCCACAGCGCAAAGGGGGTGGCAATACTTTTAACAAGAGGCATGTCATTTCAGATGCAGCTTTGTCACTCAGATTTCGATAGAAGATATATTTTTACAAAAGGGCTGTTAAACCATGCAGAGGTAGTGCTGAGCTCAATATATGGTCCCAACATTGACTGTCCTGAATTCTTTTCGGCAATCTCACTTCACTTGAGTTCGTATCCCAAGATTCCCACCATTCTGGCTGGAGATTGGAATTTAGTTTACTCCCCAGAGCTTGATAAATCTCCTCCTCATAGAGGACTAGTCCTCTTCTCAACACAGAAAGCTCTCAGGGAATTAATGGTAGACCATGGTCTTATTGATCCATGGAGACTGTTATATCCACAATCTAAACAACTTACCTATTACTCTTCTGCTCACAGCTCCCTCTCCCATATAGATTATTTTTTGGTAAACAATTTAGTGTTATCAGGGTTAGTAGGCAGTGGTATGGTCCCTAGGGCCATCTCGGATCATTCTCCAGTATGGCAGGAAGGAACCGTTCCACTCTCATCACTCAGAGAAAGCAACTGGAAATTAAACACCTAGATGCTTCAAGACACGAAAATAGTTCAGGCCCTCAAACAGATCATTGAGCAGTACCTTCACCACAATCAAAACTCAATACAGCACACAGACAAAATCTGGTGCACCTTTAAACGTGTGATTAGAGGGGAGTGTATCCGGCTAGCTACAACTAGGAAAAGAAAGAGAAAAGTCCTCCCTTCCTTTCTTGTAGGGCAAATTAAGGCCCTGGAAAAGCAATAATCCTCTATCCCAGGTGAGACTGTCCTAACCCAACTAACGTAGCTCTAGAATCAGTAGCAGGAAACCCTAAGAGAACAGGCACAGTATGCCTTGTATAAGACCCAGTCTCACTATAAAAAAAACAGGGAGAAAAGAATAGTCATTTACTAGCTCTTAGACTCTAAAAACAAGAAAAAGTTGAGAATTGTAACAGTGTTAAATTCCCTTAAAGATGACTCACTTGTTACCAGTGTGAAAGAGATAGTCCAAGAATTTGAAGATTACTACAAAACTCTGTACTCCCTTCCTGACAATGTGCCTCAGATCTCGGATATACAGGATTACCTAGCATCTATTTCCCTTCCATCTCTCAGCCTTACACAAAAAGAAGATCTTTTGCATAAAGTAAGTCAGCTGAGACTGTCAGAAACTATTAGTTCTCTCCCAGATGACAAAGACCCAAGTCCTGATGGCCTTCCTCCACGATTTTATAAAACTTTTGAGAAACAAATTTCTGCCTTCCTCCTTCAGATGTTAAACTTGCTATGTGAATCAGAGATATCAGACTCAGCTTTACTAGAAGCTCTCATAATTGTTCTCCCTAAACCAATCAAACCTAGAAATAGAGTGAGTAACTATCATCCCATCTCCCTAATGAATTATGACATCAAGCTTTTTGCCAAAATTCTGGCTTCAAGATTAGCAAGAGTATGAATGCCCTTGCTTAGTGCTGAGCAGGTGGGCTTTGTGGCAGGCCGTTCCTCAATGGATCACTTGTGTAAACTGTTCCACATCTTCTCCATGTCCAGGGGGCCCCATTCCCTATGGCTTTGGTCTCCTGAATGCAAAGAAGGCATTTGACAGAGTCAGCTGAGCATTTCTATTTGAGGTGTTGGATTAGTTTGGATTCCCAAAGAATTTCATTCAATGGATTAAGGTTCTTTACACTAACCCAACAGCTAAAATATATTGTAATGGAGTCTACTCAGACTCATTCCCATTGTGTTCTGGGACTAGGCGGGGTGTAAACTATCCCCCATGCTATTAAATCTTTATCTTGAACCCCTTCTCTATCTTCTTCAAAACTCCCCCCTTATAAATGGTATTCCAACTGGAGCCTTTATCTTCCACCTGTTAGCTTATGTAGATGACATCTTGCTGCACATCTCTGATCCAGAAGTTTCACTACCTGGAGTTCTAGAAATAGTGGAATCCTTTGTAGCCCTCTCTAATTATAAGCAGGAAAAAAAATCAACAGTAATGCCTTTAAACAAGCATACCTGTTGATCACAAATAGAGGGGTTGCAACTAGACTAGGCACCTCAACTTAAATATCTAGGGCTAACCCTATCCCAAGATATGTCTCAAATTAAGAGACTTAACTTCTCTGGTGGAGACCATAAAACAAGACCTGGGAAGATGGACCCCTTTATAGTTCTCCTTGCAGGGAAGAATCAGTGTAATCAAGATGAATATCCTCCCAAGAATATTTTATCCCCTGAATATGCTGAATTTCTATCTCCCACAATTCTGGCTTCAGAAGATTCATAATATTATCTCCCAGTCTTTCTAGAACAGTAAACCACCAAGAAGATCATATGTTAGGCTAGGGGCAGCTAAGCCTCATGGATGTTTCAGACTTCCCAACTTTATCATTACTATTTAGCTAGTCACATAGCCAAATATATGCACTGGACACCTCTCAGTATTCAACAAAGTGAACCTCCTTTTATTCCGGCGTGGCTTCAACTAGAACACCATATAATCATTCAGAATGGTACCTCCCCACTCAGCCTACTTTATACCAAAGCTAAAACTTGCTCTTCTATCATTGGGAATGAGATAATCCTGATGTCAGTAAGAGTACATGTCCAGCTCTGACCAGTACTTAAATATGAAATTTGTAAAGACATCTCGCAGCCTCTGTACTCGAATCTCAACTTTAGGCTGGATGGGCAGTGTTTGAAACCACACGGGAACTCTATCCTTACAGAGATTAAAATATTAGATCTTTTAGAGAATGGGAGGCTTAAGTCCATGTTGGATCTCCTACCCTTCCTGAATCTACTGAGGAAGCAGATTTTTAAAGGATATCAGATCCATAATTTATTGATTACTAAACTGGGGTATTACCCAATCTGATCTCATTATCTCACTTCACAACTTGGCATGGCAAGCCCATGCAGTCTCCCAGATTACATCTGTGTTATACCCTGTCATTTGCCCGGGGTACTGGGTTCTTCTGCATATTGGGCAGAACAGTTCCCCAATAAGGAATTTAGTTGGGACAAGATCTGGCAAGCAGTATATTCATATACCTCTATTGATAAGCTTAGACTTAGACAGTTTTATATTTTGCATAATATATATTACACTCTGCTTAAATTATTAAAAATGGGGATGGCACAGGATGCAAATTGCAACATGTGTGGCAAAGGTGAAGGTACCCTACTTCATGTCCTCTGGGATAGTCCCATAATCAAACTATTGTGGAGTGAGATAAAGGCCAAGTCGGACCCCCTACTAGGACTAGAAGTTCTCTTCACACCTGAAATTTGTATAGTGGATGATTACTCTCAGATCTTAGTGAAGGAAAAAAGATATAATATGTCCCTCAGCTCGCATTCAGTTAAAAGACTGGTATTAAAACACTCGAAGGATTCCACAATAATCTCTTACTCTGAGTGGTTAAATGAACTACTATTCAATTTGAGGGTAACAAAAATGATAACATCTCTTAGGCATGTACATCTGTTTTTGATAAGAAATGGGGTAAAATAAATATGTTATGTTCCATTTCTAATCACTAGTATCCATCCCCAGTGGGTTTAAATCAGGCTTAGTAAACTGTAGCATTCAAGTGGTTGGAGAACAGAAATAAGTGTTTTATTAAGTCACCAGATAGGGTTAACATATGATTTGTTAATAAACAGATGTTATCCTGATCAATTAGCTTGCTGCCTTAGTTATAAAGATATAAGTAGGCTTTAGGGTGGGGAGGGTGGGATGATATTGGGAGGCAGTGTTGGGTAAGTTAATTTTTCTATTACTTTCTATTACATTTGGAAACTTGTCCCAGGAAGCTCTGTGCAGTCACAAGCAAGGATGGAGAAGTACTAGAAAAAGTAATACACTTTGCATTTACAGTATAGTTACTTATTTCTTTTTCTACAAAAACAATGCAAAGATAATAAATAACTATAACGCATTACATTTTTTGAAAGTAAAAGGTTAGTTACTAGTTACTTTCAAATAATTTTAATCAGTTACAGTTACGTATTTCTTTTTCATAAAAAGATGTAAGTAATTGTAACTGTAAGGTGTATAACATTTCCCAGTACTTCTCCATCCTTGCTAGAGACTGCACAGAGCTTTCCGGAACAAGTTTCCAAAAGTAATAGAAAGTAATAGAAAAAGTAACTTACCCAACACTGTTGAGAGGATCTTTCTTTA
The DNA here is from genome assembly GCA_016271365.2 of Neoceratodus forsteri. Classification (NCBI taxonomy): domain Eukaryota; kingdom Metazoa; phylum Chordata; order Ceratodontiformes; family Ceratodontidae; genus Neoceratodus; species Neoceratodus forsteri. Next base: position 820,130,634 of record CM057450.1, on the reverse strand, counting down.
GTATCAATAATGGGGGGGGGAGGGGGGAGATAGAGCATTTGTAGTTTCAGATTGTTTTATTTGAGCTGATGCAACCCTAAGGCTCTTGCTCACTTATCCTGTATTAACTTGTTCCTTCATTTTTCCTTGCACTACTTATGTGAACAGATAAAATCAATAAAGTATATTGAATTAAAAACCAAAAACAATGTCTCAATCTATTTTGAATAATTTAAATACATTTTATTCACCTTACATGCCGAAAAAACAATTGCTAGTATGTCAAACTGTATAGCAACTTATAAGAAAATATGGGAACCTTTCTATGTTCTACTCCCATTACAGGAGAAGTGATGTTTTTACTTTACAGGAGGGGTGCCAGCATGTTAAAGGAGGAGTCCCTGTATGACTCTATTTTTGCTTTTTATCTTTTACAGTAGGTGTATTTCCCCTTGACATATGTCTTAGATACAGCACGTCCATTAGTCTATTGGTAGCACATATGTAGGTAGGACCTTCTCTGGAGTGGAAGGAGGGAGAGATGGGTGTGGGGTGAGCGGGTGTGTCTAACTAGTCTGCTGATTTGCTGTAACCAATAATGTACTGTGGTGGTGTTTGATTTTGTATGTTAAATCCTCAATTGTTAAGCTTTTATTTTATTGTACTCTTTTGATAACCATTCAATAAAGTATATTCAATTTAAAAAAGGAAGTCAGCAGCACCCCCTATTGAAGAGTCTGGAAATGTTTATTAGGAAAGGAAATCAAACAAAAATTATTTCAATATGAATTCAACTCCTTACTAAAGGAGATAAAAATACTAAGTATTAGAACCATACAAAACAAAAATACCTGAGTATCCTAAAAATTCCTCCATAAAAGTGTACACAGCAATTTATCCACCCCACACACATCCCTCCAGAAACAAATGACCCTCTACCAGATTCCTTTATATATTTTACCTATCAAAACACTTCATGGGGGAAGCCAGGGGAAATGTCTCCACCAGGTTTCTACTGTAAACTCTATGGGGTAACCCATTTCATTCTTTAATAAACAAATGAATAATCTCTTTCTCAATTAGTACCACAAGGCCTTCCAAAGGAATATGCTTTGTTGTGATATAAATTGGCAATATACTTGCCAAATACCTCCACTTGATACATGTCAAAATAACCCACAAGGTCCCTGGGTGGAAGATTGTCCATCCATTCCAGAACACACCATAAACAAAAACATCATAACTCATAAAACTGAACACTGGAAGATTTCATTGTTTGACCACCATGGGTCAAAGACCTGTAATGTAAGAACATGTGAAAAATAAATGATCCATATTTTCTATGAGGTCCACACAGTCATGTCTCAAACAATATTGCTCAGCCACCATTTTATGGTGGTGGTTACCCCGAACATTCAGTCTCCAATGGCAACATAACCAAATGGTATCCCACATTTTTTGTTCTATGCGATGTTCCATAAGTTGACTCGTAAGATAATTTTCTGATACATATGAAGAGAATTGGAAGCATGGGTCTGTAATGAACCATGTACATAAAACTTGGCTATATTAATCTTGATGAGTCTGATGGAGAATGTCTGTAGTAATAATATTCCATAGTTTTAGTTTTTATTTTTGCTTGCACACAAACACAAGAAACATATTGCGGCAGCTTGCTGTAGCAGTGAGTTGTAGAGGTGTGGCAGTGTTGTGTCCAATGCCAGCAGTCCATTTTGGGGTTGGTCTTTGTGGCCCCAATAGAGGAGTGGAGCATGCTGTCAATGACAGCAATATTGTAGCATGCCACCAACTTGAAAAAACTCACAGCTGCAATCAGGAAGCACCCCGTCATGCAACTATCAACTGTTTTTGCTGTTTGGGAGGTCCCTGATTCCAGCGGTGAATCACAGCTTGCCTTGTCTGGTGTCCCATTTCAATAAACATGGCAGCAGCTGTCACCGGCCACCTCTCACAGTCTCCATAAAAGCTGATGGGGGTGTCCAATCCCCCTGTCAGCATGCCCCTTCCCCAGTTCATTTGCTAATGGGGTAGCCCAATCCCTGTCAGCATACTGCCCCCCTCATTTGTTTTAAATAAACATGGCAGTGGCTGTCACCAGCCAGCTCTCACAGTCCCCATGAAAGCTGATGAGGGTGCTCAGTCCCCCTGTCGGCATGCCCCCTTCCAAGTTCATTGCCAATGGGGGAGCCCAATACCTGACAGTATAATGTCACCCCTTTGTTGTGTGCTGAGGGGGTGCCCAATCCCCCTCGGTTCATGCACCCCCCCAAATACTCTGTATGTGCCAATGGGATGCCTAATCCCCATCAGCTACAGCCCCCTCCCCAACAAACACTCAGTTGGCATGCTGGGAGCCCACCTCAGCATGCCCATTATTCCTGTAATAGAAAAACTGTCCCACAAGGTCTTTCCTTTAAAAAAAAAAAACCTGTAGAAACAGAAAAATGTCCCTCATTGTCTCTGGTGCCCTCTCCCCCAACCTGCACCCATCATCTGTGCACCTGATCTCCCCACAACCCCCCCTCACCCCATACTTACATCTGGAGCGTGACATGACAATTTTTAGTGAAGTGGGAACACGTCTGCACTCTTCAAAGTTGATCACAAACTGAAGAAATTCTGGTAAGCTGTATAATTGCATAAATGGGAGGGGGGTTCAATGTAGATGGATATCTTGGCTATTTTTGTGAATTTTGGCACCAAATTTTAAACAAAGAAGGACAGGGATGGGGCAAAAAGGAGTAAGGCCATCAGGAAATGGAGGGTAATGAGTACCAATGCCCGTAGTCTGGACAACAAGCTCTCTGAGCTGGTGGCCTTGATGGAAGAGGGATGCCTGGATATCGTAGCAATCACAGAAACATGGTAGACAAAGAACCATGACTGGGATGTTAACATACCAGGGTACATAACCTACAGGAGAGATAGGCAGGGGAGAAGAGGGGGAGGAGTAGCTCTCTATGTAAAGGAAGGGATAAAAGCAACTGAACAAAAGAGTAAACAGGGAGGAGAGGAGGCACTGTGGGTCACCTTGGAGACTGGAAAGGGCACCACAATCCGCACAGGGTTGTGTACAGACCTCCATGTCTGGGGGAGGGAATGGACAAGGATATGATAGAAGGTATTCTTAGAATGGCAGAGAAAGGGAGATACTGTTGATGGAGACCTGAATATGCCAGATGTTAACTGGAGCACATTTGCTGCAGCCACATCCAAGAGCAGGGCCATTCTTGATGCCCTACAGGTGGCAGGCCTCAGACAGCTAGTTTCTGAACCCACTCGTGAAGGAGCAATCTTAGACCTCGTACTCTCAAACGGGGGCAGTGAGAGGATCTCAGATCTAGAAGTGGGTTGCCATCTGGGAACAAGTGACCATCAAACAGTGTGGTTCATGTTAAACTCAGCTACAGAGTCAAGCCATACAAAAGTGAGGGTACTAGACTTTAGGAGCTCTGATTTTGGCAAGATGGGAGAGTGCCTCAGAAAAGCACTAGCAAACAGGCTAGAAGGAGGTGTGGAGCAACAATGGGGAATCATCAAAACTGCCATCACAGAGGCAACAAGCCTTTGTGTGAACCAAATAAACAAATCAAAATGAAAGAAAAAGCCACTATGGTTCTCAAAAGAGGTGGCTGTGAAAGTCAGGAAGAAAAAGATAGCATTCCGGAAGTATAAGGAAACACAGAAGGAGCAGGACAGAGAGCTGTACCAGTTAAGGCAGAAGGAAGCAGGGAGGGAAGTCAGAGTAGCAAAGGCCCAACCTGAGGAAAGGATAGCCAACTCAGTTAAGAAGGGGGATAAAACCTTTTATAGGTACATCAGTGAGCGAAGAAAGACAAAGGGAGGGATAGTGAGGCTGAATAGAATGAACGGTGGGTGGGCAGAGGGGGACAGTGAAAAAGCAGGGATATTGAATGAATATTTCTGCTCAGTATTCACAAAAGAGGAGGGGGAAGTGCCTAATCCAATTAACAGAAGCATTCTTGATAGGGGGGTTGATCCCAGTCCTTTCACAGAAGAAAGGGTTCTGCAAAAACTCCTAAAACTGAAGGTGGGCAAAGCAATGGGTCCTGATGGAATTCACCCCAGAATTCTAGAAGAATTAAGGGAGGAACTAGTGAAACCACTGGCTACTCTTTTTAATAAATCATGGGAGGATGGTGTGGTACCATAGGACTGGAGGAAGGTGGATGTGATTCCCCTTCACAAAAGTGGGACCAAGACAGAGGCAGGAAACTACAGACCTGTCAGTCTGACCTCTGTGGTAGGGAAAGTGATGGAGTCACTTCTGAAGGAAAGAATAGTTGAGTACCTAGAGGCCAGTGGGGCACAGGACCCAAGGCGGCATGGGCTCACAGCAGGAAGGTCATGTCAGATTAATCTAATAGATTTCTTTGACTGGGTGACCAAAGTAGAAGACCAGGGAGGGGCTGTGGACATGGCCTACCTAGACTTTAGCAAGGCATTTGACACAGTCCCACACAAAAGATTAATAGTCAAATTAACCAGCCTGGGAGTGGGTCCCAGGTGGTAGCCTGGGTAAAACATTGGCTGCACAACAGGACACAGAAGGTAATTGTAAATGGAGTCCACTCTGAAGAAAGAGGGTTACTAGAGGGGTACCGAGGGTTCAGTATTGGGTCCAGTCCTTTTAATGTCTTCATCAGTGACATTGCAGAGGGACTGGAAGGAAAAGTATGCCTTTTTGCAGATGACACAAAGATCTGCAACAGGGTTGATACACAAGGAGGCGTGGAAAGGATGAGAAGGGACTTGGCAAGGTTGGAGGAATGGTCAGAAGTATGGCAGCTAGGATTCAATGCAAAGAAGTGCAAAATAATGCACCTGGGAAACAAGAACCCAGGGGAAGAATACACAATGGGGGAGGTAGTAACAACAACAAAAAAGGAAAGGGACTTGGGGGTAATCATATCAGATGACCTTAAGGTTAGCAAGCAATGTGAGAAGGCAGTAGGGAGGGCTGGGGGTATACTGGGATGCATAGGGAGAGGCATCAGCAGCAGAAAACAGGAAGTTGTTATCCCTCTGTACAGACAGTTGGTGAGACCCCATCTGGAGTATGCGTCCAGTTCTGAGACCCCATCTCTGCAAGGACATAGACAGGATAGAGGCAGTCCAGAGGAGGGCAACTAAAATGGTGCAGGGTCTGCAAGAGAAGCCGATGAGGAGAGACTAAAGGAGCTTAATATGTATACCCTTGAGGAAAGAAGGAGAGGCGGACATGTTAGAAACTTTAAGTACCTCAGTGGAATCAACAAAGTCCAAGAGGGTAGCATCTTTCAGAAAAAGAGACATGCAAGAACAAGGGGACACAATTTAAAGATAGAAGGGGGGCAGTTCAGAGGCAATGTGAGGAAGTATTATTTCACAGAGAGGGTAGTGGATGCATGGAACAGCCTTCCTGAGGAGGTTGTGGGGTCTAAAACTGTGGGAGAATTCAAGAATGCATGGGACAGACATAAGGCAATTCTTGTTGGGGGTAGGAAGAAATAGGCTGTTGGTTAACTAGGATCTGCGGCCTATCCTGTAGGTAGGGAAATGGTCAGAGTAGATGGGCCAAGCGGTCCTTATCTGCCGTCAAAGTCTATGTTTCTATGTTTCTATATGGGGTTCTTGGGACCCCATCTAATGAATTCAGTGACTGTCATCTGGTTATTCAGTCCTGAAAGGTGATTTCGTGTCACTCCGCAGAATCACCTTTTGGGACAGATTATCGAAATGACAGTGTCACTGTTCATGAGGTAGGATCCCAAAAGCCTATGTTGCCAATTTGGTGAAAAAATTCCAAAAAATGGCTGTTACAAGTGTGCATTGTGCAGTTTCCACTCACACTTGTAACTTCATGAATTTGTAATATTTTCACTCCAGATTTTCAACATTGTAATTTTTTCATACCTACTTATGAATAGTAGAGCTGTCATTTTTCACATCCCGGCCAAAATGTGTTTTCGCACTTCAGGCGCACAATAATGCAGTCACTGTGGGAAATCAGTGTTCAGGACAGATTAAGAAAATCACAGTGACACTGTTCATGAGCAGAGGTCTCAAAATGCCTGCGTTGAAAATTTGGTGGCAAAAGTCAGGTACCGGGGGGGACCAAAGAGATCAAGGAAGGGTCAGCAGTAGGATGTTCCTGTGCTTTAGAAATGTCTTCATCCTGTTCGGCTGTATAGGCATCTGGTTGACTATGTGTAGCCCATGGGCAGTTTCAAAACATATGTCCCTTTTCATTGTACATGTTGCAGCAAACTGGATTTGGGCATCCAGCACCCTCATGTCCTTTACCCCCACACATCGAGCATTTCATTCAGTCACAGGCATTACTTTGATGGGTGTAAGCACCACAACGAAAGCAGGACTTTGGCTGCCCTACATAGAACATGAATCCTCTATCTCAACCCAAATAGAAGCAGCTGGATAAATGTTGAATAGTTCCATTAACCTGAGAAAGGTGAACCAGAATTCTACACCCCCAGTCTATAACTGCTCAGTATCCATGATAGGGTCCAGATTCCACAACACCATGTATTTAGATTTCAACCAGTGCAAAATATCATTACTACAAATCCCTTCATTTTTAGACAATACTTTGATCAATATAAAACAAGGTTTAGTCAAAGGAAACACTGTAAATGGGGACCATAGAGGGGTATATCTGGCCTGTTGATACCTGCGCCAGAAGTTTTCCAAGCCATTTCCTGTTTTAAAGCTTATATCAAAGATTGGATCCCCTGACATATGAATCAGAGCAAATACCTTGATTGCCTGAAACTGCAGGCTATTCTTGATCGATTGTCTCCCCACGTAACTCCTATCAGAAAAGACCTCCAGATCCCCCCTATATTTAATCCACACAGCATTTTTACATTTAGCCTGCTCTGGGGGGGGGGGCATGAAATAACCCAGCATACATTCTTGGTGGTGGAGGGCTTCCCCTTGTAGCAGAGAAACTGAGTTTTGTGGGGGAAGGCCCATGCTTGTTTCTAGAAGGGGGGACCCTTTGCCTTTTGTGGTTTGTAGAAGACTGGGCTGATGGAGACAGGTCTGCAGCAGGGAGGGAAAGACCATCTTGCAGCAAAACTAACTTTGTAACCCCCTCAGAATTACCAAGTTTTGGACCCAAAATGGGATTCTTTGTAAATTCCAAAGTAGAAGGATTATACAAGGGAATACTCCCTGCCAACCCTGATCAGATTTGCTCAGGAATTCCCAGCCTGTTTGTTGGTTCTGGTCCTGGGAAATGCCATGGCTGTTGTCCAAGACTTTTTACCCACCCTTCTTGTTCAAGGGCTTCAGCGATCGTGATTGCAGATGTTGACTCATTATTTTTAAGACACATGCATCATTGTCTCAGTGTCAGCTGACACCGTACAAAACTCATCTCCTTCAGTGTCTGACTTATCACAATTATTAATTCCAAAAGTACATTCAGCAATGATCACTGGTGTTGGGCCCACCTGCTGGGATAGTCCACACACCTCCACTACCTGTACACAGTCCTCAGTGTGTTGACCTGATGGTTCCATCACTTCCCCCACAGAAATATTCTCTCCCTCCTTTGGAACCTGACTATGTGTAATAAAATTGATATCCTGTATTGCTGGCATGCTCAGCACCTTCCTACTTGGTAGCATCCCCCATAGGGTAGTCCCCCACACTCCAGAAAGAAATTTCGCCAGAGGCACACAGAAGTTCTTTGAAATCCTGTAGATCAATGTCCATGGCTCCCTGCAGTAGGGAAATGTCTTCCTGAGGTAGTATTGCATTGGACAAGGCCATGGTCCAAACCTTGATTCTTTCCTCCTGGATCTCACCCTGTATACATTCCTCCACTCTGTTTTACTCTGTTGTAGCATTCCACCTGTCCCACAAGAGACGCTTTTGCCAGGCAATTACTTTAGCAAGCTGGTGACATTTTCTTTGACTCCATTAGCCATGACTTCTTATGGAGCTGTCGTAGCCACTGCCAGATTCCTTCCAAAGTAATCTCTTGGATCACTAGTCTATACAAAACTGCTACAGTAGCACCACTTATAAATGGGTGTAAGAAACATAGAAACGTAGAATCTCATGGCAAATAAGGACCTCTTGGCCCACCTAGTCTGCCCATTTTCTTACATAACAGATAAGCTGCAGATCCTAGTTAACCAACAGCCTTCTTCCTCCTACCCTCCTCTAGAATTGTCTTATGTCTGTCCCATGCATTGTTGAATTCCCCCACTGTTTTTGACTCTATGACCTCCTCAGGAAGGCTGTTCCATGCATCTACAACCCTCTCTGTGAAGAAATATTTCATCACATTACCTCTGAGCCGTCCCCCCTCTATCTTCAAATTGTGCCTCCTTGTTCTTGCACATCTCTTTCTCTGAAAGATGCTACCCTGTTGGACTTTGTTGATTCCCTTCAGGTATTTGAAAGTTTCTATCATGTCCATCCTCTCCCTCCTTTCCTCGAAGCTATACATCTTAAGCTCCTTTAGTCTTTCTTCATGTGTCTTCTGCTGCAGACCCTGCACCATTTTGGTTGCCCTCCTCTGGACAGCCTCCACTCTGTCTATGTCTTTGCGGAGATGGAGTCTCCAGAACTGCACACAGTACTCCAGATGGGGTCTCACCAACTGTCTGTACAGAGGGATAACAACTTCCTGTTTTCTACTATTGATGCCTTTCCCTATGCATCCCAGTATCCCCTCAGCCTTCCTTACTGCCTTATCACTTTGCTTGCCCAAATTTAGGTCATCTGATATAATTACCCCCATATCCCTTTCCATTTTTACAGTTGTCAGTATCTCACCCCCCATTGTGTACTCTTCCCTTGGGTATTTGTTTCCCAGGTGCATTACCTTGCACTTCTTTGCATTGAATCTGAGCTGCCATACATTTGACCATTCCTCCAACCTTGCCAAGTTCCTTCTCATCCTTTCCACTCCATCTGGGGTATCAACCCTGTTGCAGATCTTTGTGTCATCTGCAAAGAGACACATTTTCCTCCCAGTTCCTCTGCAATGTCACTTATAAAGACATTAAAAAGGACTGGTCCCAGTACTGAACCCTGTGGTACCCTGCTAGTAACCCTCCTTTCTTCACTGTGGGCTCCATTTACTACTACCCTTTGCATCCTGTTGTCTACCCAACTTTTTATTCAGGCTACCACCTTGGGACCCACTCCAAAGCTGGCTAACTAGTGTATTAATATTTTGTGTGGGCCTTGCTAAAATCAGGTATGCCATGTCCACAGCCCCTCCATGGTCTACTACTTTAGTCACCCAGTCAAAGAAATCTATTAGATTCATCTGACACGACCTTCCAATCATGAATCCATGCTGCCTTGGGTCCTGTGCCCCACTGGCCTCTAGGAACTCAACAATTCTTTCCTTCAGAAGTGATTCCATCATTTTCCCTACCACTGAGGTCAAACTAACTGGTCTGTAGTTTCCTGCCTCTGGCCTACTCCACTTTGTGAAGAGGAATCACATCCGCCCTTCTCCAGTCCTCAGGTACCACCCCATCCTCCCATGATTTGCTAAAGAGAGTAGTCAGCGGTGTCACTAGTTCTACCCTTAGTTCTTCTAGAATTCTTGGGTGAATCCCATCAGGCCCCATTGCTTTGCCCACCTTCAATTTTATTAGTTCTTTCAGAACCCTTTCTTCTGTAAATGGACTGGTATTGACCCCCCATCTTCAGAGTATGTCTCTTGTTTGGTTTAGGTACCTCCCCCTCCTATTCCTTTGTGAATACTGAGCAGAAATATTTATTCAGTATCCCTGCTTTTTCACTGTCACCCTCTACCCACATTTCATCCCCTTTATTAAGCCTCAGTATCCCTCCTTTGGTCTTCCTTCGCTCCCTTATGTACCTATGAACGGTTTTATCCCCCTTCTTAACAGAGTTGGCTATCCTTTCCTTGGTTTGGGGCTTTGCTATTCTGACTGCCTTCCCAGCCTTTTCCTGCTTTAACTGATAAAGTTCTTTGTCCTGCTCCTTCTGTGTTTTCTTATATTTCCTGAATGCTATCATTTTCTCCTTAACTTTCCCTTCCACCTCTTTTGAGAACCATAGTGTTTTTTTCCTTCATTGTGTTTTGTTGATTTGCTTTACACAAAGGCTTGTTGCCTCTGTGATGGCTGTTTTGATTACTCCCCATTGTTCCTCCACCCCTCCTTCTTGCCTGTTTGCTAGTGCTTTTCTGAGGCACTCTCTCATTTTCCCAAAGTCAGCCCTCCTAAAGTCCAATACTCTTGCTTTTGTATGGCTTGATTGTATGGCTGTGTTTACCGTGAAACACACTGTTTGGTGGTCACTTGTTCCCAGATGGCTACCCACTTCTAAATCTGAGATTCTTTCTCCGTCCCCATTTAAGAGTACCAGGTGTAAGATTTCTCCCTCCTGAGTGGGTTCCAATACTAGCTGTCTGAGGCATGCCCCATGTAGGGCATCAAGAATGACCCTGGTCTTGGATGTGCCTGCAGCAAAGGTGCTCCAGTTAACATCTGGCATATTCAGGTCCCCCATCAACAATATCACCCTTTTTCTGCCATCCTAATGATGCCTTCTATCATTTCCTTGTCCATTCCTTCCCCCTGAGATGGGGGTCTGTATACAACCCCCATGCAGATTGTGGTGCCATTTCCGGTCCCCGGGGTGACCCAGAGTGTCTTATCTGCTCCCTGTTTAATCTTTAGTTCTGTTGTTTGACCCCTTCTTTTACATAGAGAGCTACTCCTCCTCCTCTTTTACCCTCCCTCTCCCTCCTGTAGATTGTGTATCCTGGTATGTTGACATCCCAGTCATGGTTCTCTGTGTACCATGTTTCTGTGACTGCCACAATATCCAGGCAACCCTCTTCCATCAAGGCCACTAGTTCAGGGTGCTTGTTACACACACTACAGGCATTGGTACTCATCACCCTCCACTTTTTGATGGCCTTACCCCTTTGAGCCCCATTCCTGTCCTTACTGCCTTTGCCTTTTTATATTTACCTCTGTCCTGCTCCCTAATGACTTCTCTACCTTGGTGTTTACCTCACTAATTACCGTGCTTTGTGGGGGGAGGCTGGGATTTCCATGCTCCTTTTCAGTGCCCCTCTTTGGCTAGTTTAAATGCTTGCCAATGAAGCATTTAAACCTCTCACCTAGGATCCTGGTTCCCCCCAGGACAGATGCAGACCATCGCACCAGTATAGGTCTGCATCCCTCCAGGTGGCTCCCTAGTCCGCAATGAAGCCAAAACACTGAGCTCCACACCAGTTTTTCAACCATTCATTGAATTCCCTGGTGAGGAGCACCCTAGCATCACCCTTGCCATAGACAGGCAGCACCTTTGAGAAGGATACCGTATGCGCTACTTGTCTAAGGCCCCCTCCCCAAATCTACAAACTCCTCTTGCACTGCTCTGATCCTATTCCTAGCCAGGTCATTTGTCTCTATGTGGACAATGACATCCAGTTCCCTCCCTCGTGCAGCTGCTCCCACGATCCTGAGGATTCACTTCCTGTCCCTCCAAGCCTTGGTGCCAGGCAGGCACCTTACCTCCCTCTCCCCTTCCTCCCCCATTTCTACCCCCTAATGATTGAGTCCCCCACCAGGAGTTGTTTCCTTCCCCTGTGGGGTCCCATGCCACCCTCCTGTGGGTCTCTTTGTGAAGGTTCCCAGCATCCTCCTTGGTCTCCACTGCAGGTGCCTCCATAGAGGAACCACTATCCACCAGAAGAGTGAATGAATTGTGGAGAGGTACAGCTGGAGGGATGCAACTCTGTTTCACCACCCTCTCCCTTCCTGAGCCCACCCTGGTCCAGCCTCTCCTCTTTCTTGGCAACTTCTGAGGTAGTGGCATTGGCACTGGTGGTCCCTGGGTGGGGGAGGAGGTTTCACAAATCCTAGCCAGGTCAGCCTGGAGATGGGCAACCTCCTTCCTCAGACCAGAGAGGTTGCTGTAAATAGGGCAGCATCGCAGCCTCCAGAATGTCTCCCGGAACACTGCCACACCACAGCCATTGCACTGCACCACTCCTATCATGTCTTATTTTGTGTACCCTCTCCTGTTTCTCTGTATGCTTACTCTCTCCTTTCTTTACAACTCTCACCCTTCCTGTTCTGGGACAGCAACCTCCTATATTCTTCAGTAGCCTCCTTTTTCCTTGCTCAGTGTCAGATCACCAGCAGCTGGGGGGAGAGTAAGCTACTTTTTTCCTTTAGAGTTGACAAAACCAATGTTTCTCTATGATCCTTCCCTTCCTACTGCCAAACAGGAAGTTCCATACATATATACATTTAATAAACTCAAAGTCCTTCAATTATGAATGTCTGCTATGCTTCCTTTTTTGAACAACAGTATCATGATAGCATCAGAAAAATGCTGAGGGATAGAATTAGTACTGATAATGGTACTGAAGACTTAGATTAAAAAAGGAGCAAAAATAGAAGAAAAATGCTGATAAAGTTCAGCAGTAAGCCCATCGACTCCAGGGGAAGTGCATTTTTCTGCCTGTTTATAGCCTGCTGTGTTTCCTCAAGCAATATGGGCTTAGTAAGTTTATCCATCTGGTCCACAGGGGCAGAGGGGATGTAAATATTGGAAAGGAAATCTTTGCTTGGGGAGACTGTAGCAGGAACTCCAAATATTTTTTTCTAAATAGGAATGTACATGCCCTTTTATGGCAGGCAGCGTATCATAGGTAATATTAGTATCAGGGTCTATTAAACAGTCTATGTGGGTAGCAGCCATTCTATCAGTACAATTTTTAAATATGTCAAATGTACTTTCAGAGCTTTGGGTTCTGTATTGCGCTTCCATTTTTAAGGCGTATGACCTGTTATATTGATATTTGTCCATCTGTACCTACAGGTTTTGATTTGCTGTGAAAAATTTGAACTAGATTCAGCAGCTCTGGAAATAGTATTCAGAAGTTTTTTTTGTAACATTAAATATTTCATGTATGAACTGTGTGTCTTATTTTTTAGGTGTCTAATGAAAAAGGATTTTAAGTCTTTTTTAGTGTCTTTCCACCAAGCCAAGGTGGACTGATATGCCTCTAAAACTGAAGCCCTGGCTTTCAGCAACTCTTGACAGGCAGCCAAAACATGAATATCAGATAATAAACTGTTGTTCAATTTCCACCGAAAATGGGGTTTATGTGGGAAAGTTCAGGTGAAAGAGAGACATAGTAAAGAAATAACCAAATGATCTGAAGTCCCACATGGGAGTACTTCAGCACTTTGTATCATTACATTCTGAGAAATAAAGATGTAATCTATGTGTGTAGAGAGGGGGCCCCTATGGTAGGTTTTCACACCTGTGCGATGTACATCCCAGTAGCCATCTTTAAGTGCTGCATTTTTAATGATGGTTCCTAACATAGCCATGTCCCCAAAGATTGTTTGTGTAGTGCCTCCTTTATCTGTGAGAGTTAACCCACAGTTAAAAATCTCCCTTCATATAAATATATCTATTAATATACAGATATGGCTGTATTAGTCTAAGCAAATCTGTCCTAGCTGCTATACTTTGTGGTGCATAAATGCTTATAATTCTAAGCTTCAAATGCCTAAAACTGTAGTACAGCAACAAGGCTCACCCAGAAAAAATGTCCACTAATCTAATTATTTTAAATGTATACCCAAAAAACAAGACACCAAGGCAGTCACACTTATCCTCCCCGAAGGAGCAAAAAGAAGGCCCTTTTGTCCACTTGTTTTTTACTTGTAGGAGTTCAAAACTTGATTTAAGATGGGTATCTTGAAGTAAAAAGTTATCCTGTCATAAATAAGCCAAATACTGCAAAGTAGTGATTTGTTTTCTATAGGATTTCATGCTGCACACGTTAAACATGAGACAACGTAATGTAGGCCCTGTGTTTATGGGGAAGTAAAAAAAAAGTTTAGCAGAAAAAACATATGGACTAGGGTAGCTGGAGTACTTTGTTACCACAGATGGGCACCCTGAGGGTCTTTTACAGGAAGAAGGGTCAGGCTGGGAATCTGATGAAAAGTCCATTCTTGAAGAAGAGGCATGAGATAGATCCAAGTCACCCTCATCCCATTCCGTGTCTCCACATTGCTTCCTTTTTGATAAAGCCTGGCATCTATTTCTTGTAAGGATGGTTTTTGAAGGAGAGGAGGCCTGGGTCTTCCTTCTTCCTTTCCCTCTCTTTGTGAGAGGAATTTTCATAAACAGGGATTCATCATGTAGTGGAGGGGGGGTATTGTAGCTTGACTGGATTCTTGAGGTGCATTATCAGTCTTAACTGAGGATTACTCATCAGTTTCTGAAATACTAGGGGCAGCCTGAGGACTGGGGTCAGAAACCACCACATCAGGGGTTCTACTGGAGAGGAAGGGGGTCATTTAAGGGTTCTCCTTCCTTGTGATGTAGACTTTGAATTTGGGAATCTTTGATCAGGGCCACTTGGTCCTGTGGGAGATGGTCCAGTTTATCATGGTCTGCCCATGGGCACTGATGGTAGGAATGCCCAGATTCGCCAGATAAGTTGCATTTTAAAGGGTTAGGGCAACCCAGACTTACATGCCCATAAGCCAAACACAGAGTAAACCTAGATTTATTGCAGGTACTGCTAAGGTGGATTCTTGCTCTACATTTATGGCAGGTTAGGGTCTGACCAGGGTAGAAACACAACCCTCAATCCCTGCCTATGTAGAAACTTCCTGGCAAGGGTATAATGTCCCATCAGACTGTTTTAATTGAATTTTCACTTTCCATCCCCCTGTCCACACGGGATCCTTGTCCAAAATAGGACAAGGAGCCTCAACTTTGTTGCAGCGCTTCTTTAACCAATATTGCACATCCGCTATGCTCACACCTTTTCTTCTAAAAAGTAGTGTAATAGTTTTAATCATAGGTTTCGTAAGGGGGATGAGCATAAAGGAGGCCCAAAGAGGGCGTGTTTTAACCAATTCATACTTTCCCCAAAATTTCTCCAAAATGTATACATTTTTGAACCTAATGTCGTAGACAGGCTCACCATGCACATGAAAGAAGGCAAAATGTTCACTAGCTACAATGACTAATGAGTCCCGAAGCATCTTATGCAGGACTGTTCTCCGATCTGGATCTGGAGCTGTAGCAATGTCCCAAAAATATTTTAAGCGAACGGCATTCCTGCACTGTGCAGGTTTGCCTATATTGTGGAACAAATCACTGAGTCAACAGGAATTGGGTGCTGGAGTCTCCCCTTCATTTTGAGGATTTCGATGTTCAGTATGCTGTTCAGAATCTTCCTCAGAGGAGGATTGCTCAAAAGGATCCTGCTGGTGCTGTACAGCACTGGGGCCCTGGTGAGCCAGCCAATCAACATTTGAGCTTTCTGCTGATGAAGTTGACTGAGAAACAGCGGAGGTTGCAGTGTCTTTGCTGTGTGAACTTTCTTCCCGTTTTCATCTGGGGCCGTGTTTACTAGAGGAACGAGCCATAGAGATGATTTCTTGAACACTAATCAGCCCTGGTGATGTCCAGCCAGAATTTGAAGGAAAGCGGTCCCATCCTGCTGCACAGAAAGCGGCTTCAGGGGACCAAACAGAGTCTTTCAGTGGAACTGAGTGCCGACTGTCCCAAAGGTGCAGCAAGGAAGGATGTACCGCATCAGGTTGTGCCCCAGAGGCGTTCATACTATCAACAGCTATACGCAATGGTACAGTGTGCATCTCAGAATCTTTATCAGCTAGGGAAGAAGTAGCATCAGGAATATCTGATAGTGAAGCATCATCCTCCCTCAAGACTTGCTGTAAGAGGGTTTTGCGTTGTGTTACCAAAAATTGCAATTATTCCACAGAAAGTGTAGAAGTTTTTAAAGTGTTCGTACTCGATGTCTGTGGTCTGAGGTTTGAGTCCTCCTTCCTGGCATCTGTATCATTAGGGACTTGATTTAAAGTACCAGATTCCATAACTGTAGATTGTCTGTCATTATTATCTCCAACAGTTGAATTCCTTGATAAAGCAGAATTAGTTGAAATAGACAAAATAGACACAGAGTTTTGAGAAGAGGAAGGCAGTTCTCCAGTTTCTCCACCTCCAGCATCCTGGATGGTAGCAATTTGGAATTCAGCCAAAATGGCCAAGGGTTCCCCCTACTTACAAGAGTAGGGGAGTTTCCCCAGTGTCCTGGCCAACATTCTCCCTGTCGGTAAAACTGGTCAATGTAACCCACCCGCTAAGGTGCACCTGCAAATGAGCTCTCACAGTTAAGTGTACCTTTCCTGTTTCAAATTGCTAATACAGTAAATAATAAAATAATTGTTTAATGAAAATGCTAAAGATGGTGAAATCCTGTTCGTTTTTGGGATAAATTTGAGGTCAACTGTTGATAAAGAGATTGTATATTATCTAATTAATACAAATGTTTCAATCCACCTATATTTTCTCTTTCTATTTTGTCTTCCTTACTTTGTAGGCTGCAGGCTGTGGTTTAGCAAGTCCACAAGTCCCAGAGGTCTGGCTGTCATAAATGGGTGAAGAGACCATAATCTTGACATATTATACACCTAAGTTCCACCAATGTTTCCACATGAATGGGCTTCAGAGCTGGCTACCCACCATAGTCCGACACTCACAGGTAAAGGATCGGACATATGATACCACCATGACATATTATTCATACTGTGTCATGCTGGCAGCAGAATTTTGACACCTGAGAGCTGTGCATTTCTGCTTCTATGACTGCTTCCCTAACTCTGGCCCTCTGGAAGGCTTTCATGTAACAACAGGACTATCCAACCCTCACTTAGGCGTAAAGCATCTGAAACAGATACATAGTACTGCCTCTGATGGCTGGTGTGTGACAACCCTGCCTTGGGATATGAACCCATGATGTCAGCATAAAAAGCTGCAATGCTTACCACTTGGTCATTAAAGAGACATGTAATATTCATCTTTTTCACTTTCTGACTTTGTAACATAACCTGTCTTCAGAATACTTAGCACTATCACTAGCCTAGCACTAATGTGTGATTCATCAAAAGTACCATATTGTCTTCAACTGATCCCCAGAGATGTGCAGAAAAAGTGTCAGGGCGACATGAAATGTTGATGCATGGCTTGAGGGGATGCTAATTTTCAATAAACTACTATGTTTCAATAGTTTCCTATCATTGAAAGTTTTTCGATTCTGGAGGTGTAGCCAAGGTATTGCCTTTTGTTTGATCCCTAGAAATGGGTGCAGTTGCAGAGATTCAATTTGTGAAGTACCTCTGAAAGTTTCCATGACTTCTCATCACTGAGGCCCAGCAAAGTGCCTAACTTCACCCAGCAAAGAATACACCAATAGTATACACACTTGACAGCCAAAGGTATGGGCAAAATGCATAGTTTTCATTGAGCAAAGAAGCACTTTGCTAGCAAAAACAATGTAAAGTGTTTTTTTTTTAACAAAACTGTCTCTAAACGTGAACTGCTCCTTACAAGCTAACATACCATTCCCACCACCACCCACAACTGAGACCCTTCAGAACAAAGAACTCCTGCCCCCACACTCTAGCACACACCTCTCTCTCTCCCTCTCACTAGTCCAGGCAACATTTTCATTATAGTATGATAGCCGTTCCCCTCACCCATGCCACATCAGTAAAACACACCAACCCCAACTCCCACCCTGTGCCTTTCTTTCCTGAGCGACAACAATAGTAGTGAACCCCTTGCTTGTCATCCAGTCAGCTGTTACTATAGATGACATCTTTGTTCATTCATTCTATTGGTGGATACTGAAGAGCACATCATGCTCCAGCGATGGATGGATTCTGTTTTTTTATAAGTCATGTGTCCTTATTTCTTCACCTAATTTGGGTCTGGGGAGGAGGTTTAATGTTAGAGATTGGTAGGTTTGGGGGGTTGCTACTACAGTTGCAGCAGCCAGGATGCAATGCAGTCTTTGCAGTATGCAAAATGGTGTAGTATGTTGCAGGTAGCAGTGCAATTCAATGACAATTATGCCTGTTTGTCATGCATTATTATGTGACATAATTCACTGCAAGGTATTGTGTTGCATCCTGGCTGATTCCCCTTTTCTTTGACTCAAGAAGGACAGGCAATGTATGTTTTATTGGTGGGGGTTAAGCGATATCTAGTGCTATAAAAACAACTGTTTTGACTGGGGGGATGAAAGTGGGTGCTAGACATTGTGCTTCAGTACTTTGTTCTAAATGATCTGGGTGGTGGGAGGGTCAGAAACATTATGTCACAGTGGATGGGGCGGGTTATACATTTCAGAACAGTTAAAAAAATAAGTACATTTGCAAGCCAAAGTTTCTGTGAAGTTGGAAATCTTTATCCTGCTACCAGTAGCATGACATTCTTAACTTTGCACCCCCTTTGTTGGCAACACTGAAATTCACTTTATTTCTACTAACCCCACAATTGATATGATTATGACACCATAGTGTTATGTTAAAGAAAAGAACTACAGTTTTATCATTTAAGCAAATACGCCATGATATCCCAAAAATACTCCCTCAAAGAGATAGTACTGCCAACCACAGCAGACAGAAAGGTAATACATTATTCAAAGAAGGCTGCTGTTACTTTTCAAAGTCATTATTTATATTCCTTTAGCTGAACAGAAGGTTTACTGATAATTTTATGCTTATGGAATGTTGATGTACCTGGCAGCTGACATCTAGGGCTGTTCCTTATCATCTGTCATAAGTACTGTTGCATCACTCATTGGACATAGATTAGGGTCCACAGTGCCTAGATTTCAGCACATTCTTCAACTCTGTCCCACATAGGATGTTGGTAAAGGAACTAGGTGAAGTGGGGTAGTGGATATAATAATGAGGTTGGTAAAATGTTGCAGTGTGAAAGGACCCTGAGGGTAGTCCTTAATAGAGCCTTCAGAAATAAAGGATGCTGTCATGAGTGAGGTGCCCAGGGGAATAGTTGTAGAACTGGTTAGTTTTAATATAGTTATATGTGACATAGAAGAGGAGGCACAGGGTAAAATATGCCTCTTCACAGATGACCCCAAGATGTGTAGTAGAGTGGACACCAAGTAGGAGTTAAGGATCTTTAAAAACTGGGGAAGCTGTCAAGTGTGTGACAGCTGAAATTTAATGTAAAAAAATCAAGGTAATGTACTTAGGGTCAAGACCTAAGAACAGAATGCAGGACTGATGGGGTGGTAGTGGAGAGCGCAATAGACAAAGGGGACCTGAAGTGAGAAAAATGGAGAACATTATGGCATTACTATAGCATATTTGGGCTGTGGGAAAGGAGAATTGGATGCATGGATGCACCTGAAGGGGATCCCTTGCAGAAAGATTGAGATAACACTGTCTCAGTGTAGATCCCTGTTTCTACTGCACCTAGAGTTTTGTGTGAAATTTTGGAGCCCATAGTTGAGAAAGGAAAGGGATAAGTGGCAGGCAGTGCAGAAAAGGGCTGTCAAAATTTGCAGCAATGGAGGTCTTATGATGAGTGCCTGTGGGATCTCAATATGTACATGCTGGAGAACAGGAGAAAGAAGGGAGAAATGATAAAGAAATTTAATTCAATTCAATTTAAGTTTATTATATGAAAACTCTATTGAGCAAGCTCATTCACAAGGAGATCCTAGTACGAGCCAGGTGTACAACAACAGGATTACAAAATAAAAGGAACATACTTTGAATAAGACAATGTGTTTCATATATCATAATGTACAATCACAGAGAAAACAGGTCCTGGGGATAAGACAGAGCAGCAATGAGGCAATTTACATAATGCAACAATGAGACAATCTGCAGTAGAACGCATAAGACAATGGGTGTAGTACATCACAACATACTATCACAGTAAAAAACAGGTCCTGGCAACAAGATAATGCAATAATGAGGCAAATTACATGAAATAACAATGCAGCAGTCTGCGGTAGGATGTAGAGAAGGCAAGGAATGCAGCAGAGGAAGGGGACAAGACAGAAGTGAGTTAGGATATGAAATAGTTAACAGGAAGGGAAGTGCTACAGGAGAGGGTAGGGTACTTAGGCAGCAACAGAATAACATATGAGACAGGGCCAGAGGGGAAGGTTAGAGGGAAAGGGGTGGGAGAAGAAGAGGGATTCAGAGAGGTAAGGCCTCGGGCATTTGCAAGGATTCATGAAGAATCTTGAGGCAAGCGACTTGAAGAAACTAATGGTGACCAGGCCGGTGAGCTTGAGTACCATTTGAATGCTGTTCTAAGCCACAGGGGGAGAATGCGATATAGCCCCCTTGCCAAGGGAGGTTCTAGTTCTGGGGATATCCAGGAAGAGGAAGGAAAACTTCCTAAAGGAATAAGCACAGTGTGAAATGTGGGCAAGAGAGGAAATATAGTCTGGGAGTTTATTATGCGGTACTTTGAGTGTCCATGTGCCAAGGTAGAGTACCAAGTACCTCAAAGGGATAAATATGATGGGCAGCAGTGAGACGTACAGAGTGAGGGTAACATGGGCACCAGGGGCAATTCCATGAAACTGGCATTGAGAGTGTGTCAAGAAAGGATTTCAGGAAGTACCTTTTTAAGAAAAGATTGGTGGCAAACTGGAGCAAATTTCCAGAAGAAGTTATCTGTCCCAAGACAGTATGGGAATTTAAATGGTGGTGGGACAACCACGTGGGAAAAGTGCATATGGGACAGTTGGGTGAAGTAGGGTAAAAACTGTGGACTGATAGAGGCATAGTCCCATAGCTAGGCAGGCTTGGGCAGAATAGATGAGCCTGTAGGCCTTTATCTACCATCATTTTCTACTATGTTTCTGTTGTGACATGGAAGTAACCGCTTGCACACAAGGTTAGCCTCTTTCCTTGTTTGGTTGTGTGAGGTCATATTCAGTGAGGTCGCAGTGCAGATCAGGTGTAACAAAGAATGGAACTGCATACGCCAGTCGCCAGCTATAGTACTGTCCTACAAATCATATCTTTACTGACAGGTAGAAAATCTTCTACTTAGGAAAAGGAAATATATAATTAGTGCTTCATCTATACAAAGTAACATCAATCAGCTTAAAGAACATCCGTTAAAATGAGTAGGGAAATCTCTGCTTCCTAATTGACTAGAAACAGTAAATTGCAAGACATAATGCATGGTTAAAAATAAATCCTGCTATCCTGGGTGCAGCACGTATAAAAATCCTTATGTTACCCTGTAGAATTTTCAAGTTTTTAAACTGAAAAAAAAACTTTCATACTACAACCTAGCATTGAAAAACAAAACAAAAGAAAAAAAAAACAGTTGGCATGTATTATTTTTTACCTGTCTCAGTTCTTTTCCTCCTCTATTGTATTTTCTTGAGTGTAACTGCTTTTCAACTGTTCTGTAACGGCCAGTCCATCACTTCTCCAGGGTGTCTGACTCATGCAAACTCTTTAGTTTGTAACATTTGACACTGCAATCCTTCTTGAAGCTTCTAACTCATCAATCACAATATGCCCACCCTCTCAGCCAATGAGTACACATTAAGAAAAGTATACTCTTCCCATCGTTCATGGTTACTACCTATTTAAATGCTGCACACTGTACCTTACATGCTTACTTTCACTTTCTCACTCTCCCACCCATTCTTAACAAAACAACTCTGTTCACTAACTCACTGCCACTGGTCTGGCTCCACTGCAAGTTTAAAAGCAATGGCCAAGCACAGCATTTGCTCACTTAATCTACATGTCTCAGCCAGACTACAAACAAAATGGCATCATGTTTTTTTTTTCCAATTCACCCCTGAATTAAACAGATGTCAATGCCAAGTGAGACACAAACATTTGCAGAAACAGTGCCCCATCAATGCTTGGTATTTGGACTACTGTCTGCTGATAACAGTGCCCCCCCTAGTAATACCCAGTTATGGAGAAACTACTTCACATACAATTTACCATGATTTTGATTTTTTTTTTTGTATTTTAAACATTTTCAATTTTTTTGTGTTTCCAAGATTACACAAGTCATTTTATAAGTACAATATGTCACTTTGGGGTATGTATTGAACTGAGATAAGTGCATCTCCAGAGGCTGAAAGGTCTGCTCCAAAGAGTCAAGTGGGTAAGAAGGTAAGGGATAGGCAGCAGAAGGTGGCGTAAATGGAGTTGACTCTGAGGAAGGGAGAGTGGCTAGTGGGTGCCACAGGGATCAGTGCTGGGACCTGTCTTCTTTGATATCTCTATAAGTGACACTGCAGACCAGCTTGAGGGTAAGGTGTGCCTATTCGCAGATAACACCAAAATCTGCAATATGGTGGACACTCCAGGTGGAGTGGGAAGGATGAGCAGAGACCTGAGAAAACTCAGGGCATGATCAAAGGTATGGCAACTGGTTTTCAAGGTGAAAAAATGCAAAGTAATGCAGTTAGAGCACAAAAACCCAGAGGCAGAGTACAAAATGGGAGTAGTAGTACTGATGACCACCAATCAGGAAAGAGAATTGTGGGTAATTATATCGGATTACCTAATGTTGGCCAGGTACTGCAAGAAGGCAGTTAGGAGAGCTAGTGGAATGCTGGGGTGCAGAGGGAGGGGTAACACTAGCAGAAAGAGAGAGGTGATAATGCAACTGTATACATTGATGTTAAGACTCCTCCTAGAGTACTGTGTCTAGTTCTGGAGACTGCATCTCCAGAATGACACAGATAAAGTGGAGGCATTCCAGAGGAGGGCAACTAAAATGGTGGGGGTCTGCAACAGAAGCCCTATGAGGAGAGACTTAAACTATCTAAATATGTACCTCCTGTGGGAGGGGGATTATGGTAGAGACTGCTAATTACCTTGTAGGGGTAAACAAAGTACAGGATGGAAGTATTTTTCAGGAAAAAAAAGGAGCTAAAGGACAAGGAGCATGATAAGAAGCTGGAGGGGGTAGATTCAAAAGGAATGTGAGGAAGTACTTCCTTACGAAAGAGTGGTGGATTCCGGAAATAGTCTTCCACTGGAGGATGTGGGGTGAAACCAGTGGTGGGGTTCACAAATATATGGGATAGTCATAAGAGAATCACAGGGAAAGGGAAGGAGAGGATGAAAGGTCTGAAGAACAAGTAGGATCTGTGGTGATACTATAGGCAGGGGAAAATGGGCAGACTGGTGGGCCAAGCAGTCCACTGTAAGAAAATGTTATGTTTCTATGTTTCTGTGAAAGCAATTGGCTTATGGCATTGTGCCTTACTACTGTATGCTGCAGGGCATATTGTTATCTCAGCAGAACACACACACCCTGTCCTGTGTAATTGCTGAAATTATAGTTTCATTGTGTGTGCTAGCTCCATAATGTTTCTTGTGCACATTTGCTAGAAAGAAAAACACAGCAATGGCTAATGACAAAAAAACAAAAGGTGTACTCAGTAATTTGTACTAGTTGAATACACTGTACAAAAATATATGCAAAAAAACGGGGCCTGATTCCCATATACTGCTGGCATGACATTTTTAAAACCATTGAGCCATGCTCAATGGGAACAAGTTCTTCCCTTTGCTGAGCACTTGGTAAATGGTGGGGTGGGAGTGGAGTTGGGAGGTGGGGGTGGAGCAGCATGTAAAATTCTGCAGGGCATACACTGACACCTTATGGCCTTTGTAAAGGCCAGCTTGCATAGTACTGTGGCCTACCTGGTACCACCTGAAATAAGCAGTGTGCCAGGAAGGTGGCAGAGGCTGCCAGGGAGCTGTTAAGTTGCCACAGTTGTAGAGGGGACCACTTGACTACCAGGGACTAATGAGAACTGAGGGTGAGGAGTGCAGGCAGAACCACTGGCCCACCAGGATATTTATAACAGGGCAAGAAGGAGTGGGGTTCAATGGACCATAAGGAGCACCACAGAGGGAACAACTGGACAACCATGGAACCATACACTTTTGGGGATAAGGAGGGGGGCAAATCTTGGTTGGATGGTTATGTGCCTGATGCCGCTATTGTGCATTTTGGTACCACGGCATATGCTGAGCATGTGTCACAAGGTCACCTCTTCAGTGACATGTTTATTTGTGCACTGAATGGTGTAGATGGGTGCAAACCCCCTTTTTACCAGTCAACTTTGAACAAAGACTTTCACTGTACCACATTCATAGGAGGAATCCTTCCCATGCAATGTTTGACAGCTACTGTCTATCTATTCCCTCTGCTGTGCTCCTTATGGTCCATTGGACCCCATTCCTTCTTGCCCAGTTATAAATATCCAGGTGGGCCAGTGGCTCTCTAGGGAGCCAGTAGTGCAGTGGTTTAAGGCTCTAAGCTGCAAATCTGAAGACCTGAGTTTGAATCCCACAGCCCCACTTCCATACTGTGTGGCCCTGAACAAGTTACTTAATTTCCCTGTTCTCCCACGTCACACTTGTAAACAAGCTTTCAGCTTAGTGTGTCTCTCCTGGTTAAAGAATTGAAAAAAGGGGAAAAAAAAACAGGTTTATGTGGCAGTGCAACATTGTGGAAATAAAATGCTGTTTTGTGAAACTCCAGACCGCAACTCAGAACTAACCCACATTCACTAAGGGAATCATCCAGTCTGCCATTACATTAAGAGTTTGCTCCTCAGTTATAGATCAGCTGAACTCCACTGCTTTATATTCAGAATGGACAATCCAGTTAGTTAGTCAAGTCTGCCTTTGTACAGGATAGTAAAATGAACAAGTTTATCAGAGTCATAGAAAAGGCAAGCTAACAAGTGACATCTTGTTGATCTAACCAAGGTGTTGAAATGTTAGACCACAGCATCAAAATGCATCTCGCTGGGTTCTCCATTGTGATTACATCCCAGTTTTGCAATTAACTTTCAGGGAGAATCCAGGTGGGTGGCACAGAGAGGGGGCTACATCCAACACACACTGGCACTCAAAACAGTAGTATCTTAAGGATCCATGCTCCGGCCATCTTTGTTCTCCTTGTTTATAGACTTACTGTCTAAGGAATGCATGGAGTGCAACCCGCTGCTACAGTATATGCTGATGATGTGATCGTCTTTCACAGCATAAAGATCTTGGCTGAAATATCCTCCACCCTCACAGAGGAGTTCAGCACCACCAAGTGTTAGTTCCTAGCTAACAGATATCCAGTCAATGCAAAGAAAACAAGCAATGCTGTTCAGATCAAAACAAAGACTTGCTAATTTGGTGACAGACACTAACCCCCTAAACATTCTGTCCCCCGATGGGACTCCTCTTGAAGATGTATCTGCCCTCTAATATTTGGGGTTACATTTGACCCCTTCCTGACTTTCTCAGACCATTTTGGGCTCATGGTTAGACCAGTAAACCAGAAACTGGGCGTCAGCTATTGGCTTAAAGATCTTATGACACCAGAAGTAAGGCATGCCATTTCTCAAGGTATATTACTCCCCATTCTGGACTTCTGCTCCACTATTTACAATCATAGCCAAAGACATGATGAGATATTTCCTGAAATTTCTGTGAAATTTCTAGTGAAATCTTCTGCTTTCTGCATTTCCACAGTAGGGGCAGCAGAAAGAAACTCATTAGAAATTTCACAAAATATTTGGAAATATCTGACCATGTCTGTGGCTACTACTGTATGTGTAGACCTTGTCCTCCAACCTGTCCAGACGCAACAAAACTTATAAAAACATTTTCAGGTTTTCCTTGACAGCCTCTTACATTATGCATCACTACTTCCTCTACCAGGCCCTCGGCTGGTTCTCCTCACAGGCCCACCACAAACAACTGCTAGTCTGCACCATGTTTAGATCCCTTTAGGAAAAGAGCTGTTCCCCATCCTCCCTAATCAAGCATAAGTCTTGTCTCTATGGTCACTGGTCCGTTTCTAGCCTTCTCTTTGAGTGTCCTGAACTTCCCACCTGTATGAGTCAAAATGCCTTCTCCACTGCCATGCCAAGTCACTGACACAGCCTACCAATACCACTCTGCTCTCTAGGATCAAATTCCTTATTCACATACAATGTAAGATGACCTTCACAGTTGTCTTTGCCAGTAATTGCCCCCCAACCAAAAGTCAACATAACCCTTGTTTGGTTCTAGTCAACCCTGCTGTTTTCTTTCTCATGTGTGTGAGATTGTGCTGCTGTGTATAGTGTGTAAATTGTGTACAATGTCATTACTTATTGCTTGAGTTCATGCTTACAATCTAATGCTTCTTCCCCCTCTATTGAACTGAGATATTCATAGTCCTACATTTACCCTGTAACCAGGTCAATCAACTCTATTTTAGCAACCTAATGTATCTCAACATCTATGTGCTTTTTTCTATTACATGTGATGTGCCATCTAAACCGCTCATGTCATGCAGGAAACAGTCCCTGAGATCAGTGCACCCACCTGGTTAACAGATAGATAGATAGATAGATAGATAGATAGATAGATAGATAGACAGACAGCTTGACAGACAGACAGACCAATCAACCAATCAATCAATCAAATCAATCAGTGTGTTGAATTTGTGACTTATTTCTGTGGTAAATGACTTAGTATGGTAAGATGATAACCTGGCAAGTCATTATTACCACATGAGAAAATACAAGGCTGTTTTAGCTGTCTATTGAGATGAGGTATTAACATGTTGTTGTGGCTCTTTAACTGATTTCAGAATTCCACTGCCTCAAGGTGTTTTATAAAAGTCCTGTAGCAAAATTATAACCCAATCCTCATGAAAGCTGACAGATACATGTGAACTTGTTCTTCATGCACATGGTGCTTGTTTACACTTTCCCTGCAAACAGAAACACAAAGGGGTACTTGACTTTCAAAGGTAAGTGTTTTTTCACATTTGATTAGTCACTGTGCTGCTGTTTGTAGTACATGGCAGAATATTTATTTATTTAGCTTTTGTTGACCGGGTAAGTGCACTAGATAAATCCTGCCTATTTTCAGGCACGACCCGGGGGAGGGGGGATACAGATGAATGCTAACTGCCCTTGAACCAGATTAAGCTGTTGGTGGTATTTTTAGTGAACGAGGGAAATTTGGCCAGGACACCGGAGAAATTCCCCTACTCTTTTCGATAAGTGCCATGGGATCTTTAACATCCACCTGAACTACCACCAATCCAGGCAGATGGGACCTCGGTTTAACGTCTCATCCGAAAGATGGCACCTCAGAAGTGCAGCACCCCCTCTCATGCTGCACTACAGTGTCAGTACTGGGATATTAACCCAAGTGCCAGATGTGGGAACTGAACCCACAGCCCTGTGATCTCCCGGCCTCAGAGGCGAGTGTGCTACCTACTGAGCCACTGACAATATGATGGCAGTGTATTAGCTAGGTAATTTCTAACTATTTTTAGAATGTAGATCAACAATATTCTATTACCATTTTAAAAAGATTGCATTCAGTAACTAAATATATCTTTTATGTGTAGGTATACATTTTTTAAAATTAATTTTGCCATGTTGTGGTATGACTGCTAGGTGGTGCTGCTGTAAAGGGATTTGTTTGTATAGGATAATACTTCCCTGCCCCAAATCTCCTCCTTAAGCCATGTTGATCCTGGCTATTTGTACTGTAATGTTAGTGCCTCACAGGAAGGGAGGCTGTCTCAATTGAAAAAGGATGGTAAAAAATGATATTGGTAGTTCTATTAAGGTACACCATTACGTAGTAAGGATTTTGTTATGTTGGAGGGAGGGTGTTAGGGACAAAGGTGTTTGGGCATTTAGAGCATTGTGATTTACTTTATAAATACATTGTTGATGAATGCTGTTTGTAATTTGTTGTAGGCTGGGAAAAATATGTTTATGGCTGTGAGACACACTTAAGAATGTTTGATGCAGGGTGTGAGTTTTGTAGAAGTAGTATGTGGCTTTTTTCTCATAGTTTGCTACGTGTGTGAAAAGAAGATCAGTAAGTGTGTAAACCATAGCTGTTTTTTGCATATTTATTAATTTTCAAAAGTTAATTACATTACATGTGGTCAAACAACTTGGATAACATCCAGGGTAGACAAACATTTCATTCTGCATTTCATGCATAATTTACAATTGCATTAGCTAAAAGGTACATTTCATCAAATATCATCTTGTAAGTAAGTAATTAAGGACCAAGCCAAGTTATGGGCTGAACGGGACAGACTGGAGTTGCACTGGATGGCAGTATTTGAAAATAAACAATGAAGTCAGGGCAGCCATTTGGTGCATGGGCAAACTGTGGGTAGTCGGGTGTGCAGATTCACAGTAAGTAAAAAAAAAGACTTCTTGCTGGCAGAGTTTTTTACCCATGATTGAAAGCCAGAACTTAATTATAAGTATGAACAGGTCTGAACCAATCCAGTTTTAGGATGCTTACCATTCTTTGCATAAAAACATTATAAAATAGATAAAGAATGCCCCATGTCCTGATTCCTCAAAAATATTCAAATGCTGATGCATGCATTTAAGGAGTGACAACCAGTGGCCTTAGACTTCTTTTGTCAACCAGGGTGCAGCAAAGCGAGACAACTTCTAGAAGTTTTCTTTTTTAACACAATTCTTTATTAAGAGGATATCACTGTTAAGATGCAGAATAGCTGGTTATCAAATTGTATATTTCATAAATCATATGCAACCGCAAATACGTAACATATTGTCTGCCCCTCCTCTTTGCAACTTGTTATAGATCTACAGAACTATGTTGCAGATAGGGTCACTGGATGCTTCATTAGGCAGCTTAAATAAGCAGACTGGATAGGCCTAGTAGTCCTCATCTGCTGACAGCATCTATGTATCTATGTATTTTACTCTAATGGAGAACACTGGTGGGTGGTTCTTGGACAATGAGAAACAGGAGTGGGAGAGGGGCCAGCCCTGTTTCATGCCTCTATGCAAGTAGAACCAAGGACAGAATTCTATTCATCACAATACAGATCACTGGCTGGGCATATGGTGTCTGGATTAAGGCAAAGAATATGAGTTCAAAGCACATACTGAGCAATGGCTGGTACAGGAAACCCCATTTGACACAATCACAGCCCTTATGGAATTGCTTACTACTGCAGCCATGGGGAGAAGGATGGTATTAGAATGCCAGAGGAAGAATGACCACAGTGCTAATGTTGTTAGACCCCATTGCCCTTTCATGAGTGCTGCTTGGGGCAGGTGGATATGAAATGTGAGAGCCATCTTGAGCGGTGCTACAAGGGCTTTGGCCAAAATCTTAGCATTTGTGTAGATTTACATATTTATTTAATTTTTTGTTTACCAGGAAAAGAGGGTTAGGCAGTTCTGACTATTTGTAGTCTTATCCTAGAGGATATAGATGAAGGCTGACATACGGAATAAAGTTTAGCTTTTGATGCTATTTTTAGAGAATAAGGAGAAATTGATAAGGTTGGTAGAAGGATCTTGGTGAGAAAGCTTGTGGTGTTGCTTTTGGGTGGATATCATTTCCAGGATGGGCCTTTTCCAGGAAGAGGTCTATGGTCTATGGTCAGGTTCATAACCATCCTGATTATGATAGTGATGGGTCAAGCTCCACTATGTTCAGCCAAGACCAGGCTGACTGCTATGAAAAAGTTGAGGTCATTGGAGCTGGGTGGCTATATGTTGCCAACAATGATATTTTGTTTTTCTGAACTTAGGGTTTCACACCTTAGACCCAGCACCATCTCTTTACACCAGGTGGAGCTGATTTAATTCAATGATCTTCACATCTGCATGGGAGAATAAAGTCAGGATTCTTCTACCAACCTTATCATTCATGGACATGTAAACTCTCCATTTGAGGTATTTGTGAACCAAAATTGCAACCCCACTGGATTTAGTGGACATTAAACCATGGACAACCTGTCCCACCCACTCTTTATGGAGCCATTTAATATTATGATTAGTGTTGTGTGTCTCATGGTGGAGGCCCACCTCTTCCTTTAAAGATTTTAACTAGGAAAGTATTTTATTATGTTTTTTTGAGTGATTGAGGCCCTTTACTTTCCAAGATACAAAATAATTAGTTATTTTATACACACATGACCCTCAGGTTCAGCTCACAAACGTTATGTGCAAATGGCTCCAAGGATTTTAAGGTGTAAAATACCAGGGAGTATAGATTAAAAAACATGTTCCACCTCAACAAGTCCTTGTGTGGCAAGTCTATCTGTACTTTTTTAAGTAGACAAAGAGTCTGTAGACTTAGAAGATCTATTCAAGTTTTATTACCAAATCTTCTTTAATTATTTTTCTACTTTTTCACAGAAAAAAAAACCTTTTAGTAATTTCATTCCATCCAGCTAAATAGCAAACTATTTTTTCATGGCTCAATTTCCTATTCCTCAGTTACAGATACTGCTATGTATGCAAACCATAGTATTCCGGACATTAAGAACATCCATTCTAGGAGTGTAGAGCAAAGTGAATGTGCTCTTGTATGCATGTATGCATGTGTGATGTCATGGCTGACATTTCAGCATCTAAACCATGCCTTCAGCAGAGCCAAAATGTCAGCTGTGATATCACATGTTTGTGCATATTAGAATATTTGGATTTTTATTGTTCCACTACTATTGCAGGTATGCATTCAAGATTTGGCATGCATATCAAAGTAAATATGTCCTGGAATCTTATTAAGTTGGTTTAGTGTGGTTTAGTAGGTTGACATTTATTGTGGTTACTTTTATTTATTTATTTGCTTTTGGTAATTGAGTAAGTGCACTAGGCAAAAATCCTGCCTATTTTCAGGCACGACCCGGGAGAGTACAATATAACAATATAACAACATAACAATATAACAGTTTAACAATATAACAGTATAACAATATAACAATATACCAATGTAACACATAACAATATAACAATAAAATACAGCATTGACTAACAAACAGTTTCAGAAGGCTATCCTGAAATACAACAGCAGAGGCAGCAACAGTAGAATAAACACCACACGTATATTGCAACAGTAGTGAGGTTTTTGCAGCAAACAATTTTTACAGAAAGGAAAGTTAACATTATTGCAGCACTCAAATTTGTACTGAAAGCAAGGTTGACAATCCATCAAGCCTAGCAGAGGGAGAAAAAACAGGCAGGAAGACACAGCTTTCAAATAGATACATAATAGTAAAGAAAATACATAATAATAAAGTAGACAAGACATTTGGGACAGCTAAGGGAGAAACAGACAGTTAATGACTCAAACTGAAGGCAAAATCCAAAAAAAAGGGCAAGGCCACAAACAAGGACCTAAATAGAGAGACAGTACAGAGTTTAGGTGCAGTCACAGTAGTCAAGAGCTATGAGATAGAAAAATAGAGCATGCTTAAATGTAGGGTGAGATGTGAAATTCTTGACATAGGCAGGTAGTGAGTTCCAAAATCTTGGGGCAAAGTAGGAGAATGCTTGCTCACCCATTTTCATGGAGCAAGGTAGAACAGAAAGTAATGGGGAGGAAAAGGACCTAAGGGAGCAAGAGTGAGAGACCGGGGTAAGCATGTCCTCCAGAGTGGAGGGATGAGGAGATCTGGTTAAGGAGTCAACAAAACACCCTAGTGTGTATGAATGGAGGACAACAGGAGACAGCCAGTTTAAGGCAGAATAGACAAGACAGTGATGGGTTAGGCGAGGAGCAGATAGGGCAAATCTACAGATATTATTGAAGGATGTGTCCCATTTGCAAATAACCCCCACATTGGCATGAGATATAACAGAGAGGGCATATAGCAGTTGTGGGAGAAAAGCACATCTTGCTACTGAGATTCTAGCAGCTGGAATAAATGAGTGACTCACCCTATAGGCCGAACCAATTTTGGCATTTACTGAGTGACAAATTACATTAACATGCACAGAAAAGTCAAGTGCCAGGTCCAGTATAACCCCTAGATACTTGAAGGATAAAGTGTTGGAGATGGCTGTCCATCAGTTCAGTGAAAAGGGAACTTAGGGGACTCAGCAGGCACCTTTCTAGAGAACCCAAGGAGCATGGCCTGTGTTTTAGATATGTTCAGGCTTTGGTGGTTGGATGAGAACCAGGACTGGAGGGTCTGAAATGCAAGGAAGAGATGCAGATTGATGTCAACAATAGACTTAGAAGCCGAGTAAAGCACAAGGTCATCAGCATACATGACAATATTGTAGTGAGAACAAGTGAGAATGTCACTGACAAAGAGGGAGAAGAGTAGGGGACCAAAGATAGAACCCTGTGGAACACCACATGTGATAGGGGCAGGAGAGGAGAGAGACTTACAGAAGAAGATAGCCTGCAAACAAATTTCTAGGTAGCTGCCAAACCAGGAAAGGGTAGAGTGAGAGACATGGAGATTATGCAGCTTGGCTAATAGAAGGGGGTGATTTACCATGTCAAACACTTTAGAGAGATCAATGAACACAACCCCTGTAAGTAAGCCCTTGTCCATATTGTTTTTATCATCACTGGTAAGCTGAGTAAGAGCTGTAGTTGTGCTGTGGCCAGCCCTAAAGCCATGTTGAACAGGAGATTTAAGGTTAAAGTCAAGGAGGTGCCCAGAGACCTGTTGATGAACAAGTTTCTCAAGTAGCTTACTGAGTGTGGGCAGGAGAGAAATGGGCCTGTAGTTCGACATGATTCAGACATCCCTTTTCTTAAAGACAGGAATGGTTCTGGCAAATTTCAAGGCCAGGGGCACAGAGGCAGAACAGATGGAGAGATTGATAAGCCTGGTTACATGTACTGCAAGGCAGGAGGCAAACTGCCTTAGAATCCAAGGATGGATTCCATCAGGGCCAGCTCTACCATTAGCAGGAATGGACTGTAGTAGCTTAAGTACATCTTGACACGTGACTGATGACAGCACAAGTGCAGGAGGAGCAGTAAATGGGGGGGGGGGGACACCAGGGAAGTGACAGTAGAAGAAGGAGAGGGGATGGGTAGGGTGATAAAAAGGGAGTTAAATGCACTGGCTATGGTAAGCGGGTTATTGCAGTGAGTATCATTTAATAGCATATCATTTGCAGCCATAGGCTTGTTGTTCCCAAGGATCTCCTTAATTTGTGACCAGTAATGTTTTGGGTTTGAGGCAGAGGAAGTGAGAAGGTTTTGGTAGTAAATGCTCTTGGCCAAGGGAATCTCCCTCTTACAGGTGTTACGTAAAGACCTGTAGGCCTCAAAGTCAGCTTGGGTTGAGGAGGACTTCCAAACTGTCCAGCGTTTATCCCTACATTTTAGCAGCTGGAGTAGGGGGCACTTGAGCCATTTATTGACTTTGCCTTTTACCCTAAGTGTGGTAACTGGAATATGCAGATTCTGAAGAGAGAGAGAGTAGGGTATTGTTGAAGTATTCTGCTGCTGTGTTATTGGTCATGTAGAGTGAGGACCAGTCAACCATATTAAGATCATGCAGAAATGCAGAAGGGTTGAGTTTAGAGATGTTAGAGAATGATAAGACTTTAGCGGAAGGTGGAGGAGGTGTCCCAAATGCAGTAGACGGGCAGTGTTCACTTATGGAGACAGATAGAACTCCTGCGGATAGGAAGTTCTCCTTCCTATTTGTCAGGATCCAATCTATGTGGGTGGTACAGGAACCATAATGGGAGATCCTCATTGGGGCCTGGATAAGTTGAGAGACATTAGCCTTACTAGTGATAGAAGATAGGAGGGAGTAACTGGGCCCAGCCCAGCCCTGGTTAAAGTCTCCCAAGCAGATTACTTCACTTTTCTCCGACACTGAGGGCACATGTTCAGTGAATTCCTCGAGACCCAGCCTAGAGTTTCTAGGAGGTATGTACACGCAGAAGATGTGGATTTTTTTTAACACCAAGTAACTGAAATGAATGTAGTACCTCACAATTAACCAGAAGGGGACACTGTATGATAGTTACATTGAGATGCAACTTGAAGTACAGTGCCAGACCCCCCCCCCCTTTTGGAGTTAGAGTGATCAAACCAAAGCAAGTTTTAGCCTGGTATAGCACAGATGGAGTCAGCAATTGAAGGTTTCAGACAGGTTTCAGACAGGACTAGGATATCAGGGTTATTAAAGCTAACCCAGGCCTCAAGCTCAGGAAGATTAGCAGTAAGGCTCCTAATGTTTAGGTGACCAAAGGTGAGACAGGATGATTGAGGCCAACAATAGGAGTGGTGAGACAGAGATGTGGTAGTAGAGCTAGGGGAACCCGGATTGGTCTCAACATCACTTGCAAAGGTAAGGGATATAGTAATTATCCAGATGGAGGCAATCACTACAGCATGAGAGATGCACCCAGGGGAGATAGCATACCTCCCCAAGACATTTCTGTGTAATACCCTAAGGAGTTTATTATTGAACCCCTACATAGGTATAAGATTACCTACATAGGTATAAGATTAGGGGTGGGGTCAGAGAGTAAGTTGGAGTAAAATAAGTTATCAGAAGAGTAAATACAGTGAGAAGAGGGATACTCAGTTGAGCCAGTTACTAGCATTAAAAAAATTACTCCTAGGACTGGTAGGAGGGGGTAAATATTCCTGTGATTCATGATAAGAAAGGATAAAGGGCAAGTAGAACGTAGGGAGAAGAGAACAGAAAGAGAGGAGAGTAAAGGGAGAGAAATTACTAATTGGAAAAATGTGCTCAAAAATCCATGGTTGCATCATAGCTAATGACACTAGAATTCCAGTTGTGGAATTTAACTTTCACAAAGTACTTATCACCACTGATGTACTTGTGGAAGTGTTGTTTAAATTGGCACCACCCTAATATCCTGAGCCGCCTTAATGCTTTTCTTTTGTCAACTGATGTACTAAACCTGCACTAACATCATGGCCATGCAGTACCCATTCAACACTCCTGCAGTAGTATGGCTTACCATCATGCTCCATTGTAACTAAAGATATCCAGACACTTCTGTCACAATGACCTAAGTCACAGCTAAACATAAGTCTTGCCATCACTTGGTGCTAGTGTTTTCAAATAGTACAAACTACATTGTTATCTACAAGGTTATTAAAAGTCATCAGGTGGCACTGTACAGAAAAAAATGCTGCACATGCATGCTCTTCCACAAGTCATTCAGTCAGTGAGCTCTAGTGGTAATCTGGAATATTGCAAGAATTCAGGCTAGTGCACGGTGATGTCCATGACTATTCTTCATGGTTCATCACTCAAAACAGTGACCTGAGACTTGGCACTACTATACTTTTACTATGGAGCCTCCTATGAATGCTACTTTATTGCCACTTTACTACTTTACTTGGCCTTTACCATCCTGTACAATGGCAACTCAAGTGTAAGACTGGGCAAAATGTATGGACATGACTTTGACAAAAATATCACAACATTCCAAAATTTCACAAAAGCTCAAGAAATTCAACTTTAATTACTAATGTTATTTTGGAATCTTTGGTTGCTTATAACTTAGCCAGTCTTTGGGCAATAGATTACAGAGCTGATACAGACAGCATCCTTTTTTCCATACTAGTGTTTCTCCCAGTCAGCATCTCATCTTTCCGAGATACACCCCATTCACAGGGATATATAATGATCAGGCTGAAATCAGCTATCATTCAGATGGATACTGAATTTTTCTCCAACATCCCCAACCCCCATCTCCCTTGGTGCAGCAGTGCCTCAGGAGCAAACTCTGTGGCCTATACACAGAGTTCACTGGGTTATTGGAACTTACTGTCAACCTCCCAACTGAGATGCACTGCTGATTGCCAGCTGTCTTGGCCAAGGCCTTCCTCCCAACATGATTTCCTGGACTTGCTTCTGAACCTGGTTTGTTAACATGTCAATGCTATGATCTGCTGTGGGTCCATGGGGTTGGCCTCACAATCTAATAGTTAGGATCAATGAACCTAATAAAATATTCCATTCTCTAGTTTTAAAATTATTGGGGATTCAAATTCTGCAGTCTACATAATTACACAATATCATTTTAAAATTGCCAAATGTTTGGAGACTTATAACTCTGTCACCTTTAAAGATAAAGATGTTAAACTTAGAACACTTATCTATGGACCTAGATAAAGTCATCATACCACATTTGCTCTAATTTAGGCAAACATAATTTTAAATTGAATGGAAATAACGGAAATCTCAATTTTGGTGAAATTTTAGACCTTTTGCAGAAATGTCACTAAACTTCAGAAAAGCAGATCAGCATTTTGCCAGAATTTCTCTGGCTGAAGATAAATTTTGACCAGCCCTATTCTGTATTTTACAGAGTTAAGTGTAGGAAGATAATTACAGGTGCTGGAATTTGTGACAGCAGACTACTACCAGTGTCCTTATGTATTCAATGCTTGCAAGGACAGACAAGGTTGCCCTCTAGTAGTGGAAGTTAAATATTCTTATGTAGTAACTGAGTAAGTACATTCCCAAGGAAAAAAAAACAGTAACACATGAGAAACTAAGTCCATCTCAACAAGGACCAACAATTTACTGTAACTCAAACAATAACCACCATGTAACCTGCAATTTAGAGTTCCCATTCTGCATATGCCAGCAGTATAAGTGATGTAATAAGACTTGGGCCTGGCTGAGCCTTTTTAGTCTCATTGGAGCATAGAAGAAATAATCATTTCTAGTGTTGCTGGCTACTCAAGCTCTGTTCTTCAAAGTGGATTATGGGTTACTGACATCCTCTGTAGGTACAGTAGTAGTCTGTGGAGAATAAGTACTGCTGAGTAGCTTGTATTCAGAACTCAGAAAGGTTGTTCATTCTTGGCCCAAACTGTGGCCATAACACATACTAAGTGAGCCCACCAGGTGTGAAGAATTGCCATTGTTTGAGGTTAAATGGGATTTACAAGCATTAACCCAGTTTAGGTGTCGGCATAAAGGGCATGTGGATAGATTTGAAGATGCCAGGAATGGAATATTAGGTGTGGAATGTAATGAAAATTGATTTCCCTTGTAAACTACATTGTACCCCCTGCACTGCCTTATATTGTCACGTCACCAGTGAGAACAGTTACCATGACCCCAACACAAAGAAAATCTAATGGCACAGTAAAAAAATAATACCTGTGTACTTCTGTAGTATAGCATTAAACTGGGAACTGCAAATTATTTGCTTAGCATGAATTTGGACATGCTGGCATCTTCAGAGCAGTTTAATATATTCTAGCAGTAAAAATAGCCGGAGGCTACTATAATAGATTTGAATATCAGATTGGATTTAATTGAAATGTTACCACTTGAGATAAAAATTCCCTTTGCTCAACTAGTTTTCCTGGTGGGGATCTACAGACCCTCAATGAGCAAAACTGATTGTTTTAATGTATTACACAATCTATTAGTGCACTATAAAAATATTAAAGTGTTACTATTGGTGGGAGATTTTAATGTTCGTTGGGAGCAAATTAGAACAGAGTACAAATTGTATAATTTAAGTACTAGTCTGGATTTGACGCAATTAATGAAGGCTACACTAGATTAAACATTAAGGGCCAGATATTC
This sequence comes from Neoceratodus forsteri, assembly GCA_016271365.2. Lineage (NCBI taxonomy): Eukaryota > Metazoa > Chordata > Ceratodontiformes > Ceratodontidae > Neoceratodus > Neoceratodus forsteri. The sequence goes on along the minus strand of CM057450.1, from coordinate 820,093,392 downwards.
AAACCATTACGCCTAGCGCAAAACCATAGTGCTGGAATAGTGCTGGATTTGCGCAAGGCTGCAATATTCAAAAGCTCTATTATCACCGACGCTATGTGGTAGCGCCGATACTAATAGATAATAGTATGCAGGGGTGGGGTTAGGAGAGCGCCCATGAATGCCAGCAGAGTGGCATATTCAAAGGTCTAGCGCCACGTTACAGGCATTGGCATGACCTGTAGCATGGTGCTAGATACCACCAAAAAAAAAGCTAGCGGTAATGCAGTGGTGCACCCCCCACCATCGTGAGCCCCTGTAGCCACGATATAGCAAACAAAGTCCTGGTAGTCTAGTGGTCCCCCAACCCCCCAAGCACAAATCCTGACCCCCGGTTCACATAAATACAGTAGATTTCCCTGGTAGTTCAGTGGTCACCCCACACCCAAGCATGTATCTGAGCCCCATTGCAAAAGAAATTGAAATCCCTTCCCTGGTAGTCTAGCGGTCCCCCCACCCCAAGCACATAAACAACCCCCATTGCCAATAAACCTGAAATCCTTTCCTTGGTAGTCTAGCAGTCCCCCCACCCCAAGCATGTTTCCTGACCCCCGTTGCAATTAAATATAAAGTCCTTTCCCTGGTAATCTAGTGGACCCCCCCAAGCACATATCCCAATCCCTGTTGCAAATAAATATGAAGGTCTTTCCCTGGTAGTCCAGCGGTTCCCCCACCCAGCAGTGACACCCAGCTTATCCCAATAAAGTCTGAGAACAGAACCAGTGACCGGCTCAGCCCTCCACTCACCACCACGGCCAGCTGCCAACTGAGGTAGAAAGGCTCCTTCCTACCTCAGTCGGTCAGCCATGGAGGTGAGAGGAGGCTGAGCTGGTCGCAGTTCTGTTCTCAGACTTTTAGATGAGCAGTGTCACTGCCAGGTGAGGACTGCTAGACTACCGGGAAATTACTATATTTATTTTCCAACGAGGTTGGACACGTCTGGATGGGAGACCACTGAGTCTACCAGGGAATTACTATTATATTAGTGCAATAGGTCAGGATCATGCACGAGGGTGGGGGCCACTAGACTACCAGGGAAAATAATATATTAATTGCAAATGGGTCAGAATTCTTGCAGGGGCGGGGGAACCACTAGACTATCAGGGAACTAGCTATTATATTAATTGCAAACAGGTCAGGATTCGTGCAGGGGGTGGGAGGACCACTAGACTACCAGGGAAATTACTTTTAATTCTATTGTGAATGGGTCAGGAGCATACCTCTTAACTGTCCCTGATTTTCAGGGACATCCCTGACTTGCCTCAAAATACTACTCTGTCCCTCCTCACAGTTATGTTTCCATGGCTAAACAGTGGACATTGTATGCACAAAATGATGTCAAGCATTAAAGTTACAGACTTGTTCTTCTTTAGCAAATGCATTTTACACTAAGCCCCATATTCTACCAGTTGTCTATGTGGATAGCTCTACTTTTGAAGATGTGACCCTGATCTTGGTCCTTTGTCACTAATTTGTTTAAGCCTTGTCCCTGATTCAGGAGGCATGGGGTTGGGAGGTATGTATGAACCGACTGTGCCTGGCAGCACACAGTTACTGCTGCTTCCAGCCTGTACTTATATTCTGACCAACAGTGGATGCTGTGGGTATGCCTTGGCCTGCAGCATCCAGCCTGTACTTCCATTCTGACCAAAAGAGGGGGAGCTTTGTGCTCCATGCAGTAGCACTGGGCAAACTGCATGGTAATGTATGCTAAGCAGCACTTAATGAGCTACAAATGTACCTGTTTGTCCATGGACTATCTAAGTAGGCTCATTTGTATGGGTGCTTTGAATATGGCTCCCGTTTGCCCTGGTCTAACCAGTTTGCCCCGGGCTAATGTGTTAGCACTGTGCAATCAGGTTAGCCCTGGGCAAACCTCACTTCAGCATAGCACAGTTCTACAGTGTGTGGCTTACATTGTTGTTTGCAGTAGATCTCAGACACCTCTGTGTGATCACACACACAATGTTCTCCACCTGCAACATTGGCTTGCTCCAGAGTCTAAAGAGCTGCAGTTGTAGTGTGCACTTCCCTGTTGCTATATTCAGTGCTGTCTTATTCCTGGGCTATTTTTGTCCTGCACTCCTGGTCCTGTTTACCAGGCTTCCTTTGCTTGCTGTATTCAGCTGGTTTTGCACTGGGCTATTTCCTTTTGAATATAGCTTGCTTTGTGTTCTGGGCTAAGTTTGCCTGCCGGGCAGTGCTAATTTAGCCTTGGGGCAAAGTTTTGAATATCTGTCCCTAAGGCTCTGTCAGCCTCATCAACGTTAGAATTAATTTTTACTTCTAAAAGTGAGAATTTTAAACTCAGTGGAGTTTTAGCTGATAGATTCAGTGACTATCATGGTATTGATTGTACGAGGAGTAGGGACAAAAGCATAGGGTTAACAAAGTTAAATTATAGGACGGTTTTAAAGGATCTGATTACATTTCTTTTATGCAAGGTGTAGAAGCTATTAACTGGGAGAGAACTGAGCTCATCCCCACTGCAAATAAAGCCTGCATTTACTTTAAAACAGAGTTTTTAAATGTGTGTGATTATCATGCCCCAATAAAAAAAAAATATGCTAAGTATAATAATGCACCATGGAACAAAGGAAGGCTACATAACATAAAAAGACAACAAACAAATTATGGAAGCAAGCTAAACAAAGTAATCTACAAAGGTACAGGAGATTGTATAGGCAATGTAGAAACAGATACTTGAAAGAAGTTAGAAACACAGAAACCTTATACTTTGGAGAGGCATTCAATAATACAAAATGATGGAATCATAGAAACTTTTTGAGGCTCATGCATACATTATATAAACCTAGTGTGAGTGAGCTTACAAAAAGTTTTAGGATTGAAGGGGAAAATCCAGTTACTGGTAAAAAGCAGCCAAGAGCTTTAATAAATTTTTCAAAGACATGGGTACTGACATCAATAAAACTGTTACTCCAACAAACCAACTTCATATAGACTTCTTTGCTACAATACAAGATAGGCAAAGAAAGAGTATTTAAATTTCATGCTATAACTGAAGGATGAGTAATGGTGGAATTGTTAAAAATAAATGAAATTAAAGCAATAGGACTGGTTAATATAACCAATACATTATTAAAATATGCAGCACCTGTGATATTCAATGCAGTTTCAGCCATCTTTAATTTGTCTTTAAAATCAGGAGAATTTCCTGTTGAATGGAAGCACACAAAAGTGATCCCTATTTTTAAATCTGGGGCAAAGAATTATACTTCTAATTACATATCTATTTCATTGATTTCAATAATTTTGAAGATATTTGAAAGATTGGTCACAACACAGTTGAAGGATTTTCTGAACAAAAACAATGTAATTAAGCCGAAACAATCAGGTTTTAGAGACAAGCACAGTCTTATTAAAAGTAATTAGGGATAAAGAACAAGCCATCAAAGCCAAATTGAATATAGGTACATTATTTGTTGATTTATCAAAGGTGTTTGATACATTTGGTCACATTACATTATTAAATAAATTATCCTACTATGGGTAGAGATGTTACAAAGTTTTAATTCACTGGCAAAGTTCTGGTGAAGTTGGAAAATTCCCCTCTGTGGAGCAATATGTGATGTTTCGCTATTAGCCTGAAAATGTGCCTGTATGACTTTATTTTCAGAATTTTGCAGCAAACAACAGAATTTTGCCCATGAATGGTGGAATTTCACCTTTGAATTGCAAAATTCCACTGTTCCTGGTGACATTCAGTCATTTGCAGGTGAAATTCCATACTTCGTGAGCAAAATTCCACACTTCGTGAGTGGAACTTTGGGTGTGTGGATTGTTCAAAAACTGCTCGGGTTGCACTAAATTTGCAGATCAATTCACGGAGGGAAGTTTCCCAATGTTGCCCATGTCTAACTACTGTATGGGTATTTCAACAGAGGTTATAAACTGGTTTTAGAGTTATTTAATAGGTTGAATGAAAAAAAGTGGTCTTGGATTACTATCAATATGAAATGACAGAAATAATATCTGGGGTTCCTTAAGGATCCATATTGGGTCTGCTTTTTTTTGAATTTTTATATGAATGATCTTATTGTCAGAAGCCCTGATTTAAATTACATTTATACATGGATGCCGCTGTGATTTATACTAGCAGAACATGTACTCAACATACACAGATCACTCTTCAGAATACTTTGGATGATATGCAGCTCTTTTTTGTAAATACTGTATGTTAATTTTGAACACAAATCAAAAGTGATGCATGGGCAGAAGAAAAATGACAGTAACTGTAGGCACACTCTGAAAATAGTTTCAAACAATAGAATCAATTTGTAAAAGATAGAAATATATAAATATTTAGGAATATGGATCTATGATCAATGTAAATCAATGTTAATGAAATGCCCATATAAACATTCTAACAAAAAAAGCAGGACAAAAACTGGGAATGTTGTACAAATAAGAAATGAGCTGCCATTATATTCAAGACTAAAAGTATTTAATTATATGATCATCCCTATTATAGATTATGGGGATGTTGTGTATGTGGGGTTTCGAAGACTGACCTTGCAAGATTAGATGTATTATATAATCGCCTTGTTAGGTTTGTCCTCGACACCCCTCAGCATACACATCATTGTAAACTATGCAGAGAGTTGTACTGGTTACAGTTAGACCAAAGAAGACAATTACATACAGTACGCCTGATGCTTAGAGTTTATAAAAACAGCTTCTAGATTATATTTGTGAAAATATGAAATAGAAAGTATCCGAAGAATGGCTATGGTCAGAAATCAGCATTGAATTTGAGATACCTTAAAAAAAATCTAAATTAGGATGTTCTTCTTTCTAGTACTGGGGTAACCAGTTTTGGAATTGTTTACCAAAGCACTTATGAGTACAAATAAACTAGTGTGTTGGAATAAAATTAAAGATTGGTTTGTACAACAAGCTTTATTACTGAGGGCATGCTGTTTTGAATCTTGAAAATGGCCAGTATTCATTGTTAGAGCAATCCTGTCATATTTCATATTAAAGGTTCATATATATTGAACTATGTATGTTAACACTGGATGTCTCCTAGCTGAAATGTATTTTTAAATTAAGTGTTTATTAAACATTGTTATAATGTTGCTGTAACCTTTTTTATCTCAATATAACCATGTTTTTGAAGATATGATATCCCTTGTAAATGAACGTAAGCTCAGTGGAAATTTTTACCTTGTTCATGTTTTCATGAATAAAAGATTACTACAAGTACTACTGCAGTATTACTACTACTAGTAAATGTGGCACTAAATCACTGACTGTGTGTTCGGTTGTTGAGGAGGTGCACAGACAAGCCACTCAATGAAGCAGTCTTGTTCCAGACAATTTCATGTGCCTAAATAGATGTAATGGGCATGACTTACAGTGTACAAGCATATAGGTATCCTCAGCAGATGAAATGGAAGTAGGTGAACACACTAAAAACCTGGGAACAAGGACACAATAAACAAAAACCTAATAAATAGTAGAATAAGTGATGGAAAATAAAACAAAAAGGTGTTGGAGCTTTCTAAAACTGGCTAGAAAATTCTCAAGGCATAAGAAAACTACAGAAAAAGTTGAGGGGGGAGTCTAACAGTGTCTGTCATACAATGTACTATATTTTAACCATCGGCCCCTCAGACCACTACAGGAAATTGCACTAGTGATGATGATGATAAGGCCCAAATATTTGAGGATTATGCCAAATAAGATTACACACCGGGGTCTGGATTTTCAGCCCATCCATAATCGGCGCAGATGTAGGGAAAAACTTCAGCAAGTGTGGCTTCACTTGTGGAACTGCAGTTTTCTCCACATGCACCATATTTTTAAAGTGGGAGTGGATTTATGACTGGCTGTCCAATTTACAGCAGCTTGCGGACATGTTTTTGGCACAGATGCACTGAAATGTTATGGTTGGTGGGACCAGGTATAACACCTTCTGCAGCTGCACCTATAGGGCTGAAAATATAAATCTCTGCAGGTGCGGAGATTTCATGACATAGTGGTGGCTGCAGCATGGAACTTAGTCCCCAAATGTTTTGAAAATCTAGCTCTGGGCCTATAATGGATGCAGTATATCCTTGTATATGGCTGTTAAGTACTTGTGACTGCTGCAAACCACATATGTGGCCCAACCTATTTATTCAGTAGGGTTGTTAAAGAAGGAGGGGCTGATGCTCCAGAAAAGGAATTGCAGTTTAAGTGTGGAAGCTGCCATTTTCAAAAACTGCAAAAGGGAGAACACTCACAGTAAATATAAAACAATGCAGAGAAACTGTTAAAGGCATTTGAGAAAAGAAAAATGTGGTATAGAATAAAAACTTGCAAAAAATAAAACAGACAATTTTACCACTATGTGAACTCAGGTAAAAAATATCAGTAAAGCGGTTGGACTATTCAGAGATTATGGGAAACAGATATCAAAAGAAAAGATATGGTGGAAGTTTCTATCCAATATTTAGACTAGATATTCACCCAGTGCACGAGATCAACAGAGAAAATAAAAAAAAAATCCACCATAACTACAGGATTCTCAATAACTTAAAAAATTGTTTAAAGAGAAATAAAAGGAACTACAGCCATATAAAGCAAAAGGTCATGATAATATATTGATAGACATTATCAACATATTAGGAGAAGAACTGTTAGAAATCTTTAACAAACCAATTAAAAGCCAGGAAGTACCATTAAACTGGCACACTGCAACCATTTTGTCTATTCTCAAGAAGGGTGACTGGACAGATATGTCAAACTTCAGCCCAATTAGTTTGACACCTATCATGGAAAAGGTCATAGAGTCAGTTAGAAGGAACAGCATAAGAAATACCTTAAGGTAAATGATACAAATTATAATACTCAGACTAGAATCAGACATGATATATCCTGTGTCACAAATTCATTAACATTTTATTAGCCAGTAAGCAAAACTTTGGACTTTAATAAACTGTCGATGTTATATTCATTTAACTTTAGTAAAGAAATTGACCTAATGCTGCGTTCTGCAATTATACAGAGAAGCAACAGTATTTGTTAATCATTTGGCAGGGATCCAAATTTGGTAAACTTGGTAAGAAATAAGTTAGGGGTAGGCAGCAGAGGGTGGCGGTAAACAGAGTTCACTTTGAGGAAGGGAGGGTGACCAGCAGGTTTCCTCAGAATTCAGTGCTGTGACTGGTCCTCTTTAATGTGTTTATGAATGACATTGTAGAGGAGCTGGAAGGAAAGGTCTGCTTTTTATTTGTATATGACACTGAAATCTGCAATAGGGTGGACTCCCCAGGAGGGGTGGAAAAGAGACCTGAGGAAACTTGAGGAGTGGTCAAGGATATGGCAGCAGGTTTCCATTGTGAGAAAGTGCAAAGTAATGCACTTGGGGCACAGAAACTAAGGGGCAGAGTACAAAATGGAAGGAGTGGTACTGATAACCACCAAGCAGGAAAGAGACATAGGGGTAATCATATTGGATGACACAAAGGTGGCCAAGCAGTGTGACAGGGCAGCTGGGAGGCCTAGTGGGACACTGGAGTGCATAGGGAGGGTAAGCAACAGCAGAAAGAGGGAGTTGGTGTTGCCTATGTATAGATCGCTAGTAAGACCCCCACCTTGAGTATTTTGTCCAGTTCTGGAGACCATGTCTGCAGGAGGACATAGACAGAGTGGAGGCAGTCCAGAGGAGGGCAACTAAAATGGTGCAGAGTCTGAATCAGAAGCCCTATGAGGAGAGACTTAAGGACCTAAACATGTACACCCTGTAAGGGAGTAGGTATATGACAGAAACCTTTAAATACCTCACCGATGTAAATAAGGAACAGGAGGGAAGTATTGTTCAGGAAAATAAAAGGTCCTCTAGGACAAGGGGGCATAATAAGAAGCTGGAAGAGGTAGCTTCATGAGAGATGTGATGAGGTACTTCAAAGAATGGTGGATTCCTAGAACTATTCAAAGAATGGTGGATTCCTGGAACTGTCTTCCAGCAGAGGTGGTGGGGGTGAAAACAGTGATAGGATTCAAGACTGTATAGGTAGGCATAATGGATTCATAGGGAAAGGGAAGGGGTAAATGAATAGGACAGAAATCAAGTAGGATCTCTGGTGATACTATAGGCAGGTAGAAATTAGAAGACTAGGTGGGTCAGACAGTCCATATCTGCTGGTAAATTCTATGTTTCTATGTGGGCAAATAATTTAATCATATAATTTATTAGCAAAAATGTATTTCTGACATCCTTAAATTTATTCATAGTATAGTACAAGGTGACACAATTTGAAGATAGAGAGGGGACGGCTCAGGGGCAATGTAAGGAAGTATTTTTTCACAGAGAGGGTGGTGGATGCATGGAACAGCCTTCCTGAGGAGGTTGTGGGGTCTGAAACTGTGGGAGAATTCAAGAATGCATGGGAAAGACATAAGGCAATTCTTGTAGGGGGTAGGAAGAAATATGCTGTTGGTTATCTAGGATCTGCAGCTTATCCTGTAGGTAGGGAAATGGGCAGACTAATTGGGCCAAGCGGTCCTTATCTGCCATCAAACTCTATGTTTATATGTTTCTCTGATATTTTTAAAACAGCTTTGATAGTTACTTTGGTAATTAATGATTCACATCATTAAAGACTGCCACCACTCAGAATTTTAAAAAATTTCTTCCATTAAGCTGACCCGGTGGTGCTAAGGGTTGAGGCACTGGGTGCTGCACCTTGTGCCATGTCGGCAACCCAGGTTCAAAAACATGCCCAGGTCATCAGGGGATTGGCGGGGGGGGGCCAGGAGATGGATTGAGTAGCCTTAAGGCAGCTCTTCCCTCCCAGGGGGGCCCAGCCATTCCTGCCACAGGGCTGCCCCTCAGTGGAGGCTCAGGGGTAGAGCAGTCAGGAGTGATTAGTGCAGGGAGGGTGCCACAGGTCACTACATTCATTTGCCTCCTCACATGTGCAAGCAACTGAGGCAAGGGGCAGAGAGAGTAAACTGTAAAATGGAGCTGGCAGGCTCCATGACTGCCCTGTAGCATCTGTACCAGACCCCTGGAGTCTAGATGTTGGTCTCCAGGAGGGGAAACATAGAACATAGAAACACAGACTTTGGCAGCAGATAAGGACCACTTGGCCCACCCAGTCTACCCATTTCCCTATCTACTGGATAAGCTGCAGATTCTAGTTAACCAACAGCCTACTTCCTGCAACCCCCCCTATAATTGCCTTATGTCTGTCCCATGCATGTTTGAATTCCCCCACTGTTTTAGACCCAACAACCTCCTCAGGAAGGCGGTTCCATGTATCCACCACTCTCTCCGTGAAAAAATTCCCTCACATTACCCCTGAGCCATCCCCCCCTCTATCTTTAAATTGTGCCCCCTTGTTCTTACACATCTCTTTTTCTCAAAGATGCTACCCTCCTGGACTTTGTTAATTCCCTTGAGGTACTTGAAAGTTTCGATCATGTTCCCCGTCCCTCCGTTCATCAAGCATATACATATTAAGCTCTCTCAGTCTCTCTTCATATGGTTTCTGCTGCAGACTCTGCACCATTTTAGTTGTCCTCCTCTGGACTGCTTCCATCCTGTCTATATCCTTGCTTAGATGAGGTCTCCAAAACTGCACACAGTACTCCAGATGGGGTCTCACCAACTGTCTGTATAGAGGGATAACCACTTCACTTTTTCTACTTGTGATGCCCCTTCCTATGCATCCCAGTATCCCCCTGGCTCTCCTTACCAATTTTTTACATTGCATACCCACCTTTAGGTCATCTGATATGGCTACCCCAGGTCCCTTTCCATTGTTGTTGTTGTTAGTACCTCCTCTGCTATTGTGTACTCTTTTCCTGGGTTTTTGTTTCCCAGGTGCATTACTTTGCACTTCTTTGAATTGAATCTAAGTTGCCATACAGTATGTCTGACCATTCCTCCAACCTTGTCAAGTCCCTTCTCATCTTTTCTACCCCCTCTTGTGTATCAACTCTGTTACAGATTTTTGTGTCATCTGCAAAGAGGCATACCTTTCCCTCCAGACCCTCTGCAATGTCACCTATAAAGATGTTAAAGAGGACTGGACCCAGTACTGAGCCCTGAGGTACTCCACTAGTAATCCCTCTTTCTTCGGAATGTGTTCCATTCACTATTACCTTCTGTGTCCTGTTGTGCAACCAGTTTGCTACCCAGGCTACCACCCTGGGACCCACTCCCAGGCTGGCTAACTTGATTATTAATCTTTTGTGTGGGACTGTGTCAAATGCCTTGCTAAAGTCAAGGTAGGCCATATCCACAGCCCCTCCCTGGTCTATTACTTTGGTCACCCAGTCAAAGAAATCAATTAGATTCATCTGACATGACCTTCCTGCTGCAAATCCATGCTGCTTTGGGTCCTATGCCCTGTTGGCCTCTAGGTACTCAACAATTCTTTCTTTCAGAAGTGATTCCATCATTTTCCCTACCACAGAGGTCAAACTTACAGGTCTGTAGTTTCCTGCTTCTGCTTTGCTCCCACTTTTGTGAAGGGGAATCACATCTGCCCTCCTCCAGTCCTCAGGTACCACCCCATCCTCCCATAATTTGTTAAAAAGCATGGTCAGTGGTGTCACTAGGTCCTTCCTTAGTTCTTTTAGGATTCTGGGGTGAATCCTGTCAGGCCCCATTGCTTTGTCCACCTTGAGTTTTAGGAGTTCTTTCAGGACTCTTTCTTCTGTGAATGGACTGGTATCAACCCCCCTACCCAGAGTGCTTCTATTGTCTGGTTTAGGTAACTCTTCCTCATGGGAAGGGAAAGTCGATGCCCTTCACCCTTGGCCCTGCCATGGGGAGGCAATCCATGGGGATTTACTGGGAGGGTCAGACATGGGAGAAGCAAAGGTACTGAGACTGAACCCCTCCTAGGGAGGGGCAGGAGTCACCTGCCGGCTCCACCATGTACCCCTGCGGCCAACTAAGTGAGAGATGGTGAAGGGGGACAAAAAGCTTAATAAAATAAAAAAATAAATATTCTTCCATTGAGGTTATGTGTTGAATGTATATGTTACATTCATAATGTGGCTGTATTAGGATGATGATACCACATGCTTCGGATGGAAACAACACAGCAGTGTACAAAGATATTACATTTTTTCATGCCGGGCATGGCACATGAACAGCAACATTTAAAAAAACATCAAAATCTTGTATCTTAGTTTAGCAATGAAAGAAAATAAAAAGATAACTGGATATCTGGATATTTGTGTGTAGCCAGAGACTGTACTCAGAGGCACAAGTGGATCACAGTGTGTAAATAGCAATCATTCACTCAAGAAGCTGGACTCATACACTCTTCTCCATTTGAAACACTGAAGTTAATGTTCTTCCTTTGATAAAACTTGTATTCAATAAATAGAACAAAGTTTAAAAGACTTACACCTCATATATACACCTACAAAGCACTGCAACATTTCAAGCCACCCTGGCTCTTTGTCATGGTCTTTACTGAATAAAAGTTGTATCAAAGGAAGAACGTTGACTTCCATGTTTCAAATGAAGACGAGTGTGTAAGACCAGCTTCTTGTGTGAATATCTGAATATTTGTGCCAGAAAAAACATTATTGCTGAAAAAAAAACCTGTATGATGATTAACAAATATTTCTGCTTTATACTAAAACATTCAAGTGTCTGTGGACCACTAACATGTTGGCTCAATAAGAGGCTTCTGAACAGAACACAAAGTGTGCATATTAATGAATCGTTCAGAGGAGAAAGTGGCAAGCTGGTTACCACAGGGTTCAATGCTGGGGGTGGTAATGTTTCAAATGTTTGCAATAGACATGGTTGAAGGCATCTCCTCATGGATCTGCAAATTTGCTAAAGACATCAAAATTGTCAGTAAGGTGGAATCAGTAAATCAGGCAAACAGGATTCAATCAGATCTAAATAAAATTATTCACTGGACAAAAATATGGGGAGTGAAATTAAAAAAAAGGAAAATACAAGGTTGTACACCTTGGGAAAAGAGATATGAACTACAGCTGCTACACAAGACAAACTCAACTAACTGAGATTGCAGTTCTGGTCACCATATACATTGCAGCTGTGTGGTCAGTAGTCTAGCAATCTGAAATAACTTAATGGCAATAAATTAATATTTGCACAGTCTCCCTGTTTGGTGCATGCATTACTTCTTTGTTTTTATTTTCCTGGTCCACCATATTTAGAGAATGATAGGGAGTGTGAGAGAGTCCAGAGAAGGGAACAAATATTACTTGGGACTTCAAAGAACATATCTATAAACAAAGGTTACAGTAACTTGGATTAATGAGACTTAAGGGCATAGAAAACAGAATAGGTATCTTTTATGTGTTTAATACTAGCAAAGCTAATGACAATGCTACATATGGAGCCGAGGGAGGAAACACAAATCATGAGAGGGCAAACTGGACAAATAAAAAGCTGTAATTTAAAAACAACACACAAATGTATTTCTGCATGTAGGGACTTCTGGGGCTATAGAATGGTGTGCCAGTGACTGTGATTTATAGTAAAGAAAAAACAGTGCATTTAAATGCTGAACAAATTCAATAACAATGAAGAAGTTGGCCTCAAATTCTACCACTGAGCAGTCAAGGCAGCCTAGATAGGCTCCTTTGCCTTCGTCTGTCTATGGACCATAGTAATGAACCATATTAATGCAGGGTGAAGAGCTAAGTTCCTGGCAGGGAAAATATATTAAAAGCAGTTAAATATTACCTTTTTTCTGAAGAAAGATTCTTTTGTATGCCTTATGTTTAAACTGACAAAAAGCAAACCAAAAAAAGTGTGTGTTATTTGTTAAATGAAACCAATTTTCTTTCAAACTCTGCAACCTGTTGAGCAATTCTTCTGTAACCATGCCAGGTTAGATGAGGCCCTAGCTCAAGTTGTGCTGCTGTAGTGTCCATTTTAAATATGTAAAGAGATGCTCAAAACATTATTGTGTCCCTCTAAATGTTTACCTGCTGTGCTGATCTTTGGCAAGGGAAGATTGAGGGTGAAAGAGGTATTGGGCTTTGCAGTTACAGTGATTGACAGCTTACAGATCAATGGATATGCTTCAGCAGAAGCATGAAGCCCTTTCATTGGCTTGATGCAGCAAAAGGGAACATTATTTTCTTGCAGTCTGATACGCTACTTATGTTGAAATACAGAAAAACAGGTTTTATTTGTATATAAGTAACCATGAAGAATGGCCATTTTACCACCTGCAGCACACACATGCAAGAATTATAGATGAAAACAATACTACCACCCATTACTGTTTGCAAAAGCCATTTAATGCCATAAGAGGACATAGTGTCCCTTCACTAAAAGTAACCCTTCTATAACAAAATCCCTCTTATAATGTACCTATGATGTCTGCCATTTTTTCCCTAAGTAGGCATATTAACTTCTCGCTTAGTGAGCACCTGGCTATAGTGAACAAATCCACTGCCTCCATAGGTGTTCATTATAAAGAAGGACTGCTATACTGTATTGCTTTTACCACACAGAAAACACACATGAAACTACAGTGGTGCCAGCCAGGATCAGATGCCTGAACTTGTAGAATTCTACAGAAATGTGCAAACTTCAACAGTAAACATTGCCACTAAATTGCACGTCATGCAGGAAACTGTTAAACACTGAGACAATATGGTTGATCCTGGTGGGTACCACTGTACTAGCTGTTATGAACAGTAAATTAATTAGTAATGCTAAATTATCAGACTTAACTATCATCAGCTGACTGGCTTGAGGGTTATCATATGCCCAAATGTAGCCTCTTGAATGGCTAGCTCAGCCAGGCTCCCATTTCTCCTAAAACAGATACCACTATATCTGCATTACATTTGGCAAGCAAACATATAGCATGTGTCTTCTCCTGGCACTGAGACATTATCTAGCATTGTCAAGATGAAGACCTTCCATCTCTAACCTAAGAGGACCATTTCTCACATTTGTTCCCCTTCCCCCCATAGAGACATTACCAAAGGTTTGGGATCAGGTGTAAAATACCAGCTATGAAAGCCAAATCAGTCAATGTTCTGACTGATAGCCCAATTCACAATGGAAATCCACAGAACAAAATATCATACATCTAACAAGGAGCTATGCTCTGCATAAGTGAATTGCACTATCTGAAATTCATAATTCTGGAGGCTGGTCTACAAGATGTACAAGGGGTGTAGAGAAGCATGTTGTGAGCAGGGGACTTCTCTGTAAAAACCTGTCAACTTCCATGGAATATCCCACGAACCCACCATTTAAGGAGGTTTCCATGCCACTCAGCGTTACATGGCCACTGAGGATAGCACCCTTGTACATTATCAATAAATCAAAATCCAATTTTATTGTCTGGTTATAAAAAACATTTACAACATACATGACATAAAAGTACAAGTTATGTCATAAACAACATCCGTGTTCATTAAAAATATTTAAAAAAAAGTACAATGTTTTTGCATTATATAAGATCATTAAATGATCCACTCAAATTTATACAATTTGTATTTTAAATTTTAATTTTCTAATAGCTGATAAATAGTTTGTCAGTCCTTCCACTGCCCACACATCTTCAGTGTGAAATAGAATATTTATTAATTCATCCTTGTTAATTGGATAAATATTACTTAGGAATGGACTTAGCCAATAATCTCACACTTTCTCGTACCATCTACATTCCCATAGGACATGCAACAGATCTTCTTTTCCTCCTCTCCCACAATCACATTCCTCAGAGCTTATCCCAACTTTTTTACATCTAAAATCCAATACATTGCTTGAAAATTGTTCAAATTTATACAGTACATTATAAAGTTAGATCGCATTTTTGGCTCACTTAGTATATCCAGGTATTTTTTAACCCATGACTATAATTACTTGATGAAAACCATTTAGAGTAACATGAGTTAGTTATCAAATTTAAATCATTACTGTTCCACTAGTTCTTTATCTTTTTTTTGTATATTTTTTGTATTTCATACTTATTGCAATCCCCTTATCAACATCTCTTTTCAGATGGAGAAATTTATGTTCTTTAAGTATGGACATTATAGAGCTCAGCCAGAAATCTGATTTATATCCAAGTTCCATCCAAAATTTCTTCTCTTTTAGACAACGTTTAACCAGGGAAGCCCTACTTTTATTAGTAACATGTATCCAAAAGTTAACCTTCCTTGTCACCATTAAAGCCCTAATGTTTACTAATCCCAGTACTGACCTTATATAAATAGCTGGGCACGAATGTCCTACCCCTTAATATATATCTCAGGGATTTATATAATGGGCTCAATAATCTATTTGGCTCCTTTACATCCTAAATTTCACAGCCATATAATATTTGGGATTCGACTTTAGCCTGAATGACTTGCACCATGGGTCTGATCGTCATCCCTCCATATGAATTATTAAATTGATTTAAACCAGCTATTGTTTTTTTTTTTTTTACTTTTCTAAAGTTATTGCTAGGTGCTTGGTCCATTTACCATTTTGTTGTATCATTACACCTGAATAGCTATAATCATGGGCTTCCTCAATGTCTTTCACACCAATGAACCATTTTCCATTACATTTCTTACTCCCAACAGTCATTACTTTGTTTTGTTTTTTAAGTTAATAGTTAATTTTAAAGATTTAGATTCTTTGTATATATATACTCCAGTTTTTTTTCTGTAATCTCACCATTGTTAAAGACATAATTATAATGTCATCAGCATAAGCTAATATGGGTAGTGGGAAATCCTAAATCTTGGGTGAATCACGATCAACAAAATGCCTTCCATATAAAGGGAAAACAGAAAGGGGGCCAATATGCAACCCTGCCTTACCCAATGATTAGTTTTAAATGCCCTGAAAAGCTGCCCTTCTGGGCCATATCTAACTTTAGCCCAGGTACTATCATATAATTAGGATATTGTCCAAACTAAATTGGGATCTAGCCCTCTTTTAAGCAAAATTTGCCACAAAACCCCCCTTGTAACACTATAAAATGCTGTGCTATAATTAATAAATTACTTTTGTCTATGTAATTTAACATATTCTCAATAAAATGATGTAATACAAAAATATTATCAAGAGTTGAGAAATTCTTCCTGAATCCTGCCTGAAATGGTGTGATACCCCCAGTTTGATCAATTTCAACCAACATACATTGTACAATTATTTTAGAAAAAATGTTTAGGTTGATATCCAATAGATTAATAGGTCTGTTCATTTTGGGGTAATCTAATGGACCTTTCTTATGTAATGGTACAATGTTTGCACCTTTCCAGGACTAAGGAAAACTTTTCTCTAAAATACATTTGTTATAGAAAACTGTCAAAAAATAGCACCAACCCAGGGTTTCAGTCAAATAGACTTCAGCCAGTATCCCATCTGGACCTGCCACTTTCTGTTTTTTTTAGTGCATAAATTGCAATATATGTTTCATCCAATATTACTGGTTTAAAGAGATTATTGGGTAAGTCATCCATACTTATCATTTCTCTTTCCTCTGGGTCAAAATAAATCTCCCTGTAATGTATAACCCATTTTTCTTCCAGGATATAAGTATCCAAAGTCCCTTTAAATGTGTTGTGTCCTTTGGACACTAAAGTTCAGAAGGCTTTTATATCTGTCTCCTGTACTGCCCTTAACATCTTCTCCCAATTCCTCTTGAAATATGATTTTTTCTTGTCCCTAACCAGTTTTTTTACATCATTTTTTCTCCCATTTAATGCCCTTAATTTCAGCTTGGATTGAGACTTCTTAAATATTCAACTTAATTTCCTAATTTCTGATCTTTCTCTTCTACATTCACCATTGAACCAGGAATGGAAAGCATTTTGGTTCCTAGGCAGGGTCTCCAAAGAAATGTATATTTCTTTGAAAACTATCTTAATCTGATTATATCATTCAGTCCAATATCTTGTAAAGACGTGTTTAGGTGATTGTGCCACTACAGAATTCTAAATCATAGGGTATATGATATCTTGGGAGTCATGACTCCATCTGATACTACATGAGGCTCTTATTTCCACAACAGAAACCCTAACTATCTCTTGCAAGGCTACATTTCTCCCACTTGTTTCTAATATGACTGGGTAGTGATTGCTCTCTGCTCTAATTTGAATTTGGCAGTTATGCCAGAAATCAGGTTGCCCCAACCAAAAGGCAAAATCAATTACAGAGACCCCTTTTCCAGAAACAAAAGTGAAATCTCCTTCATGGTCTCCTTCATATCTCCCATTTAATGGGTACAGGCTATTTTCCTGTAATATTTCTATCATAGATTTCTCATTTTTATTATTTTATCTTTCATTTGCCGATACTTCATTCCCAAAATGTAATTATAGGAAAAGAGAGAATATCTATAAGCCCACCATCAGAGGAACCAATATGGACATTAAAATCACCCATTACTAACAGTTCGGCACTGCCAAAGTCCTGTTGCACATCCTTTAAGACATGGGAAAGCTCGTCCCAAATCCTCTCTATATGATAACTAGAATTAACTGGTGGTACATAACAATTGATAAGTATAATTTTATTACATGCATCTTATAAGATCACAATTGTTAAATTCTTCATTATTTTCCACATTAGTGTTTTCTGAAAAACACCAATCTTAACTAAAGTAATAACATCCCCTGAATTTCAACCCATTTTTTTTATATTTTTTATCGCTGGGATATTAAAAGATTCATAAGTATTTAAGGTAATAGATGTTTCTTCATTATGCCATGTTTCTTGGAGGCAGATTATCTCATGCTCCTTTAGGAACATTAAACTTTCATTATCTGCCCATATGGACTGCCACCCTGCCACATTCCACTAGATAAAATGAATTCCAGATTGGACAACATTTTTTCTTGGCAAGTGGGTGGCTGAATCCAAGGGTAGTCAAATGTCACTGTAACCTGCTAGTAACTTAAATTTATTGGCCAATGGGATTTTAGGACTTGTATCACTAGCGAAATCATACCCTACAGATTCAGTGTTCAGTAACAGGGAGTCAATTAAATATAGTCCCAGCATATCCAATGCTGCTGTCTGGGCTAACAGCTGATTAGCCAGACTCTCATTGCTGACCCATATGTCAATTTGAACCTCTTCATGTACACAATTTACCCTTATATTTCCCATATTTTCAACAGGTATTGTCAACAAATGTGTTGATAAATCACTTATCACCTATGTCAGCTTTGTGTCTGTCTCTTGTCATATCGGATTCATTCTAAATAAGGTCAGCATTTTGCTGGGTTCATTACTTGAGTTATTTGCCATTTTGTTAAAATTCTCCCTATTTGGATAAAATATTAAAATTTCCTCATTACTCTGGTTCTCTCTATTAATCCACACATAATTAGCCATTCTAGGTGAAGCAAAGTGCAAATCCATAATAGTTGCTCCCTGAATTGACAACTTCCTAATTTTCTCACCATCATCCTCTGTCACCTCAATATCTAATTCCTTGTTTAAGTAACATAAAACATGGAATTCCAAGCTTGCTTTTTCTAGGTTACCCCACACATCTCGTCCATATAACCTAGTTATAGGTGTGTAATCAGAGTCTTCTTTTAATTTATCTACAGGGTCATCAACAGTCTCCCCCTTAAATCTTGTTTCCATTGTTCCCCCATCCCTACTTCTATAATGCTATCATTACTTCTTACATCACCCAGATCCTGCCTTAGTCCTACAATGTCTTGTTCCAATAGTACCAGCTGAGCTGCCAGATTAGTCTGCCACACTGGTTCAGGGACTCAGACCACATGATCTATATGTTTATTCATAACTACGATCCTTTCCTGTTCTATCATTCTTTCATTTTCCATGATCAAGTTATTTTCTACTATCTCTACAGGGATCTTCTACTTAATTTCTTTTGATTGTTTCCCTTCTTTGTTCTTGTTTTTATTTTTATTTTTATTTGTACTTTTCTTCCTTTTATTCTTACTTTTTTTCTTGGACCTCATTTCAATAGTTATGTCAGGAATTTCAATTTCACTGAAATTTGGCCTTAATTGGACAGGCACATTATCCAACTCAATTTCCAGTAATTCTTGTTTCTGATTTTTCAAGAACCTGATTTATTTTTATTTCATTAAGTGCAATATGTGCTCTCATATTTTCCATTATATCTTTATTTATAATAAGCTGTTCCATAAGCACTACAAAAGCACTATTGGGGTCTTTTAACAGTGAAATTAATTACTCACTAAGATGAGTAGTAATAAAGGGTATTGCAGTGGCTACTATGGCCAATGCATGTTCCTTTCTCTCATTCTGGTATGATGTTCCTTTACGACAGCAATGGTTACGACAGTCAGCACCAATGATGTTGTCTTCTAACCCTCTCAGGCCAATTATTGTCTGTTGTAAATCTTCACAAACTTCCTTTAAATCCCTCTCTCTGGAAATCACAAAGTTAATCTTTAAATCATGCCCATTCTCTTCTATACTATTTTCTGAGGAATTATACCAGGGTTTGGAAGATCTCCTTAAGCTACTATCTCTACTCGACAACTCACTTGTAACACATTCACCACTACCTCCATCTCCATCTTCATAATAAAAATCTTATTCTATATTCTCAAGTTCCATTCTTTCTGAGGTATTGCAATGCTTGCCCCAAGTAGAACCCCCATCCAATGTTACTTTAGAGACAATCAAAATATCTAAGTGGCACTGAGCACCTGTTACTAAAGATCTATTAACTAGAGCCCCATTTGGAGTGGAAGAGTTATTTATATTACTTTTCTTCAATAGTTCTGTTAATTTAGATTAGTTTTGGTGACATTTCATATAGAGGGGAGTGATTGCTATGATTTAATCTCTGCTTTCTTGTTTTAACCATCTGTGATGTATCCAAGATATTAGATATTAAATATACAAAAAATATATGTTGAGAGTCAACTTAAGCGCTTTGCCCAAATACAGCAAAATATAGCAGATGTAAAAAACACTCTGAGCACCTTATTATAAATTACAAACATCAAAGAACATCAAATAGGTATAGAAAGGTCCATTAAATATAGTCCCAACTCACACAAATTCCTTATTAGGTCCAGGTAAATCCAGATAAAATAAAATATGGTAAAATCCAACCTGAGCTGCAACTATAATCCAAGGTAATCCCAGAGTTTCTCAGAATAGCTTCTGAAATTCTTCTCTGTAGTTTTTCCTCCTTCTCCTTCTTTGCAGCTGCATGAAACACAAACCTCTAATGGGCAGGTGAGGCAGTCATTCCAGCTTGCTAGTCTTATAATATGTTATTTTCTGTTCTCTAAACACAACATTTCCTTCCCAAGGACTTTCACCATCCTCTGAGCATTCCCAATATTATTCAGACTAGTCTCTTGATCACTTAGTCCATTTAGTCCTTCTGCTGTGCTATTAACTGTATCAACTTCTGTGTCTGTTTCCTTTCTTCTTTTAATGCCTCTACCTGGGAGATATCTTAAAAATGGCTGCCGATTTACCCACTTCACATCCCACTGGGTGCCACTGAAATTCTACATAATCTTCAAATTGTGTTGGTTAAGCTTTTTTCTTTCGAAAACAGTCGCTCGATAGCAATGAGAGGTTTGGGGGTGAAAAAGAAACCTAGCACAAGGCAGCTGGCTCCCTCATAAGCTGTGGGGGTTACTAGGAAGTATCAAAAAAGTAATATTTTTTAATGGGGTAACTCAGCCTGTGCCTTCATCACTCTCAGAATGAGCCCCCTCCCCTCAACTCCGGTCACCATCTCCCAAATATCCAGAGACTTCTAACTATATAATAAGCTAGGCTATAAAACTTGTTTGGAAAAAGAACCTTTGCCAAGCTCAAACCCGGAAATCCATCCACTCTTGTACATGGCAATGATATGGACAGAGCGGAGCGTGGGTGAAACTAGAATTGTTCCATTGTACCACAGACTAGAAGTATATTTGTCTAGTGAAACATCCAAATACCCATTGTAATGGCTGTACAGAGCCTTTGAATATCAGATGTGACCATCAAAACCAGCACCAGTCCATAACATTGGGTTAGTTTAACCATTATGGCACATGAAGAAGCCAGAACTGAGAGTGCTGTGACATTCCACTTGCCAGTATGGCTGTGATTTGTGGTATACAGGAACAGTACTGACTTTACCCACAGTCTGGTTTTGATGTGCTACTGTATGTCACCTTGAAATGCAAGGAAGGAGTGCAGGCTGTGCCACATTAGTGGATGGAACTGTGATTTTAGTGTAGAGTGTAGCAGTCACTTAATGGCCATCACATAGCTGTGGTTGGTATGACATGCATGCCATTTGGTATGCACACTGTTGACAGGCCCAACAAATGGCCCCAGACAACAGAATCACAGAAAAGTGACACATCACATCCCTGTATACTGTATTTGGCAGACTCAACTATGTAGATTACTAGAATAAGGCATTCATATGTAGTACAAACTAATTTATTAGAAGACTGGTATCTGCTCCTGGAGGGATATGAATTCACAGGGAAGAGAATATAACAGGAATGGCATGTGGCAACAAAAGATGGAGTCAGTCCTCCTTTCAAGCTGCTGCCACATACATCTGCAAACTTAGGGTCCACTCTTAATGACTGTTACTGTCAACCAGAAACAGCAAATAGCAACATTGCTGTGACATGCCACACACTACTGTATCATGATGTAAGTGTATGGACTAGACACATGTGTGACAATGTGCATGTACAATTCACAATGACTAGCTTACTAAGGGGCTGATGACCTCCCACACATGGTTGTATGGCTCCAGGTATGCTTCCTTACCACCTATGCAGCTGACGTATGGGGGGTAGCTGCAAACCATCCACCATGAAGGGCTTGGTATACATTGCAATAGCCTGGTCTACCATAGACATCTCATGAAACCCCATGAGAAGCTCTCTATTCCTGCACCAGCAAATACAAAATGATATGGTGACAAGGGTTGTTCACCAAAAACTGACAGAGTTACATGTTGCATACTTACAATACAAAACAGTGTACACCCCATTTATATTATAAAATATGGTCCTGCATTCCTTGTGTAAGCCAAAGCCAAGCAGCCAGTTGTTAGACCCTCATTAAGCCATGGTAAATTCATTGGGTTATTATAAGATGTTGGTTTACTGTAATCATCCACCTGTTGCCATCTTGCACAAAATATAACCCAGAGGTTAGAGCACCAAACTGTGAAAATGGAGACCAAACAGACCTGGGATTAAAACCCACAACTGATACTTACCGTGCATACTATGTGACCCTGATCAAGTCACTTAACCTCCCTGTGCTTCCGGGATGCTCCTTGAAATAAGCTTCATGTCAGTGTGCCTTTCTTGGCCAAAAAGTCAAAAACAAATTATCTTCTAGCATCAAAGACCATAATATAGATTAGTTCAAGACAACAAGACATTAAGTGGTATGTAGATCACAGCATTCAATGCACACCACACAGATAACGTGCACATTTCACACACTGCACAGCAGTCCTGCAGGACCCAGAGCCCCATGGACAACACAAACACACACACACACACACACACACACACACACACACACACTCTAAAACTCCAACATACTACCCGATGTCCATTATCATCACCAATGGAGCACAGTCATGCACATGATACAGATGTATCTGTATTGCTCACTGATGCCTATACAATGCCTGTTTGAAGCTCTGCACTGTATTCATATCCACCACTTCCTGAGGTAGACCATTCCATGCATTCACTACACTTTCTGTGAAAAATTATTTCTTCGCATTACCCCTTAATCGACCTTCCTCTAATCTCATGCTGCGTCCTCTTGTCCTGCTATTTTTCATGTTGATCTGCATGCTCAGTGCAGACAACATATTGTGGTTGCTTCAGTTGAGAAGCAGGATTTGGAGGAGTGGTCCTGGTGCAGCCAATGGCACCACTGCTTTTTGAGGCTGGGCTATGTGGCACCAATGGAATAGCATGCTGTCTATGACAGCAGTTGAAAAAACATTCCAACAACTTCAAAAAAATTAGCCACTGCAATCAGGCAGTGCCACAGAGCAGTCCTTGATTGCAGCAGCCAATTACTGCTTGCCTGCTCTGGGCAAGCAACATGGTGGCAGCTTTCCCATCAGCTTCTCAGTCCCCTGAGAAGCTAAAGGACAGCCACCACCTTTTACCGGTGAAAGCCGATGGGGGGTCCACAATCCCCATCGGCATAATGTACCCCCCACCATTTCTTGTGTGCAGAGGGGGTGTCCAAGCCCCCTCAGCTCATGTGACCCTGCTTCCACTCACTGAGGGGTGTGCCCTATCCCCGTCAGCGTGCCCCCTCCTGAGGTAATTTGCTGATGGGGTGCCCAATCCCCGTCGGCATAATGTAATCCCCCCATGTCTTGTGTGCCGAAGGGTGCCTAATTCCCCTCAGCTGATGTGACCCCCCACCTCTGTATAGCCAGTGGGGGTTCCCAATCCCCTGTCGGCTACAGCCACCCTCAAACAGTTAGATGGCACACTGGGAGTCCACCCCAGCATGCGAACTGCACCTGTAAAAACAAAAACCATCCCACAATGTTTTTGTTTTATCCTGTAAACCAGAAAACTGTCCTTCAGCGAGTCCGGCAGCCCCTCCCCCAACCTGCGTTCAGCCTCTGTGCACCCTGCCTCCTCACACACCCCTCACCCATACTTACCTTCGGAGCCCAGCGAGATGATCTTCGGTAGACCGGGAACACGTCTGCACTCTCCAAAGCCGACCGCGAACTGAAGAAATGCTGGTAAGCTGCATAATGGCATAAATAGGGTTATTCCAACTTTGGTGCATATCTCGGGCATTTTTCAGAATTTTGGCACCACATTTTCAACATGGGGTTATTGGGACCCCTCCTCATGAATTCAGTCACTATCGTGGTGTTATTCGGTCCTGAAAGGTGATTTCGCCATCACTGCGTGAAATCACCTTTTGGGACTGATTAATGAAGTGACAGTGCCACTGTTCATGAGGTGGGCTCTCAAAAAGCCTATGTTGCAAATTTGGTGAAAAAATCAAAAAAATGACTATTTTACGAGCGTGCATTGTGCAATTTCCACGCACGCTCATAACTTTGCAAATCTGTAATATTTTCACCCCAGATTTTCAACATTGAAATTTTTCCACACCTCCTTATGAACAGTACAGCTGTCATTTTTCACATCCTGTCCAAAATGTGTTTTCGCACTACCGGCACACAATAGCGCAGTCACTCTGGAAAATCAGTGTTCGGGACAGATTAAGAAAATCACAGTGTTAGTGTTCATGAGTAGGAGTCCTAAAATGCCTATGTTGAAAATTTGGTGACAAAAGTCCACAAAATGAGTATGTTACAAGGGTGCGTTGCGCAGTTTCCACGTGCACTCATGACTGTGAAATTTTGTAATATTTTCACTCAACATTTACAACACTGTCAGTTTTGCACACCTCCTTATGAACTGTACAGCAGTCATTTTTCACATCCTGAACAAAATGTGTTTTCACACAACTGGCGCACAATGGCATGGTCGCTTTGGGAAATCAGCGATCAGGACAGATGAAGAAAATCATACTGACAGTGTTCATGAGCAGAGGTCCGAAAATGCCTATGTTGAAAATTTGGTGAAATAATTCCACTAAATGACTGTGTTATGAGTGTGCATTGCACAGTTTCTACGTATGTTCGTAAATTTGAGCATTTTTAATATTTGCACTCAAGATTTTCAACACTGCCATCTCTTCACACCTACCTATGAATGGTACAGTTGTAATTTTTCACATCCTGCCCAAATGGTCTTTTCCCACATCTGGCACAGAATGACGCGGTCGCTGTTAGAAACCAACTTTCGGCACAGATTAACAAAATCACAGTGCCACTGTTCATGAGCACTTTCATGAAGTGGGGGGTCAAAAAAATGCAATGTTGCAAATCTGTAGTGCAAATACCAACAAACCATAATGTCCCACCCTGTACAGACTGACAGGCATCAGGGGTGTGCCTTTGCATTGCCGGCAGTCATGCTCATGCCATACCATCCCCCTTCACCCTCAAGCCACTAACAGGCATCGAGGTGTGCCTTGGACTCTTTGGCCCCACAGTTCACCCCATTCTCCTATGCTGCACCCATTTCAGCATATGTCCATATGAAATGGGGTGACTGCAAAGCCGAACACCCCAAGGCACACCTCAGCACTTGTCGGTAGTCTGCAGGATAGGGTGAGATAAAATATCATGAGTGTTATGGCAGATTGGGGTGAGCGTAAGGCCCGAGGACCCCAAAGCACAATGCAATATTTGTCTCACTGCTGGGTTGGGTGAGCTGAAATGCCATGAACGTTATGGCCGATGCCCAAAGGCACACCTCACTGCCTGTCAGTCTCTGTAATGTGATGTGGGGTTGACATCACTTTCATACTTCACTGCTATTCCTATTATGCATCTGTTCAACTACTGTACTGCCAATGCCAAAGTCAGCAAGACAACATTCGGCATTGACAAATGTTTGCCTTATATTGAAACATGTTAGACTCTTTCACCTTGTTAATGCCCTTAAGGTGTTTGAATGTTTCGATCATATCACCTCTCTCCCTACTTTGCTCTAGGGTATACATATCCATTATTCTGTCCTCATATGTTTTCTGATGCAGTCCCTGAACCATTTTGGTTGCCTTTCTCTGGACTGCCTCAATTTGGTTAATGTCCTTGTGAAGGTGTGGCCTCTAGTACTGCATGCAGTACTCCAGATGGGGCCTAACCAGTGTCTTGTAAAGAGGGATTATTACCTTCCTCTTCCAACTTGTGATGCCCCTACTAATACACCCCAACATCCCCCTAGCCTTACCTACTGCTTTAGTGGTCTGCTTGAATGATTTCAGGTCATCGGTGATGATGATGCCCAAGTCTCTTTCTTTCCTTGTGACTACCAGCAACACCCCTCCCAGCCTATACGTGGCTTCAGGGTTTCTCTTCCCAATATGCATGATCTTGCATTTCTTTCCATTAAACCCCATTTGCCACTCTTCTGACTATTTTGCTAGTTTATCCAGATCTCTTCTCATTCTGCCCACCCTATCTGGATCATCTACTTTGTTGTAGATCTTGTTGTCATCTGCAAACAGACAAACCTTACCCTCCAGTCAATCTGCAAAGTCACTAATGAAGATATTGAAGAGGACTGGCCCCAGGTCTGATCCCTGAGGTATCTCACTTGTGACTTGCATCTCTTCTGACTGTATACCATTTACCACCACTCTCTGTTTCCTACCCATCAACCAGTTTGCCACCCAATTGACCAACTTCTGACCCACCCCGAGCCTACCCAGCTTATTAATCAATCTTCTATGTGGAACAGTATCGAAAGCTTTGCTGAAGTCAAGGTAGGCAACATCAACTGCTCCCCCTTGGTCCACCACTCTGGTTACCCAGTCAAAGAAATCTATGAGATTAGTTTGATAGGACCTTCCTTTTGTAAACCCATGCTGTCTTGGATACTGTGATCCTATAGATTCCAGGTGTTGCACTATCCTTTCCTTAAGGAGTGCCTCCATAATCTTGCCCACTACTGAGGTAGGACTGACTGGTCTATAGTTCCCTGCCTCCTCCCTGCTACCACTCTTGTGGAGCAGGATAACATGAGCCCTTCTCCAGTCTTCTGGGACCTCTTCTGTGCTCAGAGACTCACGAAACAGTTCTAATAATGGCTTTGCTAGTTCCACCCTTAGCTCCTTTAGTACCCTGGGATGTATGCCATCAGGTCCCATTGCCTTGTCCACCCTGAGCTTATCAAGCTCTTTTAGGACCCTTTCTTTTGTGAAGGGAGTAGTGCTCACCTCCTTCCCCACTGTGTCCATGGTGCTGAGCTATGGGCCCTGCCCTACTTTCTCTTCAGTAAATACTGAGAAGAAGTATCTGTTTAGGACAGATGCTTTTACATGGTCCTCCTCCTCACATGTTCCCTTATCCCCTTTGATCTTAGCAATACCCCCTCTGGACTTTCTCCTTTCACTAATGTATCTATAGAAAGTCTTGTCACCTTCTTTTACTGTTTTCGCTATTGTTTCCTCAGTTTGGGCCTTTGCGTGCCTTACTGCCTTCCCTGCTTCCCTTAGGGAAGTTTGGTATGCCTCCCTATCGTCATCCTGCTGCGTTCCCTTATATTTCCTGAAGGCCAGCCTTTTAGCTCTGACCTTTTCTGCTACCGTGTTTGAGAACCAAAGTGAGTTCCTTCTTCTTTTGCAATTCATTTTCTCTCTAGCACAGTGGGATGTTGCTTCAAGTATTGCATCCTTAATGCTTGCCCACTTTGCCTCTACCCCCTCACTTGTATTTCTTTTTGCCAGGGCTAGCTTAACTCTGTTGGCCATCTTATCAAAGTCAGCTCTTCTGAAGTCCCATATTTTTGCCTTGGAATTGGATGATTTAGTTCTAGTGGCCAAACTGAACCATACCATGTGATGGTCACTGGCCCCCAGGTGACCATCTACCTGGAGATCTGAGATCGTTTCACACTCATCCACAGTGATCAACTTGGAAAACATTACAACATGAAAGGGTGTTAGATCCCATGCCAGTACACCATGAAATACACTCACACACCAAACATCACCCCAGAGTGAATGCACAGGATGGCACACACTGAGAGCCAAGCATACCTGTAGTAAACCCCCTGACTGCACAGATCAGTATGAGGGGCAGCATTATGCCATCATCCAGGATGGGATAGTAGTGTTCTGTCAGATCCAGGCTACCATATGTTACTCAATGAAAGTGGTGTGTACCACTTCATTATCCCTCAGTAAGCAATGTCAGATAGTTAAAGTCAGGCATAGCCAGCAACATTTATGCTCTGCACTTAACATACTGAATGGTAGTTTCTGATTGCAGGTTGGTTGTGGCTTGTTTAATAAGACCCATTCTCCTGCAGGTAATGCCTTAAGCAGAGCCTGCTTGCATTTGCCACAGCATGGACAAAAAAAAGGCTTGTGTTTTTTGGAGACAACATAGTTTGAGTAAGTTGTTATGAAACTTGTTTGAACTGGTGCATTTATTATTAAGTAAATGGTAAATCTGAGACCAGCCATAGTAGCCCGGATTTAGGGGTCATATTATAAGAACTGTGTCTAGCTTTGTAGTTGGGAGGATGGGTGGTAACTGTCTGTCCTGGGGCTTCAGTTAGTTGATAATTGGGTGTGGGACTGAGTCAGATTTGTGATTGCAGGTTGTTTGTGATAAGGTGACAAGCCAGTCAGGGGACTAATCAGGGGCTCAATACCCTAATAGGAAGTACCACCTTAAGTCGGATGCACAGTAAGATAAAACACAGTGACTCCTAACACATCACTACACATGTTTGTGTCCCATCACATGAGTAGAACAGCAGAGGAGTGGGAACAGGTGTGAGACTGGCATCTTATGCATTGTTAGGCATCTATAGGAGGAAGCAAGAAAGTTAGGGACTCTGCCAGTCAACTAAGATAAGGTTCCCATTCACTCCAGCTTAACACTCACTGCAGGGATGGGTGCAGGATAAAAGATAAGCCATAACTGGTTACATGTTCAACACCTTATCTAGGGTAATGTTATAATGGAATTAGGAGGAAACAGGGAAAAACGAATAATACCATAGCCAGTGTAGTACTATAAAAGGATTAAGGAAAGAATAGGGAAAACTAGTAGCATGCTAAATAGGGTAAAGCTATCAAGGGGAAAGCAAATAAGGTCATTTTGAAGGCGTATGGGGAAATATAATTAGTAACCTACCTAGAGTACAGCAAATAGGGGTAAGCCAAACAAATAAAGGGAAATTAAGTTACTAACTAGTTTATAACAAAATGGGTAAACCAAAAAATAAATAAAGGAAATAAAAAAAAAACACCATTTTGGGGGTAAGGGCATCAATTTTGTTTCAGGCTATAGAGGAAGTACATTTGGGAATCTTGGGAGTGGTGCAGTGCAGTGCAGTGGCTGTGGAGCAGCAGTCTTCAGTGAGATCTTCTGGAGACAGAGGTACTGCCTGTTCTGTGTGCACCTCTCTGGGCTGAGGGAGTAAGCCTCTAGATTCCAGACAAAGTTGACTAGGATTCAGAGAACCTGTTCTCCCACCCGGGGGCCACCAAATCCACCACCACTGCCTTGATGGGTGCCAAGAAGGACCAGCTGAACTGAGGTTGAGGGTTGGGAGAAGGGGACACATTCCTCTGCCAATGCCACTACACAACTCTTTAATCACTCTGGCAGAGCAGAACTGCTAGGTGAGGCACCATAGCAATGAAAAAGGGAGAATGTGGTGGTCCTTCAGGGCAGAGGACCAAAGGTGAAAGGCAGAGAACCTCAGTGGAAAAGGAAACAAGTTATGGTGGAGGACTCAGTCGTAAGGGGAGTAGTCTTAGGATCACAATAGGAGGGACAGAGGGAGGTGAGCTGCCTACCTTACACCTTTACATGGAGGGATGGGGAGTAGTAGTGGATCCTTAGGATCACTAGGGTGGTAGGTCAGGATGGGGTGCAGGATTACATTGTCCACCTGGGAATAGATGACCAAATAGAGGATGCAGCAGAATTTTGTGCAGGATATGTTTAGGGAGCAGGGGAGGGTCCTAAAGTAGGTAGCACATACAGCGACTTTCACTGAGGTTATACCTGTGCATGGCTGGGGGGGGAGGAGAGGGAACACTGCAACACAGTCTTCAACAAGTGGTTTAAAGCATTGTGCATGGAGGATGGTTTTGGAAAAATCGGGGACTGGGGTCCTACTTGTAGGGATGGGATTTTCTCCATCCATCCAGGAGGGAAATGGCAGTCTTGGGTGGAAAGTTAAAATGCTACTTTGATGGGCATTTAAGCTACCCAAGGTGGGAAGCAGAAGAAAGGAGGAAGGTAGTGAATTCTCACCCCTCAGAAAATGGAACAGCAGTGAAGATAAACCCAGGGGAAATTAATTCCCTAGGGTATTGGAAAGTTGGGGCTGAGGAGGACAGGAGAGTTGAGTGGTAGATGTAAGGCTGAGAAAAATAATAAGGAGGCTCTGCAGAGGAAGGATAAAAATGGGAAGGACAGTACCAAGGAAAAGAGAAAGGTGAAGGAGGGATTCGGGAAGGGAAGGCAAAGTAGGGGCAGGGAGGGATTAAACTAGTGGAGAGACATGTGCACCAATGCAAGCCACCTAGGAAATAAAATGCCTGACCTTGAGGCTACTATTGTGGAGGCAGACCTGGATCTGGAGGCCATGACATAATCATAGCGCACCAACAGCCACAGCTGGGAGATAGCCATACTGGGTTACAGCATATTCCAAAAGGATAGGGCAGGGATGAAAAGGGATTTGTTTTATATTTAAGGAAAGGTATAAATGTAATGGAAATATAAAGACACAATGCAGAAAAGGAAGGGGTGGAGGTTTTGTGGGTTGGCTTAGAGTCAGGGTCTGGGGCCTGTATATGTGTGGGGCTGGTGTATAGGCCACCAACACAGGGGAGGAACTGGACAGGGTTTGGGGGACAATTGGAAAGCAATGGGGAAGTAATAACTGTGAGGGGCTTTAATCTGCCAGATGTAGACTGAAACATGCTGGCCACTGCTATAATTAGGACCAGGGTCATCCAAGAATCCGAGTAAGAGGCATTTTTCAGGAAGCTGGTTACAGATCCCACTAGAGATGGGGCAAAGCTATATCTGAGAGATGGGGCAAAGCTATATCTGATACTTACGAAAGGGACAACATAGCAGACATTACTGTGGGTAGTGCCCTAAATACAAGCGATCATTGTATACAGTGTGATTTGGCATATGTACTGGACATGAGATAAACCACACTAGGATAAGGGTCCTAGAATTCAGGAGAGCAGATTTCAAAGAAATGGGAGACTGCCTTAGGAAATACCTTGAAGGGGAAAGATAGGTAGGGGTGGAGGCACAACGGAAAAGAATAAAGGAGGGTAGAACTTACTGTAGATGATAGAAAACTGTTTAAAGGCATTAAGTAACAGTAAGAGAAGAGGCCACTGTGGCTCACAAAGGTGGTCACCAAGGCTGTAAGGGAGTAAAAAACAGCTTTCAGGAAGTACAAGGAGCCCAAAAGGAGGAAGATAGGAAGGTATATCTAGTGAAACAAAGGGAGACCGGAAGTAGGATAAGGACAGCAAAGTCGCAGACTGAACAGAGATCACCCAGGAGGTCAATAATGGAGTAGCATTTTCTTCAGGTACATGAGTAAAAAGAGGAAAGGGAGGGATGGCATAGTGAGAATCAGGAGACAAGGGGGATAATCGTTCAGAAGACGACATAGAAACATAGAAACTTAGAAGGTAACAGCAGATAAGGGCTGTGTGGCCCACCTAGTCTACCCCTTTTGTCTACATAATGCAATACAACATACCCTAGTTGATCTGAGGCTTACCATCTATTCCCTGTTGTGAGAGTACTCTTGTGTCTATTCCATGAATTCATTAATTCCCCTAGTGTTGCCCCCCCACCAACTCAGCAGGGAGGCTGTTCCAAGCATCCACTACTCTTTCTGTGAAAAAGTACTTTCTAACCTTGCCCCAGAGCCTGCCCCCCTCTAGCCTCACATCATGCCCCCTTGTTCTTGTACACCTTCTTTTCAGAAAGATGCTACTCTTCTGTATCTTGTTTATACCACTAAGGTACTGTACTTAAATGTCTCTGTCATATCCCCCCCCCTCTTGTCTCCTCCAGGAAATACAGGTTGAGGTCCTCTAGTCTTTCCTCATATGACTTTTGGTGTAGTCCTTGTATAATTTTTGTTGCCCTTCTCTGGACTGCCTCTGTTTTGTCTATGTTGATCTAGAGATGTGGCCTCCAGAACTGGACACAGTACTCCAGATAAGGTCTCTCTATTGATCTGTACAGTAGCATAACCACCTCCTTTTTACTGCTGGTGATACCTCTCCCTATGCACCCTAGCATCCCACTGGCTCTCCCCACAGCCTTCTCACATTGTTAGGTTACCTTTAGGTAATCAGATATGAAAAGACTATGAAAATACAACAATTTTAAATGAATACATCTTCTCAGTCTTCATAGTGATAGGGGACAGGCTGATATACATTAACAGGCACTGGAGGGAGTGGACACAAGTCTGTTTATGGAAGACAGAGTCTGCTGGGGGTTGGAAGCCCTAAAGGAAAACAAGACAATGGGGCCAGACTGGATGCACTCAAGGGTACTAAAGAAGCTAAGTGCAGTGCTAGCCTTTCCTCTTGTAACACTATATAGCACCTCTTTGAAATTGGGGGTGGTTCCAGAGGAATGGAGGAGGGCAGATGTGGTTCCTGTGTATAGGAACAGCAGCAGGGAGCAGGTCAGAAATTACAGACCAGTCAGTTTCACATAAGTGATGTAGAAATGAATAGAGTTCCCACTCAAGAATTGACTGATGGATTACCAGGAGGCAAATGGGCTGCAGGATCTCCAGCAGCATGGTTTTGAAAGGGGAGGTCATATAAAAAAAATATATTGATTTATGTGACTGGATAACTAGTGAGGTGTATCAGGGTAGAGCAATGGATGTGGCTTATCTGGACTTCAGTAAAAATTCTGTTTCTGTACCACAGAGGAGGCTAATAAAGAAATGTAGCAGCTTGGAAGTGGGAAAGAAGCTGGTGAACTGGGAATCTAACTAGTTAAAGGATAGGAGGTCGAGGGTGGTGGTATGTGGAAATCATTTGGAGAATGAGATAGTGACCACTGCAGTACCAGAATGATCGGTACTGGGCTCTGTCTTCCTCAGTGTCATCAAAAGTGACATTGCTGAGGAACGCGAGGGAAAGTTGTGTCTCTTTGGAGATGACACAAAATATGAAACAGGCTGACACCCAAGGGTGGGGGAGAGAGAATGTAAGGGATCTGGGGAAACTTGAATAGTGAAGTGGAGATTAGCAGTTGGGTTTCAATGACAAGAAGTGCAAAATCATGTACATGGGGCAGGGATTTCTGAGGGCTGTGTACAAGATGGGGGGAGGTGCTTACAGTTACCAAGCAAGAGATGGAGATTAAGGTTATCATATTTGATAACCTTAAGGTAGCAGTGCAGTGCAACAAGGCATTAGCAAGGCCACTGATTTGTGGTGATTAAAACAATGAAATTCCATTTTCAAGACATGAGATTCCGGAATTGCACCGGTGATTGTTACTCTTATTTCCGGAATTTACAAGGATTCTACTGTCATTCTTTTAGTATGTGCATTAATAATCAGAATAAGAGAAGGCTTAATATACAGATCATTAAATAAAGCAATCTGAAATCAGTACAGGATGCAATTATAAGAAAAATGCAGGTTTTGTAGATTTACTGATCTGATATAAAATGCAAAATTCCATGAAATCTTTGTTTTTACCGGTGTTCAGGCAGCTCTAATTCTGGAATTTTACCGGGTTTTCTGGTAAAAAATGAAAATAAGTGGCCTTGGGCATCAGGCATGGCTAGCTGGATGCTAGGGTGCATAGGGAAGTGAATTTCGAGCATGAAAAGGTAGGTGGTGTTGCCTATGTATCACTCACTTGTTAGATCCCACCTGGAGTACCGTGTCCAGTTTTGGGAGGCTACAGAAAATCTCCACAAGTACATTGAGATGGTGGACACAGTCCAGATGAGGGCTTCCAAAATGGTATGGGAGTTTACAAAACAGACCATACAAGAAGAGCCTGTGAGAGCTAAACACGTACTCCCTGGAGGAGAGGAGAATGAGAGGGGATATTATTGAGACCTATAAGTACCTCACATTCAGTGAAAAGGTGCTAGTGGGGAATTTCTTTCACAGGAGGAGGAATACCAGAACATGATGGCATTGCTGGGAAGTTTGAGGGGGGAAATTTAAGAGGGACATGAGAAAGTACTTCTTCACAGAAAGAGTAATGGATACGTGAAACAGCCTGCCAAAAGATGTGATGGGGTAAAGACAGTGGGGAGCTTCAAACATGCATGGGAAAGGCACATGAATATAATAAAAAAGGTAAGGGAGAACTGAGGGACACCTGTGGCCAAATAAGGTCCAAGGTGTAGTAATAGGCAATGAAAATGGGGCAGGCTAGATGGGCTTACCAGTCCTTCTCTGTCAACACATTCTAAGTTTCTACCTACCCTACAAATGTGTCCCTCCAGAGGGGT
Source organism: Neoceratodus forsteri (assembly GCA_016271365.2). Taxonomy (NCBI): domain Eukaryota; kingdom Metazoa; phylum Chordata; order Ceratodontiformes; family Ceratodontidae; genus Neoceratodus; species Neoceratodus forsteri. Next base: position 820,059,291 of record CM057450.1, on the reverse strand, counting down.
CCGGGGGGACTGGCTGCATCAAATAAAGTCTTGCTTCCTTTGGTAGAATTGTTCGGCACCTTCCCGTGCCATCTTCAGTGTGGCACAATTTCCAAGCACTGGTCCACATGTAAAATTGCATATGTCCATTAGGTCATTGACAATGTACTGTAACTTAGAAACAATCTGCCAAGGTCTGTGTATGGCAAGGGTTCAGATCCACCAATCTTTTTTTTATCACAAGTATGCAATGGTATATAAACTTCAATCTAGATGTGCAGGGGTATGGGTTCACATTGTGCATCATCCTGGTCAAGTTGGCTACCACCATTTTTGTGCAGGCAGTCCTCTGGTGTAAAATGCCTTAGAAACCAGGGCAGATATTCATGATCCCATAATACCCACTATTGGTTCTTTTAACAACAGTAAAATTTTCATATGAATTTTACTCCTTCCATTTCCTTGGAATACACACATTATGCATTGTCCAATTGTGGTATGTGGTGTGTATCCATTAGAATGTTCAGACTACTAACAGACACACACACACACACACACACACACGCACACAAATGTGGGCTGCAGCACATGTGAGGGTGCTGGGATACAGTGATTTTATTTCTGTTTGGTAAAATGCTATAGGCATGTGTATGTTGTGCACACTGTTGTTCAGCCTTTTCCATCTTAACTGCAGCCCCACAGATTGTGTAGTGTCTGTCACTGTGTTCTGCATGTGAAAACACCTGTCTCGTCTCTGTAGATGAGCCTCTGTGAAAGTAAAATGTGCATATCTTCAGGAATGCCCATGTACCCTATGTGCAGACAGTCCCATCTGCATACCAGGTAGCCTGTCCTCTTAATATTTATCTGGCAAACTTCTTCAACTTTAGCAATAAGTGCTACACTAATGCTACACAGTCATGTAAACCTCCTGGAGCTTTTGTGGATTGGGCCACTTAGTGACAGCATGCACACACCAGATTGTGGATGTTCCACAACCCTGATGAGGTAAGGGAGACTGACTGGCCTAGCATTATCAATGAGGCTTGGAGACAATGAGATTAATTTTCAAATCCAGCCAAAACCACTTCCTCACAATGCAACCTCAGCAAGCCACATAGCCTTAGTGTTTCAGTCTGCTCAGCTGCAAAAACAGAAGAATGTAGCACATCACTTAACAAGCATTTGTCAATGTCGAATGTTTGCTTGCTGGCATTAGCATTGGAAGTGCAGGAGTTAGACAGATGCATAATAGGAATGGCAGTGAAGTATTAAATTGACACCAACCCTACCCCCACCTTGCAGAGATGGACAGGCATTGGTGTGTGCCTTTGAGACATTGCCCATAATGCTCTCGCCATTTCATCTCACCCTACCCTGCGGACACCAACAAGTGTCGAGGTGTGCCTTGGGGTCTTTAGGCTTTACACTCACCCCATTCCATAAGGAAATATGCTGAAATGGGTGCAGTATAGGAGAATGGGGTGATCTCTGGGGCTGAAGAGTCCAAGACACACCTCGATGCCTGTCACTAGCTGCAGGGTGGGGTTGGGGGTGGAATGGCATAAGCATTAATGTCGACAATCCCAAGTCACAACCCTCTGACGTCTGTCGGTCCCTACAACGTAAGGCGTTATGATCGGAAATTCTAATGCCCTGGGTGTTTCTTGATATTTTCATGCCAAGTTTTCAACATGGGTTTTTGCGACCTCTCCTCATGAACAGTGGTATTGTGTGTTGTTACTCTGTCCCGAAAGTTAATTTCACACCGCGGCCATGCCCATTGTGCCCTACAGGTGCGAAAACTTGTTTCAGGCAGGATGTGAAAAATGAAAGCTATACTTTTTTAAGGTGGTATGCAAAAATGGCAATGTTGAAAATTTGTAATGAAAATATAAAACATTGCTGAAATTATAAGTGTGAGATGAAACTGTGCAACACACGTTGGTAACTCAGTCGTTTTTTGGAATTTTTTCATCAAATTTGCAGTATGGGCTTTTTGGGACCTCTCCTTATGAACACTGTCATTGTGATTTTCTTAATCTCTCCTGAACATTGATTTCCCACAGCAACCACACCATTGTGGGTCAGATGTGCAAAAACACATTTCGGGCAGGATGTGAAAAATTACAGCTGTACTGTTCATACGGAGGTGTAGAAAAATGGCAATGTTGAAAATCTAGAGTGAAAATATTAAAAATTCTTGAAGTTACATGCATGAGTGGGAACTGTGCAATGCCCGCCCGTAACACAGTTATTTTAGGGAATTTTTTCACCAAATTTGCAAGATAGGCTTTTTGGGAGCCCACCTCATGAACAGTGATACTGTTGTTTCATTAATCAGTCCCAAAAGGTGATTCTGTGCAGTGAACGTGAAATCACCTTTCGGGACTGAATAACAAAATGATAGTGACTGAGTTCATGAGGTGGGGTCCCAAGAACCCCATGTTGAAAATCTGGAGCCCAAAGTCACAAAAATGGCCAAGATATCCACTTATGTTGAACCCCATCCACATTGATGCCATTATACAACTTACCGTGATTTTCTTCAGTTCAGAGTCAGTTTTGAAGAGTTCAGACAACTCCAGCTCCACCGAAGATTGTCACACTGGGCTCCAGAGATAAGTATGGGGAGAGGGGGGTGCGGGGAGGTGGGGTGCACAGAGGGTGGGTGCAGGTTGGGGAGGGAGAGGCATCGTAGCCATGAGGGACTGTTCTGTTTTACAGGGTGGGAAAAAACAAAATATTGTGGGAAAGTTTTTTTTTTTTTTTTTTTACAGGTATCCCAAATACATTTATGTACACTGGGGTGGGCTCCCAATGTGCCACCTGTGTTTTTTTGGCAGAGTGGACTGAAGCCAATGGGGGATTGGGCACGCTGTTGGCATATAAAGCATGTCTGTGTTTGGGGGGGTATGATGCCGAGGGGGACTGGGCACCCCCCTTGGCAGATAAATAAAACAAGGGGGACATTTTGCTGATAGGGATTGGACACCCCCATTGGCAAATGAACTGGGGAGGGGGCATGCTGACAGGGGAATTGGACACCCCGATGTCGGCTTTCTAGGGACTGCAAGAGACGGATGGCGGTAGCTGCTGCCATGTTTATTGAAATGTTTCCCCCGAAACAGCATGTAATGAAGGGGTGTCAGATCTGCCACTGCAATGATGATCCTGTCTTTCATTGCAGTGGTGGATTTCTTTCAGGTTGGTGGCACTCTTCTCAACTGCTGTCATAGACAACATGCTCATTCATTGGTGCCACAGAGAAAAGCCCAAAAAAGCAGGGGCAGTATTGGCCAGAACACTGCTGCACCTCCACAACCTGCTACTCCAGCAAGCTGCCACAAAATGTTTCTTGCGCATGCACGCAAGGAAACATAAAAAGGGATATTGTGTCTCACCTGGGCTACCATGGTTAAGGCCAGAGGTTTTCAGTTTTTACCAGAAAACCCAGTAAAATTCTGAAATGTGGACTGCCTGCACACCTGCAAAAAGCACAGAATGTCACAGGATTTGGCATTTAATCTATAGAACTTGTATTTTTCTTATATTCACTTCCTGTAATATTTTTAATATGCTTCATTTAATGCTGTGTATAATAAGCCTTCTTTTATTCTGATTATGTATACACTTACTGAACGAATGACAGTGGAATCCCATTAAAATCTAGAAATTAGACTTACAATCACCACTGTAGTGCCCAAAATTTCAAGTCTTCAAAATAGAATTTCATCACTTTAATCACTGTAAATCAAAACACACATCACTGCTCTGCACATACAT